>CM053626.1:208823211-208898610 GCA_028646595.1 Phalanger gymnotis
GAGAAGATTGAAATGCCATCCCTCACACCAGCCTGCAGGAATTTGGCACTCATGGTGTCCCAGAGATAATTATGCACGGTACATACAAATGTAAGAAGGTGAGCAAAGTTAGGGGTCTGACCAGATTTCCCCCAGTGCCTCTCATGGGGTTCTAGCCCTGACCCAACACAATTTCAGGACTGTGACAAACTGCTTAGAGAATATTGGGAAGAATCTGTGCTGATCTCTCTCTCTCTCTCTCTCTCTCTCTCTCTCTCTCTCTCTCTCTTTCTCTCTCTCTCTCTCTCTCTTTCTCTCTCTCCCCCCCCCCGCCCCCACCACTCTCCACCCCCGCCTTGTTGCCTGGTCACCAGGTGGCTGACCTGAATGAGGAGCCAAGCCTCAGTCTGAGCTAAAGAACAGCACGGGTACTGACAGCCCCAGATGGAGGTCACCACAAGGCGTTTGGATTTAGAGGAAAGATGAATCTTGGAGATCGGCCAGTCCAGTCTCTTCATTTTACACTTACAGAAACCAAGGCCCAGAGAAAAGAATCGTCTTGCCTAGGGTCACACAGGAATTGCACAAGTGGCTGTCCCAGGTCCTCTGATTCAAAATCCAGTGCTCCCTCTATCACACTAGGAAATCAGAGAATCGCAGAATTTCAGAGTTGAAAGGAAGGCCATCTCTAATCATCATCATCATCATTTACAGTGGGCTTTAAGGTTTGCAGAGAGCTCTCCAAATTTTATCTCATTTGACCCTCACAACAAACCTGAGAAGGTATTATTATATCCATTTTTTGTTGTTCTCTTGTTTTTCAATCGTGTCTGACTCTTCATGACCCCATTTGGGGGTTCTCTTGGCAGAAATACTGAAATTGCCATTTCCTTCTCTAGCTCATTTTATAGATGAGGAAACTGAGGCAAACAGGTTTAAGTGACTTGCCCAGGATCACACAGCTAGTAAGTGTCTGAGATCAGATTTGAACTCAGGTCTTCCTGACTCCACATCTAGCAGCTTCCATTCACTGTGCCACCTAGTGCCTTTAGACTAATTCCTACCTAGAAAAAAAAAAGGTCCCCCTTTCTAAGCGCCTTCGTTTGAACACCACCTGCCTTCCAGACCCGGGATGACTCCCTTCCGCCAGGAGCCTGACTGCCTGAGCTAACCAGCCACAGTCTCTGGGGCTGAATCAGAATCTCTATAATTACAGAGCCACCAGAAGCCAGTGGCTGTACCTTCCCTTTCTTAAAAACAATAACCTTTTACGTTTATTTATTTCTTTATGGTTACAAAGTCCTTCCCATCCATGAATCCTCACAACCCTGAGAGGTACTATAAGTAATGTAAGTAGCAGGTTCTCATTTTACAAGGTCACATAGTCAGTGAGGTACAGAACCAGGTCTTCTGACTCCCCATTTGTGTTTTTTCACTGAAAACCTTCCACCAAACTCACCCCCTGTAGGAAGCTTCCCTCGGTTAATCTAGCCTCACTCTCATTATTCCTTGCTCTGTGTACCCAGGAGACTTAGTGTACTAGGCACTGGTTTTCCATTGTTTGTAGACCACTTGATATAGCAGAAGGAGGTTTCAAATGCATGACCTTTCTCCCTGGTTTAATGATAAGCTCTCCCTAGGGGACTACATGTTCTATTTCTTTTCTAATTCCCACCACCCCAACCCCACCCACCAACCCCCTCCACAGAGCCCAAGACACAGAAAGTTCTCAAAGACAGAGATTGTGATTTCAAAGCCCCAGGTCTCCTGGGGCATTGGTGGCAATGGAAAGTTACCTGCTAGGAGAAACCACCTTGCTCTGGGGGTCAGAGAGGCAAGGATGTTCTCACCACCACCTTCAGTGCTTACTAGTCCTATGCCAAAAGTTCCCTTTGCAAGCAAGAGCCAGATCACTCAGGCCCAAGCAGGAGGTAAAAGCCTCTGAAGCTGACATCTATTTGATGTCAAGGAAAGAACACTGGATATGTATTCAAAAGAGCTGAGTTCTAGTCCCAATTCCACTATTTGCTCATTATATATCTTGTGCAAGTCTCCTCTGGGACTTTGTTTCCTCATCTGTATACCAAGATGATTAGACTGGATGATTTCTAAGGTCCCTTTAAGTTCTAAATCCTGTGATCCTACAAATAGATGATTCTGTAACGTAGGTTCAAATTTGATCCCTGATATTTATTAGCTTTTTTACCTTAAGTCACTTTATTTTTCTAACTTTCATTTTCTTTGTCTATGAAAGAAATAGAATATTTGTGCTTCCTGCTCCACAGGTCACTGGGAGAAACATATAAAAGACTACTTGTAAAAAGCAATTTTTAACTATAAAAACATTACATAAAGATAACCCTTGCATCAAAGTCATCCTCCTGACATGAAGGGCCCAGGTATACTTTAGGTACCTCTCAAAACTTCTCTGGTTCACCTGCTCCACCTAGGTGAAATCTGGGGTTGTTAATATCTGACACTCCCCCCACCATATGACTATCAGCAACCCTTACAAGCACTCAGTTCACAAGGTATCAAACATAAGACAAGTTTTATGTAATCCTATGCCACCAAGGCCTTAGATGTTGCAGGGTCTTTGAAGATACAATAAATAAATGGTTTTTGAGGACTGTTTGGGAATTGAACCTTGTAGAGAAAGTTTATAAAATAAATAGAATATGCAGTCTGCAGGAACAGTTTATCATCAAAGTGCAGGGAAAAGACACAGGAACACAAAGAAGACATACCCAATCCCAAAGAGAGTCTCCCCAACCCCAGTGGAGATCTGTACAATTCCAGGGATTCACAGTGTTTCTCTGGGTGGGCGTCCATCAAGGAGCAAGGTCAGAGTTGGCTCCTCCTTATTGCCTACCACCATGACTCTACTTGCCATGAGAACTGCCCTCTGTTTCCTCCTTCTTACTAATGTGGTTAACCTCCCATTTCTCTACTTATTCTACAAAGCCTCTAATTTCTTCCCTCCTGCCTGAACTAGAATGAACCTTCACACATGTCTCCTGTCTTCCAAATGAGTTGCCTCCCGCTCCTCGGAATCTCCCATTGAGTCTTTGGGCTCTGAGGGATCCTTTCATTCTCTTTCCCCACTTGCTTTTCCATTTTGACAATGTGACTGGACCATACAAATAAGACCAAAGGTTGCCTAGAGAAAACTCTGAAAACAAAGTGGAAGAGAGAGAGAGAGCTAAAGGCTGCTTCATATGCAGGTGCCTGGGACATGTGAATTGGGGATGGGAGAAATGCTGGTGAAATATTTTAAAATATCTTATTAGGTTGGCAGGACCACAGCCACAGTTCTGTGACCATTCTCTCTGCTCTTCTTAGAATATATTTTATTCTTCTGCATACATGTTTTAACACTTCTACTGGATGGTGACCCCTTTGAGGGCAGAGACAATATTTCTGTTTATCTCTCTACCTCTGAGAGTTCCTAATACAGTGAATAGAATCCAGTAGAATGTCAGCTCCTTGAGAATGGGGATTGTTTTCATTTTTTATGTTTTTGTCCTAGTACTCAGCACATCCCATTTGATTCTCACGACAACCCTAGGAGGTAGGTGGTATTGTTATCCTCAATTCACAGATGAGGACCTGAGTCTAAGAGAGGTTAATTGACTTGCCCAGGGTCACACAGCTGGTTAAGTGTCTGAGGCAGGATTTGAACTTGAGTCTTCCTGACTCCAAATTCATCACTCTTTCCACTGCCCCACCTAGATGCCACTTTGAGGAAAAAAAAAAAAGGTAATAGGGTGGCTAGGTAGTGCAGTGGATAGAGTGCCAGCCCTGGAGTCTGGAAGACCTGAGTTCAAATCTAGCTTCAGACACTTACTAGCCGTCTGACCCTGTGCAAGTCGTTTACCCCTCAAATTGCCTCCAAATAAAGTAATGATAACTGGTTTGGATTACTTATTTTCTTATTTGTACTTATTACAGTTTCTGGCATATAGTAAGCACTTAAAAAATGCTCAAAGAATTAGAGTTAATTGCACATAGCAGGCCCCTAATAAACATTTGTTGAAAGACTGACTGTATCATCTGCCTAGCACAGCTGACTCTAGTTAAAACTATTCTCAGATTTCCCCTTCTTCATTCTAACTAGCCCCGCTTCTCATCACATCCAACCACACATTCTCATCTTTATTCACCAGACATCAGCTTATTAGTTGCCAAGGAGGGGGCCAAAGGATTGCTGTATTTAGGTATTACTTTTGATTCTTTCCGCTTAGGAAAAATTTTATAAAACCCTAGGGAATTAGCTGGAGAAAATCTATTAAGTACAGAGAACACAGCCAGCTGTCTAGTCAGACGGGGGATTTTAAATCACACAAGTGGTTGATAGGTAGTCCTTTTCTCCAGCTTCAGAAGAACACTCTGCACCAAGATGGGGCTTGCAGACCATTGTGATTTGGAATTTTATTGGGCTAGACAAGAATTCATCAGAATCTCACCTGCATTCGCGGACATAAGAATTCTGCAGTTCGATAAATGTTCGTAGAATGAATAAATAGTATAACTATCATTAGCCATTCCCCAAATAAGTAAAATAATATTTTCCTTTTTAAAAAATCCTTTTCCTTTTGAGCTTGGTTACAATTTAGCTTTTGATTTGAGCCCACCATCTTCACATTATTTGTAGTTGTTGAGTAGTTTCCAACTCTTCGTGACCCTATCTGGGGTTTTCTTGGCAAAGATACTGCAGTGCTTTGCCATTTCCTTCTCTAGCTCATTTTACAGATGAGGAAACTGAGACAAACAGGATTAAGTGACTTGCCCAGGGTCACACAGCTAGGAAGTGTCTTAGAATAGATTTGAACTCAGGTCTTCCTGACTCCACATCCAGCAGCTCCCACCCATTTTGCCACCTAGCTGTTTCATCTTCGCATTAAATGGAGCACAATTAATCACAGGGAATGTGTCATTAAAATGTCTGGGGAAACTGTCTTAAGGTCTCAAGAACTACAAACCTCCTTGCCTAGCCTGTTCTTTCACTGGTGATTCATAACCTTTTCCAGTGTGCAGGCTTCTTATTCAGAGGTCAGAAACCATATGGTCTACCTCAGAGCTGTCCAAAATGCAGCCATGGGCCACATGCTGCTCCCAGTGCCATTTATGCTGCCCACCTACAAGCATAGAAATTTACACAAATGCTTTGGTAAACGAAGCTGAGCTACCACAGAGCTCTCACTAAAATGGCAAATCAAAGTATATTGTCTATTGTTTCAATAAAAACCTAAGGTTGGACAGCCCTGGTCTATCTAATCAACTGGGTGATAAAGAGACTTCAGGAGGGAAAGAAAACTAGCCATACTCGAGTCCTATTGAAGACATCCAGCCTCTTTAACTCTCTTCCTTACTAATGTAAACCATGGTCCATGGCTCCCCAAGACTTTGTGTTCATACATACTAGGTCTGCTCCTCAGGGGTCCTGACCCTAAGGAGGTTATTTTTTCTTTTGGTTCATTGTCCCACCTGGAGTTTTTCTAGGAAGCCCTCTTAATATATTCAAAGTACATCTCATTTCTGGGTTTTCCTTAATGTGAGTAAGAGAGGTCCTTAGCACTGTGCAAGCACTCAAGGTACCAAATGCCTATCGGGCAAAGGACAGCCTTTATTTCGCCCCACAGAAAAAAGGAAAATGTGTAAATATAATGAGGGATTGGCTCATGAGGCTTTAGTACTTAGAACTTGCACAATATTCCCTGCATTATTTCAGCCTTTTTCTAACATCATTGACTAAGGAGCTGGTGTTTTGTAGTGATGAGGCTTCTGGTTAGCTCCAAAGCCAGAAATGAGCTTAAATACAAAAGGCTTAATATTCCCTTTTCTTGGCCCTTTTTGCTCTTCTCTGGCAGCTTTTGAGTGATGAAGAACTGCTATGAACCTCTACCTGGGGAGAGGGGCAGTAGGGGCAGCTGCCTTATCTCCCCATTTGGCTATGTGTTCCAGAATTCGTGTTCCCTGTTTCTGTTGTGTTTATTCTTTCCTAATCTTAAATGAATGGATATCCAGAATTGTTTGGACCAAGTTATTACCTTGGGAGCTTCAAAAATCATACTAAGCATCAAAAACTCCTCAGAAACCAGAGCCAGGAGCACAGACCATAGGAGACAGCAGCAGGAACAGCAGCTAAATCCTGTGTGGATTTGGCCCTGAGGAAAGACCTGCTTGACTAAGCCCAGCAGTAGATCGCTCCAGCACCTGAGACATCTGGTCCTACAAGGAGCAAGACTAGCTGAGAAATGGAGGGACTCATGCATCATCTTTGTCCTGCCCAGAGGTAACTCAGTGGGAAGGCCAGGAGATACCCTTCCCTTGGCTATATGTGTTCCCTATAAGGATGCCTCACTCCATTTCTGTTTTAAGTCTGAGCCCACTCTCTCCAGGGACCAAATGTATGCAGAGGAGAGAGTGTATCCCTTGACTGGGGGGAGGGAGGTTATAAATTCTGTCCTTGCTAGAGCTTCTCAGTCTTTTTGTAATATCAACCAGTTAATTGATATTGGTGGGAGAAGATAGGATGGGGGACTCCTGAGTGATTAGAAATCCCAACCCATCTAAGGAGATGCCCATCAACTGGCTAATGGCTGAACAAATTGTAGTATTTGAATGTAAGGGAACACTATTGCTCTGTAAGAAATAGTAAAAGATACATTTTCAAAGAATCCTAGGAAATAGGAACTGATCCACAGTGGAGTAAGCAGAACCAAGAGAACAATTTATATGATGACAAAAACATTATTAAGGGGGGAAAAAATCTCTGAGAGACTTAAGAATTCCAATCAAAGCAACGTACCACCATATCTCCCTAGAAACTATTACGAAGCATATTAATAATCCATCTTCTGACAGTGAGGTCATGGGCAGAAAGAGACACACATATTTGAATATGGGCGCTGTGTGGATTCATTCTGCTTGGCAATGCTTATTTGTTACAAGGTTCTTTTTTCTCTATTTTTCATTTTGGGGGAAGGAAAGGGAAGAAGGAAGGGTCAATAATGATGAAAATGGGGCCACTGAAACATTTTTCTAAATGTACTGAAAAGACCAAAAGGAAATTCAGAAGGAAGAATAGGTAAGTAGGACAATTTTTAAAGCAACATGTGGAATTTATAATATCCTTTTGTTAAAAGTAAGCAGTAAAAAATGGAGAGGGTTTCATATGAAATCATCTTTTTTGTGTTCAGCTCTATATATGGAAATGCTTTTTTTCCCTTTTTAAAATCTTTTTATCTTTTTTTGAGTTCAGAATAAAAAAAAATTTAAAAAAGAAAAAGAAAATAGACTTACCTCTCAAGTTTACCTCTAGAACCACCATGGGAAAATTGTTCAATTGTCCTCTAAGGAACTAATTTGAGTGGGGGTGGGGGTGGGGAGTGAACCCAGGGGGGAGCCCATAAAGCATTCAAATAACCATCAGCTTGCCCCAAAAAGAAACTGAACATGGGGTTGCTATCAGAGCAAACCTCCAATGAGTCCAACAATGCAACTAAATGGCAAGAGTGCTGAGACTGGAGTGTGGAAGACCTGTGTTCAAATGTAGCCTCAGACACTTACTAGCTGTGCAACCTTGGGCAAGTCACTTAACTTAGGTCTGCCTCAGTTTCCTCAACTGTAAAATGGGGATAACAATGGCACCTACTTCACAGGGCTGTTGTAAAGATCAAATGATATTATATTTGTAAAGCACATGGCACGTAGTAGGCATTTAATAAATGCTTATTCTCTTTCTCTTTTTCCCCGTAGAGTCCTATGCATTCTTCCCACATGCACACACACCTCAAAATTCAGAGTATGCATTCTTCCCACACACACACACACATACACACACACACACACACACACACACCTTAAAATTCAGAATGGTTTAGATTCTTCTGTTTTCTACTACCCCTGGAAAGTAAACACACTCTGGGGGGGCTGCTGAATAAGCAATTCCTTTGCCATCGGACCTTCAGCATCCTATTAACTCACTGGAACACGCTGCGTCTCTCTCTAAATTCAATCCCCATACACAAAATTGGGAGCTGCCAGATTTAGAGTTACCCACAAAACAGCCCTCCAAAGCTGGCACTGTCCAGCAAATGACCCTTCCTGCACTAGATTTAGACCACTCTGCCAGGGGAATTAAAGTCCCCCTCCGCAATGGAGTAGGGAGATAGAATACATTATGTATGAACTTCTCCTCCAGCTAAGTGGGTATACCTGTCTGCCTCTATAATTGGCTTCTGCAGTGCGCTAGTGGCAACCATCTATTAATGGAGGAAAGTCTACTACCAGGACTCCGGGCTGTTATGAGAATCATATAAGAGATATTCATAAAGCTTAGCACATAGGGAGTACTTAATAAATCCTTGTTTCCTTTCTTTGTGTACATGCTGAATCCCCAGTTATCATCTCAATAAACTATAAGCTCCTTGTAGGCCGGGGCTATTTTCATTTTGTGTCTGTATCTCTTGTGCCTAAAACAGTGATTTTGCCAGAGAGGGCACTCAATAAATATTTGTTAAGTTCATAAAATCAAAATATAGACACCGCAGTTATAGACATTAATAGCACAAGAGTCAAGACTGTGAAAATTATGAGTTCCACTATCTCTGAGCCGTGATGCCTTTGCTCCTGCTTCCTATTCAGTCTCCTCCCACCAGAACTTGGATACCGGCCCTTGCAATCCTGGACTCTAATTGGTGAACTTTTGCCTTATCTTACCTGATGCCAGGCCCACCACACCACTTTCTAGCCATGGCCAAGCCATGCCAATGGATTCTCTCTGCCCACCCCTTTCCAACTCTCACTCCCCTATGTAGACCATCTTCACCAATTAGAATGAAAGCGCCTTGAGGGGAGCAATTGTCTTGCTTGTATTTGTATGCCCAGAGATCAGCCCAGTGCTGGTATGTAGCAAATGCTTGATGAATTCTTTTTTCATTGTATTTCCTACTATTCCCCAGCTTCGGGTCTATAGACAAGCACCAATCTTCACCCAATTTGTACTGGTTCATGGAACTTTTACTACCAAAGATCCTTACTCTCAAACCCTAAAAACTTTAAAAATTGAGTCCTCCTCCTCCTCTCTGGCTCTTTGTTGTTGTTCAGTCATTTTAGTCATGCCTGACTGTGACCCCCCCATTTGGGGTTTTCTTGGCAAAGATACTGGAGGGGTTTGCCTTTTCCTTCTCCAGCTCACTTTACAGATGAAGAAGCTGAAACAAACAGGTTTAAGTGACTTGCCCAAGGTCACACAGCAAGTGGGAGCCATGAGGAATTCCTTGCAAGTGGAAAACAATAAGCAATTGGACAGATTGTAGAAGTCATGAAATCTAGACTACAACCGTCCCCCATCTTACAGATAAGGAAACTGAGTCACGGAGAGGGATAGTGACTTGCCCAGGGTCACACAGTAAGTCAGTGGCAGAGCCAGAATTCATTCAGATCTTGCTTTCTGATGCCTCCAGCTCCTTTCATTCCCTCACCTCATGTGGCTCTGGTGAGGGAGCTGAGAACAAAGCAAGGTCTGGGTGTTCTCACATTCATCCTGAGTAATGGAAAGGTTCTACCCAGCAGACAGAAGGGCTGAGGGGAAGGGCAGCTTCCGACCGGCTTCGTGAGAACTCTCGAGGGCCGAAAACTTCCATACAAAATACTCTATTTCCATCCTCCCGTGACAACGCATCAGCCTGGCTTCCTTTCCCACACCCACACCAGGCAATAGGCAGCCCCTCCGTGAGGCCCCTGAACAATAGAGGCAGGTCTCCTAAAATTAGCTCTCACCCTCTTCTCTGCCAAGGACCCTATGCAGGTCCACCAACATCCCTTGATATTGTTCTGGGCTCCAGTGGAGAGCATCTGGAGCTTGGGAAGCAATCCTGGCTACATTTCCCTCCCCCTGGGCACTCCCTCCTCCCTCCATCCCTTTGCTTCAGGTATCTAAGGCTCCCTGAAAAAACGCAGCCTATGAGTGTGAGATGCCAAGAAAATCTAGTTAGCAACAAAGGCTTTGGAGCCACCATTTTTCCCACCTGTTCCAATAATGAAACAAGGCTCAGTACTTGACCCTCCCTCAACTGCCTCACCATCCTGCTACAGCCTTGGTAAACAACTCAGAGGCAGCATTAGGGGGTAGGAAGATGACCAGATACTGGATCCCAGGAAGATTTGAGTTTAGTGTTCTGGAGAGCAATTTGGAACTATGCCCAAAAGGCTACAAAAATGTGCATACCATTTGACCCAGCAACACCACTTCTAAGGCTGTATCCCAAAGAGATCATAAAAAAAAAGAGGGAAAAGGAGTAATACGTACAAAAATATTTGTAGCAGCTCTTTTTGTGGTGGCCAAGAACTGGAAATTGAGGGGCTGACCATCAATTGGGGAATAGCTGTACAAGTTGTGGTATGTGAATGTAATGGAATACTACTATGCCATAAGAAATTATGAGCAAGCAGAATTCAGAAAAACCTGAAAAGACTTAGGTGAACTGATGCAGAGTGAAGTGAGCGGAACCAGGAGAACATTGTATACAGTAACAGCAACATTGTGCAATGACTAACTTTGATAGACTTAGCTCTTCTCAACAAGGACCTAAGACAACTCCAAAAGACTAAGGATGGAACATGCTATCCACATCCGAAGAACTCTGGAGTCTGAATGCAGATAGAAGCATACTCTTTGCTCTCCTTTTCTTTTGTTGTCTTGTTTTGTTTCTTCTTTTTCATGATTCTTCCCATTAGTTCTAATTCTTCTTTACATCATGGCTAATGTGAAAATACATTTAATATGAGTGTATAAGTAGAGCCTATATCAGATTGCATACTATCTACTGGAGTGGTTTGCCATTTGCTTTTCCAGTTCATTTTACAGATGAGGAAACTGAGGCAGACAGGGTTAAGTGACTTGCCTAGGGTCACATAGCCAGGAAGTGTCTAAGGCTGGATTTGAACTCAGGTCTTCCTAATTCCAGGCCTGGCACTCTATCCACTGGAACACCTAGCTGCTCTGGGCCTTGATTTATTCCTGTGCAAAATGAGACTTGATGAGTCTGGACCGACGGTCATGGATGTAGTGAGCTATCAGTTGATGCTGGACTGTGTTGACTTACTTCATCTTGTAGGCTATGACATCTTTAAGCATTGGTGAAGAGAACATTTAGGGAATTTGGAGTCAAAGGATTTGGGTTCAAATCCACGCTCTAATATTTCCTATGTGTTACCTTAAAACAATCATGTCCCTCTCTTTGAGCCTCAGTTTCCTCATCTACAAAATGAAGATGATAACACCTAGACTGCCCACCCCCAAAGGCTGCAATAAGGGAAAGTTTAAGAGGCCAGTGTTCTCTCCACTGCACCACCAGGTGGCCCAATAGCACAATGACTACCCAGAGAGCGCTGGTGCCCAACCGGGCTGTAGACCTCTGGAGAATCATTGAGTTATTGAAAGGGGCCCATAAATCTATGAGCATGCAACATCTCGTTCTTCTGATCTCTTCTAGAATCTTAGGATCATAGACTTAGAGCTAGAAGGGGCCTCAGAGGCTGCCTGGTCCAACGTCCCTATTTTACAAATGAGGAAACCGAGGCTCAGAGAGGTGGCTACTCACTCAAGGTCACAAGGTAGTAAAGCGGTACAGATCAGAGGATGGGATGGGAGAGTTACAACAAAATATTCAGCTCAACTCAGTAGACTCGATAAATAATAGATCACACATATGTGTATGTGTGGAAAGAGAGCTAAATCTGGAGTTAGGAGTTACTTGGTTTTATATCTAGCCAAAGCAGCAAGGCACCCTGAGGGAGAAAGGGAGAGAGAGACAGAGACAGACAGAGAGAGAGACAGAGACAGACAGACAGACAGAGGGAGAGACAGAGACAGACAGACAGAAAGACAGAGAGACAGAGACAGAGAGAGAGAGACAGAGACAGAGAGACAGACAGAGACAGAGAGAGAGAGACAGACAAACAGAGACAGACAGACAGAAAGACAGAGAGAGAGAGAGAGACAGAAAGACAGAGGAAGAGACAGAGACAGAGAGAGAGGGAGAGAGAGAGAGAGAGAGAGAGAGAGAGAGAGAGAGAGAGAGAGAGAGAGAGAGAAGATAGAGAGGAGGAAGTCAAACCACCTTGACCAACAATCTCCCCTCATATCCTAATGGAATCAGCCCAGGACCCTGACTGAACACAAAAGCCTTGGGAATAGCATTGCTTCCAGCACACTGCACTCAGTCATCATCCTGAAAAGTAACCAACCCCTGTGAAAAGGCAATTTGGCAACTGCTCTGGCAGGTGCTTCACCCACAGATACTGGAGACCCAGAAAAGAAAGTTCTGGCTACAACAGTCCTTGGCACCATCAAATGGTCCAACATCAGAAACTGATATGTTTTTATCAGTGGCAATGACATTTCAGAACAGGCACGACCGTATACTTTGCAGCCATCCCCTAGGACCCTGGGGCCTTTCCCTGTGACTTTTCATGTGTATTGTCTCCCTTATTAGAAAGGGAGCTCCCTGGTAGCAGCAGCTCTTTTTTTCTTATTCTTATCTATAACTCCAGGGCTTAGCACAATGCTTTAAGCACTTAATTAACGTTTTATTCTTTCATTCACCCCCTGCCTCTGATGTTTACAAGCTGTGTGACCCTGAGCAAGTCACTTAATTTATCTCCTCTTCACTTTCCCCATCTGTAAAATAGGAGTCATATATCTGCCTCACAAGGTAGTTGTGAGTTTAAATGAGATCACATGTGTTAAGTACTTTTGTTGTTCAGTTGTGCCTGACTCTTCAGGACCCCATTTGAGGTTTTCTTGGCAAAGATACTGGAATGGTTTGCTATTTCCTTTGAAACAGATGAGGAAACTGAGGCAATCAGGGTTAAGTGACTTGCCCAGGGTCACACAGCTAGGAAGTTTCTGAGGTCAGATTTGAACTCAGGTCTTCTTGACTCCAGGCCTGATGCTCTATCCACTGTGCTACCCAGCTGCCCAGTGTAAAGTGCTTTGCAAACCTTCAAGTGCTGTGTAAGTTAGCTATTATTGTTATGACTATATTCAAAATGTATATAGATTTGATTAATAGAATGAAATTTTGTTATAAAGTGCTTCTGAATTCGTATTGGCTTTCTGCCTTCATGCATGTAATGATAATAGCATATCTGTCATGCAGGGTTCCGTGAAATTTTGTTACTTTAAAAAGTGGTTCTCACTCCAGAAGGCTGTGGACCACTACCCTACAGGCACTGACATCATAAAGAGTTGGCCAGCAGAGGGAGCAGTTGAGCACACAGAGGCCTAGACTGAAGCTCTCTCAGCCCACATCAGATTGGTTACAGGGGCTCAAGACCTCAGGAAGACAGACCACTGGGTAGAGGCCACAAGCACTCCCACCTCAGGAGGCCAGCCCACTACAGAGAGATTACTGGCGACCAAGCTGCTGCTCCCAACCTCCTGGAAAAGTGGTTCTTTCCCTAGTAGGCCCCAGGAGCAAATGACTAATCACCTTCTTGAGGTAGAATGTAAGATGTATGAGGGCAGGAACCATGTTTTCATGTCACCTACAGTCGCAGTTCTCGAACCTTTTGGTCTCAGGGCCCTTTTTTCACTCTCAAAAATTATCGAAGTTCCCAATGAGTTCTGTCTTATTTAAAATATTTACCACATTAGATATTAAAACCGATAAAATTTTAAAATATTGATTAATTCATTTAAAATTAACAATAAACATATTACATGTTAGCATAACATATTTTAGCGAAAAATAACTGCATTTTCCAAAACCAAAAAATTAGTGTAATGTTTTACATATTTTGGCAAATCTCTTTAATGTCTGGATTAATGGGAAACAGATGGGTTCCCATTCTGCATTCAATCTGTTCTGATATACTGTTTTGGTCAAAGTATATAGAAAAAATCTAGCCTCTCACAGGTACAGAGTTGGGTAAAGGAGGAGATATTGGTAGGAAAATAGCATCTTAGTATTATTATGAAAATAGTTTTGACCTCATGGACTCCCTTGAGGATCTCCAAGTGTCCACAGACCACACGTTGAGAGCTACAGTGACAGACAGGGTGCCCTGCACATAGTAGGCTCTCAGGAAATATTTGTAGAAAGAATGACTGAGTCACATCCCAGACAGAGTGCCTTAAATCAGTATGCCTTCTCTCTGCAAACCTGATTCATATGCAGCAACAGACTCAATCCAAGAGCTGGGTCCTGGCCCGTGTCATACATTTTCTTCATCATCCCTTCCCCTCCTCCCACATACACACTTCCAACATCGCTCCAAGGCCAGGGCTGGGTACAGAGTTGATGCTCAGTAAACAACTGTGATTTGATTGACTGACAAGCAGACACAACAGCAATATCAAGGGAAGAGTGCCCCTGATGAGAGACAGCCAGGAACAAATAAACAGCAACAATTCAGATTTCTAAAGCTTTTTAAGGCTTCCAGAATGCCTCCCCCTGCCAGTGCCTTGGGGGAGGGAGTGCCAAGTGTGTATGATCACCATCTTACAAATGAAGAAACTGAAGGTCAGGAGTGGTTGGAGGTACTATTGCAAAGTAGTCTTGGAGTCAGGAACACCTGGGTTCACATTCTGCCTTTGACACACTAGTGGTGGGACTACAGGTCATCCACTTAACCACCCTCATCTCTACTCTACTCATTTGTAGAATGAGTGGTGAGGCTTACATAAAATGATGTATGCAAAGTGCAATTTAAATTTCAAGTGTTATTAAAAGGCTTATCTAGAATCATGCAGCAAAGATGGAACCTAGGACAGCTAGGTGGTGCAGTGCTGACCCTGGAGCCAGGAAGACTCGTCTCTCAGTATAGTTTGGTTTTCTGATAGCTCTTAATTCAATTCAACAAACATTAAATATAGCAGCTAAGTAGTACAGTGAGGGGCCTGGAGTCAAGAAGGCTCATCTTCCTAAGTTCAGATCTGGCCTCAGACGCTAGCTGGGTGACCCTGGCAAGTCACTTAACCCTGTTTGCCTCAGTTTCCTCATAGGTAAAATTAGCTGGAGAAGGAAATGGCAAACCCTCCAGTATCTTTACCAAGAAAACCTCAAATGGGATCATGAAAGCTGGACACAACTGTAAATGACTGAACAAAAAGCCTTCTGACTCCAAGTTCAGCACATTCTCCACTTCATGATAAAGCCTCTTAAAAAAAAAAAAAAGCAGTTTGAAGCATGAAATATCTATGGGGTAGTTCCACCTCTGCCCTCTTTCCCACTTGTCTTTTTCCCTGAGGTTGGACTTTCCCATGAGGGAATGTTCCTTCACTTCCACACATGGAAATGATATCTCTTAATTTTATGGTGTCTTTAAAGTAATTGGGAAGGGTAAATTGGGAAGGGTCAATGATGAGGAGACAAAGTGTAGATGAGGAGCTGGCCTGGAAATAAGGAAGAATTGGGTTTATGTCCCTGCTCTAACACAAATGGTTGAGTTTTTCTGGGCAAATCATTAACTTCTCAAGTGTCCCAGGCAACTACTTAAAACAGTAGGTACTGACGTGCATCGATAGAGGGAATTTCCTCTTCTGGGAGTTCCCTAACCCAATGAAATCAGTCACTACCCCAAAGTGACAATAATAGGATTTCGAAGGAGATGGTGAGTCCTCTACTGGCCCTTGGAGTAAATCTACATGAGGCAAACAACCTCCAGGGTAAGATGGTAACTGTCACGGAGGTCGCGTCCTCTAGGTGGCGCAGTCGAGATAGGGATGGGCTTGGAGTCGAGACCTGAATTAACATCCTTTCTCAGATACAGCATGAAGGCAAGCTGGTTTGGACCTGGGCAAGTCACTCTGAGCCTCACTTTGCTCGTCTCTAAATTGGGGATAATAATAGCACCCACTTCCCAAGGTTGTTACAAGGATTAAATAATATTTGTAAATTGCTTTGCAAAACTTAAAGCGTTATATAAAACACTACTGTTACTGTTATCAAAATCATTGTTATAATCACCAAGACTAAGTCCAAAAGGGAGCCCAGAACAATAGGTGAAGACTCCAAGCCTCACCCAACAGTAGAACTAGCTTGAACTACTGCCTGGTGAATATGCTTAAGGCAAGGCAAGTCAAAAGAGAATGGTCCAGAAGAAAGGCTAAGAGCCTCTGAAGCCATAGCACTGGAGACCTCTGGGAGCAGAGAACAAGCCAGTTCCGAGGGCAGGGCAAGGCAGCTGGAAGTCCAGGGGAGAGATCTTTGGTGCCGGAGAGGGAAATGTTCTCCTCAACCAGGAGGCCAGGAACCAGGGAGCTGTGGGTAGAAGGATAGAAGAACCAGAGGAAGGTGGAATAAGACAGGGATATGTACCCTGAGATGCACGGGGGAAGAAGGCTGGGGGGGAGGGCAGTACTAAAGATCCCATCCTACCAGCCCTAGCAGCCCAATAGATAGATGAGGGAGACAGAGACAGAGAATTAAGAGGGAGGGAGGGAAGGGGGGGAGGGAGAGGGAGAGATAGGGGGAGGGGAAGGGGGAGAGAGAAAGAGGGAGAAAGAGAGAGAAAGAGGGAGGGAGGGAAGGAGAGAGAGAGAAGAAAAGAGAGAGGGACAAGAGAGAGGGGGAGACAGAAAGAGAGACAGAAAGAGAAATGGGAGGAAGAGAAGAGAGAGGTGAGAGAGACAGAAACAGAGTAAGTTATTAAGTTCAAATCCAGCATTAAACATTTACTAGCTGTGTGACCCCAGGCAAGTCACTTAACCTCTGTCTGCCTTGGTTTCTTCAGCCATAAAATGGAGTTAATAATAACACTTACTTCACAGAGTTGTTGTAAAGTGTCAGATCTTCCTGACCCTAGGCATGGTGCTCTACCCATTGCAGTACTCAGCGCTAGAACAGCCAGTGAAAATGCCTGGAGTCTGGAAGTGGAGCATCTTGGGTGAGGAACAGAAAGGAAGCCAGTGTCACTGGATAGGGAATAAGATATAAGAAGGCTGGAAAGGCAGGAGGGGGCCAGGCTGTGACAAACAGAGGATGTTAGAGTTCATCCTGGAGGCGATGGGAAGCCACTGGACTTTATTGAGAAGAGCAGTGACTTGGTCAGACCTGAGCTTTAGGAAGGTTAATACGACCGCTGAGCGGAGGGTAGACCGAAGTGAGAAGACTCCTGTGGCAGGGAGTCTATTTCAGTAGTCCAGGCCCAAGGTGATCAGGACTAGGACCAGAGGTGTCAGAGGAGAGAAGTCAGAGATGTTACAAGTGTAGAAATGACAGGAGCTGGCAATATATTAGCTAAAGGGGGTAAAATGGAGTACGGTATCCAGGATGACACAAAGATGGTGAGCCTAGGTGGCTGGGAGGGTGGTGGGAACTTGGACAATAATAGGGAAGTCTGGAAGGGAGGAGAGTTTGAAGGGAAAGATAATGAGTTTAGTTTTGGACACATTGAGTTTAAGATGTCTATAGGAGGTCCAGTTGGAGATAACTAATAAGCACTTAGAGGTGTGAAGGTGGAAGTTAGAAGAGAGGTCAGAGATGGATAAGTAAACCTGAGAATCATCAGCATAGAAATGATCATTGAAATCCAGGGAGCTGATGAGAACGCTAAGCAAAATAGTCGAAGGAAAACAGACGAGGTCCTGAGACAGAACCTTGGGAGATTCCCCCCCTCCCCAACCTTTGGTGAGCATGACCTGGACAAAGATACAGCAAAGGAGACTGAAGAGGTAAGATGTAAGATGTAACAAGATAGAGAAACATCAGGGAAACAGAGAGAGAAGAGAATATGGAGGAGAAGAGGATGATTGACAACATGGAAGGCTGCAGAGAGGTCAAGAGGGATGAAGATTGAGGAGAGCCCATTCATTAGGTTTGGCAATTAAGATATGATTAGTGATTTTGGAGAGGGCAATTTCAGTTGGATGACGAGGTCAGGAGCCAGATTTTGGAAATTAAAAAGAGAATGAGAGAAAAAGGAAATGAAGATATCAGTTCTAGATAGCTTTCTTTCTCAAGGGGTTTAGCCACAACAGGGTGAAATGACATGGGTAGACAGATGGAGATACAGGGTGTCCCCAAACTCTTAGTGCAGTTTACAGCTTTAATAGCTGGAAAACATATACGTAAATACACACATATTAATTTACGTTTATATACACACATATGCATTGTGTATATTTGTTTCTATTTCTATATTCATATATGTACATGTGTATGTTTACTTATATATACACACACACACACACACACACACATCAACATTCCATGTGATCTCCAGCTGAATTCCATAGCTAGAGCTAGTCACCAGGGATTTAAACATTCCAGAATTTGAAGCCCCTGAGCTGTGATGCAGGAGCTGCTGCCTTGGGCATTTGTAGGTTTAACGCCCTCTGATGGCCAGAGGAAGTACTACAGCTTCTTCGGAGGTCATCACCTGAATGCGTGGTTCATTGTTTCAGTCACGTCCCATTCTTTGTGACCTCATTTGGAGTTTTCTTGGCAAAGATACTGGAGTGGTTTGCCATTTCCTTCTCTGGATCATTCTGCAGATGAGGAAACTCAAGTTAACAGGTTTAAGTGACTTGCCCAGGGTCACACAGCTAGGAAGTTGGATCTGAGGTTGGATTTAAATTCTGTAAGATGAGTCCTCCTTACTCCAGGTCTGGCACTCTATCCGCTGTTGTACCTAGGTGCTCTCCTTATAAACATATGCAAGAGGAAACAAAAGCAGCTACAGGGCTGGAGACTAGAAGGAAGTGTTCTCTTTCTGCTAAACCCGGATCCACTTCAGCAACATAGGCACCAAGCTCTTACCACCTTGACCCTTCCCTTATACCTCCCTCCCCACCCCGCCACTCCTACACCCCTACCTGAAATAGTGTAGACATCTCCCTTCATTGATTTCTTACTATGAGCCAGGCACTATGCAAGGCACTCAAGAAACAGACAAAAATTAAAATAAGCCCCTGACTTTGGGCAGCTTACATTCTACCAGGGGTATGCACCACATACAATGATGAGTGAATACAACATCATTTCAGGGGGGAGAGAACCAGGAGCCTCAAAAAAGTCTTCTGGAGGAGGTAGCAACTGAGTTGAACCTTGCAAGAAGCAAGGAATTCTGACAAGGGGGAAGAGGAGACAGTACAGTCTACGTTGGGGGAACAGCCCACGCAGAGATGATTTGTCAGATTAGGGAAACAGCCAATAATCCAATGAGGCTGGTACATAGAGTACTGAAGGGGAAACAGGAAGAAATAAGACCAGAAAGGGAGCCATATTGAGACGGGCTTTAAATGCCACGGTGAGATTTTGTATTTTATCCCGTAGGCAATAAGAAGCCATGGAAGACTGGTAAGTAGGAGAGTGACCTTGGTCAGAATTAGGACTTAATTTGGCATCTGTTTGGAGGATGGATTAGAGAGAAAAGAGATTGAGATCAGGGAACCCAATTAAGAGGTATAATGGATAGATTGCTAGACTTGGCATAGGAGGAAATCAGGTTCAAACTCTGCCTCTGGCACTTACTATTTGGATGACCCTTGATAAGTCACTAAACTTCTCCAAATTCTAGTTTGCACTTCTGTAAAAATGGAGATAATACCTATAGTATTAGTAATAGTACCTACATCTCAGGTTTGTCGTGAGGCTCAAATCAGATGAAGTCTGCAAAGTGCTTTGCAAACTTAAAAGTGCTGCGCAAACATCAGGTGCTGGCATTTTTGTTACTACTGCTACTACTACTAGCAGTATTATTACTCCTTACTAGTAATAATTATTATAGTGTATTATAGCATACTATGCTATGATAACTATAGTACCTGTCATATCACATACAATATTTATATAATATATTGCATTCCCATATTATAATAATCCTATTAATAGTATAACTGTAATACATTAGACATAACGATTATTATAGTAGATTGTATCATACTATGCTATGATAACTATATTATCTATCATATCACATACAATATTTATATAATATATTGTATTCACATATTATAATAATCCTATTAATAGTATAATTGTCATATATTAGCCATAATAATTATTATAGATTATCACAATCTACAATAATTATAGTGTTATACATTTTATAATCTATAATATTTCTTATCTTATAGTAATCATAATATTAATAATATAATTGTAATATGTTGTATTATTATTTCTTATTACTACTACTACTGCCATTATTACATAGAAGATAAGTACAACTCTGGGAAGGCAATGAGTGCAGCAAATAGCCGAGTCAGGCCAATCCAAAGCAGCTCTGGCTCCCTTCCCTTGGGAGCTAACTCAGCCAACAGATCTGGACATAATTTATAGCCTTATTCCTGGAATATCACCGATCTGCTAGAACTACAGTCATTCTATTAGAGACGGTTGTCCTGAAGCCCCCAGCTCACCTTGTGGGCCGTTCCAGAAAAACTCCTGAGCACCAGACCAATGCTTAAGGGGCAGAGGGGTGATCACCTGCCATTGGACCAATTCTAGACATGCTTGGAAATTAAGTAGAGCTGACACGCAAGTGACAGAAATTTATGGGAACATCTCCACTTAGCAGAGATTGTCAATTTCCAAATGGAAATCCTACAGGGTGAACATGAGTCCTGCCAAGAGAGGGCAAAACTCTCCACCCATGGAGTACTATTCCTTCTCCTCTGCACTGCTGCTTCCATATACAGGAAGACAGACCCCAAAAGAACAGAAAGTCTGTGCACCAGGTGCAGTCTTGCAGACGGCAACAGAGTCTCTGTAGAATTAACAACAATTGTCCCTCACAACCCCACCTTCTAGGAGGTAGGAGGTCTGCCGATGTTGCGAATCGAACGTGGTTTTTTGGACTTTTTCAAAGGTTTGATCAGCTGTGCTGATTTTTTCCTCTGATTTTAAAAAAAATACTCTGTTATATGGGGTGGCTCTCTGGGAAAGGGAGATGCTGGGGGAAATCATAATGATATTAAAAAAAGATATCAATAAAAATATAAAAATGAAACAATGCTAGTCTCTTACATTGATATAATTTTTTCTAGTTTACAAAGTTTCACCTACTTAGCCTCATTTTATCCACACAAATCTATGGCAGGGTTATTTTCCCTTTTTTACAAATAAGGAAACTGAGGCTTGGAGACATTAAGTGACTTGCCCAAGGTCACACAGGTAGTGAGCAACAGAGCCGAGACTCAGACCCAAGTCTTCTACCTCCAGATGCAGTATGAATTAGTAATTATCCTACTCCAGGAATAGGCACACATAGCTTTAGGACCATATGAAGGCAGATGCCAAACACACCTATCAAACACAACCAACAAACACTTCTTAAGCATCTGTTATGTGCTGGGCACTCGGCCAGGTGCTAGGGATACAAATGCAAAAGTGAAATAATCCCTTGCCCTCAAAGACTTGTACTCTACTGGGGGATACAGCATATTCACAGATAAGGCTATGCCTCATGTATTCATGATAAATATACAGTAATGTATGAGACGCTAAGAAGGGAAATCAGCAAAGGCTTATTGGAGTAGTTCTTGAGAAAGAGTCTTGAAGGAAACTAGGAGTGCCAAGAGGTAGAGGAGAGGAGGAAGAGCCTTCTAGGCATAGAAGAGAAGAGAACAGCCCTTACAAAGGTGTAGGAACAAGACAGAAAGTCATTCAGGGAACAGTAAGCAGACCAGTTTGTCTAGAGTGCATGAGAGGGGAGTAATGTGTAATCAGCCTGGAAAGACAAACTGAAACCCCATTGTGAAGTCTTTTAAATGCCAACGAAGGAGTTTGTATTTTAACCTGAAGGCGCTAGGGAGCCACAAGAACTTCTTGAGCAGAGGAGTGACATGATCAAACCTATGCTTTAAGAATATAAATTAAACAGTATTATGGAAGATGAATTGGAGAGGAAAGAGGCCAGATGCAAAGAGACCAATTACAAGGATACGGCAACGAGATCCTGGACCAGCGTGATTGTGGTGTGAGTGGAAAGAAGAGGATTTATGTGAGGGCTGTCAAAGAGGTGGAATGGACGAAATTTGGCAGCTAATTGGATAGCCAAGATGTGGAAGAGTGAGAGTTAAGGATGCGGTTGTGAACCTGGGTCAAGGGGAGAAGCCTCAGCAAAGCTTTTCAGATGACCCAAGTGGACAGAGAAATATCCCAGAGAGCCAAGCCATCCCAGGGCCAAGACTAAGGTTGTTGCATCACCTATAGAGAAAGGGCCCAGGCAAATGTCTAGTTGTTCTTTGGGGGAGGCCCCCCCTCAGCCCCAGGACCATACTTTCATAAGCTCTGAGACAAGGAGCACTAAGAAACAAGTGACTCGGAGAAACTCTGCTTTACTTAGTAATGGGGTTTTCATCACTTTCTACTGACTCAGGTATGCCATCAATCGGGCAGCTAAGTGGTGCAGTGGGGAGAGCCCTGGGCCTGGAGTCAGGAAGACCTGAGTTCAAATCCAGCCTCGGGCACTTAACTAGCTGTGTGACCCTGAGCAAGTCACTTAATCCTGTTTGCCTCAGTTTCCTCAACTGCAAAATGAATCAGAGAAGGAAATGGCAAACCACTTCAGTATCTTTGCCAAGAGAACCCCGAATAGGATCACAAAGGACCAACAACAGCACCCCATTAATCAGGAGACCGGGGTCCCCCCTCTCTTTCTAATTAGCTATGTGATCTTAGCCAGATGTTTTGGCCTCAGTTTCCTCCTCTATGAAATGAGGGGAGTTGAACTGGATGATATCTAAAACTGAATGAATGAATGAATGAATGAATGAATGAATGAATGAATATGACTGAAAATGAACAAAGGAATGTAAAACCACTTAGGATTTAGTGTTTACTCGGTGCTAAGACATAGACATTCCCTCTCCTCAAGGAGCTTACATTATAACATAAGGAGACAACTCTCTAAAATTCTGTGATATTAACAAATCTTTTTTAAGCCCCTACCTTGTGCTAAGCCTTGAGAAATCAAAAGACAAATAAAATAATATCTCTGCAATCACTGAGTTTTTGGTCTAGCAGAGGGATGAGCCACATGCAAGAAATCATACGGTCCAAAGACAGTAAAGGTCAGTCACTGTGGGAGCTTCCAAAGTATTAAACATGGTCTCAATCCCCAGCAGCATCCCAAAGCCATCCTTCTTGGGTTGAACAGCACATCCCATAAAGTCAAGGCTTGGCCTGATCCTGGAAATGAAAAGTCCAGGCCGTCAAAGGAGGCCTTGACTGTGTGATGGGAGTATCCTGATCTCTGAGCCCATGAGAATTCTGCTACTGCTCACCTTATATGACGTTGAACCCAATCAGAATCAATTATAGCAGGCATGCCCCACTTAACATCAGCTGCAAATGCCCTACTGTCATTTCTTGGCTCCTGAACCAGAATGTTACAAAAGCCACAACTAATCTAGGCAGAGACAGGGAAACTCCCAGGCTGTGTGGTAGGGCAGGCAGAAGGATAAAGCCCCCTGGGGGGCTGGGGTAAGGGGAGTGGGCAGCAAGAAAGTAGTGCTAAGGACACTCTTTCCCGAAGACAAGAAAATGACCTGGACAGACCTGGATTCCTTTTCTCATCCTCTCACTGTGACTACAAAATAATTGTATAGATTCCTCAGCAGAGGACCAGAACTTAGATGATGCAATAGAAAGAATTTCTAGGTTCAGAGGCCGAGGACTTGGGTTACAGCCCTGGAAGTGTGTTCCTGGGCAGGTCACTTAACCCTGTGGGTCTCAGTTTCCTTACCTATAAAAGCAGGAATCTTAAATTTAGAGCTAGAAGATGTCCTTGAATCCAATCTTCTCTTTTTATGAGATGAGGGAACTGAAGACCAGGGGGTTCTTCAGAAATGACTTACCCAAGTTCAGCCACACAGATCGTAGTGACAGTGCCAGGCCTAATTCAGTGCTCTTTCCATTAGGTCAAACCACCTGCTGCTCTAAGCCTATGGTGTGACGTTATGGTCACTGTATGTCCAAATGAGGATTCCTAGAATCATGGGATTCATAAACTGGGAAAGATCTAGTCCAGCCTAACCCTCTTAGAGCTGAGTAAACTAAAATGACTTGCCCAAGGCCTTACCTTCCAAACAGTCACTTTGAGAGTTTGTCATTGTCGTTCAGTCATTGTTCAGTCTTGTCCAATTCTTCATGGCCCGCTTTGGGGTTTTCTTGGCAAAGATACTGGAGTAGTTTGCCATTTCCTTCTCCAGCTCATTTTACAGAAGAAGAAACTGAGGCAAACAGGGTGAAGTGACTTGCCCAGGGTCACACAGATATTAAGTGTCTGAGGCCAGATTCAAACTCAGAAAAATGGGTCTTCTTGACTCCAGGCCTGGAGCTTTATCCACTGTGACACCTCGCTGTCCCCTCACTTTGGGAGACCATACATTTATTCTTCCATTTTTTCACAGACATCTTTGGCAGAGGATTGGGAACTGCCTTCAGATATGGGTTATGTAGGAGATAAATGGATGGATGGATGGATGGATGGATGGATGGATGGATGGATGGATGGGTGGATGGATGGGCGGATGGATGGTCTACCTTCTGACACTTACCAGATGATGGTTGACATTTCTTCCCTGAGTTTTAGTCTCATCTGTAAAATCAGGGTAATAAGTGTTTCAGCAACCCCATAGGATTGCGATAAGGCTCAGATGAGAGCATGTAAACAATATATAGTGAAATTAATTTTTCAGTCACTCTCTCATGTCTCCTTCTCATCATTTGGTCATGGATCTCCTCTATTCCTCTTCATCTGCTATCTTTGCTTTGTATCTTTTCACAAAGGTCTTTTCCTGATTAGAGTTTACGTCATTTCTAAAAATCAAAACTGCTCTCAAAAGACAAAGATTTGCCTCTGTTGACATATCGTATGCCCTCACTAAATGTTTATGGAATGAATAAATGGTTCCCAAACCATATTCTATCATCTTTGAAGACAAATCCCAACCAGAACTGCCAAAAAGATAATGCCTCGGTCTCCATCTACGGCCTCCCAAAAGGACTCCTTTGAAGACAGTATTCTCAAAGGCTGTATGACAGAGAAGTACAAACTCCAGCCAGTCCTACCACAGAATCATAGATTTAGGGCCAGAGGGGTCCTTGGAGGCCCCCATTCAACTGCCTTAGAGATCAGATGATCTGCCCAAGGTTATGTAGGTAGTACATAAGTGAAGTATTTATTAAGCGCCTACTGCGTGCTAGGCAACATGCTAAGCTCTTTATAAATATTATCCCATTTGATCCTCATATCAACCCTGGGAGGCAGGTGCTATTATCATCCCCATTTTACAGCTGAGAAAGCTGAGACAAACAGCAGTTAAGTGACTCGCAAAGCTAGTAAGTGGCCAAATGCAGATTTAAACTCAGGTCTTCCTGACTCCAGTCCACTGGGCCACCCAAATCATTTGGCTCCAGTATCAACACCCTTTCCACAGCACCAGACAGGAAAGGCAGATGAGGGCAGTTATTCTTCACTTAAATATAGTCATTCTCCATTCAAGTACAGGCCAGTGAGGGACCATATGTCTCTCCTCCAAGGGCCAGCCAAGCATAGCTGGGAGGGGCTCATCACCAGAGGGCTAGGCGCTCACTAGGTGATCATTTTTTCAGCCACAAAAACTCATTAAGCTGTCTCCTCCAGCTGAGAAGCACTGAGAATTGGAGAGAGAGCCGACAGGGATGAAATCACGGGTCCTTGAAGTATCGAAACTCGTTTGTTAAAAAATTCTGTCATGTTCCTTTGGAGTCGGGGCTTGTGCATGACATCTCCCATGAGAGTGAGGCATGCACCTCTTCTCTTTCCTTCAAGGATCTCTTTGATCCTTCACAGATCTGTGATCTTATCCATGTGGGTCCTCCTCCCAAAGCTGCAGAATGCACTCCCCTCCCCCACTCCTCACCCCACCCCACCCCTGGGCCTTCCAGGCTCTCACTCCACCTCTTCCCCACACAGGGCCACCTTCTTGACATCACATGGGGACGGAGCCATGGAACGAACAGGCTGGTGGGAGGCTTTTCCTCCATAACCCACCCACCCCCTCTTTTCTTTTTCCCTCAATTGTACCCCTTGCCTTTCCACAGCTTCTCCTGAAAGAACAGGAGAAGGCAAAGGAGTTTTAAAATTCATTTGGAAGAATTTAATTTAGCTACTGAGAAAGAACCATGCTGGCCGTATAGTAACAGGCGCATGAGGGAGGAGGTTATGGATCACAGTAATCGCTAACATAACCGCTCTAAGGCTCACGAAGCACTTTACAAATATTGTTTCATTTGATCCCCATAGCATCCCTGCCAGGTAGGTGCTATCAGGATCCTCGTTTTACAAATAGGGAAACTGAAGCAAATAGGGTCAAATGACTTGCCTGGGGTCACACAGTTAGGAAGTGTTTGAGGTCACATTTGAATTCAGATCTTCCTGCCTCCAGGTCCAGTGCTTTGTCTGCTGTGCCACCTTATGTAAAGCCACAGAGATGAGAAATGAAATACTGATCGTTTGTGGAGAAAGATTAGGCCCAAATGGCTACAAAAGAGTGCACAAAGGGGAGTAATGGGAAATAAACCTGGACAAACAAGTTGGAGTCAGGTTATGCAGGGCTTGAAAATTCAAGCAGGGGAGCTTGTATTTTATCCTGAAGGAAATAGGGAGCCACTGAAGCTTTTTGAGCTGAGGAGTTACATGATCAAACCTGTACTTCAGGAATATCAGCCGTATAGAGGAGGAATTGGAGAGGGGGTAGACCTGAAGCAGCCGAGATCAAACAGAAAGCTGTTAGGTGGCTCAGTAAACAGAGTGCTGGGCCCGGGGTCAGGAAGACCTGAGTTCAAACCCGGACCCGGGTCTCAGATACTTCCTAGCTGTGTAACCCTGGGCAAGTCACTTAACCCTGTTTGCCTCAGTTTCCTCATCTATAAAAAGAGCTGCAAAAGGAAACGGCAAACCCATCTAGGATTTTTGCCAAGAAACCATGGGCAGTATTGTCCTGCCACAGTCCAGGGGGTCACGAAGAGCAGGGCACAACTGTCCAAAAGAACACTTAACATAACAGTACAGGTAAGAGGCAGGAGCTTGAATGATGGTGGTGATTGTGTGAAGAATAAGGAAATGAGTCCTGAAAAAAAGCCATGGAAGCTGAATCAGCAGAACTTGGCCCCTGACTGGCCATGGAGAGATGTCTCATCCACTGGTCCCACCTTCCTTCTTCTCTGAGAGGGAGGCCCTATCTCAACCCCACCCCACAGGCCTCTCTAAGAGCCATGCAGAAATCTGGTACGCGGATAAACACAGCTGGGGGTAAACATTGCCAGCCATTAGTCAGTTCTCCTGTGGCAAGACTTTCTGTTCCCTAAATGAAAAGCTTGGTTGACATACCCATAGAGACTACAGGGAGCCAGGAATAGCCCTCTTCCCCTCCCTGCCACTGAAGAAGAAGGTTGGACAGCATTCTTTCTTTCCACCAACAATTCTATCAGGGCTCTCTGGTGGCAGGCTGCTGGAGGCTCCAAACTTAATTGCATTTGCAAACACACTATTCATCATGTCCAGGGCCTTGTAAATTTGCAGAGGCAAGCCAGGGCTCAGAAGGTTCCTTCTGGGGTTTTTCCCTTGGGAGGAGAATAGGCGTCTGAGCTGCTGCCCTTCCCTCTCCTGGAAGGAGAGACACTAGCCAAACCCTCCCAGGGCTTAGGGAACCTGTGTTTAGAACAGGACAGAAAAGAAACTACTTCATAAGATCATGGGATCACTTAAAGGTGGGAAGGACTAGAGTGATCATTAATTAATCTAATCCGTTCATTTTACAGATGAAAAAACTGAGGACCAGGGACGTTATGTGTTCTCCCCAAGATCACACAGGTTGTAAATCACAGAAAGAGGATCTAAGGGAAGGCTTCAAATCAAGACATTTACTTTAAAGGGGGAGACTATCTCGCCTGTTATCTGGAAAAAATAATAACTCATATTTCTATAACCCTTGACTCGGTACAAAGTCTCATTGTTTCTACATCCCTGTGAGTGAGTGAGTGTATATGTCATTAATTCCTCTTGTAGGGGGAGGAGATCTGACCTGTGATTTCATTTATTTAGGGAACTCCCAATGTGGAAACTCCCTTTACTAACGATGATCAGCAATTCCTCCACTGCAACTTGTAGTCTTGGAGAACTACCTAGCACCCTGAGAGGCTAAAGTGTCAGGACCACAGATTTTTAGCTGGAAAGATCCACCTGGCTCATTGTTGTTCAGTCATTTCAATCATGTCTGATTCTTTGTGACCCCGTTTGGAGTTTTCTTGGTAAAGATACTGGAGTGGTTTGCCATTTCCTTCTCCAAATCATTTTGCAGATGAGAAAACTGAGGCAAACAGGGTTAAGTGACTTGCCCAGAATCACACAGCTAGTAAATGTCTGAGGCTGGATTTGAACCCAGGTCTTCCTGACTCCAAACCCAGCACTCTATTCACTGTGCCACCTAGCTGCCTCCCTCATTCTAGCTTAGAGGCGGTCCAATATAACCCTCCTCATTTTACGAATGAGAAATAAATGAAATGCCCAAGGTCACATGGGAAGTAAAGAGCAGAGCAAGGATTCAAACCCAGGACCTCTGACTCCAAATTCAGCACCCCTCCAACAACCTTGCCATGTTCCCACGGCTAGAATGTGTCAGAGGCAGGATTTGAACCTAGGTCTTCCTGACTCCTAAGCCGGCCCTTTATCACCTGATGTTGTATCGTACCTATGAGGAAGGGAAGGTTCAGAGAGGTTGTGACTTGTCCAAGGTCACAGAGCTAATAAGTGTCAGAGTCAGTTTTCCTGACTCCAGATGAGGCCTCTAGCCATATGCCACCTAGCTGCCTAGGACAGGGTCAGAGCTAGGATTCCAGCCGAGGTCCTGTACTCATTCCGTTAGACTGGCCTCTTGGACCATTCCTACCCTGCCTTGTTTGATACAAGGTACAACCAGAGGGGAAACTGGGAGGGGGCCAGGTAGGCAGCTTCCTCAGGGACCACACACATGGGAGGGTAAAAGGAGGGATTTTTTTAAAAAATATTTCTCTTTCCAAATGTATTTAATCTCAGAAAAGCCCACTCAGAATGGTTGGCTTGGGAGGCTACACCAGTGTCAGTAAGGCAGCCATTTCTGAGAATTCCTCCCTGGGCCAGCCTTTGAGTGCCAGAGCATTCTTCTCAGTATCAGCCACTCATTTATTTCTTCTCCTATCATCCACATTTGATACATCTTTATCCTTTGAAGGTAGATTTGATTTCTTAATAAGAATTCACGTTCAAATAGTGCTTTAAGGTTTACCAAAGGCATTCCTGGAAATGGCCTGTTGAGGTAAGAGGCGTAAGTATTATTAGCCCCATCTTATAGAGAGGAAAACTGAGGCCCAGAGAGGCTTTACATAATTTGTCCATGATCACATGATGAGTAAATGTCCAAGTCGGGATCTGAACCCAAGTCTCTTGTCTACAAGTTGACTCTTGTGGTCTGGAACACCACACTGCTCTCACCTCAGTTTTCTCATCTGTCAAATGAGCTAGAGAAGGAAATGGAAAACCACTCTACTATCTTTGCCAAGAAAACCCCAAATGGGGTCACAAAGAGCCAGACACGACTGAAACCACTTAAGCAAATAATCAATTCAGCGCATTAGTTTCAATCATTTTTCATCTCTCCCTCTGGATCCTTTCCAACTGCCTACAAACATGCTAAGATCTCCTCTGTCCTAAAAAAAAAAATGCCTTCCCTAGACCCTCCTACTCCCAGACAGCACCTGACCCTTCTCTATCAATTCAATAGACATCTATCAAGCCCGGCAAAGGTATTGTCAATAACAACAAGGACCACAGGATGACACAATCCTTACCCTCCAGGAGTTTACATTCTATTGAAGGTGGGGTTGGAATGTGGGGGGTGGGGGGGGAGGGGAACAAAGACGCAGATAATTATCACCTAAGGTAGTAAGCAAGGGGGTAAAGGAGGAATTCAGATAAGTGTTCCAGAAAAAATCAGAGGGAGGAAAGAAACTGTTAACTGGGGAGAAGAAAGGATTCATGAAGGAGAAGAGGATGGAATCCTCTCGAGGGACAATTTCATCAGGGAGACAGGAGAAGAGCCCAGTGGAGGCCTGCATGGATGCCCAAAAACAATCAGGCAATGACCAGCTGACCAATTTGACTTGAAAAGTAGAGAAAAGCATGAAATATAGGTGGAAAGGGAGGTTGAAGCCAAATTGTTGAAGGCCTTAAATGCCGAGCTAAGGAATTTTCATTTAATCCTGGAGTCAAAGGAGACATTGGAAGTGTTTTAGCAGATTGTGACCTTCGGAATATTATTTTGGCAGTGACATGAAGAACATATTGGAATGGGGAGGAACTAGAGATGGAGAGATGATTTAGGAGGTCATTATAACAGCGCAGGCAAGAGGATGTTGACCTAAAGTGTCACTCATCTAGCTGGAGATGAGAGGACTTTGGAAGACATGCATCGAGATATACTGCAGAGGTAGAATTGACAGGATAGGTGTGGCCTTAAAGGAAAAGGAAGCATCAAGGAGGACCCTGGGATTTTGAATCTGTGCCTCAGTTTCCTCATTTGTAACATGAGCTGGAGAAGGAAATGGCAAATCACTCTAGGATCTTTACCAAGAAAACCCCAAAGGGGACCACAAAGAGTTGGACACAATTGAAACAACTCATCAACAACTTCAGGGGTGGTGGTAACTTCAACAGAAAAAAGTCATATATTCTAAGGAAGTTAAAAGTTCCATAAAAACTAAAATGTTGATAGCATTTCTTGTAATAGTATCAGACTGCAAATAAAGGTGGTGTCTACTGAATGGGGAAAGGCTACAATTGTGGTACCTGAATGTAATGGAATATTGTTGTTATCAGTCATTTTTCAATCGTATCCTATTCTTCATGACCCCATTTGGGGTTTTCTTGGCAAAGATGTTGAAGTGGTTTGCCATTTCCTTCCCCAGCTCATTTTACAGATGAGGAAACTGAGGCAACCAGGGTTAAGTGACTTGCCCAGGGTCACACAGCTAGTAAGTGTCTGAGGCAGAATTTGAACTTAGGTCTTCCTGACTCCGGGTTCAGCCCTCTACCTACTGCTTCACAATGTAAATGCAAAGAAAAAAAAACCATGAAATTTCAGGCTGTGTAATTATAATGACCAAGGTTAACCCCAAAGGGGAAGTGGAGAAAACATAACTCCCTCCATTCTTTGAAGAGGTGGGGGTTGTGGAGGTGTAATATCACCTATACCCTCAGACTCACCTGGGACATCTGTTAGTTTTGTCAGATGCTTTCTCCTTCTTTGTTTTTTATTCTTTGTTATAAAAGATGACTCTCTCCCTGAGGGAGGGAAGAGGGATATGTTTGGAAATTAAGTGATGCATGATTTCTATCCATTTGTTCAGCTTTTATAAACTGAAAAACATAATTCCAGAATGCAGCCGTGGTCATTATGGACTTGTAATGTAGTACCAATTAGTATTTTAGACTAACATCAGCATAAGTTCACCAACTTTTGGCAACCTGAACTATGCGTGGATATGGAAAGACATAGAGGAATGAATGAACAGTTATTTGTGTGTATCTTTAGGATCATTAAGCTTCTTGGTTAATACAGTTTTGAAAGTTACAAAAGAAAAAAAAGGAAATGAAGGTGATGTAAAAACAAAAATGTCTATAACAAATTCTAAAGAAAGTAGATTTTACTGGAAAAGCAGTTGTCCACTGGGAGACTTAATTGGGGTAGCACGAGGAGGATTATCGTTGTTCGTCCTTCATTTTCAAAGATATGAGGAGGAAGTTGGAAAATAAAAGTTGTCCATCACCAGTCCCTTGGCCTGGAAGAGCCATACAGTTCTCCAACTTTGATGTTTAGCATCATTCTTCAGGGAGGTGTCCCCAGACAGGTCATTACATTGTGCAAAAAAAAAGGGGGAGGAGAGAGAGAGTGAGGGGAAGGGAGAGAGAGAGGAAAAGGGAGGACAGGGAGACAGAGAGAGAGAGAGAGAGAGAGAGAGAGAGAGAGAGAGAGAGAGAGAGAGAGAGAGAGAGAGAGAAGAAGAAGAAGAAGAAGAAGAAGAAGAAGAAGAAGAAGAAGAAGAAGAAGAAGAAGAAGAAGAAGAAGAGAAAGGGAGGAGGAGGAGAAGGAGGAGGAGGGGAGGAGGAGGAGGAGCCGCCTCAGGCTGAGGGAGTTCTTCAGTTTGTTACTTTTTCTTTTTTTGTTCTAGGACAATGGAAGCTTTCATCCAGTCATTATGTAATGCAGGTAACCTAGGACAAAAAGTAGTGGCTACTGCCTGTACACTCCTTAAGGATATTAACCTAGACCTTAACCTACCATAGCAGAAGCCAGTTTGGTTGACTTTGTCTCCCTTTTGCATGCCCTCTTCTAAGACACTGACCACTGCCTTCCTGTGTGAGAAGCATAAGATATTCTACCCATTACAAGGGGGTTCAAGGTATGAGGGAAAACTCACAATGGATGGCTTTAGTCAACAAAGTAGGAAACAAAAAGTCATCTGCTCAGAAGAGAACTGGAGGTGTCAAGAAGGAAATAAGCATTTATTAAGCACCTACTATGTGCCAGGAATTGCTCTGGGCACTTTCCAAATATGGTCTCATCTGACCCTGACAAGAACCCTGGCGGGGAGGAGCTGTCATTATTCTCATTTTCCAGTTGAGGAAGCTGAGCACAGGTAGTAAGTGTCTGAAGTCAAATTTGAACTCAGGTCTTCTCTATTCTAGGCCCAACATTCTATCCACTGCCCTACCTAGATGTCTACGAGAAGAAAAAAAGCAAATGTTTGGGATAGAAATGGTAGAGAATATGGGATGGGATCATTTAGAGTAATAAAAAGTACCGCTCTGCACTTTTTGTAGCAGCAAAGACCAAGAAACAAAGTACATGTGCGTGGATCAGGAATGTCTGAATAAATTGTGGTACCTGAATGTGATAGAATGTCTTTATTGTTGTTTGGTCACGTCCAACTTTTTGTGACCCTATGGGCCAGACTGTCTATGGGGTTTTCTTGGCAAAGATACCAGAGTAGTTTGCCATTTCCTTCTCCAGTGGCTAAAGTGACTTATCCGGGGTCACACAATTAGTAAGTGTCTAAATTGGGATTTGAACTCAGGTCTATCCTGACCCAAGGCCCAGTGTTCTACCCATAGAGCCACCTACATGCCTTCTAGGAAAATTGAGGTTTCGCATAGCTAGTAAACGTCTGAGGCCAGATTAGAACTCATGTCTTTCTAACTACAGACCCAATGCTCCATCTACTGAGCTATCTAGCTGCTAATGAAATATTACTGTGCCATAAGAAACAAAGAACATGAAGAATACGGAGAGAAGCATTGGAAGATTTATAAGAACTGATGCAGAGGAAAGTAGGCAGAACTAGGAAAACGGCACAAAACTGGAACAAGGTAAATACATAGCACAACAACAACTGGGAAAAAAAAAACCCAGCATCTTGTATTTCAGGACTCATAAATACTTACAAAAGGACCACCATGAAAATCACATCATCTGATGAACCAATACCTGGACAGCAGTTTCTTAGACTGTCTCTCTCTGGCATACATGGTCCCTTTCCAGGCAAACCAGGTTGCTATAGTTCTCCAGCATCACATCCCTGTAAAATTCATTCTGAAAAGGGTGCAGGTACCCCTACTACTCCTGGCTGAAATCCACATTCAATTTCTGGTGCATGCTGGAGCTCAGGAGTCCAGAGGCCACTTCTTCCTCCTCAACAATAGCATATATTGGAGGAGGTCAAAGTCCTCAGAAGACAGAGCTTTTTCTGGCAGGGTCTTCTGAGTGGAGCCAAAGTAGCCAAGAGCTCAGGAGTATGCACAAGATCCACATGTGACTGATTTCCAGTACCAGGAGGAGCAAAGAAGAAGGGCGAAAGGGAACTTGGGAAATAATAGTGACCTAAAACCAAAAGATAACAATAATAAATTTTTAAAAATATTTATTTCTATGTATCAGTGAGTGCCTAGTTGAGGCCAAATAACATTCATTTGTAGCAGATCCAGTTAACACAGTTTAGTGGTTTCTTCTGACAGTTTAGGAATAAGAGTGAAAAGAGAAAGTGGGGGTGACCCAGAGTTAAGACATTAACTATAATCTTCCTCCCCTTCAGAAAGTTAGGTGGTAAGATGGATAGAGTGAGGAACCTGGAGTCAGGAAGACCTGAGTTCAAATCAAGCCTCAGACACTTACTATCTATATGACCCTGGGCAAGTCACTTAACCCTGTTTGCCTCAGTTTCCTCATCTGTCAAATGAGCTGGAGAAGGAAATTACAAACCACTCTAGTATCTTTCCCAGGAAAACCCGAAATGAAGTCACAAAGAGTCAGACATGACTGAAATGACTGAACAACTCCTCCCCTTCACTGCTGTACTTCATGAAAGACTACATATACCCAATGCCTCCGTTTCCTCACTACCCACTCTCTTCAACCCATTCTGATACCATTTAGAACACATAGTAGGTATTTCAATAATAGTTGTTGCATTAATGTTCCAATGACCTCTCTACAGATTCTGACACTGTGAGCCATTCTCCATTATTAACTGTTCTCTCCTTCTTTGGTTTTAAAGATACCAAGTCCCCACAAGTCTCCTCTTACCTTTCCAAGCCCTCGTTCACTTACCTCTTACTGTAGCTGTCCCTCAAATGCCTGTCTGCCTTTTCTCTTTCTACACTCTCTTCAAAATCTCCTCTCCTCCAGGGTTCCAATCCCACCCTTTATGCAGATAACTCCCGAATCTTATCCCCAGTCTTCCAGGATTCCCTTTTGAGGTCCAGATTGGTACCCCCAATTGCCTATAGGACATCACCTGAACACCCCATCAACACATCAAACTATACACATCCAAAACTAACTATTATCTGTCTCCCTAAATCTGTTCTTCTTCTGACCTTTATTTCTGTCTGTGACATCATTCCTTCCCTCCCATGTTCATAATCTTGGTTTCTTGTACAGAAAGGTGCTTCATATGGATATTGATTTGAATTGAATCAATTACAAAATCCTGTTGCTCCTGCCTCCACACCTCTAACATCCACCCCCTCTTCTCTATTCCCACTTTTGCCACCCTAGTACTTTATTACCATCTTCCTGGGCTATTTCAATGGCCTCATAATAGGTCTTCCCAATACCTCCACTCTCTGAACCCTCTAACTGTATTTCATACTGCTACCAGCATGAAGACAGTGGCTCACACACAGCAGATATTTCATCATTGTTTGCTGAATTGACTCTTCACGTAATTTACTCATCTGCTCAAAAATCTAAGTCCCTCCTCCCTATTGAGAAAAATTCAAATTTTTGAATTTTTGTTTTTCCTGGCATTTAAGACCTTCCACAAGCTCACAATGACCCACTTTTTCAGTCTTATATTACTCCCCTCTACCAACCCTATACTCTAGCCAAATTGGTTTATTCTCTGTGCCCACTCATCTATTAAACAAAACATGTTCTAGATTCTATCTCCTCCATGCTTTGCCCACACTGTTGTTTATGCCTAGACTATCTTTCCCTCTCTTCTCCACTTGTTGAATTCGTAAACCTTAAGAACCCAACTCAAAAGCTTCATTGTCTGAGCTTTCTTTGATGCCTTCTCAGCTACGATGGTAATGATCTCCCTCCCCAGTCTCACATCACATTTTGCTTTATACCTCTCTAGTACATTCATCACAAATTATTTTTTACCATAGTCATCTGTTTGTGTTTCATACCCCAACTAGACTATGTAATGGGTTAAATCTGAAATAACTGAGGAAACAAAGAATTGAGCTTCTGAGCATTAAGCAATATGTGACAATGGCAGAACAAATTGGGACCAGGCCTCCTCAGTTTGACACTAGATGTTGAATCAGAGGGAGACAGACTTTTATGTATTAAAAGACAATTAACAAGATATAGACCAGGATACAAGATTAGGTAATTTGATTTCTAACTGGAGGAAAGATTAGGGCCTTTCTGAGTTAGGAGGAGAAAAGCAATTGCCTGAAATCAGAAAAAAAAAAAAGAGGCCTCCCACTCTCCCCAAGTGTCTGAAATCAATCAAAGGAACATGGAAACCATAATTGATTAGTATGGAGCCAGTTTTCAGATAAGACACATAAATTGCTTGAGATGTATAACTGTTAAGAAAACTCCTTGCATCAGTCTTTGGATAGGTCCTTAGGTCCTTAGTTAAGGGTCTCTAAGCAACAGGTGCTAATGCATCCCGGGCCATCTCCATTTGTCCTGTTGAATATCAGGCCACTGGCCCCAGAAGGCTCTGGAGGACAAAGTGAGACTGGTGATCTTGCACAGCCCTCCCTCACTCAAATCAAAGTCAACTGCAAGTCATGTCATCATTTCCCTGATGCCATGGTCCTCTTCAAGAACGAAAGACAAAAACAACCTGTGAGTAGCTTCTTACCTCTCCTCTCCTCTCCTCCCCTCCCCTCCCCTGCCTTCCCCTCTCCTCTCTGAGCTCTGCCCAAAGGAAGGTACATTTTGATGGCCAAAGGCTGCCTCCTTAACTTTGGGTTTATTGCCTAGATTTGTTTCTCAAAAACCAAGCCTTAAATCCAACTCACCCTGGAGCTCACAGATTGGACAATAGGTCCCCACCCTTTTAGCACAGAGTGAATGCAAATACTAAATAGTAACTGTTTCTCTTTTGGGCAGGAAGCCTGAGGGTCTTCCCCTCCCAGTTTGATTTTTTTTTTTGTTTTTGATTAAAGGGGCCATCCCTTGATTAACTTCTTAAAGAAACCTATTCTCTAAATGGGTGTTACCTCACTCAAAGTTAAGAACCTGAAAAGGCTTTAGCCTGAAAGGGCCAGGGTCTCCCAATGCATCTTGAGCCATCTCCAGTCATCCTGGTGAGTATCAGGCCACTGGACCCAGATGGCTCTGGAGGAGAAAGTGAGGCTGGTGACCTTGCACAGCCCTCCCTCACTCAAATCAAAGTCAACTGCAAGTCATGTCATCATTTCCCTGATGTCATGGTCCTCTTCTAGAATGAAGGACAAACATGCAACAACAAGCAACAGAGGTGGTCCAGCTTTCCAGTCATGCAGGCAGGACTAGGTTCATAGAATTCAATCAAGTTTTCTCACAATTCCCATAACTGAGTAATATCTTCTCACAAGGCAGAAATTGCACTAGACCATAATGGAATAGGAAGGGAATTGAGCTAGCTCCCAGAATTGAGTCACAAAATGGAAACAGTGCACTCAGTTACCACAATTCTCTCAACTATGAGTTTCATGGGACCCTGGCCACATCTTATCTAAGCTTTGCACCTCCTCTGGTGCTTAGGAACATTATTCTGCACACAGTCGATATGCTTAACTGATTTTTGTTCAATGAATAACAGCTCACACTTCTAAAGTACTTTAAGGTTTCCAAAGCCCTCTTGTCCTCCCAAAAGCCCTGTGAGATCCATAGTAGAATGATCATTAAATCCATTTTATAGAGCAGATAGAGAGAGAACAGCACTGGCTACACAGAGGAAGGTTAAGAGGCTCAGGGAGTGAATGGACCCACAGTGACACAGCTCCTTTCTGTCAGGGATGGGACTTAAGCCTACTTATTCAGAACCTAGTCTGTTGAGTAAGAGGAGTGACCAAGTTAAGAAATCCTGGTTTGTTTGTTTTTTTTAGATGAGGTGTGACTGACAACAGAGTCAGACTGGTTGTTTTCTCCTGTGGCTCCTTCCTTGACCTTCAAAACAACTTCAGAAATGTTCTGAGCACAGGCAGCATCATGGGAAGTCTTCCAAGGGTACCATTTTTAAGGAGGTTCTATCCATTCTGGAATCTCCAAATACTAGTCTTCTGACTTCATAGTCACTCTCCATACTTGTTTACAGATAGGAGCTTGACCGATAGGAATGAATTGAGCAGGTCAGTGAGTCTGAGCCTGGCCAAGCCTGGCAGAAGGGATGGACCTCTGAGGTCTAGTGCCATCCTCAAAACAGTGTATGTTATCAAATGAAACCATCCAACCCTGACTACCAGGGGTGATTCTGGTTAAATACACTCTGCGCTGGGAGTGGTAGGTAGAGAAGTTTGGGGGAGAATGACTTGGGGAGAAGTCTATACAAAGTGACAGAGAAATTAAGGAACAAGCTCAAGGTCCCAGCTCGCAAACCATAAACTGCTGTCTGCTGGTTGAATTCAAACTCATTTCAGGGAGTTAGTTGAAAAACATTTATTAAGTGCCTGTTGAGTGCCAGGCACTGTGCTAAACAGCTGGGATACAAAGAAAAGCAAAAGAAAAAAAAGGTCCCTGCCCTCAAGAAGCCTACCTTCTAATGAAAGAGACAAAATATAAATAACCAGGTACATAGGAGACATTAGCAGAGTAGAGAAAAGGTAATCTCTAGCAGCTGGGGGAGGAAGGATAGCAAGGCCACCTACAGAGGGTGGGATGTGTCCTAAGGCAGAGCATTTCACCATGGGCCTGTGCAATACAATTAGAAAGGTGAAGCTGTGGGATAATGTTTGTTTGACATTCAAAAACAAAGTTGCCATGACTTCCAGATTATCTTGACTTGAATTACTGAGAACATTGCTCCTCTCCATTGGTGTGGAAAGAAGACTGATTGCCACCAATGACAATGGCTTCCCACCTACTTCCCACTCAGACCTCAGTGGCCATTCTCATCATGGCTATTATTTTTTTTATCCAGACCTGTGATTTCAGCAGTGTGAGGGCATTCCCATGCAGAAAGGCTCTCCTCCAATGCTGCTCAGCAGCTCATCTGGAATTTATAATCCTGAAGAGCTGCCAGGGCCCTGAAAGGTTAAGTAATTCGCCCACCCATGGGTCACATGGCTGGTATGCATTAGGGTATGCCTTGTACCTACTACTTCTTGATTCCGAGACCAGTCCACCCACTCAACTACAGTCTCACTATTATAAATAATAATAATAATAAATTATCTCGTGCATCCCAATGAATCTAGTTACTATGATGATTAAAGGGCAGCTCAGTGAAGACTTGGACACAGTCAGTTTAATTAGCACAAGGTGGTATCTGGGAGCTGATGAAGTTTGTATTTCTCTGATTATTAAAGAGTTTGGTTGCCTTTCCAAGTGGTGATCAGTATTTTTTTTTCTACTTTTGAGAACTGTTCACTTCCATTGGTCATATTTCTATTTGGGAAAGATGCTTCTCCTTATAAATTTATGTCTTTCCTTTATAGACTTTGCTTGTCAATGTGACTTTCCATAAATTCTGGAAAGATCATCTGACCTGAGCTCCGGAGGCTAGAGGTAAACCGGGCTCAGAACTAAAGATGAGGAGACAGGGAAGTTACATTCAGGAAACTGGACAGTGTTTTCAATGCCACCAACCTGTCACCAAAGCCCATCCTTCTAACACTAATATTTTCTCACTGATGGATGCTGTTACTGGAAGCATGAACAAAGTCACAACTGCAGATGAGCTAAAAGGGAAAAAAGAGATACTAGGGCAGTTTGAGCAGGCTTGAAGCACCCACAACAATGACCAAGATGCTGCAAAAGCACTCTCAATAATGGCAGCTAGGTGGCACAATGGATAGAACACTGGGTCACTGGCCAAGAGGGCTATCTATATAATAATAATAGCTAATACTTATGTAATGTTTAATGATTCACGAAGCACTTTACCAATATTACCTCATTTGATTTTCACAAGCCTGGGAGGTAGGTGCTATTATGATTCCCACTTTATAGATGAGGAAACTGAGGTTTAGACAGGTTAACTAACTTGCCCAGACACACAACTAGTGTCTGAGTCAAGATTTAAACTCAGGTCTTCCTGACTTCAAGGGCAACACTCTATCCCTACAACACCTCGCTGCCAAATGCTTCTATGAGGGGCAAAGTTGTCTGGGAAAATTATGATTATTGGCTCCGTAATATTGTCCTAAAACCAAGCAGGCCTCCAGGCTCCAGTGCTCAGCTGGGGCTGCTCACTACAGAACACACCACCATTCAGTGCAGGGATTATAGACTGTGAGGGATGAGCTTGGCCTTCAATCCAATTTGGCAACCATTACACTTTGGAGGAACAAGCCTTGGTGATTGTAGTAGATATCGAGGGGCATTGTTGATGGTGACAGCTCTTACCTATCATGGGCAGAGCCTAGGGAACAGCCCCTGGCCATTCACCTCCAAGCAAGGGCTGTATGATCCAGAAAATGAGTCCCACCTATTGTGGTCACTCCCAGCTATAGACAGTGTACCTGTATATTATCTGGCAGGATGATGGGGCACACGGAAGCCAGGCAAACAGAATTAAGTGATTTGCTCACAGTCACACAGCTAATAAGAATCCAAGGCCAGACTGGAACTCAGGAAGATGAGTCTTCTTGACCCCAGACCCAGCACTATCTACCATGCCACCTAGCAACCCTGGAGGGATATGACACATAGACAAATGAGCATATTTGAAAGAAGAGTGTGACAGAAACAAAAGGGAGATCCAAATAAAGTCCTCGAGGAAAGTGTGAAAGAAAGAGCACTTTCAAATAAGGCTTCCTAACAGATATGGCCCCTCAGCTAAAGAGAGGCATCATGGGGACAGCTTGTACAAACATAGGGCAGCAGGGGTCCAGTTTGACTAAAACAAAGAGCACATGATGGGAAATAAAGTGGAAAAAAGGCTGGAAATCAAGCTGGAAGGCCTGAAATATAAGACCCCAAATACAGAGTACAACCTGGGGTACACCTGCCTTGTCCCAGGGAGTATGAGAAGCTTGTCGAAGCATATGAGGAATAGTTCATAAATAACCATATTGTCCTACTCAAAATGATCTGTTATGTGCATATGCATGGGAAACCCTAGAATCTATATCCTTTCAGACTGAATAGGGGGTTATAAAAAGGTTTACTGAAAGTGGGAGGAGGAGAGGGTCTGACACAGAAATGTGTTTTGCATGGCTACACATATATAACCTATATCAAATTACTTGCCTTCTTGATGAAGGAGGAAGAGGAGGGAGACAATTTGGAACTCAAAAATTTTTAAAACAAATATTTAAAATTGTTTTTATATGCAACTGGGGAAAAATAAAACATTGGATACTAAAAAAAGAAAAGTGGGGGTGGGGGGAATGGGACTGAAAAAGTTTGGGTTCTATAGGTAATGGGCAGAGCTTAAGGTCCTGAGCAGGAAAGGGACCTAATCAAAGCTGTGCATTGGAAAATTATTTGAGGACTCAATGAAGAATGGATTAGAGAAAAGAGACAGAAGACAAAGGAGGTCAATTAGGAGACTATTGTGCTAGTCCAGGAAAGAAATGATAAAAGCTTTAATAATAATAATAGCTAACATTTATATAGCACTTTAGAGTTTAAAAAACATAGGACAGCTAGGTGGCACAGTGAGTAGATCACCGGTCCTGGAGTCAGGAGAACCTGAGTTCAAATTTAGCCTCAGACACTTGACACACTTATTAGCTGTGTGACCTTGAGCAAGTCACTTAACCCAATTGCCCTGCCTTCCCCCCTCCAAAAAAAATAGAGTTTAAAAAACATTCATTTCACCTGATCCTCACGACCACCCTGGGAAGTAGGTGTGATTGTTATCTCCATTTTACAGATGAAGAAAATGGGTAGGGTTTTATGATGGGGCTCCAAGAGTCTATTTGCTGAAAACAATTCCAAAGGAATCAAGATAAAACTTGCTACCTACTTCTTCAGAGGACTCAGAGTGCAAATTGAGACAGATTTTTCAGGGCATGGCCAATGCAAGAATGTTTCACTTGACTATACATGTTTGTAACATGGGGTTTTGTTTTTTATTCCTCAGCTGGGGGTGGGAGGGAGGAAGGGGGAGGAAGAAGTGAAAGGGAGAAAATTTAGATCTGAAAATTAAATAAAATTTGATTTTTTTTAAAAGAGTCTTGCTGTCTTCAAGGGTCAGTGGTCCTCAGGTTTTGGGTTATAAAAGCTGACAACAGTTCTGTAGCCTGTGAACTTGACTCAGACATTTGTCCAAAACAGATATTTGACTCTCAGACTCTTGTCCAAAACAGATGCATCCACAAATCCAACTTTATTTTGAGAAGAGCAGACCTGGAGAACCAGACAATGGGGCAACCCCAGGATTCTTCCAAGGTCTCACTCCCCACCACCTCACCCCACCCCCAGCCCTACTCTGACCCTAAAGAGAGCAAGCGGCATGTGAGAGATCAGACGCCAGCCCAGCAGTGAGCCTGCCCCCATCTCTCCAAGGTTTATGAATACCAATCATCATTACTGCAATTAACATCTCTGTCTAAACCATAGGTTGTCTGGAGCTCTGGATGAAGAGGCCCAAAGTCTACGGCACCAGAGGTACAAGTGCCCCTTTGAGCCCCAAGGAGCCGTTTGCAGACCACTAATAATATTTCTGTGTTCTTCGTGGCCACGTTCACTTCATCCTGACTTTCTACTCATTCAGTCTTAGCCCAGCCCCAAGAAGCAAGGATTAATTACTGTATGAACCTGGGAAGCAGATCCAGAAGTCAGGTGGTATGCGCAAACATCCACTGCACTGGAATTCAATCTCAGCCCTGTGGCCTCTCCCAGAGGAGGAGAGCTTAGCAGAGAGAACAATAGCAGCCTCAGTGCACCACTCCTCCCCCTCACTGTCTTGCAGGGAGTCAGCTCTCCTCAGCCCGACCCTCACACACTGAGGGCTGCAGTTTACTGAGGATAAAGTCCAGCAGCTTCCCCAACTGCTGCTCCAGCTTCTGATCTTTGCCATGGTTCTCAATGACCCAATCGAATGCTCCATAGTGGTCCAGGCCGCATTCTGATTCGGCATCATCCACTCCTGTGGAAAGAGGCACATGGAGGTCAGGTCACTCACTGCCTCTCCAAAGGTCAACCATAAAAACCCTGTCCCAGAGTTAGAAAGGACATCAGAGGCCATCTGGTGCAGCCCATACCTAGACAAGAACACACTCCATAACATTCTCAGTAAGTGGTCATAATAACTGATTAATAATCATATAATGATAATTTACTTAAACATTACTTAGTTAATTTAATCACTAAGTTATTGATACTAATTCTCAACAGGTGACCATAATAAAAATAATTGTTCAGATTTCTATTCAAAGACATACAATGATAGGTAAACCATGGTCACCTAAAGTACTTCATTCCACTTCTGGCCTCCTCTCTAATGGACAGGACTGAAACTGTTAGAATTGAATCCAGTAGTCATCAAATCTGGTACTGACTGACTAAGAGACAGAGGCGGCAGCCAGATGGTGCAGTAGATACAGCACTGAGCCTGGAGTCAGGAACGGACTTGAGCTCAGATCTGGCCTCAGACACTTTTTAACTGTGTGACCCTGGGCAAGTCACTTAACTCTGTTTGCCTCAGTTTCCTCATCTATAAAATGAGCTGGAGAAGGAAAGGGCAAACAATTCCAGGTATCTTTACCAAGAAAACCCCAAATGAGGTCATGAAGTCAGACATGACTGAACAACAAAAAAGAACAATGGATTAGTAGAATAGATTAGGTACACAATACACAGTAGTAACTGACCATAGTAGTGTAGTGTTTGATAAGCCCAAAGATCCATTTTGGGGTAAGAAATCAGCATTTGACAAAATAGCTGGGAAAACTGGAATGCAGTTTAGCAGAAACTAGGCAGAGGCCAACCTTTGACACCATATACCCAGATAAAGTCTAAGTGGATAAATGATTTAGACATAGAGGGTAATGTCCTAAGTAAAGTAGAAGAGCCTGGAAAATGTACCTGTCAGATCTGTGGCTAAGGTGAGAGTTTGGCTAAATAGGAGATAGAGAGGATTAAGGGAAGTAAAATACATAATTTAGATCATATGCAATTAAGAAGCTTCTGGACAAACAAAACTAATACAGAAAAGTAGAAAGGAAATGGAGGGGGGCGGGATTTTACAGCAAGTTTCTCTAATAAAGGCCTCATTCCTCAAATGTATAGGGAACTGAGACAAATTTATTAAAATGAGAGCCATGCCCCAGCTGATAAATAGTCAAAGGATATGAATAGGCAGTTTTCAGAAAAACTAATCAAAGCTGTCGATAGCCATATGAAAAAATGCTCTAAATCACTACTGATCAGAGAATTACAAATTAAAATGACTCTAAGATACCACTTCACACCTGTTGGATTGGTTAACATGACAGTAAAGGAAATGACAAATGCTGGAGGGGATGGGGAAAGACAGGGACATTAAAGCCCTGCTGGTGGAGCTGTGAACTAGTCAACCATTCTAGAGAACAATTTGAAACTATGCCTGAAGGGCTATAAAAATATGCATACCCTTTGGCCCAGCAATACCACTACCAGGTCTGGAAAAGGACCTACTTGTATAAATATATTTATAGCAGCTTTTTTTTTTTTGTGGTGGCAAAGAGTTAGAAATTGGGGAATGGCTGAACAAGTTGTGGTATATGATCATGATGGAATACTAGTGTGCTATAAGAACTGAAAGGGCAGGATGGTTTCAGAAAAACCTCAGAGGACTTATATGAACTGATACAAAGTGAAGTGAGCAGAATTAGAACAGTGTACACAGTAACAACAATGTAGTTGCAGGGATGATCGACCATAAAAGACACAAATACTCTGATCAATAAAGCAATCTGACAATTCCAAAGGACCCATGACAAAAAATGTCGTCCATCTCCGGAGAGAGAAATGATGAATTCTGAAAGCAGAGGCATACTTTTTTAACTTTATTTTTTGTTGTTTTGGTAGACGGTTTGGGGGGGGGGGGAATCTCAAGGCAATTGGGGTTAAGTGACTTGCCCAAGGCCACACAGCTAGTAAGTATCAAGTGTCTGAGGCCAGATTTGAACTCAGATCCTCCTGACTCCAGGCCGGTGCTCTATCCACTACAACACCTAGCAGCCCCAACTTTCTTTATTTTTATTGAGTTTGCATTTTCTTTTGCAAAATGGCTAGTATGGAAATATGTTTTGCATGTCTTCACAAGTGTAATCCATATCAAATTACTGTCTTGGGTCAAGGAGGGGGGGAAGGAGAGGGACAGAGAGAGAGAATTTAAAACTCAAAAATTTTAAAAATAATTGTTAAAAAAGTTTTTTCAATGTAATTGGGAAATATCTAATGGAATAAAAATAATTTTAAAAGAAAGAACTAAATTGAATCCAGTGTCTTGGCCTAGTCTGGCCTGTGAACAGAGCCTAGTCCCTTCTCTTTGTCCTGCACTGTTTTGCCCTCTCTGCCATGGAAGAATCCTATCACCTGAACCACCACAGCACCTCCACACCTCCTCTGCAGAACCACTGGCAAATCTGGCAAACCGACTAGTCAGTTTCCCACTCCCTTCTAACTCTGAGTGATCTGCTTTGTCATTGGCCCAAACTGTAGGACCCTTGCCTCTGCTTTCCATTCCTCACTGATAACAGCAGGTCCTAGTGGCCAAGGCCGTTAAAACATACCAGTCTCCACTCCAGTCCATCCTCTGCTCAACTGTCAAAATGATCTTCTTTCTTACCATGTCTGTCTATGTCTGTCTGTCTGTCTGTCTGCTCTCTCTCTCTCTCTCTCTCTCTCACACACACACACACACACACACACACACACACACACACACACACACACATACACACACACACCCATCCATTACCTCTAGGATCAAATATAAAATTCCTCCAGCATTCAAATCTCTTCATAATCTCCCCATGTACACAAACCTTTCCAGTCTGCTATACTTTATACCCCGCCCCCCACTCTCTGCAATCCAATGACAATGGTGTCTGTTGTTCCTCTGTTTCCCAACTCCAGGTATTTTCCCTGGATGTCCCCTATGCCTGCAACGCTCTCCCTCCTTATCTCTACCTCCTGGCTTCCCAGGCTTCCTTCAAGCACCAGCTGGTTAAATTCTACCTTGTAAAGAAAGCCTTTCCCAGCCCTCCTTAATCTTAGAGCCATTCCTCTGAAACTACCCCCAATTTATCTTTCTATATATTGTTTATACATGAGTTGTTTGCATGTTGTCTCCCCTGTTGGATTGTGAGCTCCTTGAGAGCAGGGACTGTCTTTTGCCTTTCTTCATAAGCCCAGAGATTACCATAGGCCCCGGCACATAGTAAATATGCTTAATAAATGTTTATCAACTGTTCCTTGACTGACTAATGTAAAATATCACTTTTTGGTATGAGGTTTTTGTATGAGATTCTCTGTGCCAAATTTCCCTGCCTCACTCTGGTCTGGGATGATATTAAAAAGTGTTGGCCTTGCCTGGGCAAAGAGGAGCTGCTGGAGAGAGAAAGAGGTCCACAAGTCATCTGGGTGACAGGGATGATAGCCTAAGATTAAACATGCCATACATAATCCATGAGGTGAAAAAACAAGACTTAATTCTGCATAGACTTAGAATGCTGAGGGAAACAGTCAGAGCTCCCTTTCTATCAATCATAGGATTCAGAGCTACAAGTGACTCAACCTCCTCCCTTCACCCTCAGGTAAACTGAGGCCCAGGGATATTAAGAAACTAAAGGTACGTCAGAATTGCTTCTCTGTATCCAAACCTTGTTACAAATGGAAACTCATTTTAAAAAATACACACGAAAACTAGAAGCTCATTCCTACAATGTATGAAGAGGTTACACAGTATCAATCAGTGGTGTTACAAAGTTGGCGAGAATAAGCATTATAGTAAGCAAATATTCACCATCAGAGAACACTGGATTTACAAACAATAACATACGGAGATGATTCCTTGTGTCAGTGTCAAAGTGACACCTACATCTATCTCTTCTGCTATAATCCTCATTTAATAAAGATACGTTTAATAAAAATTTGCATGTTTTCAAAATCCATTGATAACTCAAGCATTGTATAAAATTGAGGTCTTAGATTCTAGAGAGCAATTTAGCACTATGCCCATAGAGCTATTAAACTTTGACCCAGCAATACCACTACTAAATCTGTATCCCAAAGAGATAAAAAGCAAAAAGGAAAAGGACCTATATGTACAAAAATATTCATAATAGCTCTTCTTCTGGTGGCAAAGAATTGGAAATTGAAGGGATGCCCATCAATTGGGGAATGCCTGAACAAGTTGTAGTATATGATTGTGATGGAAGACTATGGTGCTATAAGAAACGATGAGCAGGATGCTCTCAGAAAAACCTGGAAAGACTTATATGAACTGATGCAACATGAAATAAGCAGAACCAGAACATTATTATATGATGATCAGCTGTGAAAGACTTAGCTATTCTCAGCAATACAATGAGCCAAGAGAATTCCAAAGGACATATGGTGAAAAACACTATCCCCCTCCTGACAAAGATCTGATAAGAGTCCAAATGCAAATCAAAGCATACTTTGTCTTACTTTCTTTATTTTTCTTGGGGTTTTTTGGGGGGAGGGGGTGTTTTCTTTCATAACATGACTAATATGGAAATGTTTTACATGACTGCACATATATTACCTATGTCAAATTGCTTGCCTTCTCAATGAGAGGTAAGGTGGGGAGGGAGTGGGAGAATTTGGAACTCACAATTTTAAAAAACAAACGTTAAAAATTGTTTTTACATGTAATTGGGAGGAAATAAAACATTAAACATTAAAGAAAAGAAAAAAAAGAGTAAATAAAATAAAATTAAAAATTGGGAGGTCTTAGAACAACAATTCACATTTAAGAGCTTACAGAGATAGCCCTTTCAGGACTACAAACCAATTTCCTAGCTTAATCAAAGAAGTTCAACTTTAACTAAAAACTCCTTTTGATATGGCTAAGTCAACCAATCACAATAGCTCTATAGGACAACTCTTTGGTGTAGAGCACTATGGTAGGTGCTGGGGGAAGATATAAAGTTAAACAGACATTCCTTGTCCTCATGGAACTTACAGTCTAACATGGGCTAAAAGGCTAAAACCTGCATTTTGCCTGAGTGATCTACAATGTTACACAGACAACCATAATACAAAATAGTTTATGAAATTTAAGAGAAAAGTGTATTACTGATGAAGGACACGTCAGGACATCTTCATGGAGGAGAAGAAATCTGAGTAAGACCTGAAAGCAGAAGTTCTTAACCTTTTTGTGTGTCATGGATTTCTTCTTAGAAAAATGTCTTTAAATGCATAAAATAAAATACTTAGAAATACAAAGAAAACCAATTACGTTGAAATGAAAGATCTAATTTTTTTTTCCCATCCAAGTTCACAGACCCCCTGAAATCTATCCTACAAACATAAAATCTGTTTTATAAATTGAGGTTTTAGGACAACAAATCAAATTCATGCTGATCTTTCAAGCCTACAAAGCAATTTCCTCAGTTAATCAAAGAAATTTCACTTTGACCGAAAACCCCCTCTGGCATGGATAAGTCAACCAATCAAAACATATTTGCCAGTTACTTTGGGGAGAACACTTAACCATAGCTTAAGAATTCCTGCTTTAAAGGCTAGGTAGAAATTTAACGAGCAGAATGAGAAAGGGAAGACATTCCAGCCCTAGAGAACACCATGAACAGATACATGGAGGGAGGTTGGGGGACACAGAATATGCTCAGAAAGCAGATATGGATTTGACTGAAGAGTCCATTTCTTGGTTCTGGGTATTTTCTCTTGCTCTCTCCCATTCCCAGAACACTGTCCTTTCTCAGCTCCAACTATCAGACTTCCTGGTTTCCTTTAAGTCTCAATTAAAAATCCCACCTTCTGCAGGAAACCTTTCCCAACCCCTCTTAATTCCAGTTTTAATTATTTCTCATTTATCCTGGATATAGTTTGCTTTGTATAGATTTGTTTGATGTCTCCCCAACTAGATTATAAGTTCTTTGAGGGCAGAGACTGGTTTTTGCCTCTTTTTATATCCCAAGCTTAGCAGAGTACCTGGCACATAGTAGGTGCTTAATAAATGTTCACCAAAGTGTACTGAATTGAAGAGTACTTTGTAAAAGGAATTAACACAAGGCAAGGTTGGAAAGCTACAGAGACACAGGACTGTCGAAAGTCTTGAATGCTAGGGCGAGAAGGTGGAACTTCACCTGGGAAGCAAGAAGAAGCCATGGAAGACTTCTGAGAGAAGGAGTAGCATGATAAATCTGTACATGGGAAAGATGATGTTAACAGTGATAAGAAGTATGGACTGAAGGAGGGAAAGAGTGAAAGTGAGAAGACCTACTAGGAAGCTCCAACTCCTAAGAGAACATGGACAAGCAGCAGCGCATACAAAGGTTAAGCACAGACAAGCAGGAGTGTGCAGAGTAACCTGGATCTAAGGCAGAATCCCAACACTTTGGGGCTGGTGCCTTCCCGAGAGCACACGGTCTGCCCAGGGTGGCTAGCACACCATCCTACCCAGAGGTAGGGAAAAAGGAGACAGGAGTAGGAATAAACTCCTAGCCCACCCCAAACAACCACCACCACCACCAGTAACTGTCATTTCCTTTCGGGAGACACAGCAGAAGCAACAAAATACTTTCCAATAAATATTTTTTAAGCACCAACTAGATGCCAGGCACTGTGCTAAGTGCTGGAGATAAAAAAAGTCAAAAGATAGTCCCTACCCCTGAGGACCTTACAAGCAAACAAATATACACAAAGCAAGCTATATACGGGACAGATAAGAAATAATTAACAGGGGGATGGCTTCCTACAGAAGGTGAGATTTTAGTTAGGATTTAAAAGAAGCCAAGGAGAGAAGAAAAAAAGAAGAGGCTAGGGAGGTCAGTAGGTATAGTGGAGAAGGCAGAGCATTCTTGGGGGTGGGGGGGACCAGCCAGAGAGAATGTCTGGAGGCGAGAGATGGAGTAGCTTGCTTGAGGAACAGCCAGGAGGCCAGTGTCACTTGCACTCAGCCTTCGAGACAGCCAGGCATGGTGTGACAGAAAAAGCACTGAATTTGGACCCTGAAAATCTAAGTTCAGGCCTTGGTTCTCCCATTTACCAGCTGTGTGATCATGAGTGAGAAAGGCCTCCAGAAGTGGACCCTCTGAACACAGGTTGGGCAGTCATGGACAAACTGCTATCTGTACCATTAGAGGGACCTCCCAAATCCATGAAATCGCACAATGACTTAAGTATTTGAGTAACAAAGAGCAAGCTATTGCCCCTCTGTGGGCTTCAACTTCCTCATCACTAAAATGAAGGTACTACTGCCTGCATTATCTAACTCCCCAGGCTGTCGTGACGGAAGTGTTTGGAGAACTCCAAAGTGCTGTGTAAATGCAGACTGAAATTATTCTGAGAGACACAATACCCAGGCCATGCTAGGAGGCCAAGTTCTGCCCTGCGAAGGAGATGATGCCCTGTACCTCTTTAGGTCTGCTGGCTAGGACTTCAAAAAAAAATTGGGGCAAAGCTCACCTGCTGTGAACACCCAGCCCCGCTGTCGCCGGCTTTCCTCCGATGCCACTACCCGGACCAGTTGGGTCACATCACCAAAGGAGGACTGGAACCAATGAATATCTGATACCCGCCGAGCATCGCTCACCAGCTGCAAGAAAGAACACACATTCAGAAAACCCCCAGGCCTGGCATGTGTGCCATAATGGATTTGGTGGGGAGAGAGAAAGAGAAGAGAAGGCAAAAAGAACTGAAAGCCATAGTCCCTCCTCTCCCCCCACCCAAAGTAAACAATCTAGTCAGGGAGTCAGAGCCTCCAACACGTCTGCAGACATCCTTTAAAGTAATACGCCTGCCAACCTTCTAATCTTAGATGCTCAAGTTCAAATGCCACCTTAAAATCTAACAGGGGTGACAAAAAAATCAAACAAATACAGGATAAATGGGGAAAAAGTGATAGAAGGAAGGCACGAGAATTAAGAGGGACTAGCAAAGGCTTCTTGTAGAAGGCAGGATTTTAGTTGAGGTTTAATAGAAGCCAGGAAGGTCAGTAGGTGTAGCAGAGGAGGGAGAGCATTCCAGGCATGGAGGTCCTCCAGAAAAACTGCCTGGAGCTAGGAGGTGGAGTGTCTTGTTCATGGAACAGCCAGGAAATCAGTGCTACTGGGACTCTGAGCCTTTAAGGCAGCCCTGCATGGTATGGCCAAAAAAGCATTTGATGATTTCTCCCATTTACCAGCTATGGGATCATGACTGAGGAAGGCCTTCAGTGGTGGAGCGGACCTTCTGACTCTCCCCAGCCGGAAGCCATTTTTTCCTTCCAGGGTCACAGGATATCAATCTACAAAGAACCTCAGAAATCATCTAACTCTAGCTATTTAATTTTACAGATAAAAAAGACTGAGGCCTGGGGAGGGCAGGTGAATTGCCCAAGGCCAACAAAGGCAGATTCAGATCCAGATTCAAGCCCTGGTTTCAAAGCCAGTGCCCTTTTGACTATACTAGGAATAAAAGATTAAAATTGATGAGAATTTAAATGCACCAAGTCATCAGTCACTACACAATGCCAAGTTCCCTCTCCCCTGCAAGGCAGAAAGCTTTGTTGACAAGCTTTTCCACCCTGGTGTCCCACTAATACACTTCATTAATCAATGCCAGTAGCCAGCAGGAGAGAACGGCAGCCCCAGAGATGATGGTTATGAGCATTAACTAACCACTCGGGGGCGACAACAAGTTTCTTGCCAGTAAAAGATTCTGGTACTTTGGGAAGACCTGTTTCTTCAACAAAAAATGCTACTCTGGTTTTCTCCTACAGTCCTGACATTTATCCACTCAGCAATAACTAATATGAAAAGGCAATCTAGAACCTCCAGCCTAGAACATTCGCATGGCAGTCATGCCCAGCCATTCTGACTGCTAGGATCCTAGATCTAGGGGCTAGAAGGAGCCCCAACCCCCTCGTTTCACAAATGAAGACAATGATGGCCAGAGAGGTCAAGGGAATTCAATTAAGGATCAGGAGTAGGATTTAAACCCCCTATCCTCTGACTTTGGAGCCAGCCCTTTCTACACTCCCATGTTGCCAATCTCTGAACTTGACCCCTGACCCCTGGCCCTGCAAACTCCAGCTGGTCTCACTTTGTACCAGTGGCTCCAACTCCACATGTGGGACCTGCTCCTGGATGAGGGTGTGGCCCTTGCCTCTCCCTGGGAAGAGTCTAATCTCTTGTACTAAAAAGAGAGCTCGCACTATGGAGGCTGTTGTGTTTGTCCTCTGTTCTTGAAGAGGACCATGGCATCAGGGAAATGGTAACATGACTTGCTGTTGACTTTGATTTGAGTGAGGGAGGGCTGTGCAAATTCACCAGCCCTCACTTTCTCCTCCAGAGCCATCTGGATCCAGTGGCCTGATATTCACCAGGACGGCTGGAGAGGCCCAGGATGCACTGGGAGACCCTGGTCCTTTTAGGTTAAGGTCTTTTCATTTCTCACTTTGAGTGAGATAACACCCGTTCAATGAATAGGTCTCTTCAATAAATTAATCAAGGGATGGTCCCTTTAATCAAAACTGAAAAAAAGAAAAAAAAATCAAACTGGGAAGGGAAGACTCTCAGGCTTCCTGGCCAAAAGAGAAGCAGTTACTATTTAGTGTTTACCATGGAAGCAGTGTGGCCCCAAAGGAAGCCAGGGGGCAGAGGCAAGGAAGGACAGCATTCCTAGGGTGGGGGACAGCCAGAGCAAAGGAACAAAGTCAGAAGATCGTGGCACACATGAGAATGTCAAGCCCAGTCGAGCTGGATCACAGAACTCATGCAGGGGGTAAAGTGTTGAATTGGAAAGGTAGGAAGGGGCCAAGTGGTGAAAGGCATTAAATGCCAAACCGACCCTGAAGGTAAACGGGGGCTGGTGAAGTTTATGACATCCTGGGGTCAAGAGGTGGGGAAGGATGATGCGGTCAGACCTGGGCTTTAGGGAAATCCCCTTGGCAGCTAAGTAGAAGACGGACTGACGTAGGAGAGCCTGAGAAAAGAGACCAGACAGGAGGCTGTCATCCAGGTGTGAGGAGGCCCTGAACCAAGGCGTAACCACAGGAGTGGAGAGAAGAAAGAGTATGATTAAGATGGATGGTGTGAAAAGGGAAGCAAGATCTGACTAGAGACTGGGTATGTGAGGTGAGCGAAGAACCCAAGATGACACCCAGGTCAGGAGCCTAGGTGACTGGATGGCGGTGCCTTTGACAGGAAAATTGGGAGGGGAGGTTTGGGGGGAAAAATGGGCTCTGTTTTGGACTTGTTGAACATGAAATGCCTACGGGACATCCAGTTCAAGATGTCCAAAATGCAAACGGCTATAAGAGACTGGAGCTTGAGAGATTAAGGACCACAAACAGACCTAGCAATCATCTACACACAGATAACGGAACCATGGGAACTGATGAGGTCACCAAGTGAGACAGTGTAGAGTGGAAAGGGGACCCAGGACAGAGCCTTGGGAGACTCCAGAGTCAGTTAAATGACGATCTAGCAAAGGAGACTGAGGAGAGGTCAGAGGGTTAAGAGGAGAACCAAGAGAGAGTAGTGTCACAGAAACCCAGAGAGGAGAGATTATCCCAGAAGAGCACTATCAAGTGGACCAGAACCAGCCTCTAACCCGTGGGTGGCCAGAGCTGAACAGAGCAGGCTAGAGACAGGAGAGCCGGGAATCAAACAAGTTTAATTTCAAAGTGAGGGGAAAAGGCTTGTAAGCAAGAATACAAGTGCCGGGGCCCTGCCCTTAGTGGAGGTAGTGTGGGAAGATCTCCATACTTATACCAATGGTTGTGAAGTTAGCTACAGCCCTGACAATGAGGGGTAACAGAAAAAGGTGACAAGCTTGATTCATAGCAAGATTTCATGACCGAAACATGGGCACTGCAGGTACTACAGCACAGAGGCCCCCTGACGCTGGCATGAAACAATTCTGGGATTTTGCTGGGGCTGAGATCATCCAGAGAGTGAGTGCAAAGGATTGTGGTTATGCCAACCTCAGGGCACGGCTTGCTTACTGGGCCTTAGCTCTGGCAAACAGGGTGCCTCTTCATATCTTGACAACAGTGTCAAGTTTAAGAAGAAGGACGATTAAGAAAAGATTAGACTTAGCAGTTAAGAGATCACTGGAACTTCAGAGAAGGCAGTTTCAGTCAAATGAAGTCAGAAGTCAGATTGCAGAGGGGTTGGCAGTGAGAGAGAAGACAGGAAGTGAAGGTCCCCAGGGGCCACGCAGAACAAGCTTTTCTTCCTCCACGTGAGCATCCTTTCTCTCATCTCCAGGAGAAGCCTCCCTAGGTCAGCTGATCTTCCTAAGATATGGTCTTTAGTTCCTTCCCCATCCCAATCCTTCTCCTTGGGACATTTTCCAGTGTCATTCCTGAAACATGCCCAGAACTGAGCACAATACTCCAGACATGACATGAACAAGGAGGGGGTACACGGTACATATGCCTTATCCCACATTAGACTAGAAGCTCCATGAGGGCAGGGAATGTCTTATTTAACTGTATATCTCCCCTAGCACTTAACACAACGCTCTGCACCAGAGAGTTGTTTAATAAATGGTATTTGATTGGTTGATTTGTTCATGAGAGAGAGAATTCTGGTCAAAATTAAATATCCTTGAAAAATTGAGAAAATTTCTTTGTAGGTTTTGAAGAGCCATGTAAATATGAGTCTCCTTAGACTTTACTCCCCCTCTCAAATGAAGAGTGGATCTTTCTCCTTCACCAAAGAAAACCCCAATTTGTGCACCCCTGATCCTATTCTGTCATCAACCCATTATCATCCTCACTCTCTCCCCATCTACTGGCTCTTTCTCTGCTGCCTACGAATACACCTGGCTCTCCCCCATTCTTAAAAAGCTTTCACTTGAACAGACTATCCCCTGGAGATGTCATCATCCTATATTCTCTCTTCCCTTTCTCAGCTAAACTCCCTTAGTTTAGTATTAGCACATCTAGAAAATTCATTTTTAGAGGACACAGTGCAACGAAAAGCAGCATGGTGTGTATAACAGAGAGCCAGCCTCCAAGTCAGGACAGATCTGGGTTCAAGTCCTGCTCCTGACACGTCCTGGCTATATGAACCTGGACAAATCACAGAAACTTCTCCATACCTCGATCAGTTCCCCAAGATTACAGGGCATGTGTCAATCTGCCCAACTGCCCTGGCACAAGCAGTTTCTTTGTTGAAAGTTCCCTGTGCCAATGAAATCATCCACACACATACCCCTCCAAAAGAACTGAATTTACAGAACAGAAAACTAACCATTATAACATGGAACCGTTTTTTGTTTGGGTTTTTTTTTCAAAAGTCAGGACCTAAGGCCCACAAATTAGGCAAGGCCTGGGACCTTAAAGTACAAACATGGTACTCTGGAGTCAGAGGACACAGTTTCAAATCCTGCCTCCACCATTTAGCAGACACGTAACTGCGAAACCTCCCTGTCCCTCGGTGTCCTTATATGGTAAAAGAGAAGGTTGGAGTTCCTGCAAGTTTAACCTCCCTGTCCCTCGGTGTCCTTATATGGTAAAAGAGAAGGTTGGAATTCCTGCAAGTTCTTGATCTGTGAACCTATGATCTGTTCCCAACTCTGTCCCCAGCCCACGTTCTCTTCCCTGATGTCCCTGCTCAGCTGAAAGAGAAGAGTACAACAGTGGATAAAGCACAAGTTTTGAGTTCAAGTGTCCAGCCTCAGACACTGACTAGTTCTGTGACCCCGGAAGTGTTTATGGTCAACTGGGGCCTTGAAGTAGGTTTCATAAATAACCTAAGCAGAACTGTGCCCCATCACTCACGCAGACTCTGTTCACCCTCATCTGGGTAAAAGTGTCTGACCCCAGATGGGCCCCACTCCCGAGTACTGCATCTGGAACGAAGGATTCTGTAAAGAGAGAACTAATAGAATCTAATTTTTAAAAATCAACCTTTAAAAAAACTTAACCCCTCTCAGTGTCAGTTAAAAAGGGGCTCACAGTAGCTCCCACCTCCCAGGGCTGTGGTGAGGATACAGTGAAATGACTTATGTAAAGGGCTTTGGAAACCTTATGTAAATGGCCGGCTATTATAATTCAGACTAGTCACTGGAAGGACTGGAGCTGAAGTATTGAAGGACTGGAGCTGAAATATTTTGGCCACAGAGTGAGAAGACAGGACTCAGGAAAAGACCTGGAGGTTGGGAAAGCTTAAAGGCAGACCGAGAAGGGGAGGACAGAGGTGGAAGTGGATGGATAGTGTCATGGAAGCAACGAACACGAGCTTGGACAGACTTGGAGACATGATGGAGGATAGAAGGCCCTGGCGTGCTGTGACCCATGGGGGTAATAGATAACACTTATTATTATCATCTACCTGAGTTTGAATCCTGCCTCAGATGCTTACTTGCTGGATCTGCCTTGGTTTTCCTCATCTGTAAAATGGGGATAATAACTGTACCTCCCATATAAATGCTAATTATCATTATTATTATTAGACTGTGAGCTCCTCACCAACAAGAACCATGTCTCATACTCCTGAGCACAGGGCTGGGTGGGCAGTTACACAGCAGGTGCTCAGTGAATCCCTCCAAAGAGTTAACTCTGTGTGTGTGGTGCTCCTGGGTCCTGGTACTGTAGAAAGTACATGAGCAGGAAGGGAGGAGGGGTCCAGAAGAAGGAAGAGAAACAGTTTCTGCCTCAGAAGGGATGGGCTACTTTCAGCCACATTCTGCACTCCAGGGACGGGAAAGGAGGCAGAAGGGGAAGGAGGAAGGGGCCAAGGCTGGGTCTGCAAGCCCCAAAGAACCTTCTGAAAAACTGCTTTCGCAATCACCCTTACCCAGACAGGCTGGGAGACCCCCTCCACAATCTTCCTGCAGAAGAAGCCTGGGTCTGCCTTCCTCTTCTCCTCCCCCCAGTGGATCATGTCCTGCCGAAAGGCCTCTTTGTAGCTGCTGGCATCGAGAAGTCGCTGCAAGTCCAGTCCATGTTCCTGTTCAAAACATGTCAAAAAGCATTCACTGTGTGACCCCCAAGAGGCCACTCTACCTCCTGGGGCTCAGCTGTAATGAAGGGTGATCATTCCTATCACCTCCCTTCCCTGGGAGGACACTCCCCTCCATTTCCATTTGCCTGGGGACTACATTACATGAATTAAACACATACACTGTGTGATCAATCTTCCCCAATTATTCTGAAAATAAATTTCCCTCCCCTGAACACAGGGCCAGGCCTCAGCGAAACATCAGAATGGGAAAAGTTCATGTTTGGGGCCTTCCCTAATCTTGAAGCCCCCCAGCTCCTTCCTAAGGTGCTGCTATTCTTTGAGGATTCTTGCATTTTAACATGGACTATGTGAAGACAGAAAGCCTTCCAAAGTTATTTTATAAGTCAGGGCACTGAGGCTTGAAGCTAAATGCTTTAGGATCGGGAGAATTAATCTGGAGCTTGAAGGCCCCTGAGAGGTCAGCTAGTCCAACTCCATTTTAAAGATGAGGAATGTGAGCCATGGAGGTTAAGTGACTTGCCTAGCATACACCCTATGATGATCAGTGGCAAAACTTGAATCCATGTCCTCGGCCTCCAGAGTGGGTGCCTGTCCTACCATATTACACTTGCGCAGGGATGCACAGAAAGCAATCACCAGGATTAGCATCAAGACTCTGGCAATGCCCTTTCCTAGGGACTGCTAAATCCAGGTGTGTACTCATCAGACCACATCTGGAGTCTAGGTCCCATTCCAGGGGGACATTTTAAAAGGCGAACTGATGAACTGAGGCACATGTGAAAGGACAACAGAGCCTGTGAAGGTCTAGAAATCATGTCAGGTGAGGAGCTGAAGGGCTGGATTTGAGCCCGGCTCTGGCCCTAAGTCACTGGGAGATGGGGGGAGGGGGCAAGTACATCCTTCGCCTCAGAGCTGCAGACCCCTCCTGTGTAACCCGAGGAGGATCAGAGCAGATCACCGATAATGCTCCTTCCATCTCCTCCAGGTCTGACTCTGTGACCCAGCATGCTCAGCCTAGAGAAGAAGGAAGGGGACCACGAGAAACGACTCAAGAAAAAGCTAGAGTGGCAGACTTGTACCTTGTTGCTCTGGAAGACCATCATGGAGCTAACAAGGGAAGCTCTGAAGGGGCAAGTTCCTCAGCAGGAGATAAAAGCATTCTAACAAACAGGCTGCCCTCTGTGGGGTGGGCTAGAGGAAACGCAACCAGCATCCTCCTTACCCCTTGTTGCTGTTCAGTCATTTCAGTCGTGTCTGACTCTTCATGAGCCCATTTTGGGTTTTCTTGGCAAAAACACTGGAATGATTTTCCATTTCCTTCTCTAGCTAATTTTACAGATGAGGAAACTGAGGCAAGCTGGGTTAAGTGACTTGCCCAAGGTCACACAACTAGTGAGTGTCTGAGGCCACATTTGAACTCAGGTCTTCCTGACTCCAAGCTCGGCACTCTATCCACTGAGCCACCTAGCTGCCTACCCAACCACTGCATGCACTTAATTGTTTGTCTTTCATTCTCAAGGAGGACAATGACATCAAGAAGGTTCAGAGGCTGGGTGGTCACCAGTGACCAGAAAGTTGGCTCAGATCAATCAACCCATGCATGAACAAGCATTCATATACACATACCCACTCTCAATTTTTATATGTGAGCATACGCATATTTTACATGTTTGTATACATGTGTGTGCAAGATACACCTACAAATGTATGCATTGTGTGCGTGCTTCTATACTGTGTGTGTATATACACCTGTGTGTACGTGCACATGCCTATTTGTGTATATTTGTATACACATGCGTAGTCCCATGCAAGTGTCCTTACACATGTGTGTGTGCATATTTACACACACATAATGAGGGTGCCCCCCATATTCTTAGTGCTTTTTCAAACTATTAAAGCCTTCCACTAATGAGGCTTGGTGCAAGAGTACTGCACCAGCCCCCTTTTTCCCCTTTTACCTGGAGCCAGGTGTGGTGGATAGAGAGTTAGACCTAGAAGACCTGTTTTTGAATCCTGCCTCAGACACTTACTAGCTGTGTGATCTTGGGCAAGTCACTTAACCTTTCTCAGCCTCAGTTTCCCCATCTATAAAATAAGAGCAGCCAGGCGGAACACCGGATAAAATACCGGGTCTGGAGTCAGGAGGACCTGAATTTAAATTTCACCTCAGACACTTACTAGTTGTGTGTCCCTGGGCAAGCCACTTAACCCTGTTTACCTCAGTTTCCTCATCTGTAAAATGAGCCAGATAAGGACATAGCAAACCACTCCAGTATCTTTGCCAGGAAAACCCTAAATGGGATCATGAAGAATTGGACACAACTGAAACAACAACAACAACATAGGGAGAATATTAGTCTCCTAAGGTTGTTGCCAGAATCAAATGAGACAATAATTGTAAAGCCCTTTGCAAACCTTAAAGCTATATGTAAATGTTCTCTACTAGTATACAGCTGTATACAAAATAAATACAAGGTAATTTGGTCAAGAAGGCCTGAGAGAATCCAAGAAAGGCCTTGTAGAGAAGGTGGCACCTGGAGCGAGCTTTGAAGGAAACTAAAGATCCTAAAAGGCAGAGCTAAAAAAGGAATAATTATATTCAAGGCATGAGCAACAGCCAAGGCAAAAGTGCAGAGGTAGGAGATGAGACTTTTGGGAGGGAAGGTAGAAGACCAGTTAGACTGGACTGTGGAATGCATTAAGGGGATTAATACATAACAAGGCCAGAAAAATGGTCCAGAGCCAGATGATAAAGGGTATTATTAAGTGCCAGAGTTTATTTGATCTCAGAGGAAAGGGGAGCTCTGTGAGCCACGGTCAGACCTGTGCTTTAGAAAAATCATTTTGGGTGTCGAGTAGAGGACGGGCTGGAGAAGGGAAAGACTTGAGGAGGCGACATCCCCCCCACAAAGGTCCCTTCCAGCTCGTAATTCTATGAGCAGCTCTCCAAAGATGGCATTTCAAGCGCTGTCACTGAGCTTGAGCAGACGGTCAGCAGCTGCCCATTGCCCCAGAATGACACTCAAGCAACAGACCTTTACTGGGCCCTGAAGGAAGCCTGTGGGGCTGCCATGAAGGAGCTTCCGATCCAACAGAAGACTTAAGATCTACCATTTGACTTTTCCATAAATGAGTTAGTCCATAATAACTGCCGCCAGAAAGGGATAAACAAGATGCTCTTTTGAAAAAGGAGAGTTGCTCGCTTCCGGCCGAGTAGACAAAGACCAAGGAAAGCTTCACGAAAAAGGTGACATTTGAGCCAGGCTTTGGAGGAGGAATTAGACCCTGACAGGCAGATCTGGAGAAGGGCAATGAAATAAGCAAAGGCATGAGGGCAGGAAAGTACCAGGGATGTTTGGGGAACTGCAAATAATCCAGCAGAGCAATGGGAGATAAGTCAATTCAGACAGTACTAATTAGGTATCTATTATATGCGAGGTACTGTGCAAGGTACAAAAACAAAAATGAAGCTGTCGCTGCCTCTGGGAAGCTTATATCCACTCGGGGAGCGGGAAAGGAGTTTTAAGGAGTGTAAGGCATCATTCCTTTCTGGCCTTCACTCCTGACTCTCCAGGGTTTCTCTACCACGTGCCCATGAGGTTACTGCCCCTTCCCAGCTACTTTTTGTGTACTGTCTTCTCTCCATTAGAATGGAAGTTCCTTGAGGGCAGACTGTCTTTCTGCTATAATTTGTATTGGGGGGTCTTAGCACAGTGCCTGGCACACAGAAAGTACTTACTAAATGCTTGATGACTTGACTTAAAAGCCTGTCCTGCCTGAAGGCGTACCACCCAACAAAAGTGGAGCCCAGAAGTGGACTAGGGCAGGCGGGAGCCAGCCTGAGATGAAAGACATGTTACGGCTTACCGTGGATGAGCTGGAAAAGCCAGGGGAGCAGATCCAGCTGCACCATGACGTACCTGGGCATACTGCTCCTTGAGGGGTCCGGAGAGCCGAAGCACAGCACACACATCTGTCCCCAGCCTGTGGGACGGGAAGATACCCCCCCAAGCCGGAACTGGATTAGCTCACTCAGACTTGCATCTCCCCACCCAGTGTTCTGCTCAACCATCAAGCCAACACTTGTACAATCAGGACAGCCGAGGACCTACCGCTCCCCTCTGGCAGGACTGAATTACCCTTGCAAGAGTCAGTTAATAGACTTTTCCCACAGCCTGGAGAGCCATATCACCACCAACTACCTTACGAGTATGAGGGATTCAGGCTGGAGAAAAGGAAAAATGTCCTGCTGGTGAGAGCTGTTCAAAATGATTAAGAAGTCACTGTGGGAAGCTATGAAATGTGTTTTTCTAAGAGCTCTCTCATCAAAATGGGGAGCTCCCTGCCTCCAAAAGATGACTTGTATGTACCTAGTGCATTGGAAAGGGAGGGAGGGGGCCAGACCCTGAATTAAGTCCTAGCTCTGCCGCCACCCTGGGGCAGGGCCTCATTGCCTCATGCCTGTACTATGTGAGAGTCTGATGGCAGGACTGCCTGCCTCAAACCTTTCCTCACTCCAATCCATCCTCCAATCAACCAACAGTGATTTTTCTAAACTGCAGGTCTGACCATGTCGTCCCCTCTTACTCAAGAAACTCCAGTGGCTCCCTATCACCTCCAATAAAATACAAAATCCTCTTTTTGGTGTTCAAAGCCCTTCATAACCGACTTCCCCCCAGCTCCCATCTTTCTAGTCTTCTGCCACCACATACCACCTCCTCCAAGTATTCTAGGATCCAGTGACAGTGGCCTCCTGGCTATTCCATGAACAAGCCATTCTGTCTGTTCTGAGCATGTTCTCATTCCATACCTGGAACGTTCTCTTTCCTCATCTCAGCCTCCTGGTTCCTTCACATTCCAACTAAAATCCCACCTTCTACAGGAATCCTCTCCCAAGTCCTCTTGATTCTTGTGGCTTCTCTCTGTTAACTAATTCCAATTTATCCTATAATTTGTTGTCTCTCCTATTTGGTTGTGAGCTCCTCCCGGGCACTGTCTTTTGCCTTTCTTTGTATCCCCAGTATTTAGCAAGTGCTTGGCACACAGAAGGCACTTAATAAATGCTTACTGCTGACTGACTAAACAACCTACTTTCCCTTCCATTTTCTCTTCTAAAAAATAAAGAGGGCTGGCTTAAATGACTTAGACCCCTTCAATTGAGCCATTCTCTGAAACTTTCAACCTGAAAAGTCCATGACTTTTAAGGCTGATGTTTAAATCAAAACAGGACCTCAGATATGCAAAACATGATCTCGGATCTGCTTAAACTGAAGACATAAGAAGAGAAGCCTGGAAGAGGAGGGTGAAATCCTGGAATGCCAGAGTTGGAAAAGACCACCGATACACCTAGTCCAATGCCTTTGTTGTTGTTATTGAATCGCTTCTGCTTCAGTTTCTGACTCTCCATGACCCCACTTGGGGTTTTCTTGGCCAATAAACTGGAGTGGTTTGCCATTTCCTTCTCCAGCTCATTTTACAGATGAAGAAACTGAGGTAAACAAGGTCAAGTGACTTTTCCAGGGTCAAACAACTAGTAAGTGTCTGAGAATAGATTTGAACTCAGGTCCTTCTGATTGGCCTGGGCCAGTGCCTCTAACCACTGACCACTTAGCTACCCTAGTCCATTCCTACTCAAAGCATGAATCTGTCCTTCAACAACTCCAACAGGAATCAAGAAATATTTTATCTAACACGGGTAGAATGAGTGACCCATGGCATTGTATATCTACATGGCTTCCAAAGAAGTCGAGGAAGATCTAGCAAGTCCTACCGATGAAACATGTTCCCTGGGTTACCAAGGATTTCCCTTAATGACTCAGTGCCCCAGGCAACTCACTAATAAGAACTTAAGTTACAGAATTACAGATATGTGTGGGTGGAGGAAGTTTCCACACCAGGAGTTTCCTCAGGTAGAGGATAATCAAAGATTCAACTGCACCTATCTACAGTTCTACTTATATATGTACATAAAAAATGTGTGTATATGTGTATATATATAAATGTATACATACATACATACACACACGCACCCCTCTGCACACAGGGATGACAACTCATTTCAATTAATGGAGCATTTTTATTATTGCTCTATAGACACAAGACTAAAAGGAAACAGGTCCCTGCCCAACAAGAAGCACCCTTGTGGAGCTCAGTGATTTTGTGGCTGAGAATGCTCTGGCTGGAGGAAAGTTGAGAGCGTGCTATGGGATGGACTGAACATTGAGCTACAGAGCCCTACCCATGACTCTCCCCAAAACCCAAATCCCTTCAGAATTAAGCAGCCAGCCTAAGGCATTTCCACCAACCCTGCCTTTCAACAAGGCACCCTCTCTCCCTCACCTGCAGCCCTGAACCTACTTCCCAAGTTCCTATTCCTCAGCCTTAAAAGGCATACCCTTCTTAAAAGTTCATCAAGATGTTTAAAATAGTAACTCCAATGGCACTGATTTTCCAGTTTAAGTTTGCAAAGTGCCTTACATATATTATGGCATTCAATGCTCACAATAACCTATAAAGTAGGTGCTATTATCCCCATTTTACTGCTAGGAGCAGGTAAATGACTTGCCCAGCATCATCATATGGCTACTAAGTGTCTGAGGCAGGTTTTGAACACAGGTCTTCCAGGTCAAGCACTTTATTCACTTGCATCACCCAGCAGGCTCCAAGAAAAAGGGGCAGGGTGGAGAGAAGGTGCTAATGTTGTGTAGACACTGAGATATCAAACTTGAGGCCCAACACTACCAAGCGCTGCTTCGACCAAATTAAAATGTAATTGGAAAATATTCAACAAAATGAATAAAAATACAATAAAACACAGATAACATTAAATTTTAAAACTAAGTCAATGTGCAGCCCACAGGGATCCTTATGTACAGAATACTGTCCCTCTTTCTTTTGATTCTGCAATAGCTGGTGTAGAGCAAAGAGCCTGGCTGAATTTGGAGTCAGAAGTCCTAGGTTCCAATCCTACCTAGCTCTGCCACTCAATCCCTGTGTGGCACTAGGGCCTAGGTTTCTTCACTAGTTACAATGAGGAGAGTAGATGAGGCATTGATTTCTATGGTCCCTTCTAGCTCTAGATCCTATGATCCAAAAAACCAAAACCCCTTGTTTGTTTAGGTAGCGCAGCTTCACACTCATTTCTTTGAGGCCTACAGCCTGGTTTCTTTCAATTCAATAAACATTGATTAACAAAGATTTCAAAGACTGGTTCCAGTGCCAATAATAAGGTACACTACCTTCTGATCTGTAGAGAGGGGATGGACTATGTATGCAGAACGCTGCATACACTGTCAGATACAATGTCAGTATTGGTTTGTTTCATTTCACTGACTTTACTTTGGGGGAGGTTTCTCTGGTGGGCAGGTAGAGGGGCCAGGGTATTAGTAACTGACAGGGACAGTAGTATGAAAAACAAAAAAGGTGCAACCAACAAAGGAATAAATTTTTTTTAAAGCAAGCATTGATTAAAAGACCCTACTATGTGCATGTCACAAAGTGCTGGAGATCCAGAGGCCAAAAAACAAAACTAAAAGAGATCTGTGCCAAATAATGCATTACTTACGTGGCAACAACCCCTCAACTCCTTTCCACCGACCCAGCAAAAGACACCGAAAACTCTCCCCCTTCCCAAATGGACCCTATACCTGTCCTTAATTTGACACCTCTTCCACCCAACCCTGCTGACTACCTGCTCCGCAACTCTTCCGTCACGAAATCCTTCCCAGACTTCCTCTTGCCACTAAACAGGAGCACCAGCCGCGGAGACTTGGCCCTTGGAGCCATGGGACCCCCAATGCCTAACCAGCCCACTACCAGGTAAACTGTCCAGAACAGCCTAGCCCAGGTTCAGAACACGTGGGTTGGTTGAACCGGCGGGGGGGGAGGAAGGGATAAAGGAGAGATTCCCTCCTCTTCTTGTCTGACACTGCATAGGATCCTAGGCTCCTGAACGTATATATTTATTAAACAGAGTAAAGAGAATTAGTTCATGGGGAAGCGAAAGATATTATCACCGCCAAAAAGCCTTCTCCTCGAAATACTCCCCCCACTCTTTCTCCCTTGGACCAACCCAACCCCGCCCTGGAACGGTCCACTTTCCCGACTCCTCCTCCTTTGTCGGAAGAGGGGCAGGGTGAGCATTCTCATTTGATCCAAAGGGGAAGTATATAAAAACTTCCGGAAGTGAATTCTAATTTGCCTCCCCTTAGAGTTCTATATACCTTAAAAATATTGAATTATCACGATAGCTTAAGGATGTTTTTAGAAACTTTGTCATCATTGGAGTCTTAACACCAATATACTGAGACAAATTTAATTTCTCCCCCCAATGATTTAAATGGTTCATTCCAGAGATGATACTGATTTACCAAAGAGGCGGGTGGAGGGAGGAGCGTACGTGGTCTACACATCAGGTTTGGGGGAGGGATTTTGCCTCTCCTATACCGTTGGTTGGTAATAGATTTTCCAAAACTACAGGACCCTAGGAACAACAACGCTTTGAAAAGCGCTTTCCTTGATTCTGTGAACATTGAGTAATATATTATGTCTGTTGGATAGAGGAGGAAAAGGGGCTAAGTTACTTGTCCGCATTCACACTACAAGCCAGTGGATTAGCCAAAGAGCCTTTTTTGAACCTCACAAACCTGAGCCATTTCATGGACGTAAAAAGTCAACTAAAACTCTGTGAAGCGGGAAATAAGTGTCCTAGGGAACTCAATTCAAAAGAAGCCATTTATTCCCAAAGCATTTGAAAAGGGATAGAAATAAGATGCCAGGGACATGAGAAGACCTGTCCTTACTCTGGTATCTCAAATTGCTCAACCCAAACCAAAAAACGATGCCCTGTTCTGGAGGCATTTTAGCCTTCATCCACACAAAGCACCTCCAGGAGGCAGGCAAGATCTAACTCTCGCAGGGAACTGGTCTTCCAAAATGAGTTTGAGAGCCCTTTCCTAAGGTTCCAACCAGGCCTCCGTCTCCTATCTTCACTTACCTTGGAGTAAGTACAAGGAGCCTCTTTAGCTCTCCAGCAGAGAGTGAGAGATTTATCACCCTGGGCCTTAGGAGATGATGACAAGCAAGGCAGTAGACATCCGGCTTCCCTTCCCTCTCTGCCTGGACCCCTACTTTTCTGCCTCCCCTGCTATATCTGAAACAAGGCACTGGAATGGTTCACTAGGGCACAGAAAATGCCCCCTGGATCCAACTTTTCACTCACCTGTACCGATACCAACATGTATCTTCTCCTGCCTGCCAGTCTCATCCCAGAGTGCTTTCCTGATACCAGTCTGTGGCTGTTAGGAGCTAATGTCCAAGAAACCAAGGTTCCTGTGTCAACTGGGGAGGAGAATTTTCCCAACGCGACATTCTGTGCTGTCTGCCTTTTGTCCACAATACACCACTACCCACCTCTTGCACATCCAAGGACTCCATCAGCAGCCTCTGGCCCACTCTGGACTCTGTACCTCCCATTAGAAGTCCAGATGTCCACGAGAAACCTGTGCTAAGGGAATGAATGTGATCAGAAGGGAAAAAATTAACAAGTATTAAGTACAATGAGGTACTAAGGATAAGAAATAAAATTTTTAAAAATAGTCTCCAGCCTCAAGGAGTGTATATTCTACTGGAACAAGTGCTCAACATTTTCCTGCTGTCTTCCTACTCATAGAACCCTTTTAAGGGGAAGGAAGTGGGGAAGAGTTAGGATAGTTGTGTAAATCCTTCTCTTTGTAACTTCCAATTGTCACTCCTACTTCTTCCTTTGAAGGCCAAGTCAAATCCCTCTTGTGAGGGTGGTTCAATGAAAAGAACTCCCTAAGTTCAATTGCTGTCTTCACTATTCTCTAGCTGTGTGATCATGGACCAGTCACTTACCTAAGCCTCACTTTCCTCAACAGTGAAATGGGTATGACACTGGCTTTAAGCTGGATATGTACTTGGTAGTTATCCCAGGTTACAAGAGATGCTGCAGCAGCTCACACAAGCCCACAAGACACCAGTGTCACTTTACAATTCATTTGCCAACAAAGGAGTATATAATAAGACAGCTAAGTGGTTTAGTGAATAGAATACAGGGCCAGGAGAAAGGAAGATCTGAGTTCAAATCCAGCCTGACACTTACTGGCTGTGTGACACTGGGCAAGTCACTTAACCTCTGTTTGCTTCAGTTTCCTCAGCTGTAAAGTGGGGATAATACCTCACAGGAACTTTGTGAGGATCCCAATGAGTTTTTTGCTTAGCTTAGTGCCTAGCACATAGTAGATAAGAACAAATGCTTATTCTCTTCTGCTAATATATATGTGTATATATACATATGTATGTATATGTGTATATATAATATACATATGTATGTATACATGTATGTATGTATAGTTCCCTCCACCAGGTAGACACTATACACAAGCAAACAGGCCAGTGGTCCTGTCTCATTGAGATTCCAGCTTTACTTGTCAGGAAAAAAGTCCTTACTATTTTTTAAAATTCCAGCCTATTGCTCAGAATCATAAGAATAGCAATATCTGTAGATCCAAAGCTCCCACTCTGCCTCTGGGAAATGTCCTACCTCAGCCTTGACTTTCTAAGAATATTTATAATATACAGGCAATCAACATTCTATAGCCACACAGTATATTCAACAAGAAAATTACAAGGTTGTATTAATACTATGTTTCCAGCCTAATATTATGTTTCCAAACCTCTCAGCATTCCCTGAGTGTCAAGGGGATGGTCTTGAAGCATTTGTCGGTCTTTACCCCACTACCCCCCACCCCAAAGGTCATGAGAAAGATCAAGGGAAGGGATTGTGTGTCTGCTACTAGTAGCAGGGGTCAACTCTGCTAGCAAGGGAAGAAATATAAAAAGGAATCCCAGGGTCAGCTCCTTTCTTGAATCCATAGCTGACATTCTTCACTATCACAAGGGGTCACATTCCCTGAAGTTTCTTCTTCCTTTCAATAACTGTATCAACTTTATCTTTTTTAGCTATGTCAATGTATCTTTGCTCCTTGCTTGGATGCATTGTCTTCTATTGCTTTGATGACACTGGGGAGGGTGGGAGTGGGAGGAAAGGACACAAAGTCCCCTTCTGCGGCTGCTCCAATGATTCCACCATATCAACAGCCCCCAAGCCTGGAATGCTGAACTCCCATACTGCTGAAGGAATTGTTTCTGGGTTTTGTTCTAAAATAAAGACCCAGGAGATTTGACCAATTCTCTCAATCACACTGTTTCCTTCTTGACACAATCGGGGAAGAATTTTTACCTGATCCAGTAGGGAGGCCTAGATTAATTTTGTTTCCACATTAAAACCTAATTGTTGTGGCCTTGTAGGAAAATTCCTTAGTATATACTTGATACTTTGGGACAATATTCTAGGCCTCCTATGATTACATTAATTAGGGTGGGATTAGAATCTCCTCCCTTCTACACACAGTCTGTGCAATCCCAATGAGAGAGACAACTGGAGCAGTATTTGTGAGATGGTCACCACCAAAAACAAACTTTCACCTAATATTTTATGGGACGCAAAGAGAGGACAGGGAAGCTGGGTGGTCACTGGCAACAAATTTCAAGAGAAGGCAGGGAAGTGGAAAGATATGTACTCATGCAATAGGTAAGGGGACCCTTTTCCAGCTGTTTGCCCTGGAGATTTGGGGTACCCCAAGTATAGCCCTATGACTGCACTGAGACACTGAGATTGGAAATGGGAGGCTTTGGCAGCCTGAGAGTCTAGAGGAGAAGGAGAGCTAGACTGGGACCACTGATCCCTTAAATCAGAAGAACATAGAGCCCCATCCGGGAGCAGATGGGGACCGAGCTATTGGCAATCCCATGAGCTGGTGAAATGGAGGGACTGACTGCTCTTTCCTGCATTGCTTTTCTTCCTTGTAGTTCCAAATCCAGAGATGGAATCTCAGACATGAAAACCCTTTCCTTAATCCTTTCTATGATCTGTGGGTGAAAATGGTTTGAGACTGTCTCCTGAAACCCCAAAGATCTTAGAGTGTTAGCAAAAGGTTTGGAGAAATAAATGGAGGCAAATAATTCCACATAGGAAAGTGTTTAAGCTTTATTTCTTTCCATTTTCACTGTGTTCAGGAAACTCTGTGGCCACAGTATGTTGAGTAACCGGGTCCTATGATTATGGGTTTCAGTGACAGAAGAAATTCCAGATGTAGGGTAGGGGCTTTAGAATTGTGTATGAGCTGTAGATTTCACATTGTTTTTATTTTAAGAAAATTCCGTAGTGTCCCCTTCCAAATCTCTCTTGCTGCTTGAAGACAGGTGAGGTTAGTCAGGAGTGGGAGGATAAGGAGGGTAGTCTAAGCAACTGTAAGTTCAGCACCTACTGCTCACCAGTGGGGATACTGAAACCAAAATAATATTAGAATGTTAGAGCTGGAAGAGACTTTATTTCTTACATTCATTTTTTTTTTGTTTTTAGGTCCTTATTCATTCCACTTCCACATCCCTCTCTTCCCAAAATGAGAAAACAAGAAAAAACAAAATATCTGTTACAAATATGTACAGTCCCCATCTGTCTCCCTCTCAAACTAACTAGCATTTATTAAGAGCTTACTGTGTGCAAGTCACTAGTGCTAGGGCCTAGGGATGCAAAGACTGAACAAACAAAAAAGTCCCTGACCTAACGGAAGTGACGTTCATTCACAACACCCATCCTTGACACAGCTGACCCAAAATAATCTTCCTAAAATCTGACCATAACACTCAAAAGCCTGTTCAAAAACAGTCTCCATCGTACTAGCCTGACATTCAATGCCTTCTACAATTTGGATCCAACCTGCCTTTCTGCCTTATTTCACATTATTCCTTTTGGGGGTCTATTGCTGGGACTAAATGAGACTTTGCAGTCTCATAAATAATGTAAGCAATGGGCCCTTTTATTATGAACATTTAAAAGAAGGCCACGTGGCTTAAGTAGAGACAACCAAGGAAAGGCGGCAGGAGGCAGGGACAAGAAAAGGGTCCAGAGGCAACTGATCGTTCCCTACACTGGAACTAAGTCTAGAACTGACACCTCAAAATTAGGTGCAAATCCCTTATGTTTGGCCAAAGCTGACACCTCCAAAGCAGGCCTGGGGAGGAATATAGTCAGGAAAGCTGTCAGGGAGCCTCTTTGGGCCATGGCAGAGGGAAGGAGTCTGGTATGGTATTAGAGTGGCTGTCTCCAGGATTTGGTACATCTTAACACTAAGCTCTTCAAGGGACTCCTGGGTCCATCTTCACTCCATGCATCTGGGCAACTCTAAGTCATATTAGGGCAGATCTGATTGGTTTTCTGATTCTGGGATAATAGCAGAGAAATTGCCAAGCAACCAGGATATTGTCAGTTTCTACCCTGGAAGCTCCCAAAGACAGATAATACAGATAGATACAGAGGGAAGGAGATGCTTTCCAGAAAAAGGGCCAAGGCGTACTAAGCAGGAAGAAGTAGCTTAACTGTGAAGTCCTAGGGCACAGAGACTGGGGTTATTGTTGTTTATTTTTGCCTTTCTTTGGCCTCATTTTTACCTAGCCTTAATCGCTGAATGGGTGTTGCTTGGCACAAACTGAGACCCGTTAAAGACCTTAGCTCTCAACAAGGCCAAGGCCTCCCACTGCATCCTGGGCCATCTCCAGTCGTCCTGATCTCTATCTGGCCACTGGATTCAGATGGCTCAGTGAGGCTGGTGACTCTGCACAGCCCGTCCTCACTTAAATCCGATCCACCTGCAAGTCATGGCATCTCCTTCCTGATGTCACAATCCTCTTTGAGAACGAAGGACAAACAACAACACAATGCTTAGCGTAATGCCTGGCATAGGTGCTTAAGAAATGCTCTTTGACCTGTTAAAAGAAAAGAGACTAGGTCTAAAAAAAGAGGAGTTTCCATACTATGCTTTAATTTATATAGCATACATTTTAGCCAGACTTGACCACTAGACAACTAGAAGACACAGTGGATAGAATGCTGGGCCTATGGTTAGGAAAACTTGGGTTCATATCCAATCTCAAACAATTGCTCACTGTATGATCCTGGGCAAGTCACTTAAAAATCTCAGTTTGCCTCTGTTTTCTCAACTGTAAACTGGGGATAATAATAAGCACTTATCTCCCAGAGTTGTTAGGTTGAAATGAGATAATAATTATAAAGAGCTTACTTAGCACAGTGCCTGGCAAAGACTAGGCGCTATGTGAATGCTAGCTATCATCATCATTATTACAATTTGAATTTGCTATCTCCCTCCTCTAGGCATTCAAATAAACCATTTCCAATTCCTATGGTATGATGGCCAACCATCCCACAGAGCATACTCAGAGTTGCCATTCCTGGTTCTTGACAACCACATGAAAGCTAGATGCCTGCTTCCAGCCATGTGTGACTCATCGCTGAGGGGCTTGAACTTAGAGATCGCGAGGATTCCCCTTAATGGCTGCAGAGCCAGAGAACCCAGTGGCACAGTGGCTATGCAAAAGGAAGCAGCTCTCAGTTCCACTCCCCACCACTCGGACTTTTCTTTGCCTTTCCAGCAGCAAATGTTTCTCAGAACTGTCTTAAGTTGCTTCCTAGGATTCTGGTTGGGGAGAGAGGTTAGGGCCAGAGCCCCATTCCCCACCCCAGCCCCCATGGAGCCGCGAACTCACGGCAGCTAAAAAGCACATGTCCTTCTTGGGCAAGTCTGAACGTAGGTTTGGGCTGTCTCTTTTGTGTCCGTTATTTCTTCATCTTGGGTGAACACCAAGATCCTTGCTCTCATCTGGTCAGAGCTGAATGGTAACAGGGGAAGATTCTCCAGAAACTACTTCAGCATTCTTGGAGGGAGTTGCCACGAGAGAATTGGGCCAAATCTGGCTACTTTATCAGCAGAAAAAACTCTGAAATGAGTTATGGGGATATTGCAGAGCTATAGTGAAGTGCAAAATGCCTAATTAGAAGTCCTGCAAACTGGTTTATATTCAATGAGGTATAAGTATCTCAGTAGATTGTAACAGTAGTTACAAGATAGGGTTACTACTGGTTTTTTTTTTAAAGTTTGTTTTTGTAAAATGCCCCCTTGTGAATGTCCCATGCTTAGCATTCCTTTTGAGTATAGGAATAAATTATCTGTCTCACACCCGAGTGATGCATTGTATCACAGCGTATATCAAATACTATTGTATCACAGTGTACACTGAATACTTTTTTTACTCTCCCCTTTTAGGGCAGCTCTAGATGTGAGCCACAAATAAAACCACCTTCCATTTCCAGGCAGAGGCAGCTAAATGGTGCAATGGACTGAGTACTGGGCCTGGAGTCAGAAGACCTGAGTTCAAATCCAGCCTCTGACACTTACGAGCTCTATGACCCTGGGTGAATTAACTTAATCTCAGTTGCCTCAATTGTACAATAAGGATAAAAATACCGCCTACCTCAAAGGGTTGTTGTAAAGCTCAAATGAGATAATATTGGTAAAGTGCTAAGCACAGTGCCCAGCATGTAGAAGTCTACAAAAGGCTTATTCCTCCCCTCCCCCTTCCCTTATTTCAAGACCCAGCCCAGGTGCCATGTTCCTTATGAAGCCTTGAAAGAACTGAGCATGTGTGTCAGTTTATATTTAATAGTCAAGATGATATGTGTAATGAATATACTAATAGATTAGATTTTTCAGAATTGCCTCTCTCATGAGTCCTCACAGTCCAGCTTGAACTGATTAGTCAAACTTTGACAAGGCTCACAGTTGCTGGCATCCTTCTGCTTGTGTACCTGAAGTGAAGAGAATCAAAGATTGTAGAACCTGTTCCTGTCACAGAACTCTGGTCTTGTGACCCTCCAAATAATGACCCCCAAGGACTGGAGCAATATTGCTCCCACAGGACTCCGGAATTGTTGTATTGTCTTCCATTTGGGGTTTGTGGTAGGAAACCGCTCAAGACCAGGAAAACATTGTTCATAATCCACCTTCTTCCCTCTTCCCACTTATGTATATAATCTCTGTCTTCACTTCAGCAAGGTGGAATTCTGATCGGGAGAATTCCCAATTTGCAAACCTGCTCCTCATAATGAAACTAATTAATTACTTGATTACTGGCATTTTGTCTGGGGCCTGCTGTTTTGGCATTCTCAGGTTAGAGACTGGCTCAGTAAAATCCTGTTAACACTTTATGGGCCTTAACAAAGGAGAAACTACTTCGATGAGTCTAATCTCTTGACAACAACCAGTCAAGTCTTCTTGGGAAGAGTTCCAATCACTGAAAACTAACCAGGAATTGTCTGTGACTCCAACAGGGTATCTATGGGTGTGCCTACTATCTCTGTAGGGTAGTGCCCATTAGATATCCCAAAGGCTTGCCACAAGTTGATCAGGAAATTTCCTTGATCAGTGTCGACATGGGACTGGGGGATTAATAATACTTGAAAGGTGGTGTGTGAAAAATGTATACCGCAAACATTCAAGCTCTACAGAAATGGGAGTTCTTGTCTCGTGGAAGAGTCTGGAATAGCTGCCCTGCTGGAAACTGGGACCAGGAGGCTAATTTTTCTTATACAGGGGTTCAAAATCGTAGAGTCCCCAAAAGAAAAGAGACTATTGCCAACAGCTAGATATCAGGGGATCTGGCAGATTCTGGGATTGCAAGAAGGCCCAGTCCAGCTCACAGGATGTCTGGTATGTTTATAGCCATCTGTGTCTGTGTCCCTCCAGAGACAAGCATCGCCCCAGGGCACGGAACCAGAGTTTTTCCTCTAGCAGATATATCAAAAACATGGCAGCTGACCTTTGAGAAGGAAAGTGATTTTTCTTCTCTCTAGCCATTTCCAACTTGGGGGTAGAGATAGGAATTCGGGTTACCAGGAGGTATAATCTGGCCATGCTGAGGTTCTGTGAACCCATAGAAGGTAGAGTCTTTGTGTCAGGAAGTTCAGATCTTTTAATTCTAAATTTCTCAATTTCTCCCATCAGTACTGGTGTTCATTCTCGGAGAGGACCAAATTGACATCACTATGTTGGGGTCAAGGTGCAGTGTGTCCAACTGTGGCTGATCAGACCAATACAAACTTGGAAGGCTCTACCACAGGTCAGGCACACATAGTCCATATGAACATTTGGAGTGTAGATGTCTCTAAATTTATATATCTCAAGTTTCTTTTGAGCTACTGCAATTCTGCTTTGCTCATAAAGTGCAGGGCCTTCTTTGATGCAGGCACCCCGGACCTGTGCCAGTGTCTCCCATGTCTCACAATCAATTCCAGAGTTCTTCAGGGAGACCTTGAGAGTATCTTTGTATTGCTTCTTCTGCCCTCCATGTAAGCATCTGCCTTGTATGACTTCTCCATAAAATAGTCTTGTAGACAAACATATGTTTGGCATTCAAACAATCAGAGTTGTGCTCTCTGCAGCAGAGTTTGAGCGCTTGGCAGTTCAGCTTAAGAAAGATGTCAGTATCAGGTACTTTATCTTGCCAGATGACCTTCAGAATCTTCCTAACGAAACAGAAATGGAAGCGGTTGAGTTTCCCAGCATGGAGCTGGTAGACTGTCCAGGTTTCACAGGCATACAACAATGAGGTCAGCACAATGGCTCTGTAGACCTTTGGTTGGGTCTAATACTTCTTCTCTCCCACACTTCCCTTCAGAGCCTCCCAGACACTGAGCTAGCTCTGGTAATAGGACTTTTCCTAGGGATACTCCCCCACTTCCATTCACTGGCTCCCTAGCCTTCTCCTCTCAAGGTTCTAGAGGTTCCCCAAGAGCCTAGGGGGTCTGGTATTCTAGCCCATGAGCCCCCATATAGTATGCTTCTCCTTAATTATCAACTAGCTGGACAATTATAGTAGGAACAATTGGTACAAAAACACCCCCCTCCAAAAAAAAAAGTCTGAGACACTTTCTCCCATAAGTATATATGGAATCCAGAAGAAAGTGAGCTTAATCTTAGAAAACATATTGTAGCAAAAGAGGTACCTCACAACCCTTAGCTGGAAGGAAGTCCTTTTCTCACTTCATAAAGTTCTCCTTGGGTAGATATAATTCTCTGCTAGAATTTCATTCCAGATGGATGCATTGTTTGTTACTGGGCCCACCTCTCTGATGACCTGGTTAAGAGGTGGGAGGTAGGGAAACATTCCTTCTGAACTCATCCTCCCCCTTCCCATCTTTCTGTTCTCTGGTTCCAGCTCCTCAAAGAGATCCCAAAGTTGAACTCTCGGGATAGTTGCTAGAATGCTCCCACTAGAATTTCCTTCTCTGCTATACATGGGCCTGGATCGGCATCTAATGCTTTCGGCTAATTCCAATTAATACATTTTGTCATCTGATTTATCGAATGACATTTTTAATCCATTTCACCCTTTATACCTAGTTTATACCTCTGATTGGCTGATTCAATAGAAGTATCTAGGAATCCTTCCCAGCACAGGGCCTGGCACATAGTAGGTACTTAATAAATGTTTATTGAATTGAATTTATTGATTGATTCTATAATTTAGTTAGGAGGGATTCTTACCTGTACTGCTGCTGGTTGAGGTTAGGTTATAATTGTCCTGAAAGTTTGGAAGCCTTCATAGCTAAGGGAGGAGGCAGACTAGGGTGTCCTTTGCTTGAGTCATTGCAATGGCCTCCTAACTGTT
>CM053626.1:208899110-208937487 GCA_028646595.1 Phalanger gymnotis
TCTGTGTAGTCTTTGCTGTTTGTGGGTTGTGAGGTCTGGTACATGCCACAGCTCAGTAATTCAGCATGGTAGGGCACTCTCGGCTCCACTCCTGGTCTCGTCGGTCTGCAGTCTGCCGCGCCGCACACTGGGCTCTGCTTGGCTCAGCTCCGCTCCTCTCAGCTGGGGGCTGGGAGTTCCATTTGGGACAGACCTTACCCCGAGACCATCCAGGCTGTCCTGGGCTGGAGCCCTGCTTCCCTCTGCCACTTTGTGGGTTCTGCAGTTCTAGAATTGGTCCAGAGCCATTTTTTATAGGTTTTTGGAGGGACTTGGTGGGGAGCTCACGCCAGTTACTGCTTTCCAGTGGCCATCTTGGCTCCACCCCCCCAAGAAAGCATTTTTTAAAGGGCCCTCCTACCTCCTACTAATTACCAAGTAAATTAAAGGAAGCTAGACAGTACAGTGGATAGACTGCTGGGCCTAGATCAGGAAAGCCTGAGTTCAAATCCAGCCACAGAAAAATGTCTATGTAAATACTAGTTGTGTGACCCGGGGCAAGTCACCCCTCATTTGGTCTCTGTGATTAGCTGGGCATCTTAACTGATGACAATTTCAGTATCCTCCCAGCTTGCCTGCCTTCCTTCAGGTTCCTGCAAAAATTTGACCTTCTAGGAGGAAACTTTCCTGACTCTCCTCAATGCTCATGCCTTTCCTCTACTGATTATCCTAAAAGGAGAAGTGAGGAAGAGATGAAGGTACCTCTGGGCAGAGGGGAGAAAGAGATGTGGGAGACAGGAATTATAGAGAAACCCTGGAGAAGTGAGCTGCTGGTTAGCCAGCAGGATGTCCAAAAGGAGAACCTCACCCCGCAAAAATCCACCCCGTCTGTAAAATGGGCATAGTAATGGCACCTATCTCCCAAAGCTGTTAGGAGGATCAAGTAAGGTAATATTTGTAAAGTGCTTAGTGCAGTAATGTCTAAAGGGTCATTTCCTTCTCCTTAAATGACTCTTCAGCTCGGAGGCTCCTCAGCTTTCATGTGCCTCTGTTCTTGGGGATAATCATAAGACCCGACATTATTTCACTGTGTTTAAGGTTTGCAAGTACGATGCAAATCCTACTTTAGTTTGATGCTCACAACGATCCTGGTGAGGTTAGAACCTCTGTCATCCCCATTGTCGTTGTCACTCTTATCCCTGCTTTACATACATGGCTCCTCAAAGAGGTAAAATGACAGTCATAGGGCTAATATTCTCTCCACAGCAATCCGGCACCTCTCTGTGTAGCTGATATTTATTTTGTTGTTGTTGCTCGGTTGTATCTAACTCTTTGGGATCCTATTCATTTTTTGAGGGGGGAGGGCAGGGCAATGGGGGTTAAGTGACTTGCCCAAGGTCACACAGCTAAGTAAGTGTGTCAAGTGTCTGAGGCCGGATTTGAACTCAGGTCCTCCTGACTCCAGAGTCGGTGCTCTACTCACCTCGCTATCTAGCCGCCCCCCGTGACCCCATTCTTGGCAAAGATAGTGGAATAGTTTGCCATTTCCTTTTCCAGCTCATTTGACAGATGAGGAGCCAAAAGGTAAACGAGGTTAAGTGACTTGCCCAGGGTCACACAGCTAGCAAGAGTCTGAGGTCAGATTTGAACTCAGGTCCTCCTGACTCTAAGTCCACTGCTCTATCCACCACCTAGATGAGAAGAATAAGATTTGCAAAGCTCTTTAGAGATGTTTCATTTGATCCTCTCCACACCCTCTAGGTAGGATCTGAATTAAGTCACAGGGAATTTTCCCTGGGATTTAACATGGAGGGGGAAAGCAACCTTAAAATTTGATTCTTCTATTCAAGGGACTGCCAAACCCAAGATTCCATTAGCCATGCTGCAAAAGAGAGGAAATGAGGGGGTAAAGGGATAGTGAAGATGTCCACAGGAGAAAGTATGAAGGTTGTGCCAATTCTCACCTGAGATGGTGACTATGTTTGCCTGTTAATGTATCTCCCTCCATGTTGGCTTCACCCCTAGCCCTTAGTTCCTCGCCCTTCATACCTAGTACCATGGGCATCTCCTCTAGGGCTGAGGACATTTCTAGGGAAGGCGGATGGAGAGGAGGTTACAGAAGAGTAAGGGAAAGAGTAAGGAGAGAGAAAGGTCTTTGTGGGAGAAGCAAACCTGATTTTGTAGAAAGGCCTTCTCTAAACATGGGGCAGGGAGTTGGGATTCAACTCTCTTTCTTAGCCTGACCCTCAAGCCCAAGGAGTGGCTAAAGAAAATCATTAATCAATAAGCATTTATTAAGCAGCATCTATGTGCCAAGCATTGTGATAAGTCCTGGTGATAGGACAAATTTACATATACTTACATATCCAATGGTGAAGAAAACACGTACTCATAAAGGTCTATGGCAGACCTGGAATGCAAGGTGACCGTAACAAAGAAGGCACTAACCCCTAGAAGGATCAAGAAAAGACAAGAGCAGAAAAGCATGATTTTTTTAAATCATTACCTTTTTTTCCCTCCTTTTGCCAAACAGAAGCATCTCAACCCAGCCCCACAAATCTACACAAATACCAGAAGCAAACAGCCTCAGGCCCCTCTAAATCCCATGTCTCTGTGAATAGCATCCGGTATTTTCTTCTCTCTGGGATGTAGCTGGAGGTTCCTGTAAGATTCCCAGTCAGTCAACATCAACAAGCATTTATTAGGCACCTACTGTATGCAGGCACTGTGTTACTTGATGAGGATATGAAACAAGGCAGAAGACAGTGCCTACTCTCAAGATCCTCACATTCTGATGCTTCTATGAGTCAATCAAACCAAAAAAAACAAAAACCTATCTCAAAGCAGTGCTGGCTGTCAAACCCAATGCTTTCTGCCCTTAACTTGGGTCCCTATACATTGTCAGCTAGTACAAATCCTTTTATGCCCCAGGGGAAAGGGCAGAGCACCAGAGCAAGCAGAAGAGAGAGGTTCTAGTGCCCAGACCCTGTTCTGCATCCACTAGGAAACATAGGCATCAGACAAAGAGGTGGCATGAAGCCTAGTCACATAAGAAGATTTGTGAGATGGAAAGTCTGGGGAACAAAAAGGACTCTTTTCTGGTTTTTTTTTTTTGCCTTGATGACACATCTTGGGATCAATCCACCTACACAGTAAGATATCAAAGCCAGCATTTCTATCTGAAGAAGGTTGTAATGTCCTGGTTTGCCTGAGCATCAGTCAAGGGAGCAGTCAAAGGGGATGTTCTAGGCCCATCAGGTAAAGCCCCACCTCCAGACATCTCAGTTTTGATCTAGTTGGCTGATGATGAAACCTGGTCTTGAAAGTGGTCTGTGGGGACAAAAGGGCCTCCAGGCTCTGCTTGCTAGCTCCAAGAGGAGAACCTCACTCACAAAGCAAGTTGGCCATGACTGAACTCAGGGCCTCTCATACCTCCCTCTTATAGCCCTAGAAGGCATCATCAGCTTGGCTGATGAGTTCCTTCACCACTCAAAGCTGGCATTTGGTCTCTGTGATTAGCTGGGCATCATAACTGATGACAATATCAGTATTCTCCCAGCTTTCCTGGCTTCCTTCAGGTTCCAGCTAAAATTTGACCTTCTAGGAGGAAACTCTCCTGACTCTCCTCAATGCTCATGCCTTTCCTCTATTGATTATCCTAAAAGGCAGGGGGAGAAGTGAGGAAGAGATGAAGGTACCTCTAGGCAGAGGGGAGAAAGAGATGTGGGGGACAGGGATTATAGAGACACTCTGGAGAATCAGAAGTATAGCCTAGAGAGGAATGAAGACATAGCTTGACCTGAGCCTCTTCCTTAAAATTGAGAGTCTGAGATGAACTAACCAATGAGAGAAAGAGGCTGAAGGGGCTGATGGAGCTGTCACCATGTCAAGTCCAGGCAGTAAAACAAGCTTCCAGGGGGATGAGATTTCTGGGGCATTGTAGAGAAAGTCTAGGGGGCAGCCAGGTGGCACAGCAAGTAAAGCACCAGCCCTGGTGTCAGGACCTGAATTCAAATTTGACCTCAGACACTTGACACACTTACTAGCTATGTGACCTCGGGCAAGTCATTTAACCCCAATTGCCCTGCCTTGCCCCTCCAAAAAAAAAAAAAAAAGAATAGAGAAAGTCTGGGAAAGTCAGGAATGCAGCCTGGAGAGGAGTCATTCTCACTTGTGACTCCCAGAAGCAGCGGCAAGTGCAGCAGCCACACCTCATAAAACCATCTCAGCAGATGGGCTAAACCAGGTTGAGGGTAACCAACTGGTCTCAGACCCCTTGGTGAGTTAGGGGTGTTTACCCCAATCATATGAAGACTTCTCCCAGCAGGCAGAATAGGTAGATGAGCATAATTTGTTTTGATGGCCATGAAGGTGGCTGAAGCAGACGCTGTGGAGTACTTAGAGCTTGGTCAGACACTGAAGATCCCAAAGTCATCCACTGCATCCTGAGCCGTCATTAGGCATCTTGATTTTTGTCTTGCCACTGGATTTCAATGACTCTGGAAGACAGGGTCTGATTCTTTGAGCCAATCACAAAATATTTCCTGTGTGGGATTATCAGGTCTTTGAGATCAAAGCACTTTATTCCTCTCAAATTGTTTAAGGACTTAGTCTCACCTAATCTGTTTGATTAATTAATCGATTGACTGATTCAACCAGAGTTGTCTGGGCCTTCCGTGATTACATACATTAATTGGGGTGAGGATTTCTATCCTCGGCTCCTGATTGGTTTTCATTAGCTGGAGCTGGCTCCAAGACGATTGATTAGCAGCTGTTGTCCATGTCCTGAGTCCTGGGGAGCTCTGAGTTCCCAAGGGGCAAGAAGGTGGGGACGAGGAAGACAAAGAGAATCAGATGAGGGTAGGGCACAGGAAATCAAGGACAGATGGACCAAAGCATTAAGTATTGCCTTCAAGTTCAAAGTCATCTCTTCAGCGGTAAGCTCTGGTCTCACTTTCAGCTCACGATGAAAGTCGCTGGATGTGTGGTAGGAGGAAGGAGCAGGAGACCCAAGGCTCAGACAAGGACCCAAATTGCTGGTTACCAGCAGGGTGAGAAGTCCAGGTCAGAGGCTGGATCCAGAACGACTGACATCTGAAAGCCTGTTTTGTGCCCCCTCCAGGTCCCTGAGTGTGGCAAAGGAGTGAAGATAGAAACTTCTAAGATTCTGAAAGTCCCCTGAGTCTGAATTGTTGTATTATGTGCTGTATTAGGTCAGTCCCAGAGAGCCTTGACAGGTTCCCACGGCAACAGCTAGACCTGATGTAGTCTGTCCTTAGGGGCCACAGCAGGTGGGGCAGGGTGATGTGGGAAGGAGCTAACCAAAAATAAGAACTGTATGTCCACAAGTGTTAATGAGGAAGGGTCATGTTACCAGAAGGGAAGATAGAAACTGTGGAGTCCTAAATGGAGAAAGAATGCCAGTCTCTGGGCAGGGCCAGTCAGGGAGAATAAGAAAAGGAGGGGAGAATTCCTTCCTCCCACCCTGTCCTGGGAACAGCTCTAGGCTGGGCTTTGGCATGAATAACACGTAGTTTGCAAAACCCTGTGCTAAGGACAAAGATGGACAAAACGTGGTCCCTACCATCAAGCAGCTTACCAATTATAGAAGGATGAGACATGTGAATGGAAACCAAATAGACAACCAAAATAGAGGGAGAATGTGATGAGCGTACAGTAGAGAGAAGTCACAGGGAGAGGATGGAGATTCCAGGAGGGGGCATAGCAGAGAACTTAAGGGAAGATGTGACACCTAAGGTGGACCTTGAAAGAGAAGAGAGAGTCGACTAGATGGGGGGCAGGGAGATGTCAGTTCCAGGACTAGGGTCCCCTGATCTTACTAGAATTCACAGAGGCTGGATAAAGCCAAACAATGAAGAGGCCCGTTTTGAATCATGGATGAAGGGAAGTTGTGGGAAACAAGGCTGAGATGGCCCCTTCCCCTTTGTTGATACTGCAAGACTCTGGATTGGAGACAAACCCTAAGAAGTGAGTGGGCCTGAACAACACTGTAGAAGAGGGAAGGAGACTGGGTAAACACCGAGGAGGAGGAGTGGAGACTAGAAAACAATAGAGATGAGGGAAAGAAGGGGAAGGGAATAAGTGTCTAGGGCCTATTATGTGCCTATTATTGTCTAGGGTCAGGCTACTAGTAAGTATGTGAGGCTAGATTTAAACTCTGGGCTTCTGGACTCTACGCCCTAACCACTGTACCCCCTAGCTTCCTTTAAGGAAGGAGGTGAGAGATCACTGAAGAAGAGGGGTAGGGGGACCTTCTTTAGGAAAAGGATAGCATATCAAGAGAGAGGGAATGAGAACTAGCTGGAGGGGAGAATTCAGATTGGTGACCCAGACCTGGGTAGAGTACTAGAGAATTAGTCATAAGTACTGGCTAAATGACCTGGGAAAATCACTTAACCCTGTTTGCCTCAGTTTTCCTATCTATGGAAATGGCAAACCGCTCCATTCTCTTTGCCAAGAAAAGCTCAAATGGGGTCACGAAGTGTTGGACATGACTGAAACAAATGAACAACAACAACAAAACTGGTTAAATGTACCAAGATTCTTCAGTTTGGAAAAGGAAACGTCATAAGGCAAGGAAGAAATGAGGAGGATCCCAAGGCCTGTCATTCTGAGCAGAGGGCCTTATTCCTTTCTAACTCCATTAAGAACAGAGAGACTGATTCTGCACCATGGGGGAAAGAAGTGAGGTTTCTAGTGAGTGGGGAGCCCAGGCAGGGTCTAACACACGGATGGGGAACCTGTGGCCTCGAGGCCACAGGTTCCCCACCCCTGGTCTAAGATCTCTTCCCCTAGGACTGTTCCTAACCTGAGTGAGATGTATTTAGGCATGGGCCAGCATTGCAGCAGGCCAGGCCTATTGCTCCAGTGGCCAGTCCTCTCCCCTAGTGAGTCTGGGAAGGAGGGGGAAAGGAAAGAAAAAGAAGTTGGAAGACAACAAAGGAGTTTAAGGAAGAGCCAAATGATATGAGGTCTGATTGAGTCAGAAGAACATAGACCCATGCAGAGTTTATACAAATTTGTCCAAAGCAAAGACTCTCCATTATAAAAATTCACATGGAGATTCACTGCAAGAACTTCTTTGAAGAGACCTTCTTTGGGCATGGCTTCCTCCAGAAGCTCCTGTTAAAAGCTGACATTGCACTGCCTTCTCCCACTCCCCTCAAGGCTGCAACCACCCTTGGCAAAGGATGGGCATGATTCCAGAGATTATCTATTTATGCCACCCTCAAGCCACATTTTAGACAATCTGTGTGGGCCTACATGTCTTACAGGAGTACTCACACAATCTTACACCATTCCATGGTACTCTGCAGTTGACAAGGCACCTTCCCCTCAACAACTCTGTGAAGAAGGTAAGGCAAGCATTCTTATCTTTATTTCATAGATGAGGAAGCTATGACTCACACAAGCTGGCTGCACGGATACTGAATGTCAGAACCGTATCTTCTGACTCCAAATCCACCCTCATCTGTACTTTATCATTCTGACTTTCACTGTGGAGTGACAAGCTCTGAAGGTAGATTCTCATGGCAAGAGTCTTGATGGGCGTGAAGTCTTTGTCCTTGGGGCCAGAGCCCCTCTCCATCCCCACCAGGAGCCCCAGTGAGGTGGGAGTGAGGATATCAGGACCCTTCATATTCTCTTTTCCTTCTGACTTAGATCTCTACTCCATTCCCCCAATCTCTGAATGGCGTGAGGCTCCTGCATGATGTTGGGAGCGGGGACACTAAAGCTGGTCAGAATCACAGGCAGGCAGTGGGCTCTCAGAGTAAGCAGCTCATCTCATACTCTACCCAGTCTCTCCTCAACTCTCCCACATGTCTTTCCTCCAGGGTCTACTACAACCAATAACTCACATGTACCAGCACCCCACCCTAACCAAGTCTTTCCTAGAAGGAAGGGCAGGGAAAGAGAGAAACAAACCTTCCCAGGGCAGTATGGAATCTCCATAGATCCAGGGATCTCCAAGCATCCTATCTCCTGAAGTAGCAGGAGAAAAGATGGCACATTTATCTGCTCAAATGAGGAAGGTGGACTAGATGACTGAAGCCTTTCTCAGAATCATGTTTTTAAATGCATAAAATAAGATACATAGGACTGCAAAGGAAACCAATTCTGTTGAAATCTAGTTACCTATGATATTAGAAGATACTCCCAGCCCAGCCCTCTGCAGAAGTGGGAGGTCCATAAGTATTGTACGTTGCATATATTTGCAGACTTTTTTGATATATTGATCTGTTACACTCATTTTTTTTACTCTTTTCCTTTTTTCTTTTCTTTTTTTTTTAATAGTCAACAAAAGGAGGTTTGTTTCTTTTTATGTGCTGCCTTGCCCCCCTTCCTTTGCACAAGTATGACTAGTTGTCAGGGCAGGAGTTTTTCTTAAAAAAATGCTGTTCGTTATATGGGAAGGTTTTCTAGGGAGTGAACAGAGAGGCAAACTGGGGAAACTATGGTGATGGAAAAAACAGAAGACATTGATAAAACTGATTCCAAAAAAGAAACTTAATTATCAAAATCCTTTTTTCAAATTACCAGACTGTAGGCTAAGAATTCCTGCATAGAGGAAAGAACACTGGATTCAGACTGGTGGTACATGCCTGTAATCCTGATGAGATGGTCCAAGTGGATAGAATTTTGGGCCCAATGTCAGGAAGATCTGAGTTCAAATCCAGCCTCAGACACTTACTAGCTGTGTGCTGCAGGACAAATCACTTAACCTCTGTCTGCCTCAGCTTTCTCAACTGTGAAATGGGGATAATAACAACACCTCAAAGGGTTGTTGGGAGAATGAAATGAGCTGATATTTGTAAAGTTTGTAGTGTGGTGCCTGGCACATAGTACTCTCAATAAAATGCACTTGATGCTTTCCCTGGGGGAGGCTACATCTGCTGGATCACTCAAGCTGAGGAGTTTGAGATGTAGTAGGACTAAGGTGATGAGGTGCCTGCACTAAGCCTGGCACCAAGATGCTGGTAGTGGGGATGCCATGAGGCTACCTTAGAAGAGGTAATCTGGCCCAGGTGGAAACAGAGCAGGTCAAAGCTTCTACACTCATCCACAGTAGGACTAGCCAGTGAGTGGCCACCGAAATCCCATTCTGGAAGAAATAGTGAGATCTAGTCTCCAAAAAAACTGGGGGTAGGGGGCAGCTAGGTGGCACAGTGGATAGAACCTTGGCCCTGGGGTCAGAAAGACCTGAGTCCAAATGCAGCCTCAGACACTTACTAGCTGTGTGACCCTGGACAAGTCACTTAACCCAATTACCAATAAAAAAATAAAATAAATTTTAAAAGTTAATTTTTTTCATTAATGTACTTTAGGTTAAGAACCCCTGGGCAAGATAGATGATCTCTAAGATCGCTTTCATCTCTAAATCCTATGATTGCCCAGGACAGAGAGGGGAAATTGAGGCCTAGAGAGGGGTATTGATTGGGGGACAGGGTACCCAGGTGTGCCTCTTTTTTTTCTCTGACTCATCTACTTCAAAAATCGCTAGCTCATCATGTCTGTTTCCTGAGGGGTAAAGGAACTGAGGGAACCTCCTAGCCACCCCCAGAGCTCGTTATGCAAATGAAAGAAAAGAAGCCCGAGAATCGAAACTGTTTGAAAGGCTTACAAACCAGGTCCAAACATACAGAGTCAGCACCCTGAGACACCCTGGAAGAGCAGGCCAACCTTCTCCCTGTCCCTGGGCCTAGCCTAGGCTGCTGTGCACTGTAGCTCAGGACACCCCCTGTCCACAGCAGAATCCTGAATTCTGGGATTCAAATTCTGCTCCTATCATTTTGGGTTAGTAGACTCTTCCCCTCTCTAGGCCTGTTTCCTTCATTCAGCAAACATTTCTTAATCACATGCTTTGTGCAAGGGATTGCCCCTAGCGCTAGGAAAACAGACAGAAATGAAATCATCCCTGCCCTCAGGGAGAGCAATGCTATTCACCAGTAAAATGAAGGTGATTCAGGACAGCTTCTTGTCAGCAGTTAAAATCCTAGGATCCTGCTTGCTAAAGTTTAAATACAGTCAGTATTTATCTGCAGCACCTATCTGCCAAGCAGCCGTGTGCTGGGCCCGAAGAGAGTGCAGGAGACGTCTTAGTTATAGTCTCTGCCTGGATAAGGCAAAGCTAAAGTCCATTCTGACTTACCCTTCTCTCCTCTGTTTCTTCCTTGGTAGCTAGGTAGTCCAGCAGATAGAGTGCTAAACCTGGAGTCAGGATGGACCCGAGTTCAAATCCAGCCTCAGACACTAGCTATGTGACCCTGGGCAAGTCACTTGGCCCTTTTGCCTCAGTTTCTTCAACTATAGAATGGGGATAACAGATGCTTTGCAGGGTTTTATAGCACCTGGCACATAATAGGCCCTTAAAATATACTTCCTCTCTGTGCCCAGTCATTTTTACTTCCCTCTAAATTCCCCCTCCCTCCCTGGGCATTCCAATCTGCACTTAGTTATACAAACTTTTTTTTTTTATTTTTTTTTTTAAGATACAAACTCTTACACTAAGTCCTTGGGTGTCCCTTTACTTCTCTGTGCCTCAATTTCTTCAGCTGTAAAAATGAGGGAGTTAGGCTAGTTGACCTCAAAAGTCCCTTCCAGTTTTAAATCCTTTGATTCTACGAAGCCAAAGAAAGCTCCCAGCTCTGCCTTCTTTCTCCCTCTCCCTGGCACGCAGGTTCTGGATGAGGAGTTAGAAGATGGAGCTGGCTTCTAGACCTACATCAGCTATTAAGGGATTCAGTAAACTTGGGCAAGTCCGCATTCTGAGCCTCAGGTGTCTAATCTATGGTGAGATCTCGGACCAGACTCGCTCTAAGGTTCTAGTCCTTCCAGTTCTGAAGTCCCAATTCATTCCAGTGACTAAACCTGTAAATTAAGGGCACAGGGAGGGGGTGTGGAGACATTGGAAGCTCCTGCTTCTAGCACACTGAAATCTCCAAGAACAGGTGCCCCACCTACACCATTCAATGATGTCCTACAAGGTGAACCCAGGGACAAGAGGGCTAAGCAGAAGTGGGGGGCTTTATGCAACTCCTACTTCGGGGGACCCCTGCCACCTTCAGCTCCTTCCTAAAGGTCCTTCCTTCCTGAAAAGGTTCTTCCCTCACTTGTTCCATTTTCTAACATCCTTCATAGCTGTGCTCTACTCAAGGTCTAACCCTGGTGTCCTTTGGTACTGACCTGCATTGCCACTGCCTTTCTCCACTCCCAGCAGCATAGCATAGCCTCCCCAGCTGTCTCTGACTCCTTTATTTCTTGGGCCTCACATGTCTCACTCATCTCCTGAGGCTGAGGGTCTTTCCCTTCCAATCTCCCCTCCTCTGATCTGCCAGGCTTTGGATTCTCTTGTTCCCAGGTAATGGTATCAGCCTCTTTGAGAACTTTCAACTCTTTTCTCCCCACCCTCATCCCCAGGAACCAGATCCAGCCACCCAGAAATACCATTCTGCCCTTAAGTCTATGCTAGGAGGTTTTCTAAGAGGAATGAGCCCTAAGAGTAGCAAGTAAGATGGGGATCAGATCTCAGGAAGGACTTCATGTGTGGTGACCTCCTTCCCTAAAGAGATGCAGAAACAGGATTGCCAGCTAGACTTGGCTTAGAGACAGAGGATCACGGGGAACTTTGGGTTCTTTGCCCATTACAAAATGTGACAAAATTGACAAAAATGTGAAGCCAGTGCGCCACCTAGTGCCCCTTCCACTCCCACCCCCACCCCAATATCCAGAGACGCCAGGGAACCTGGGGAACACGCTCTGGGGCTGTGCCAAGGAGGCTGCTGTGTTGGGAGTGGAAGAAAGCCATCAGGAACGGTGGCTGAATACAGGAGATGGGATTAAGTGCTTCAATTCAAGGCTGAATGTTGGAGATGAGGGTAGAGCATCAGGGATGGGGGCCGGGACAGGTGATCTCTGTAGCTTCTCCAAACCCCTACTGTCTGTGGCCACAGGTGGGGCAGTTCTGGATTCTGTGATCCTCAGTGAGGGAGTCTCCCTCCCCCAGCAGAAAACACTCCCCCATCTCATCCCTCTACCCATCTAAACATTGAGCCCCACAGCCACATTGCTTACAAAGGCACTTTATTGAGTTGTGTTGAAAAAGTGACCAAGTCAAAAGCCTGGAAGCAAGGGAGTCAGCCTCCCAACTTAATACCTACAGACAAATCTAAGTGGGTACCAGAGCCTCAGGCACAAATGACATCTCACAATGACCAAACAAACCATGGCTGGAGAGGGGGTGGGGAGTGTTCCCAGGAGCCATCTAGGTACCCCTGCTACCGTCCCCTCACAGGGACACAAAAAGGGGTGAAGAGAGCATTTATCCTGCCTCTTGATCAAAGCCCACCTCACCTGCTTTCATCCCTTACACTCTGCCCTCAGTGCTATAACCCCGCCCCCACAAACACACAAGTACACACCCACATAAGCACACACAAAGGAACAGCCCACTTTGGTACAACCTGTGTGGCCCTAGAGTCAACAAGGTCTCCTTCTAGGAAGCTGAGAGAGTGAAGAGGGCCCGACTGTATTTACACACATAAATAAGTATAAGCAGTGTCAGAGCATTTTCAAGCTAAAGGTATCTCCTGAGCAAGCTGGAGTTTGAGCTCTTTTCTGCTCCTGCTCAGTCCTCCCCACCCTGGACCTACCTAATCCTGGGAGTGGAGGCAATGCCAGTGCCAGAGCGAGATCTTGCTTTAATGTCCCCATGCCCCCCAACTTGTGTCACAGACCTCCCCAAATACACCACACACATGCAGTGATAAATAAAGACCAGAGGAGGCTAGGGCCCCCTAATGTCTCTGATGGCTGGGCAGAGCAGCAAGCCATAGACAAACCCTGGGCACTGAGCCCCTCCAGCCCTCTTCCTCAGCCCTCCCGGTAATGTCTGGGCTTCTCCTTGGGCCCTGAGCTTCTGGGGCCCTTCTGATACTTGTCCTTCTTCCCAGACCTGCAAGACAAGGAAGGGAGGGAAAGAGGTGGCTTGACATTAGTGCTAACCTGAGAACTAGACCCACAAGGGCCTAAATTGCATTCCCCTCTCTGGGGTTTCCCTATACCAATGAAATAAAAGTCTGGACCAAAAACTCAAGCCCCAATTGTAAGCTGACAAAAAGCCGCTCCTGGAGGAGACAACACAGAAAACCCTCATATATACAAACACACACAAAGACCCATGGCACACAGGAGCTACTTCCACTGATGTATGACCACTAGTCCCTCAGCCAGTCTATAGCTCTGGTCTCCTGGTTGAAAGGCATCAGCCCAAACTGTTGATGATGCCATGCCAGGAGAGGGATGGGAAAGGCAGGTTCCACCACAGGCCAGGGAGAAGAGCCAAAGGCAGCCAAACTTTTCCAACCTTGACTCCAATTTTCAGAGGAAGTTTGCTGGAGTCAAACACCAAACTAGGCCTTCTTCTAACTCCTTAGACCCTCTTCTAACTCCTCCAGTCCCTCCTTGGCTCTTCAGTAGACCAAGAATTTCCTAGACTAGCTCCAATGCACTGAGCCTACTTTCTGTTCCACCAAACCTCACCCTTCCCACAGGCCCCATGTTTCTTCCTCCCAAGGCCCCCACACCTCTTCCTCTGTGCCTTGTCCCCAAAGAAATGGCCAAAGATGAAATCCTCAAAATCATCAACTTCATCGTCATCTCCTGTCTCTCTGACTGCAGCCTCCTCCAGGCTGTCCTCCATGGCCTCCACAAAGTCCCAGAAGCGAAGGCGGTCATGGCGGAAGATGCCATCATCACCAAAGTAGGTGGACAGTAAGGACAGAGGTTCAGGAAGCCGTTGGCCCCAGGGCAGCCGAGCCAAGTATTTTTGCAGCAGTGATGCCAACTCTTGCTTCCGAACAGGTGGCAACTCCACACCAAACATGGACAGCCCCTCCTGGCGTGCACACTCAATTACACCCGAGCAGCCCTGAGGTACCCGGTACTTGAGGCCCAGCACCTTCTTCCAGGCCAGCTGGGGATCATGATGGCCGGGGCCGCTCCCCTTGGCTGCTTCCCTCTTCGATGTGTGCTTCTGGCCCTCCCGAGATGGGTGAGGCCCCTCACTTCCTCTTGTGCCTCCCCAGCTCTTCTTGGGATGCTCCTTCATACCTCTCCATTCCCTGCCATTCTTGCCTCCCAGTTCTGCTGGGCCTAGCTTCTCGGCCTTCCATCTCTCTGAGTCCCCATCTCCTTTGCCCCTGAAGCTCTTCTTCCCCTCCCCAACAGACTCTTCCTTCTTGTGTTTCCACTTCTCTGCCTTGTGGTCCCCTTGCCTGGCTTTCCATTTTTCCTTCTGACTAGGCTCCTTGGGGCTTGTGAAGTGGGCTTCTCCTTGCCCCCAGGCCTCAGATGTGTTGGCCGGGCCCTTCCTGGGGCCCCAGCTCTCTGCTCCCTGAAGCTCCACCGCCAGCTTCTGACCCAACTCCACCAGATCTGCTCGGTCCCTGTCCCCCAGCCCTGACTCATGGAGGCTCCTCTCCAGATCCCTCTGCACCGAGCTCAGCAGCAGCCTCTGCTTCTCTAGCTCCCTGCGAAGCATCTGGGCCTCAGCCTCCAACCTCTCCTTCTGCTCCAGGAACCCCGGGGGCTCAGCCAGCCCCTGGGCTGCCTCCTGGGGGGTCTTCCCTGCACTCTGGCTGTTGCAGGGCCCATCTACCCCCCTTGAGTAAGTTTCCTCCAGCTCCCCAAGGCGGCTCTGGAGCTCCTGCATCTCAGACTCCAGCACCCGCTGGGATGTTTCTCGCTGCTGCAGGGCCCCCCGGAGCCTCTCATTCTCCTCCTGCAGCCCCGGGTGTCTGTGTAGCAAGTTCTGGAGCTCTTCTTTCTGAGCCTGGCAGAGAGGAAGAAGATGGGGGAGGGAGCTGAGCTAGCAGTCATGGCCTAATGGGAAAAGAAGCTCACAGGGAGACAAGAACATGACTGGGCAGTAACCACACCTAAAAAATGACAACTCTTTCCACCTCCAATTCCATCTAATTACAAGACACAGGCTGTCCGTGTCAGAGGAAGGACCCTGCTCCCTCACCCAAGCCCCAAATTCCCAGACAGGGAAGTTATCCTCTTGATATCACAGAATCTCAGAACTGGAAGAGATAAATTAGTCCAGCCACAGTGGGGAAGTGACTTACCTAAGCTTTCAAAGATATTAAGTACCAGAGACAGGCTCCCCCACCACAAGGCCAAGGCTTTTCCCTCATCTCTACTTACCCTCGCCATCACCATTAGCAGTAATATCCTTTTTTTTTTTTTTGGAAGGGGAAGGCAGGGCAATCAGGGTTACGTGACTTGCCCGAGATCATACAGCTAGTAAGTGTCAAGTGTCTGAGGCCCGATTTGAACTCAGGACCTCCTGACTCCAGGGCCTATGCTCTATTCACTGTGCCACCTGGCTGCCCCTAGCAGTGGCATCCTAATAACTTACTCTTCTCAGTCATTCATTCAACAAGCAATCCACTCTCTACCTGCAGCTGGGCCTGAAGGAGCCGGATGTCTTGGTTCTCCTTGGCCAGCTTGTCCAGCAGGAGGCTCATAGAATGGAGGCTTGAGAGACTTCCAGGCAGGGAATGGGCCTGTTGCTGCAGCCTCAGTCCATCCTTGGGGACAGGAAAGCTGGAGGTCACATACAGTCACATACACATAACCAGAACCAGCCCTTGGCATGCCTCTACACAAGTATATACACAGCAGTGAGCACCCAGACACACATAGACACACAAACACAACCTGGATATCCTCAATGTCCTGAGACTCAGACTCTGGAGTCACTTGTGGCTCCAAGTTCTCCACTGGCCCTAGCAAAGAAAGAGAGATAGTCTGGGAAGCTGGCCACTCACTAGCTTGCCAGCCTCTACCTACCCAAATCCTACAAAACAATGAATGATCCAAAACCATCTCAGTATAGTTTTACAGTTTGGTTAGAGGTCCACAAACACACACACACACACACACACACACACACACACACACACACACACTTCTCCCTCTCCCTCCCTTCTTCTTCCTCTCCCTCTCTCTCACCCTCTCCCTCCCTCCTTCCTCCTAGCTCTGCAAGACCCTGTAGCCCAGGAACTCTGGCTCAGGGTTATCCTTAAACATATTTTATATACTGGAAAAGAAAGAACTAATCATTCATTCTTCCTTCAACCCCCAGTCCCCAGACATTCAGTCAGGGGAAGAGATTACAACACATTCTCTTCCCCCTGAGAACTAAGATGTTCCCACTCACCAGCCTCAAGGTCAGAGAAACCACCTGGAGACAGATAGAGAGGAGTCTGGGTGAGTCCCCTCTGGCATCAAAGTGGGGGTGAGTGGACAGGGAGAGGAAAAGCAGAATCAAGATAATGGCAGGAGAAGGAGTGGACAAGAGAGGAGCAAAGTTTGGAGAGGAGAAGGGGAACAGGGAACGCAGGAAGGGCCCTAGTCGCTCACCAGAGAAGAAGAGGAAGCTGAGCCCCGCAAGGAACAGAGCTCCAAGGAGACAAGCATTCAGGGTGAGCCCAAGCTCCCCACTTCTTCCCTCATTGCTGGTCTGATTGTGCACACCCAAGGAGGCTGGAGGACAACGTGGACTGGACTCCCGGCCCCGACGTCTCCTCAGGCCCTCCATATCAAGGTCATCCTCACTGCTCGAGCAGCTCAACTCTTCACCAACCTGATCTGGAAGTGAGGAAAGAGGGAAAGGAAGGGTTAGCTATGAATTCAGGGGCCTATGGTCAGAGACAGAGGAAAACATGAAACTGTAAAAACATGCAAAAAAAAAAAAAGAGAGAGAGAGAGAACGGTGACTGTAGCCCCTGTTGACCAGGAGTCAGCTCCAACACTCATTAGCTATGCAACACTGAGGCTCAGTTTCCACATCTGCAACATGTGCTCATCTAACAGGGTTGTTGTGAGGCTCAAATATGAAAGCACCTTGAAAACTGGCCCAAGGTCACATGTGTAGTGAGGGGCAGTACTGGGCTTAGAGCTCAGGCCTTCTGTCCTCTGCCCTCCATGGAGGCCATCCAGCAATGGCAGACTGGAGCTTTGGGGAAGGGCTGGAGGGAGAGATGGAAGGCACTATGATTGCCATTAGGTTAAAAAAGACAGAGAAAGGAGAGATGGAGGCGGGACCTTTACCTGCTTTAGAGGACCAGGGGCCATTCTTTAGAGGGCTTGGCTCCCTGTGATCCAGGATGTCTGATTCCAACTGGGCCCCTTCCATGGCCTCTGGTTGCTCGGCCTTTGTTTGCTCTTCATCTGGGCTTGGGAGGTCCAAGTTCTTGCTGCTGCTTTCCAGGGAAACCTGACGCAGAGTAAGAGCCCTGAGCATGGAGACTTGAAACCAGGTCTTCCAATTCCCAATCCATTTTTTAAAATTTATTCATTTATTTTTAGTTTTCAACATTCACTTTTATAAGATTTTGAGTTCTAAATTTTCTTCCCCTCTTTCCTCTCTCTTCCCCCCCTCCCCAAGACGGCATGCAATCTGATACAGGCTATACACAGATACCAGTTCTCAATCCTTTCAGCCACCTTCCCCCATGAGGGGCCTACCTTGGTGTCTGTCTCCTCCGGCAGGCATGCACCAGGCTGGACAGGAGGGTTCTTGTGAACAGCAGGCGCTGTAGGTGAGAGTCAGGAAGAAGACTCAGAGAACACTCTCCAAATTCCTACTCCACTTCCTCCAGAAGCCCTGACCCCGTATGCCCAACAAGTCTCTCCTGCCCCAGGGTAGAGGGAAGGGCAAGAAGAAGACTGACAGAGAAATCAAGGGACACACAAGGTAGGGAGAGTGTGAGGCTGAGGTGACAGGCAGTAAAAGGGGGCAAGGGAACTCTCTTCCAAAGGAATCCAGATGGCGGCAGTGCACCTGCTCCCCCAGAAAACTTCCCAGCTCCCTCACAAGGGCTAATTACCCTCTCCATCCAAGGTTCCTGGAAGGTCACTCGTAGAGGTCTGTGGGGCTGCCTCAGACTCCGGACCCAGTGTCTCTACTGGCAAATAGCCCTGAAGAAAGAAGGGTGGGTGCATTCATGAAGAAGAGACATTTTCTGCTGGTGGAAGCTGCTACCCATCCTCTCCAGTGGTTTGTCTGTGCGCTCTGGCCTGGGGCTGAGCTTAGCAAATGCCCAACACCCAGACCTCAGCCTCTGCCAGACCCATGACACAAGCCTTGACCCTCCTCTTTTCTCTCTTTCTGAATTCTTTCCTTCCACAGGCCTGTCTGCTCCCTAAGCTTCCACTATCATCTCTATGCCAAGGCCTCTCCCATCTACATCTTCCTCCCCCAGTTCTGGCTCCCCAGCACCCCAGTCCTCCAGCTTGGTAGTGGCGTGGCAAGGACACTCATGGCTCTCACCTCAGCTCTGTCACGCTCACTGGTGTGACATGAGGGAAGTCACTTAACAAGCTCTTTGGGATTCCGTTTCTTTAGCTGTAAAATGAGATGTCTAGACTAGACGATCTCTAAGGCCATTTCTGCACTTAGCACATTCAAATTCACACTTGTTATTTCTGTAAAAAGAGCTGGCCTCAAAGCCAGGAAGGCCTAGGTTCACAGCCTGCTGCTGGTGCGGACTACAGGCAAGTCATTTAGCTGCTCCATCAGTCCAATACCTCGGTTAGTCCGGAAAGTTACAGAGAATGTGCCGACCTACAGAGGCCACAGGGATTTCCTTCCTGGGGAGTTCCCTATACCAATGAAATCAGAGGTGCAGTCCCCTTCCCTCTCCCTTTATTTGTGCACATATCTTGTTTCCCCAGTACAGCTGTAAGATCCTTAAAAGCCAAGACTAAGTGTTAGTTCACCTCGGGGTCTCCACTGCCTTGTGAATAATAAATATTTACTGAATTAACTAAAAACTAAAGGCCCTCCAGAGTCTGTCTCCAAACTACCAGTCTAGTCTTATCTCCTCCTCCTCCAGGTGAATCCTCCACTCCCATCCAACAAATGGATCTGGTCACTACCCCCTGAAAATGCCACAAATGTTCTTGGTTCTGCCTGTCTGCTCCTTACAATCTAAAAAGAGCCTCCACCATCCTAACTCATCTAAATTCTCCCCAAGACCCTTGAAGACCCAGCTCAAGCACCACCTCCCCAGCCGGCCCAGCCGACTGTGAGCTCTGGAGTTGAGAAGCAGTGTGTTAGAGCAGAGATCTTGCTGGATTTGGAATTCATAAGACTGGTTAAAAGCACCACTTTGCTGTGTGACCATGAACAAAGTCATTTACCTCTGTGAACCTTAATTTCTACACATGTAAAATATGGCTAATGATAATCACATTCTAGGGCCTGCTCCCCAGGACTGTGGCCAGGCTCACGAGCTCATGGACAATGGGATCTGCAAACTGTCAAGTATCTTATGAATGTCAATCGCCAGTCTGTCCCCAAAATCTTGTAGCACTGATTGTCGGTATCAGTCATTTGACCCTTATCAGTGCAGACCACCTGAGACGTTTAGCCAAAAGTCCTTTTACCTGATTAGCTACACTAGCGAGGTAGTGGCAAGCAGAGTCTAACCGCCACCCAGCCACTACTGTTAGGTGCCCGAGTCTCACAGTGGACACACCGAAGAATCACAGAATCTCAATCAAGGGTCCTCTACTGAGGGGAATGACGGGAATCCCTTCTGGAACATCCCTGACATTTGGCCATCCGGTCCTTCCCTAAGGAGCTCTAGCAATTGTTACTGAAGCCAAAGGTGGAAAGAGTGTTTGCCTCAGAGCTGGAGAACCAAGGGCTCAAATCCCTGTGCCCAGACTCCAAACACAACACTCTTCCCACAGCATTAACTTTCTTAGGGATTCTCTGAAGATAGCACCTCATAAACATGAAACCATGAGACACACGAACTACTATTAGTGCCGCCAGAACATGGCACCGGTATTATTATCAATTACATAATTAATCTGGATACCAACATGTGGATTTCTGATCCTGTGGTCTAGTACTGAGAAACTGCTCCTCCCCTGTCCTGTTCTGTGCTGCGTATGTCTGTCAATCCCGTCTCTCCACTTCAGGCTGTGTGACCGGGCAGCTCCCAGAGGGCGGGCAGGGTCTGTGCTATGTTCACCTCGGTGTAGCCAGCAGCCCCTGGCTCACTACTTCAGCTAAAGAGGAGGTGCTCAGGATATGGTACGACCACTGACATCAGAGCGTCTGTCTACGCACAACCATTGTCTTTATTTTTTATCACTGGTGCAGAGACTTGCATAGAGTAATAAATGTTTGTAGTGTTGATTTGAATTGCCTCACTCACTGCAGTGAGTCTGCACCTTCCTCTGATTCCCCTTGCTTATAGAAGTATGTAGCGAACCCAGCTATCCCTCTTTGCCACTTCCAACAGTGAACTTCCTGGTTGCCTCCTAGCCATTGTCCCTGGCATCCAAATCTACACCAAGGTAGCAGGGGAAAGAGTGGGTTCAGAGCTCACGTCTGGGTATCAGCTGCCTCCCCAGGACCTGGAGTTCCTTCCTGCCTTTCCCCCAAGGTTTTCATGTTTCCTAAGGTTCCTCTCCCTTCCCCCTTCCACTACCAAACTGACTTCATTCTTCCATCCCGGCAAATCTGTCCCGTTATTTCCACCTATGCCCTCCCCACAGATGGGGCCGTTCCAACCCTGAAGAGATGCCTTCTAATCTGCTCTCCTCACCATATTCTGCACTAGACTTCTCAAGTAAGCCTTTCTGGCTCCCTTCATCCTAGTTGCTTCCCAATCTCAAGCACTTGATAACTAGGCCTTCTGTCTGGCTACCTTTATCTTTTTGTCCCTGGGTCTGGATCAGCATCCTTGGGGGTGGGGTGGGGTACTAGATTGTCTCCATCGAACTGAGCATTCTTGGTGGATAAGGACTGGGCTTCTTTCTTCTTCTGGCTCTCCCCCTCCACCACTGTAGCACCCAAAGATGTGAGTGGAAGGACACTCAGAATTGAAGAGGGATAGAGTGACTGAAATTAAAGTCTCTGGGAATCCCTTCCCCACCACAGACACATTCTGACTCTCCCATGACGTTCCCAGCTTCTCCCCAACTTACCTCAGAGCCTGCAATCACCCAGCTATTATCCGACTCCGGGCTGGAAGACTCCATAGCTGGTCAAGTAGTCCCTGGGGACCTCAACAGATACCACCTGTTGAGAAAAAAACTTAGAAATGGGATCTTCACTTAGAGATCACCTCAGGAGGAAGGGGAGAAGACATAGGGGGTAAGGAAAGAGAAGGGCAGCAGAATGCAGTGTCCAGCATCAACGACTCTGCTCCAGTTTGGGTCCTTCTAAGGCCAAAGCTACCAACTTGTGGGCAACATTTGACTTGCAAATGAGTATCTGCAAAAGTTCACAAAAGAACATGCCTCTCCTAGAGATTGGCTGGCCTGCAGGAAGCGGGGAATGACCTTGAAAGGACACAGAATTTCAGAGCTAGGATCATTTAGTTCAACTCGGCCTCATTTTTACTGTTGAAACTGTAGCCTAGGGAGAATGGGGGAGTGACTCATCAAGGGGTCGTGCTCAATGACAGACTTGGGATAAGAATCAGGTTTCCTGACTCCTGGGCAGTACTTTTCTCACTAAGCAAAATTTTCTCTCCTTATCTCTCCTCCTCAGCTTCTCCCCAAACAGTAAGCAACATAATTAGGAGGAAAGGCAACATGGTGCAGCAGAGAGGGACAGGCAGGGACCTGGGTTCGAATCCTGACTCTGCTACTCACTACTCTGGCCTTAAAAGAATTGCTGCCTCTCAGGCCTTAGCCTACTCATCTGTAAAAGGAGGGGGTTAGCCTAAGAGACATCTAAGGTCCCTCCCAGCTCCAAATCTTCTCTCCAACTAGTATGCCATGCTTTCATGCTATCCCTCCCAGTCCCTACAGTTACCCTCCCTTTTAACTGGGACCTCATATAACCTATCCTGGACAGGAAAACTCAATTACCCCTACAACTCTGCTTCCTCCTCTAATCCTGCTCCCACCTTCCTACTCTCCTCCTTCCCCTCAAGCTGTGGGAATAGAGTGAACCACATGACTCCATCTTGTGACTCAATTCTGGAGCTAGCTCAGTTCCCTTCCTATTCAATTATGATCTAGTCCAACTTTTGTCTTGTGAGAAAACTTTATTCAACTGTGGGGATTGGGAGAAAACCTTATTGCATTGTTTAAACCTAGTCCTGCATGGCTCTTTTTACCTGCCCCTTAGGGATCCTTAACCAAGGACCTAGGGTATGCTGACCAGAAACCCAGTCAGATCCAAAGATTGATGCAAGGAGTTTTCTCACAATTATACATCTCGAGGAATCCATATGTCTTAACCAAAAACCAGTCTGTATTAGTTAATCAGTTACTGTTTCCATGTTCCTTTGACTGAATACAGACACTTGGGAGGTGGGGGAGGGGGACGGGAAATGGGACACCTCTTTTTTCTGATTTCAGGGAACTGCATCTGTTTCCTCTCCCTTTCCCAACTCAGAAAGAATTCATCTGGTCATGTGTCATTGATTGTTGATCTAGAACTAAAAGGAACCATAGAATTCATTGAGTTAAACTCTCTCTTTATGGATCAGGAACCAGGGTCTCAGAAAGTTAGAGACTTGCCCAAGGCCTCAGGCAGGGGTGGGGAACCAATGGCCTCAAGTGGCCCTCTAGGTCCTCAAGATTGGCCCTTTGACTGAATCCAAACTTCACAGAAGGATTTGTTTTGTAAAACTTGGACTCAGTCAAAAGTCTGCACCCAAGGACCTAGAAGGCCACATGTGGCCACGAGGCAGATTCCCCACCCCTGTCCTATTCCCTCCTCCAATTAGAAATCAGATTACCTAATTGTACATCCTATTTTATATCCGGCTTATTGTTATTTTTGAATGCAAAATCTGTCTCCCTCAGTATTGCAAGTCCAAGCTGAGGAGACATGGTCCTGATTTGTTATGCAATTAGCATGTGCTGCTTAATAACTCACTAGGCTTGGAAGCCCAAACACCTATGTTTCCTCAATTATTTTATCTTTCACCCTCCACACTGCCACAGACTGAAGCTTTACCCCGTTCTCTCTGGCTGTACCAGGAATCACTTCTTCAATCCTCAGTCTTGTGGCCTGGGGGAAATGTCTTTCTTCCATCTCCCTCTCTTCCAAACTCCGGCTTTCTAACTTCACAATGCATTCCCTTACTATCTCCAAGCTCCAGCTCCCCCAAAGGTAGAGCAGTGGGAAAAGGGCTATATTTGTAAAGGAGAGTTCAAATCCTAGCTTTGCACAAACTGAGTGGCCATGGGGCAAATGGCCACTCAAATGGCCTGGACTTTAGTTTCCTTAACTGAAAAGTGGGAATCACGAGAAAAGGGCTCTATAAACCATAAAATGCTCTCTCTCTCCATGCATGTGTGTATGGGATTATATATATGTATATGTATATATATATATATATATATATATATATATATATATGTATACACACACAGAGACACAGACACACACACACACACACATAGGAGCTAATATTGTTGTTGTTAGGTCATTTTCAGTCATGTCCAATTCTTTGTGACCCATTTGGGGTTTTCTTGGTAAAGATACTACTGTGGTTTGCCATTTCCTTCTCCAGCTCATTTGACAGATGAGTAAACTGAGGCAAACTGGGTTAAGTGACTTGCCCAGTTCACAGAGCTAGTAAGTGTCTGTGGCTGGACTTGAATTCAGGTCTTCCTGACTTCAGGTCTGGAGCTCTATCCACTGAGACATCTAGCTGCCCACCTAGCTAAATTAGGGGGTGGGGCAAACTCTGGACAAAGTAGTTTTGTGCTCTAAGCAAGGTCTGAAGATTGTACTCTCTTTAGGCTATGATCTACCAGAGGATTCAAACTTTTGCTGCAATACATGTGGCTTAGAGTCATTTATCACTTAACTGGAAGAGATCTTAGAGACTACCTAAGCCAGGACTCTCATTTTTACAGATGAGGCAACTGAGGACCTCCGGAAATGTGCCTATGATCTTAGAGGCAGAAAAGAGAAGACTGGAACCTAGGTCTTCCAACTCCAAGTCCAGTACTTATCATAAAATAAGTACAAAAAATGAAGGACAAACACAACAACAACCTACAGGGCATGAAGCCAAAGGCACGGTCTGGGGAATGGAAGATATGACCTAGGGCAACATCGGTGAAGGATTCCTGAAACTGTAACAGGAGAGACGAAAACTAGAGCCCCACCCCCACCCCCCAAAATGACTTCACTATGAAGAAACTTTAGACTAAAGGGAACAAAGGAACAACAATTTCACCTTTAAAAGCAATAAATGTTTTCAACTGTACTGCCCCCATGTCTGAGCAGGTTTAAGACCTCATGGAGGCAGATGGGTGGTTGCTAAAATTTCTCAGAATTGGGTCCAGATTCCCTAAACACCTATAGATGTGCCTTCAGCTACATGTGCCTATATTCTCCTCCCTTCCCACTCCTCCTCTAGGTCCTTGCTTAGTCAATTATAACCTTTTTCATGAATTTTCAATCTCTCCACTTCTATTGGCTCTTTCCCGTATGCCTACAAACATAACTAGATCCCTCTGATCCTAAAAAAGCCTTTGTTCAGTCTTTCAAACCCATCTAGCCACTATGTCATTTCTTTCGGATAGACCTACCCTTTCATTGCCAGAATTCATGAAAAAGCCACTTACAAATGAGGCCTGCCTCACCACATACGCTCTCTCTTCACTCCCATCACTTCACTTAAATTCCTCTCAGGTCACCGGGGACCTCCTTACCACCAAATCCAATGAACTTTTCAGTCCACATCCTTCTCCACCACCCTGCAGTTTTTGAAACTGACCACTTCCTTGCTATCAAATACCCCTGCTTCGGTTTGAGACATTCCATACTTCTCCTGCTTCTCTTTCTAACTTGATAACTACTCCTGTCTTCATACCTGCCCTTCGAGGTGGGCAACCATTAACATTCAGTCCCCGTGCCTTTACTCTTTTTTCTCTACAGTGACTGCCAATCTCATTAGCTACCATGGTTTCAGCTGTCACCCCTGTACAAATGACTCCCATATTTCTCCCCTGCCTATCCCTGAACTCTCTTCTGAACTCCAGACCTACATCCCCAACGGCTCACCAGACCTGGCTGACCAACTAACTCATCAAACCACAAGTATTTCTTAAGTGCTCCTCTGCTCAAGGCACAATCCTGCTATGGCATATAGGTCCAGTATTCTCATCATCCTGGTCACTCTGGGATGTCCACACTCCAGTGTGTCATGGTCCTTCTTTGATTTAGTACCAGAAATGAGCATCATGGTCCGATTGGGCACAGTACAATAGGACTATCACTTCCCTTGCCTGAACACTACTGTTTCCATTAAGCCTAAATTCAGGTTGAGAAGCTAGGTGGCACAGTGGATAGAGCACTGGGCCTAGAGTCGAGAAGAACTGAGTTAAAATCCAGCCTCAGCCACTTACTAGTCATATGGCCTTGGGCAAGTCACTTAATCCTGCTTGCCTCAGTTTACTCATTTATAAAATGAGCTAGAGAAGGAAATGGCAAACCATTCCAGTGTCTTTGCCAAAAAAAACCCCAAATGGGGTCACTAAGAGTCAGATACTACTGAATAAGGATGACAAATTCAGATTAGACCTTTTTTTTTTTGCTTGCCACGTCACATTGTTGACTCATTGAGTTAATAGCCCTCTAAAATAATATCTGTAAAGTGCTTAGCATGTTGCCCAGCAAATGGTAGGAGCTATATAAATGCTTATTCCCTTTCCTTCCCCTTCCCCTAAAATCTCCAGTTCATTTTCACACTAACTGTTGGTGAGGCAAAACTCTGCCATGGTATGCTTGTGCAGGTGATGTTTTTTAACCCAGGTAAGACTTAACACTTTCCCAGACCAAATTCCATTGTCATAGGTTTAGCCTGGCCTTCTAGTCTGTCCCAAACCTTTTCGATACTGATTTGGTCACGTACATGCTTACTATCACTTCCCAGCTCTTCATGTGGAAGCCGTTTATGCCATTGTCCAAGCCGCTGATAAAAATGTTAAACAACATACTGTCAAGCATGGATTGCTGGGGCACTCTGCTGGAAACCACCTTCCAAATCTCAATCTTTGCTTTTCTGGCCCTTATTGCCTTCCCTCCCATAGACCCTACAGACTGACTCTTCCTTCACAAAGTCTGCCCAATCCATACTACCCTTTTCATTCCCAACATCATCTCATCAGCTGCAGCACCCTCCAAAGCGGTCTTGCTGCCTTGACATTTCCTCCATTCTTCACACAGCTACCAGATTAATTTCCCTTATGTCACACCCTAGCTCAAAATCCTCCAATTGTTGACCAAATAAATTTCACTTTTTAACCTGGCCTTCAAAGGTATCTCATTAGTAGAATGCCAATTACTTAAAGGCAGGAATGATCTAGTTTTTGTCTTTTCCATAAATTGTAGTGCATTGCATATAATAGGTACTTAATAAATGTTAGCCAAACTGAACTGAAGGCTTCAAAATATAGTATCTCATGCCCTCCTCCCCTTCACACACTCCAAATTCCAAGGTGAACTCCTCAGATCTTTTTCTTCCCTTCCTCCATGAAGGTGCTCATGTGATGCTCTTTATGCCCCCAAGGCCATTTAGGCTCAAATGCCATCTCTTCCACAAAATCCTCTCTAGTGCCTCTCTTCCCTCCCACCTCCCCAGATTTCACATGGCAACTTACACAAGTACCATATTACAAAATAATACATGTTATAGGTCCTGCCCCGCTCCTGACGGAAGGCAGGGGCTCCAACTGAACCTTGTACCTCTCCAGGACAATACAGTGTTTTGCACGCAGTGGTGTATCACAAACATTTTGTGAATCGAATCCCTTTCTTCCATCTCAAGGCTGTCTCTTTTATATCTGCCAGCCAGCTGCTACAGGCCTCTTAGTTACTAGGTAAGACTGTTGACAGGCAGTTAACAGGAAGGAAGTAGAAGTCATTACTGGTAAAGTCTGTTTACTTCTCATTCTGGTACAGCATGCTCAAGTCCCCCAGCAATGGCCACCATGGCAACCAAGGTGATGTCAGGCCCACTGTCACCATGGGGATGAGGACTACTATTTAGGCCATCAAGATATTCTCTCCCACCTTGGGGAGACCCAGACAAGAAAAGGACTCATACCCAAGCTTCCTGGGTTCCCAGGACGCTGACATATCTTGGAGTAGTTTTCTGGGGTCCCTAGGGTTCCCTTCTGTGCCAGCATCCTGAGGAAAGTTCCTTTCCCTCTCTGGGTATGTTTCTTCATCTGTAAAATCTCTAATGTCCCTGAGAGCTTCAAGTCCTATGATCTAAGTTTCTTCTACTATCTAACCTTGGAGGAGAATGATAAAAATGCAAAGAGCCCTGCATTTGAAGTTAGAAAGGTCTGTATTCAAATGCCACTAGTAGCTATGGGGGGGGGGGGGGGAAATCACTTCTGAGTCTCAGTTTCTTCATCTGTAAAACAAGGATTAAAAATTCTTTGTTGCACCCACCTTGCTGGGTTACAGTGAGGGTAAAATGAAATAAAGCATATAGAGATATCTACAAATCTTAAAGTGCTATGTGTCAACTATGAGTGTAACCAAAACTCCCTTTCTCCCTAGTTCTAACTTTGAACAGGATTTCTGAGTTACAAAGAACCCAAGAAAGCAGGAGGTTAAGTGAGTCAATATGTACCTGAAAAGAACCCTCATTTTCCTCCTTCCCTCTGACTCATATAGTAGCGTACACACACACTTTTTAAGGTTTGCAAAGTGCTTTACAAAATACTGTCTAGTTCAGATTCCTAACAACCCCAGGAGATAGGTGTTATTATTATGCCCACTTTACAAATGAGGAAACTGGGGGCAGAAATCGGTGAAGTGACTTGCCTAAGCAGGGTCACACAGTTAAGTGTCTGAGGCAACACTTGAACTCAGGTCTTCCCTAAGGCAGCTAGAACAGCATTCCAGCCACCTCGCTGCGGGTCATCTCTTCAGGGAGGGGTGGTGGAAGCCAAGACAGCTTCTTCGCCCAAACACCTAAAAGACCGTCTCCAGACGAAGGCAGGGACGGCAGCCGGGGTCCACAGTGGCAGACCACGCTACTCGCCCTGGCAGGAGGGTCGGGCGGCTTCACCTGTTGTCCCCGTCAATCTCTCCATCCCCGGGTCCTCGGGCCAAGGCGGGCTCTACTCTCTCCACTCCACCCCCGGGCAAGACCGGTAGCGGGTGGCAGAGTAGACCTCCGGTAGAACCCGTCCCTCCCGACGAGTCAGCGGAGGCCCCCAGGCGCCCTGTTCCTTCCCTCCCCTCGCTCCCGAGCCAGCGTACAGTACCTGACCCAGCTCCGGGGTGGCCTCGGTCCTCAATCAACTTGCTCCCGGATCCCCAGGTTTCCGACCTCTAGTGGAAGGAGGGGCACGTGACACCCCAAGGACCAATGGGGAAGCGGCTCCCCGGCCGGGGGAAAAACTTTAGACCAATGAGAGGGAGCGGTGAGGCGGCGGGGCCGCGAGGCCCGAGGTCCCGCGGTGAGGAAGGCTGAGAGCCGGGCTTCGGTGCCACTCCCGCCCCTAGTGTCCGCCCGAACTGGGGCCTCGGGGCTCACAGAAGATGGCCGCTTCCAGGGCCAACTCCAAGCCAGGAACACGAGGCTGACCCGTCCAGGACGGACAGGAGCAGCTGCGTCAGACGGGCGGAGGTAGCGCGAGCTCCCGCCGCCGCCGCCGCCCCCCACCCCCAGCGCTGGGCAGCCGTGCCTCTTCCCTCGCCTCCGGGGCCTCGGCGTCAAAACCTTGGCTCGAGGCCCAGCCCGGGGAATGAGCCCAGAAAGGAAACTCGCAGACCATTTCTCACGACCTGGACAGGCGGGAAGGGGGCAGGCCTCTTGCGGCTCCGCAGCCCCGTGGGAGCTGTGCAGTTGCCCCCGCATTCCAGCCTCTGGTTCGTGCCCCCTCCAGCCAGGCTGTCCAAGGCTGGTACGGATACAGTTCCCAGCTCCTGGGGCAGGCACGCAAGAAGTGTGAAAAAATCAGTCGATTCCCACTTGTTCCCCAGCCAAGTCGGGAAGTGGGCAAATGCACACAAGAGACAGTGAGGGAGTCCTCAACAAGATGTGAGGCCTCCACGAGGTTAGTGGTATTAGACACCCCACCCACTACTATTCTCCCAAACACAAGTCGGGAATCCAATGTGGTTTTTCAAGTCACTTTATAAATCCAACCATACAAAAAGACCAAAGGCCCCACCAACTCCAATCCACCTCAGCCCACTCCACCCCACTCTTAGTGGATGGAGGGGGTGGTGCTTTACAAAACGGGAAAGAAAATAGAAGAGAAATGCACAAAAATAGCAATAGATAATGGGAAGGGACACCAGAGGCAAACCAAAACATAACAAAATTTAACAGTGTGGCTGTCCATCCATCTGTGCTCATTTACTTTTCATGTTTTGTTTTCATTGTTCTTTTTTTCCAAGGGAAGAGGGATGGGAACACAGGTCCGCTCTCTTCAGGAATTAAGAGCTTCAAATATTAGCAGAACAGACAAGAAACTTAGATGCCCAATCCCCTTGCCTTGGAGTTATCTTACCCAAGTGCTCTGGAACTGGGGAAAGCTGCTAGGGTGCCTGGTGAAGACAAGACCAGGGCATCTGGTTAAGGAACAGAGGGGAGACAAGTATCTTGGCCCTTTTCTATTATTCCCTCAATTAAAGGACTGAACTCACCCACAGCTAGAGGCTGCTAATTCCTTCCAGATGACTAAACCTCACCCCCAATCACTAACAGGGAGCTGATATGCAAGCTGAGGGTTTCATTGGGGCGGAGAGAGGGCAGTTGGAGTACTCACACACCAGAGTGGGCTAATCAGAAAGGCTCTGTGCTGGGCAGTCACCTACATCAGCCAAGTGGCTTCATCAATAGAGAAAATACACTGTAAAGGGCTGATGAGAATCAGATCATTATTAAGCCTTGGGAGATGCTGAGGGGCTGGGGATTGAGAAGTACAAAAATACTAAATTCTTTCCTTCCCACTCCCCAATAAGGATCCCAGGATTGGGAGTAACCCTACCCCACTCAAATTGGTAAGGTGAAACCTTCACTTTTATCCTATAAGAACACCTGAAATAAATGACTGAGAAAATTGTTGGGGTTTCTATTCTTTTCTTGGGCTCTCAACACAGCAAAGACACAGGAGCTATTGGCCAAAGGGCATATTTGAAAACAGTGGTTTTAGATAATGTATTCGATGTACAAAGTCTCAGGGGTTAGGAAGCATGACGTGGACCAGGAGATGAATAGACTGAGGCTGGAGAGGGACCTGTGACTTTGGTACGAGGAGGGGGCTGTCTCAAGACCATCATCTCTCAACCATTCTAATCCTGCTGCCATCAAAATCTCCAGGAATGTTATGGTTTAGACTTTCATCTAGCCTCCTCAAAGCCTTTTGGTTCCAGAGAAGGGAGGCCAGTGGAAAGGGGATTATTAGAAATAATGGATGACACCTACCAACTGGTTCCACTCATCATCTAATACTGTCTTCTGCCCTGGGCTAAAACCCCATGGTAGGCCACTGAAGGAATGGAGGGAAACCCTGGCAATTACCTCTGGCCAGAGGGGGAAAAACATTCAGGAATTTATCCCTCAGAGTTGGGCTGGGTAGGAGTGTTAGGCACAGATACTAGAAGGCATCTGGCACCAGCAAAGAAATGCAACCCCTCATCAATAATGTCCACTCATATCCTACCCCTCTGTCCTTTCCTCTTTAAGATACCCTGGACAATCGGATAATGGCACTGCTCACTAGGGCTCTGGCCTCCCAAGGGATTCTTTCTTAGCCCTTCATGGGCAGGTTCGAAGGAGAGAGTTCTAAGCATTCTCTTGCCCAGTAAATCCCTTCTCCTACCCCCAGGAGTCACTATGCCTCCTCCCAGCCTGAGTGGGGAGCTGAGACCAAGAGCCACAAGAGGAGAAGGATCCATGGTCCTCAAGGAGATTGCTTGGTCCCACACCAAATGTGCCAAATTCACCCATCATTGGCAGCCACAAGTTGCCCCATGCCCTCTCGGATGTAGACTGACTGGATCTCCTTGGTCTTGAGGCAGAAATCACAGGCCCAGACAGCTGAAGCTTCGGTGGTCAACAGCCCATAGGCATTCTCTGTCATGCCAGTACACTCCCGATGGAACCATTTCTGACACGATGCCTCACACAAAATGGCATCCTGGTCATCATTCACTTCACTTCGGCATGCCCCACATGGATACACCAAGCCTGGAGGGGGCTGGTGCCCCGATGCCCCACCTGTCTTATTTGGAGGTGCCAAGCTATTGGCATCTGGGGTGCCCCCACCCCGACCACCACTGTTCTGGGGAAAACTGGGCTGGTTGCCATTGACAGCAGCAGCAGGTGAGCCCGAATGAGGCTCCTGTGGGAAGGCAGTCGCTGCAGGAGGGTTTAGGGGCTTCCCTCCATCCTCTCCCCCAGGACCAGGGAAGCCAGGATCAGGACCAGGAAAGGGGCTCGTGTTGGGAGGCAGACTCGGAAGCCCTTGACCAGGCCGCTGAAGGGGTGAGGGCCCAAAGGGAGCACCTGGCTGGGCAAATCGTTGGGGAAGAGGAGGGCCCAGCTCCCCTCTGGGTGGCTGCCCCATAGTAGGTGAAATCATGGGTCCAAACCCCCCCACAGGGCCTGGCATCATTTGTCCCCCAGGAGGGCTAAAGTTCTGGCCCAAGGGCTGGTTAAAGGGCTGGCTGGGGAAGTTCATGTTACCCGGGGGTGGGTACCCAGGGCCCTGAGGGGGCATATTGAAGGCAGGACCCATTGGATTGGGGGGAAAAGGAGGGGGCTGTCTTCGAAGTGGTTGTGGCCCGCCTCCACCTCCACCACCATAGCCAGGGGGCACCTGGCCTGCCATGCCCCCTTGCACACGAAATCCACCAAAGGGCACAGGGCTGCCAAGGAATGGAGGAGCTGCCCCCCCAACCTTGGGGGCCCCAAAGTCATCCTCAAATGGGTTGGATGCCACCAGGTGATCCACCATAGGGGTCGGGGGTGGTGCAAACTCCGTCAGGTGTGAGTATGCCGGGCCCTGGGAAGGGGAAGGACAAAGAAGGAGAGGAGGTGTTACAGGTGAAAGAATGGAGGAAACCAAAGACCTGGAGAACAGGAAGGGAGATCCAGAATACAATTCATTTATAACAGAAGGGAACAAGGGATTGTGGGAACAACAGAGAAAATCTGATAGATCAGGAATGATCCTGAGTCCTGACAAAGCCCCACCAAAAGAGGAACCTTTTGTCAAACCATGACTGTTAGCTCAACCAAGAATGGGAAGGAGCTTTTAAATAATGAAACACAACCCACTTCAGGGTAAGACTGAGGAAGCAGTGCAGGGACCAAGAAGAGATCTATTAAAACAGCACCAATAGGAACTCCTCCACCTCTTCTCTTCCTATACCTGGACCAGGGTAGAGAGGGGAACACTAAAGCTTAAAAGCTGGACAGGCATATGAGAACCAGGACCTTGGCAGCCCTAAGGCTAATGAAAAAAGACCACCACCTCACCTAATACACAACATTCACCTGAGTATTTGACTTGCGCCGTTTCTTTTCCGGGCTCTTCATTTGCAGACCTGGGAGAAGGAAAAGATGGTTGAGGAGGACAAGTCTCCAAGACATGGGACAATCTAGGCCTCTTAAACCACTCCCCACCCCAAGCCAAGCCCGAGTCACCAAATCTCCACTGTCGCCTCCATATCTAAGCCTCTTCCCAACACTGTAGGGTCTATGTACTGCTCCCAATCCAAGCCTAGCTCTTCTCTCAACTCCCATTCAAGTTGGGATCCCAGGCTGAAGAATGCAAGGGAAGAAAGAATGAAGAGAAGGAAAAGTTCCAGGCTTAGTCTGGGATTTAAAGGAGTGTTTCAGAGCTTCAGTCTAGGACTCTCTGGATCCCTGACCCTCAGACGCTCGCTAAATAGTTCAGGCCTAAGTCTCTAAGACTAAGGATCTGGCTAAAGTTCTCTAGAAGCCTGGCATGCATTTCAGATTGGTCTCAATCAAGGACCTCCCTCAACTTTAGAAGTAGGTAGACAAAAATGACCTTAGAAACCCTGCTGGACCCGTGGCCTGCTCATCTTCTCAGCTCCCTCGATACAGAGGGTGCCATCTCCTATAAATCCAGAAGACTATGTACCCACTGACTGTCCCGTCCCCCTGCAATGTTCTGCCCCCCCCTTCACTTTCCCTGACTTCGAGATTCAGTTCAATTCCCAATTAATACATGGTCAAAGGATATGAACAGCTACCCATAATGAAAAAATGCTCTAAATCACTATTGATTATAGAGAAATACACATTAAAACAAACAGGAGGCACCACCTCACACCTATCAGATTGATTAACCTGATGGAAAAGGTAAATGACAGATGCTGGAGGGGATGTAGAAAAAGAGACACTAATTCACTGTTGGTGGACTTGTGAATTGGCCCAACCATTGAGGAGGTCAATTTGGACCTATGCCCAAAGGGCTATAAAACTATGCATACCCACTGACCCACTACTAGGTTTATAACCCAAAGAGATCAAAGAAAAAGAAAAAGGATCCATTTGTACGAAAATATTTATAGCAGCCCTTTTTGTGGTGGCAATGAATTGGAAACTGAGGGGATATACCAAGCGATTAGTGAATGGCTAAATGAGTCGTGGCACATGATTGTGATGGTATGCTATTTTGCTGTAAGAAATGAAAGGAATGGTTTCAGAAAATCCTGGGATGACTAATATGAACTGATACAAAGAAAAGTGAGCAGAACCAGAAGAACACTGGCCACACTAACAGCAATACTGTGAGGATGATCAACTGTGAAAAACTTAGCTACTTGGATCAAGGCAATGATCCATGACAGTTCCAGAGGATCTGTGATAAAAAATGCTATCCACCTCCAAGGAGAGAACTCATGAACTCTGAGTGTAGACTGAAGTATCTTTTTTTTTCACTTATTTTTCTTACTTTTCCCCCCACAACATAGCTAATGTGGAAATATGTTTTGCATGACTTCATATGGGTATCGTATTTCCTGCCTTCTCAAAGGTTGGGGGGGGGGAGTAGAGGGAGGAAGAGAACTGGAACTGAAAATTAAAAAAAAAAAGACTCAGCTCAAAGCCCACCATGTTTGGGAGGCCTTGCCTGGGTTCTCCAGCTGTTAGTGCTTCCCCTTTCACATCACCTCCCATCTACTTTGTATATAATATTGTCTCCTCCGTTAGAATATTTACTTCTTGAAAGAAAGCACCATTCTGTATCACCAGTAGTTAGCAGTGTCTGACATATACGGTAAACCCTTAATATATGCTCGTTGATGGCCGTTCCTCAAACCCTACAAATCCTTTCCTGTGACCTCTACCCCGCCCCCCACCCCCAGACTTCACAGAAGCACAGAATGTGAGAATTCCAAGGGACATTAGTCATTATAAAATTGCAAAAACAATCCCTTCTCAGCCTATGAATACCCTAGCCCTTAAAATACCTCAATTTATAATACCTTCTGGACTCCTCAATCTGTGAGTCCCTCAAGCCCCAGACTTCTCAGCCCAGGAGCCAATAACTCCCACCCTAATTCTCGGACCCAAATCACAACTCTTATGCCACTGCCCCGGAAGACTCTTCCAAACCTACTCTGGTCTGGTATCACACGCACTGCAACCTGGGGCTTCAGACCCCTCAGCCTGAGACCTCCAACTCCTAGACCCCATAACCTGAAAGCCCTAGAACTCTCAGGCTGGAATTCCCACCCACCTAACATTAAATCTCTTTGACCAAGACACCACTCCCCCACTCCAACCCCAGGCTCCTCTACCTGGGACCCCTCCTATCCCTCCAGCCCTCAGCCTAAGACCCCCAACCACCCTCCCATGTCAGGTTACTCTACCTGGGATCCTTCCTATTCCTCTAAGACTCCGCCTAAGACCCCCACCCCACCCCCAAAGCCACCCCGGGCTCCTCTGACTGGGCCCCCTCCTCTTCTTACAAGCCCCAGCCCCCCGCCCCCGCTCTCACCGGCTTTGCCCTGCTTTCTCCCGGTGCTGGGCGGCGCTGGCGGCGCGGCGGGGCCGCCTCCTCCCTCCAGCTTGTCAGGGGGGGGCGGCGCCGCGGCGGCCATGGGGCGGGGGCACGGGTCAGAGGCGGTGGCGGCGGCTGCCGCCGGGGCGGCGGCGGGGGGGCAGGGAGCCCCCGGCCTGCACCATCTCCCAGAAGGGGGGATCAGGGCCAGCGCAGGGCCCTGGGCGGTACCATCCTGGGCAACACGGAGGAGGGTGCAGGCCCCAGAGCGATTAGGGAGCTACCTCTCGACTCAACGCTCGCCCGCCAGCCGCCAGGACCGGAACCGGAACTCAGCCCGGGCTCCACCACTCCAGCTTCGTGGGGAGGGGAGAAGGAGACAAGCAGGCGGAAACGAGGACTCTACCATCGGCACAGAGCCCCGGGAGACCGGGCCTCCAGCGGGAAGGTCCAGCCAGGCCTGAGCATACCACAGCGTACCCGTTCTCAAGCAGACTCATCCTGGAGGGGTCAGACCAGGTCGACTTGGTGCCCGGGGCCTGCGCGCGCGAATACACACCCATTCACCCCTCCTAGAGATGCCACCCCCAGACACTATACAGGCGTCACTGTCACACTCACATCCGCCCACCCCACTTAGTGATGCTACCCTCAGACACGCGTACAGGCGTCACTGTCACACTCACATCCGCCCACCCCTCCCAGTAGTGCTATCCCCCCAGACACAAGTACAGGCGTCACTGTCACACTCACACCGACTCAGCCCAAATAATGCTGCTACCCTAAAACACACATACAGGCATCACTGTCACGCATCCTGTCACAGTCACATCCACCTACCTACCCCTCCTGGTGATGCTACCCCCAGAAAACATACAGGTGTCACTGTCATGTCCATCCACCCCTCCTTACAGTGCTAACCCCAAGACAGTACAGCTCTATCACACTCACAATCATCCACACACACCCCACAGTGATACAACCCCCAGATACACATACAGCAGTGTCACTCACACTCACGATCATGTCACAAACCCATCTACCCCACCTACAGTGGAAACTACATCCAGTCCACCCCTCTTATAGTGATACTATACCCAAATATGTACAACCTTGTCATCTGACACACATCATGCTGACAAATAACACACTCACACTCTTCTTGCAGTGGTACTATACCCAGACTCAGTTTCAACAATACTACACCTAGAAATCCCTTCTACATGCAAATATATTATTCTATCCAGGTCCTTTCCCTTCATACAACCATATCAGTATCACAACATATCCAGGCAGTCGTATTACACACAGCCATGTCACTACCACAAATGTATTAATCCCACATCTATACTACTTTAACAATATATCCCACCCTACATCACTCCTACAGTGATATACCTAGGCTCACACAATCATATCAATATCACAGAACATCCAGACATCCCTCCTACACATCCATACCACATGCAGACATGTTCACAGAATGTCAGTGACACCCAAACAAGTATCGGTATCTCATCCACACATCCCTTGGAATAACACAACACACACTAACACCCATATATCCCTCCTACAGTGGTATCATAACCCCCAATATCCCATCCATTACCCCTTATATCACACTACCACATCCACCTACCACAAGTCTATCAAACAGATCCATACAAGCCCAAACATAACACATACACATTCCCTTCACTTGTAGGTGAGGTCTGAGCTTGCTTTCCTTCCCCCCAGCCCCAAGCAGGCCCCAAAGGAACTGAAGAAAGGGTGTTGGATTGAAAGGAAGACATTTGATAAAAGAAATAATGATCTTTAATGACATTTCCCTTTGGTATAAGTGAGACCCGTGAATAGATTCAAACAAAATAAGGGCAGAAGGGAGAATCAGAAGAGGAGGAGATAAAGATACAGTCAACTCTCCATTATCCACGACTCCTCAGGAGTATCTTCTACCTCTTCTGTATTCCTCACAATGTCTAGCAACAGGTACTCAATAAATACATTGATCTGAATGATCCCCTCTGAGGCTTATCTGCAGCACAATTAAATTCCAGGCTTTTTCCTAGGCTAGGATGAGGTCTGGCTTTTAGTCCTGGCCATTTCCTGGCCACATGGACTTCAACAATCACCTAACCTTCTCTATGCATCAGTATTCTCACCTGTAAAATGGAGATGATAATAATGCCTGTGCTACTTACTTCACAGGCTCGTCATGATGGTAAAATGATATACTAGATAAAGTCTTGGAAAAAGTAAAAAAAGGTGCTATATGTATAAAGATGAGATAACTTTTGTGCTCAAGCAAGACAAAATCAGGAAATAATTCAGTTGCCAAAACTACAATATTCCCAAACTAAATAAAAATTATTTGGGGATTATCCACTGCTATAGATAACCACTACCCTCAAATAATGCAGAAAATTGAGAGTTGACTGTATAAAAGAACCAAATACTGGATTCACTGTCCAACCCAAAGGAGTTGGAGAGTCTACAAGGGGCTACACTTTGGCTGTAAAGTAGGACAATGTGCATGCAACGCTGGGGGTGGGGGGAATAGATGTTTACGAAATGTATATACAGACCCCTAGAATAGGGGGCCTGGGCCAGGAGGCACTCTGTGTATGTGGCAGAAGGGAGGAACAGGGATGGGACATTCACCTCCCCCTGGCCAGGAAGTGGAGTTCTGGGAAAGGCTCTGAGGATTAAACATCCTCTTTGAAAAAGGGCAAGCAACCACATCTGCCCCCAGTCTCCCAAGCCCAGTCTGGGAGGCCCAGGCTAAGGGAGGGCTGGGGGATAGGATCCTGGGGGTCAGATAGGAGTATCATCATTTTTTGCCCACAGGAAAATTTTGCATAAAACTTACTTAGACCTGGCGCATGGTCAAAGGCACAAGGTTTAAACACTGGAGGAGGGACAGAATTTTATCCCTTTGAAGAAAAATCCCATTCCACCGGAGTTGTTCCTAAGATTCCTTTCTCCTGTTATGGGATTCTGCCCAGGCCCATCTGAAGGCCATGAGGCTGCATGGGCACTAATACTCTGGTGGAGAAGAATAATAATGAATTCCTCCTCCAGGTCCTGAACCCTAGGATTCAGGCCACTCACAGATATAACAGAGTGCTGCAGCCATAGCATTTTCCCCCAGAAAACTGTTGGAACTGGGACCAGAAAAGTGAAAGGGAGTGTCTTGGAGGCTGGAACAGGGTTGGGGACAGGATCAGGTCAGTTACAACTTCCGTTCCACCGGCTGCTGAAGACACAGCTCACTGCCTGCAGAGATGATGGGTAGGTGATTGTCCATGTGGTAGCTGATGAGGTGACTGACACTCTCGAATCGGTGATCCTTTGTCCTAAC
>CM053626.1:208937987-208965447 GCA_028646595.1 Phalanger gymnotis
GGGAGTCAGGAGGAGGCAGAGGGAGGCGGAGGAGGAGCCCCCCAGGAGCAAGCAGCCAGCGGACTGCCCGCGGCCTTCTGACCAATATTGGAGCAGAGCCCCGAGGCTCCGGCCCCCTACGTCCCCCCGAGCCCACAGGGCCAGGAGGGGGACAACCAGTTCCCTACACCCCGCATCTCACAAACCTCTGTGGATAGACTCGACGGCAGAGAGGTGAGTACACCCCTTCTTTCCTTCCTAGGCTTGGGGTTCCCCTTCTCAGTTCGAAACTGCTGCAGTGTCCTTCGGTCGCCCTGTAGATGGGGGACCCCCCACACAGCCATACAACAGAAATAGGGATTCCCACCCCTCCGGTTCTCTCCAGAGCGTTTCGTCTTTGGAACTGGTTTGGGCTAGGAGGAAGGGTGCGAAGGAATCGCGACTCCCCCACCAGCTCTTAGCAAAGGGTTCCTGGTAACTTTCTCAACACTTCTTAGAGGCCCAGGTGGCTTTTTTTCTGAGATGAATTGGAGTAATTCAGCGCTGAGCGCTCTCCAGGTTTCTTCTCGGGGATGTTGGGGGACCCTCCACAGGGGCAGGGTTGAGGGAATGGAAACGCTGACTCTAACTAGGACATCGCAATCCCCCCCACCCCCAGCGCCGGCGCGGTGAACTGGACCCCCGCCAGAAGTCCGAGGAGGGAGGGGGGTGCACAGGAGGAGCCGGGGCTGGGGGGAAAGTTACCGGCTGGACTATTCGGTTTCTAGATCTTCCAGGACTGCTCTCTTTCTCTCTTCTTTCCCTTTTTCTGCTAGCCGTGGCTCTAACCTCTCGCCTCCCCTCCTGCCCGGTATCACGTCCCTTCCCTTCTTCACTCTCCCTCCGCTCTTCTTGATAACGTCTCCCTCTTGGCTGCTGAGCCGCCCGCCACCTCACTACCGCGCCAGCTCCGGACCCCCAGAACCCGCGATAGAGGGTGGGGTGATTGAAGGGACTTTTCCCACTCACCTTCCCCCCTCCCCAATTCCCTGGCGCTGGAACACCTGCCCCCACCCATGGGTGTGCGTGCGCGCCAATGGAGGGGGTCGCCACTGTGTCTGCTAAGTTGGATCGTCCTCATGCAAGGGTAGATTTTGAAGGGGGGCTACAGGGGTGTGTTTCCTGGAGTCTCCGGCTCTTTTTCTCCTCCCACCCCATACCCCACCCCGAGTCAGAGAGCGACGTGTCCCGGCCGGAGCGAGGGGGGGACTCTGGAGTCGGGGGGGGGGGCAGCGTGGGCAGCGGGTTGTGCCCGGACACGTGCCAGCTCCGGCGCCCCTGCCCGGCTGGTGTTTGGAGAGAGGGCGGGGTCCCTTGCTCCCCCAACCCCCCCCCACGTATCAAAGGGCGGCTGAGACGTGGTGAGACCTCGGGGCGCCCTGGGGGGCGGGGAGCTTAGGTCCAGAGTAGGGGAGGGGCAGAGGCTCTGGGGCTAGCTGACCCACAGGAAACGAGCGCTGCTGACCTAGTTTGGGACACCGGAAGTGGGTGCTCAGAGAAGAGGGGGAGACAGGGAGGCAGGCAGGCGGTCCTGGCTTCCGGGCCAGGTGGAGGGCTTTCCGGAATTAGCTTTGTCCCCTTATGCTTCGGACCCCTCTGCTCTGCTGCTGGGAATGGGAATGAGTCAGCGCTGCCCCTCCCCCTACCTCCTCCCTTAGGGGAGTCAGAGGAATGGGAGGGGGGAGACCCTGTAGGGCAGGGAGGGGTTAAACTAGGACAGGAACCCTTTGTTGAGGGGAGGAGTGAGGGGAGTAAAGCCTGAAGGATTATGGGGCTGGCTCCTTCCCCCCCAACTGGTTTGGTCACCCCTATACCTGCCTGGCACTGCCAAAGGGGGAATGTGTGTGGAGGTATAATGATGGAAAGTGGGCACGAGTGTCAAGGTATTCCAGACTGTAGTATACTACTTAATAGGTAGAGTTAGGGGCCTATTTGTGACTGGGCTTAGGTGCTAGCGTTCCTCTTGGTGGTAACTGGAGAGAGTGGAATGGGGGAAGCTCCCCCTGGAGCAGCTGATGAAACCTCGGAGAAATCTCAGCTACCTCCTCCTATTCTGGCCCCGGGGACCCCAGACTCCCCCAGCGCCACCTGTGTGTTAGATGGTTACCGTGGGCACCATGCAGCCGTTGGGCACCCCTGGGCACTGCCCCCCTCCCTTGGGCACCCCTAGGCACCGCCCTTCCTCTCTTGCTCAGGGGTTTCAGGAAGGGGTTAATACCATTAGGGAAGGGGGCTCTGGTAAAGGAAGAAGACAGTGCCCACTAGATTTATATGCCAGGGAAAGAGGCCACATTGAAATCAAGCATGACACGTTTAGGCCTTGGTGAACTGGACCCCAGTATCCAGGACATAGGAGTTGCCCCCTCCCCCTTGCCATGGTGCCCCCTAGTACTCAAGGGCCCCCAGCTTCTCCTTGGCATGGTGCCTGCCCTGGGAGGGCGAGGCGGGCAGCGGGGGCTGGGCTAACAATGCACCATCGGGCCCTTTGTGTGCTTATACTTGGCACCCTGGGAAAGGTGGGGGAGGGGTGCCCCCCCCCCGTAGGCATGGGCAGCGAGGTGCCTCTGGGGTGGGGACAGTGGAGATTTGGGGAAGACCTCAAAAAAGAATAAAAGCAGGTGGGAAGGAAAGGGAAGTAGGTCAGATAAGGGGGCTAGCCCCCACCCCAATTCCAAGCCAGGCCAATGCACCTCCTGGCTTCCAGATGGTATAAGACTTGCAAACAGGGAGCAGTATGTAGTTGGGAGTTGGAGGTCAGAGGTCACTGTCACAGAGAACTGCCCAGATGGAGGGAGGAGGGCCTAGTGTTCCCCCTCCCCTCTGGTGGGCATAAGGCCCAGTTCCCCTGGCCCTCTGCCCCTGAGAGGCCTAAGGAGCAGGGAGCAAGAGTCAGAGGCCCCACCCAGGTGGGTAAGTAAGTGGGCATTTTGCCAGGTTACTGGCCTCAGGACTAAGGCTTCTACTTCTGCTGGGCCCAGCCTCCCAACAGGCTTCCGGGACAGTGCCCACCTGGCATAGTGCCTTTTCCTAGATTCAAGACTACATGAGCTCTACTAGGCTGTAGTAATGAAGGAGTGAGGGGACCTGTGCCTGACTTGTACTGAGGCTGGGCAGAGGGGCCGAGAAGGCAGGTGGGGATGGGCAGATGGATAAGACCCTGGCATGGGTGTGTCTGCCCTGGCCTCTTCTCTCTCCTGCTGAGTAAACTTGTAAGTAAACTTGACGTTTGCCCGGACAGTTTGAAACTGCCTTACCACCCTGCCCCCCCCCCTTAACTCCCCATCCCCACCCTACCCCACCTCTCAACAACACAAATGAAACCAGGAACCAAGACAGGCCTAGGATGGGGTGGGGGAAACATTTACCACCCACCTTCAGAGGTGTTGGAGGGGCCAGAAAGGTTCTTCTCCTCCTGTCCCCCTCTGCACCAAGCAAGTTGTCTCAGTGGGATTTTCAGCTATGTGTGGGAAATTCCGGATGTCAGAGGAGGGATGATCTCAAAATATCCATGTTACTTTGATAGGGGCCTTATAGCCAGTCCATCACCCCAGTCTTGGCCCTCAGACCTGTCTGCCTTTTGTAAGGGCAGACCCATTGACACTAAGTGGACTTCATTGGATGTTTCCCCAGGTTGTCCTGGAGAAAGACACTCACTCATCACCCCCTCCCCTACTCCATGAACCAACCCTCTCTCTGTAAAATAGGTCAAGGGGCAAAGAGGAGGTAGGCCAAGTTATCATCCTTCTGTTGACATGGCACCTGGCATTGAGGGGATGGGGAATTATATCCACAGTGTGCCAGCATCCTTGTCTTATTGAGGGAAGGGCTGTACTTTCCCTCTTGACCTGCACACCAACGGCTAACAACTATCTCAAAAAGGCCATGGGGCCACAATTGACCATACAAGCTAGCCAACATCCCCAGTGCCACCTTTGGCCTCCCCCTACTAGCATCCTCAGAACTGAGTCAGTTAACCAGATTCAGAGGCCAGATCCAGAGGCAGGGCAGAATGGCAGAGAGATAAGAGGATCAGCTGGACCAGTCACGCACTATGCATGATAACTGACCTGGCTGCTGAAATGGACAGTGCCGACATGGGGCACCCCCAAGTCCCTGCAAGGCTTCTGAGTGGGGGCTCCCCTAGGCTTTGTTCTAGGGGCCTCATGTCTCTGGCTTTAGTTTCCTTCCTGTTTCCCCTCCTACACCCCCACCCCACCCATATGCCCCTTTCAACAGACATCCTCTCCTCCTTCCTTCCTCCTCGCCTCCCCTCTGCTTGGGCCAGGGGGTAGGGGGCAGCTTGGTTCCCACCCTATAGGCTCCTTCTTTATCCCTGTTTTCTCAAACCTAGGCTCCTTGGGAATCTTTGCCCATCTTCCACTCCTAAATTCTGTACACCACCCTGCCCGCTACCTCAAAGAAGGAGGGGGAGCACCTATATGGGCAAGAGTGGCTCATGTGAACTACAATTCCCATGATGCACTAGGGCCCTTCATGTAGCATAGTGGGAGCTGTAGTCAGTCTGGAGTTGTGGGAGAAATAAGCTGAAAACGTTCAGAGTGGGGTAAAAACTAAGATAGAGTTAGGTAGGGTGGATCTTCTCTCCGCTTGTCCCCCCAGCCACTTCACACTCCTTTGGCCTTCTCCTCCATGACTTCATGACACCTACAGTTGGCATGAACCTGATGCCAATGTCATTTATGCCCTCTGGGAAGAAAGATTCCACCCACCCTTCTCTTGTGGCCCCACCCAGAAGTGCCCACGCCCTGCCCAGCTGCCCCCAGGGGAAATGAAATTGGGGGGCACCTTGCGAACCCCCTCACCTGCCCCAGGCTCTGCTCATTCCCTTTATGGGGATCAAAGGGCAGAGTACTGCCCCACCCACCCCCTCCCAGGCACAGGGGCTCCAAGGAACCCAGTGAGAATTGCAGGGACTTTGGTGTCCAAGCAGATGCCGAGGGGGGGGGGGTACCTGTAGCCTGGCATCTGGTGCCTGGGAACACACACCCCTCCCCCACCCTGGGGGAGTGGGGCTACCATGGTTCTGCTATAGATAACCGCCCATCACTGGCTGCAGGTTCTCCATGATTGTGTTTATGGAGACCTGGAAATAAGTGCTACCTCCAGAGGGAGGGCTTCTAGGGACTAGGGTCCTCAGGGCTTGTTTATCTATGGGACCTGGGGGTCTAAGGCTGTGCCAGGCTGGCATGAAGGGTAATATAACCCTCCCCCACCACCTACCCCAGAGTTGGCATGAGAATCCTGGGAGCAGGAGGATTGGTTGGGGGGGAGGGCAGTACTGCCAGCATCCTGGTGGGTAGGTGCCAACCGGGCAGGGAGCTGGTGAGGGGCAGCTGGCCAGGGGCACAGTGCCAACTGCCAGCAGGAGAGAAGGGGAGGGGGCATTTCAGGGGACATTACTGAGAGTCTCCCCACCCTGTTCCCTTCCCAGGCCCCAGCAGAAACCAATTCAATGCAGTGCTTGGTCAGCTATGCCTAGATTGGGGGAATGTCCCCCAATATCAAAACCTCCTACCTCAAGGTACCTGGTCTCTGGAAGCCAGGGAAAGGGAGCTTCTTTGTTCATGCCCCAGCTTTAAGCTAGGACCAGAGTCCTGGGTGCCCCTCCTCAGGCCCAGGCAGGTCCCACCCAACCCAACTGGCCAGGATGGCAATAGTCTTGCGCAAGAGGTGGGGCCAGGCCCTTCCCAGCAGATGCCCCCTGCTAGCTCCTTCCTCTTTCAGTGCCCGCCGCTCCCCTCACCCCCAAAGAAGACACTATACCCCATAGTGTCTTTGGGGGTTGGTAGAGTTGCTGCCCCCTGGCCTGGTTGGCAGGGGCAGGCACCCAGGCCAGGAGCTGTGGTATGTGAGTGGGTTTGGGGTGAGGCTATAGGGAGGGCGGGGTGCTGCCCCGCCTGGCCCCTGAGGGCCTGAGCCTGTCACCAGGGTGGGAGGGTCTGGCCAGCTCCCATGGGGTGGGGGGCCCTACTCCTTGATGAGGCTTCTAAGGGTCTGAGACCTGGGCATCAGAAACATGAAGGTTGTAGGCTTTCTACTCCTCCTCTCTATTCTCTTTCATTCCTTTTCTGTGCCTCCTCCAAATCTCCCCCTTCTTTCTTTCCAAGACTTATCTGCCCTCCCCAGTCCCACCTCTTTTTGACTCTCCTGTCCACCAAATATATTTTTATATTCTCTACCTCATTGCCCTAGTTCTCCACTTACCCCCAGCTCCTTATCCCTCTTGCCCCCTCACCTGCTTCCCTTTCTAGAGTTGGGGGGAGGGAGGAAAGGAAGGAAGGAGGTGGTAGTGATGGTGCCAAAGGCAGAGTTTTGCCAGATTCTTGGGTCCTTCTCCCACGGTGCTGGCCCTCCCAGTGGCCCCTCCCTCCAAGCTTGGGGAGGTGGGGGGGGAGGGCCAGCACCCAGAGGGTTAAGGCTGCTGGGGGGAGGGGCTGGGCCAGGTCGTGGGCGGCTCCTTTGAAGAAGGGAGCTGGATTGGGGAACCGCCTGCCCCCCCCCATCCCGCCCCCAACCCGCCCATCACCCCCCCAGCCCAGCCTCCCCCCCCCTGCCTGCTCCCCCCAGGGGCCCAGGACGAGTTGCAGCCACCGCCCCTCAGCGTGCAGGTGAGTGGGGCCCGCTCCCCAGGGACTGGGAGACTGAGGCCCTAGGGAGTCTTGGAAGAATTGGGGTCAATTGGCAAAGACTTGAAAAATCTTGGGGAGACGAAGAGAATCCATTCCTGGGGAGATGTGGTAAATGAAGGGACAGGCTACTGGGATATCTGGGAAGGATTTGAGAGACTGAGGGGACCAGAGAGACTGAAAGACAGTAGAGCCATTGACCCTCAGGGAGCTGAACTAGGAGACTGCTGGGGTTGGCAGGCCGGCTAGGCCAGGGAGCTGGGCTCAGGGGATCAGGCTGGGGTATCTTCTGGGACTGGGGGGCTCAGGTTTCTGCCGGCAGCATGGCGGGTGTGGGGTTACCAGGCGGCTCGGTTACCCGCCCCACAGACGCCGAGCCTCAAAGGGTGGGGGGGTGGGCAGCAGGCAGACCCTGGCACCTTTGGGCACACTTGCTAAACCTTCATGGAGAGAGCTGGCGGCATACCCTCTGTAGCTAAGACATGACCCCTTAAATCCTGGGGTCTTTCTAGGGGGATAACAAGCAGAGTGGGGCGCCCCCCGGGGAAGTCCGGTGGTTCCAGGGTTGGAAAATCTGACGGTCTAAGCATGTCCCCACCCCCCCACACACATCCGCTCTCACTGTTCCCCACCCCACCCCACCCCCTCTATCCTTTCTATTCCCCTCCCTTTATCCCTTCCTTAATCCAAGAGGCCAATATGAGAACTTTGTCTAATGGCATTGCCTCCCATGGCACTGCTAGGTCTTGAAGAAACTGGATTCTGCCCCTGATTTTGTTTCTATGATATGTTCCATTCACGTATTGCCTTCTACACTTGAGTGGAGAAACTAAGTGGGTTTCGGGGCCTAGAGGATTTGATGGGAAAGATGAGGATGGGCTTTTGGAAGGGCCTGAGAGAGGTAAGAGTAGACATCGGTAGCAGGTAGTAATGAGTAAAGAATGGGGATCATTCCACCAGAGAGGAGGAAGAGAAGGGAATGAGGAAGCCCAGGAGGACCTGGGGACAAGGGAAGGGTAAGGGCGATATGTTGGGAAGGAGAGAGACAAGGAATGAAAAGAGGTGGAGTGGCAGTGAGGATTAGGAACCCCCCGCCCCAGGGAGTTTAGAGCCTTGGACTTGGAGTAGGTAGAAGGAAGCTGGAGGGTAAAGAGGTATGCCATGAAGGATGGTTGGGGGAAGCGGAGGTCTTCTTAACCCACCCCCACCCCAAATCCCACCATCCTCTTCCCTCTCACATCTCCCCTGCTGGAAACCTAGGTGGCTATGGGCTTGTGTCATGGAAAGGAAAAAGTGAGGGCACCACAATCTCTCTCTTGGGTGCCCAGATGATTGGAATGAAGGACTTGGGGGGAGGTTGGCTTAGCCTCAATAGCACCGGGAAGCAGCTGGCTCCTCTCACCACCTTCCCCCTTCGTGGCTTGCGGTCTCTCCCCTCCCTGTCTTGGCCCCCAGGAAGTGTGAGTTCTGGGGGTGGTGAGGTTAGGAGGGGGAAGGGGTGGGGGGAGGCAGGCAGAAGCTGGAGGGGCTAGGGATGAAGGGCATCAGTCCTTTGTGCATCTTGGGATAAAAGGGCCTTCTCTTTCTGTCTCTCCTCTCCCCATACTTCTCCATCTTAGCAAGCTACTTTGGGATCCAGGTGCCCATTCTCAGTTTGAGGGGATCAGAAAACACTAATGGAGGCAGTGGGCCTCTGGGTCTTTGGGGAAACTAGTCTGGCTCTTTAGTCATCCCCCTAACACCCCCCCACGCCCCCCTACCACTATCCCCTGGTCCAGCCACAGGCCAAAGCCTGTGCTTCGTGCAAGCTAACTCCACAAAAACAGGAAGAAAACCTGAAGCTGGAGATGAGGTGGGGGTGGGAGGGAGAGAGAAGCATGGGGGAAGGGGAGCTGGAGGCATTCAGAGTTTTCAGTCTCTCCATCTTTCTAGTTCTCGTTGAGGGTCTTCATGCTTTTATTCCAAATTTGTGGGATCTTAAACACTTCTCTTGGAGAAATCAGGCCAGATCTTGCAGCTATAGCTAGCTCCAGGCTCTACATCTCAAACCGATGTGCCGCCCCCCCCCGCCCCTGCCACCCTCCGCTAGCACCCCAGGCCCAGTATTCATCCTAACACCAGTATCTGGCAATGTATGTATGATTGTATCTTAGTCCACTATCTATTTTCTCCCTTACCCCATAATCCTGACTCCACCCCACTAAGCTGGTTCCCCTAATCCCAGGGGTGGGGGAGGTGGTGGTCAGCTTGCTTTACCCAACTGTCCAACACAGGGCTTCCTAAACCTGCCCATCAGCTGGCACTGACTAGCATCATTGGTCTTGCTATTTATTATAACCCACAAGTCGCTAGACAGAGTACTGCTTGGTACTGGCACCTGGGGCAGGGCACCAAACTGTACTTTATCCATATCCAGGGCTAGTGGCCTCTGCTCTTTTGGCTCCAGTGCAATAGGCATACCCTGATTAGTGCCCACTGGCACCAAGGAGGGTAGCTAGGTGATATTGGTCTCCCCCTCTTCATCCTTTTATTGCACACCCCCCCTCCAACCAAGATGGGGCAGATTTGACTCAGGTCCCAGTTTCAAGAGAGCTGCCCACCTGCCCGGCCGGTCGAGCAGGCCTGACAATGAGGGGAGCCTGGGGGGGTGGGGGTGGGGGGTGGCTGGCAAGGGGGGAAGAGTGGGGTGGGGCCCCCAGCTTCCCGTCCCCCCCAAGGCAAACAGACCAAGCCTGGTTCCCTGGCACCCCCAGCACAGCTGCCCTCCCCACCCCCCAACTACCACCACACCCGTCCATGCCCACGAGGTCTTAGCAAGAGGGGGCATGCCAGGCAGGGTGGGGATGGGGCCGCCCTCATGGGGCGTTGGGGGCTGGGCGCTCTGGGATGGAGAGGTGGGCAGGTTGCCCGAGGGGGAGTAGGCACACTGGCACCAACACCCTGCCCCAGAAGAAAGAAAGGTCTCCAATGGTCCTACATACCTCCCAGAGGCTGGGACTATGCCCCCTTAGCCTGGTTGGCACCAGCCTAGCTCCAGGTGTCACTCAGATTGGCATAGATGCCAGGGTCCTGAGGAAATCTCCCTAGGGAGGAAGGGTGGTCTGGGTGTCCTGTCCACACCCTCTCTCATTTTGCCCCTCCTCCTTCTTTAACCGATATCTCCTTAGAATGGGCAGTGGTGTGGCATTAAGGAGTTAAACACCCACTCTTGCCTGAGCCTGTGAGAGCTGCGTGGTGAACCAAACTGTGCCCGTGACCTGACAGTGGGGTCAGCCAATCAGCACCCCCGCCACACCAGGTTGCCAAGGAGATCGCCCCTGGGGTGGGAGAAGGAGGGAGGGCTCAGCAGAGGGAACTAGTTGGGGGGGGAGACAGGAGAGGGGGAAGCACTGAAAGGGAGTGGAAAGAGCCGCGTGCCCGCCGGTGCCCCAGCTCATGGCCAATGGACAACTAGCACGGCCCCTCCCTCTTTTACTCTCTCCTCCCAGAGGAGTGTAAGCCTAGGGTCTCAACTGGACCACTGTTGCTGCCCACCTCAGCTTCTGTGTATTTTCTGCTTCTGCAAAGTCCTGGTGGCACTTAGTCCCAAGAAGCTCTTACAAAGCCTGGAGCTAGGCAGTAAAGGGCCTCCCCAATGCTTCACTCCTGGGGGCTCGCTTCGGAGTTGGGGAGGCATGTGTGTAGATGCTAGGGTACAACCAGGACTCCCTTACCCCCCCAGAAACACATGTGGGCAGCTGCTTGCTCAAGGCTTGGGGGCGGGGGAGCCATACTCTGGGCTTTGCAATCAGGGAGGTGCACAGGAGAGCCGTCACATAGACACAATGCTGCTCTTGTATCTTAATGAGGAAACCTGGGGCCCCGCCTTATGTTCCCCCCTCCCCCAAATAACCAAGTCCCCATCGTTGGCCAGGGCTGGGCAGCTGCTGTGGGAGTGGCAGAGGTAACAGAGACATAAAATGTGGAGTTGGAAGGGACCTTGGCCATGGTCGGCTTCAAGGCCTTCATTATACAGACGAGGGGAATTGACGTGGCCAAGGTCACACTATGAGTTGGTAGCTAGGCTGGTACTCCTATCAGAGTCTCCTGAGTCTTAGCCCTTTTTTGGAGAGAATTTTGGGCTGTGTCCCTACTCCACCTCATTCCAACGAGCTCAGGGATCCCCTTTCTCCATTGGAGAAGCAGCAAAATAGAATGGAAAGAGTGTTGAATTAGGAGTCAGACTACAGGGGTTCAAGTCTGGAGTCTGCTGTGTGACTCTGGGCAAGTCACATTGCCTCTCTGGGGCCCAGTTTCAAAATGGAGATAGTAACCCTGATGTAGCCCATATCCCAGGGTTACTGTGGGGAAAGCGCCGTGGAAACCATAAATATCTGTATAACACAAGATCTAGCCTTCTCTTTACCGGATAGGAGAGAGGGTTGAAGGCCATAAGGGTACATCCCAGAAACTAAAGATTCTCCCTAGCCTTCCTTGGCACAATGTGCTGGATACTGCCCCCACCCCACTGGGTGCTCTTCTCCATGCTTCCTTGCCCCACATACCTAGGCTAGCCATGGCAGTGACTTAAAAGGGGAAGAGGATCAGATTGGTGCCTACTGTGGACACTTCCCGGGCCACCTCCTGCCTGCCTGGGAATGGGGGAGAGGGAGATGGAATCCGTGAGGAGGGGGTAGGAGCCTGGAGCCTAGCCTATTGTCAGTGGGGGAGGGGTCGGGCAAGATGCTTATCTTCTGGGCAGGAAGCACCAGAGACACCCCAGCGCCCTTGGTGGCTGTTCCCCGGGCCCCATTGTTGGAGGGGGGGAGAGGATGTAGGGGGCCCCTGGGAGCTGCACATTTCCCGTCCACTAGATAGGGAGGGGCGCTCCAGATGGGGAGAACCTGGTTGAGAGAGAAAAATTAGGGTAAAAATACATTAGATTTGTGATTCACTTTGGGCAGTTTCTTCTGTATCCTTCAGATCATTTGAGCTGCACAAACCTGGGGGAGAGGCAGGGGAGGCAGCATGGAAGTATTTTCCCCTGTTCACAGATGGAGGTTGAGGCTTGGGACAGCAGAGATCACACCACTATACAATGTCTGAGTTTGAAAGAGCTTAGAGATCACTTAGGCAGAAGCACAGCGGCGGGTAAAGTACTGGGCTGGGTTCAAATCTAGTGCTCTGCTGCTTGCTACCTATAGGACTTTGGACAGGCCACCTAACCTTCCTGTACCTCAGTTTCTACATCTGTACAATGAGAGGGTTGGACTATTAACCTTAGGTCCCTTCAGGCTCTAAATCTATGATCGCATGGTGGCTCTAATTCTATGATTATGATGCCCCCACCCACAAACGAGGAAACTAAGGTTTGATGACTTGCCCAAGGTCACACTGTAAATCAGTGGCCAGAGCTGGGGCCTAGATTCCAGGTATTCTTTCCACTGGGATTCTCAAGGGAATGTGGCTGATGAGGCTGGGGTTAAAGACTTGGTTTGGTGGAAAGAAACTCACCTACTCTTCTTCCCTCAAAATGCCAACCTGACTGTGGCTCATGTTTTTTGTGCTCCCTGCAGGTGAGGATGGGGAGCCCTGAAGATGACCTCATTGGGATTCCCTTCCCGGATCACAGCAGCGAGCTCCTCAGCTGTCTAAATGAGCAGCGCCAGCTGGGCCAGCTGTGTGACCTCACAATCCGAACCCAAGGCCTCGAATACCGAACCCATCGGGCAGTGCTGGCTGCTTGCAGTCACTACTTTAAGAAGCTGTTCACCGAGGGGGGTGGGGGCACGGGTGCCAGTGGCGGAATGGCTGCCTCCTTGGGTGCCGGCGTCTGTGAACTGGATTTTGTGGGGCCAGAAGCACTAGGAGCCCTGCTGGAGTTTGCCTACACAGCCACCCTCACCACCAGTAGCGCCAACATGCCTGCTGTCCTCCAGGCAGCTAGACTGCTGGAGATCCCCTGTGTCATTGCTGCCTGTGTTGAAATCCTGCAAGGGAGTGGGCTGGAGGCCCCTGGGCCTGATGAAGATGACTGTGAGAGGGCCCGCCAGTACCTGGAGGCCTTTGCAACTGTGGGCACTCGGGTGCCCAATGGTGACGACAGTCCACTACCAGCCCCTCTTCCACCACCCCCACCCCCAACACGGCCTGTTCCCCGGCGAAGCCGAAAGCCCCGAAAAGCCTTTTTGCAGACAAAGAGGCCTCAAACCAACCATCTGGTGTCTGATGTGGCTGCCATCCCCCCCCACTCTTTTACCTATCCAGATGAGGAAGAGGCAGGAAGTGGCATCGGTCTAGGAGATGGCTATAGCCCCCCTGGTGGGGCCAGGTCACCCCCTGAGGGGCACCTGGGCTATGAAGGATATGAGGGGGAGGAAGAAGAGGAAGATCTAGTGTACCCACCAGCCTATGGGCTAGCTCAGAGTGGGGGAGCCCCCTTGTCCCCTGAAGAGTTGGTCTCAGATGAGGACACCATTGACCCCGACCTGATGGCCTATCTGAGTTCCCTGAATCACGAAACCCTCACACCAGGGTTAGATGGCCAGGACAAGCTGGTACGAAAGCGTCGTTCCCAGATGCCCCAGGAATGTCCAGTTTGCCACAAGATCATTCACGGGGCAGGCAAACTACCCCGACATATGCGGACCCACACTGGTGAGAAGCCTTTTGCCTGCGAGGTCTGTGGCGTCAGGTTCACCAGGTGAGAGGGTACCCAGCTTTTCCCGGGGGGGGGGAAGGGCAGTGGGCAAGAGGGTAAAGGAGAGTGCCACACCTACTAAGAACCCAGGAAGGGGAGAACCACTCAGTGGAATGCCCAGCCAAGAGTAGGGGTGGAAGCCAAGGGAAGACTGTACAGGAATGCAGTGGGAAGTGGAGTGACGGGGAGAAGAAGGGGGTGAAAAGGCAAAAATTAAAAGTTCAAGGATACTGCTGTAGGGCATGAGGGATATAGTACAGGTGGGCATTGGATTTCAGTGAATAAGAGAAGTGCAGGCAGATGAAGAATAGAACAATGCCAAAACTTGTTGTTTGTCCTTCATTCTCAAAGAGGACCGTGACATCAGGAAGGAGATGCCATGACTTGCAAGTGGATTGGATTTAAGTGAGGGAGGGCTGTGCAGAGTCACCAGTCTTACTCTCCTAAGGAGCCATATGGGTCCAGTGGCCAGATAGAGATCAGGACGACTGGAGATGGCCCAGGATGCAGTGGGAGGCCCTGGCCTTGTTGAGAGCTAAGGTCTTTAACAGGTCTCAGTTTGTCCCAGGCAACACCCATTCAGTGATTAAGGCTAGGTAAAAATGAGGCCAAAACAGGAGAGAAATAAGGAAGCCCAATGCCTGAGGACAAAGCTACAGTGATGAACAGTTGAGAGCACAGAGGGAGTGGAAGAAGTGGGAATGGGGGTGAGGAGAAAAGGTAGATACCTACAGAAATCAGATTAGTCAGCCCTATGCAAAGGTCACAAGGACTTTTTCCAGGCCTTATTCCTACCTGCAGGTACTTACCTATCTCTAACACCACCCCCAACGCCACCCTTTCCCCTCCCCAGGAATGACAAGCTGAAGATCCACATGAGGAAACACACAGGTGAGCGGCCATACTCGTGCCCACACTGCCCAGCGCGCTTCCTCCATAGCTATGACCTCAAGAACCACATGCACCTGCACACAGGCGACCGGCCCTTTGAATGCCACCTGTGCCACAAGGCTTTCGCCAAGGAGGACCACCTGCAGCGTCACCTGAAGGGCCAGAACTGCCTGGAGGTGCGGACCCGGCGACGAAGAAAAGATGATGCACCCCCCCACTACCCCCCACCCCAGGCGCCCACACCAACTGGCCCTGGCCTTGACCTTTCCAATGGGCACCTGGATGACTTCCGCCTCTCCCTGGCGCGTTTCTGGGAGCAGCCAGCCAGGGCTGGGCCTCCTCCTCCACCCCCAGGGCCTCCTGAAGAAGATGAGGAGGAGGGGGCACCAACCACACCCCAGGCTGAGGGTGCCATGGAATCCTCTTAAATGGGAAAAGGAGGTGGACTAGGGTGGAGTCACAGGGTGGGCGCCACTGCCAAGGAACATGAGGGCCATGGAGCACAGACCGTACTGTGGGTCAGGGGAACTTTGCCTTCAAGGGTACCAGACTCGGCTCCTCTGTACCTTGGCAGCTCCGGGCTAGTCCCACATACAGGGAAAAGTTTGGGCTCTCCCCCAGATTGGGGCAGACTCCCTCCCACCAAGAGGTGATAAATATATATATGTATATATACATATATAATATTTTGTATATATATATACATATATATATATAAAAATATATATACAGACACACACAGCTCTATTGTAAAGGTGGGGTTCCTCCCTCCCCAAACCCTGGATCTTCCCAGGGATCTAGAAGCAATAATATATTTCTGATTTGTAGGGGGGGTCCCTTTTCGGCTATGCGGGTTTTTAGGGGGTGAGGGGCATGGGACCAAATCCCTGCCCCACCCACCCTAAGGGTAGGGCTGTGTGTATGGGGTGGGGGAAGCTGCCCCTCCTTTCCCGACCCCTCCTTCCTGGTTTCTGTTCCCCTTTTCCTGGCAGTGGATTATGCAAAGGTTGGGGGGGGGCGGTGAATCGCGGTAAGGAATAGATTCTGGAAGCGGGGGAGTTGAGTGGCACATTGCAGGGAAGGAAGGACTGGGGGTGGGGGGCACCAGTGGGAAACTGGGGCAGAAGCGAAGGCGGCTCCCCCGCCGTCCCTCCGCCCAGTTCCCAGCGCTGAGTCACGGGGTCCGAGGAGCAAGCAGGGGGCGGGGTGCCCAGATCCTCTCGCCCGCCCCTGGGGGCAGCAGGAGGAGCCCCACCCGCTCCTTTCCCCTCCCGCGTCCCCAGGCAGGGAATGTCTTGTTCCCGCCGCTCCCCGCCCGGGGCCAGAGGGCTGGGCGGGCCGGGCTTCGTCCCATCCTAGCCCTGCCCTCCCTTCCCCGGCTCTCTCCCCTCCCCGTCCAGGTGCGAGCTGCCGCCACCGCTGCTGCTGCCGCTGGTGCAGCAGCAGCCGCCGCCGCCCCCCTGACTCACGCCGCCCCCGGGCTGGCGCTGCAGCTGCTGGGGCTGCGGCCGCTGCTACAGCTCGGGCTGGGGCTGGGGGGGGCGACGAGACTTACGGAGTGGGGCTTGCGGTCGCCACCTGGCGGCGGGCTGGTGAGCGAGCGCGAGCGTCCCTCGCGGCCGCTTCGGGCGAGTAGATTCCACTCTCCCCAACCACCGCTGCCTGTGAGCGAGCGCCCCCTGGCGGCGGCAGCAGCGGCAGCAGCGGCGAGGCAACAGCTTGAATGCAGGTCCCTGGAGGGGCTGCACAAATAACTTGTCCCTCTTCTGCCTAGTTCCTTGGGGGCTTCTCCTGTCTTGGGTAGGGAGACTTTTCTCGCGCCCCTGCCCCGACTCCCTTAGGATCCAATCCACCCATCCTTCTGTACATAGCATCTTCTGTTGGTCTTGTTGAAATCTAGTTTGAAAATTTTAATTCCCTCTTGATTTCCTGGGGTGATGGGAGGGTGCTGGGGGCTCTCTCCAGCCCTCTTCCTCGCTGGGTGCTGGACCCCCACTGTGGCCTGGGCTCTGCTGATTGGGCTGGTAAGGGGGGGGTCCCTCCCTCCCCCACCCCAACTCTGCCTTGCACTATTCCCCCTCCCTGGCCTAGTGGCCCCTACCCCTCCCTGGGGGGGGCAGGTTCAGGGGCCGGTGCTGTCTTTCCTCCCTTCCCCCTCCCACTGTGCCCCATGCCCATTTGCACAGCTGCTCAGGCCTCTCCCCCCGGGCTAGGGGGGTCAGGGGAGGGGGTAGCGGGACCAGTCCCTATATCTATTTAAGGCGTGATGATGTAATATATTGGGGGGGTTGGGTGCCCCTGGCCCCATCTTAGCATTTCAGGTGGTGGGGGGCCCAGGGCTGGGGGGAGGGAGACTGGGGACACCTTGGCCTCCCCTCCTCCTTCCCTTGGCTTTTCCAGTCAGTGCCTTAGGGTTGGGGGGGGCGGTTCCCCCTCTCCTGCCCCATTCCCTTTCCCTCCCCTCGGGTGTAAACAGCAGAAAGAAAATAATAATAATTTAAGATTCGCACTTGTGTTGGCCTCTCCTTCCTCCTTTAATTACGGGTCAGGATGGGGGTCTGGAGGTCTCGGGACAGAAAAAGCAGGGTTGGCGGGCTTGGGAACCAGAGAGCTCAGTAGCTATTTCGGGGGGAGGGGCGGAGGAGGGGGGATGGTGATAGGGATGGAAGGAGATTGGGTGGAGGTGGCCCGTGAGGCCAGATTGGATTCGTCTTCATTCTCTGCCTCGCCTTGGGCTTCATCACCGTTGACCCCAACCTCACTCTTCTGCCCCTTGTCACAGCCAGAATCAGTCTCGTTGCTGGGAAGAAGAGAAAATGTCCGGGGGGAGCGGGGGAGTGGGACCTCCTCCGAGTTACTCTTCCTCTTGCCCCTCTGCCCTTCTCTCACCTTGGGTTACAGGCTGAATTAGAAGGGAGAGATAGCTTCCTGAACCTGGCTTTCCCCAGGATGGCTTTCAGCTTTTTCTCAAGCCACCTTCGCCTCTTCTTGCTCAGGCTTTTGGCTGAAGCCAACCACAGGCGGGGGTGCTCATCGTCACTGGAGTCCCTGGAGGAAACCTCGGGATTTAGGGACCTGGAGGTTGTTTCTGAATCTTCCTGGACAAGAGAATTCCCTTCCACTACCCCTCCCGTCTACGTCCTGGAACCAACCCCCATGGCTAGTTGTGTTCTTAGCACTCACAGCTCCAGATCCAGGTCCCCCTGGGGAGTCAGGGGCGCCGCACACACTGAGCAGGTGTTATCCAGGAGCCGGAAGCAGGATCTGCAGAAGAGGCCTGTGAGGTGGAACCCAGGGAATAGGATATGGGGAACACTTGGCCTGGCTGCCCCCTTCCCTCTGACCTCTCTCCTCACTCCAACTTTCCTGGAGCTCTTCCTGGCCCTCACCACCTTACTGGGCTTCAAATGATGGAACGCCATGCAATAATAGAACTATATGCAAATTACAGAAAGGGTACAATGCAAATTAGCCCAAAACTTACAAATTTGTGTCTGCCTTATGCAAATCACAAAAATGCATATGCAAATCACCACACCCATATGTAAACTAGTCCATGCATAGCAATAACACTGGATCCAAATGTAAAACCTACGCAAAGTTTATGTAAATTATGGACCACAATTGATTGTGTCTATGCAAATGAAATAGAATTATAGATTTAAAATTGGAAAGGACCTTAGAAGCCAGTCAGTCCTCACCCTTCATTTACAGAGAAAGGAAACAGTAGGGAAGCTAAGTAATTCCTTAGATTTCAGAGTGACATACATGGGATTGGAACCTAACCTTTTAGATGGCAAATCCAGAGCTCTTTCCATGGTACCGTGTTGGCACCTCCACAGCAAGAGTCTGGTGATTCCCAGAAGGCCTACCTCTGCAACCTGGGGTGCTGCAGGACACAAAGTCTTCCATCTCATGTTCCTTCTGAGGCCTCCCACAGCCCAGACAGTAGGTCTCATGTACTCCCAGGAGATTGATCAGTGGTATCAGGCGGGGCCACCTGCAGGAGGGTTTTGGGTACAGCCTCTGGATGGGGCGTCCCCTCCCCTAACCCACCCTAAAGCTCTATGGATGATGGACCAAGCCGGTCCTTTTTTTCTCCCATTACTTTTTCCCTTTTGACCCGGCTATTAGGAAGGCCTTCCTACAGTCTGACCCCCATTAAACCAACCAGCTATTCCTCTTTCTTTGGCCCCATTTCCACCTTCTATCCTGCTAGAGAATCCTTCAGAGTATTCCATAAATCCCTAGGTACCCCTTTGCACGAGTATTTTGCATGTTCAATTTAAGGGCAAATTTCCACTCTGACCCCCTAGATCATCCGCCGTTGGACTTTCTCTCCAGGGAGAAGGGGGAGGGAGAAAACTCACTTGGCAGCAAGCACAAGGAGAATGTTGGTGTGCCCCTGGTCAGCTGCCCGACGCCTCACAGCACCGACCAGAGAAGTGGGCAGGTTGGATCGGCGGGTCAGCAGGTCGTTGTACAGGAAGGAGATCCGTTCCTGGATGAGATGTTGGAGGGAGTGCTCAATGGTTTGAGGTCCAACAGTGGACAGATTTCTACCCAAGTCAAAAAGGAAGGATTTCCCTTGCCTATGGTTAAGCAAAGGCAGTTGGGAGGGAAGGGACACAAAGCGAATTACCAATCCCCTGATATTACAGCTGTAAAACTGTATGATTATGTGGAAGACCCCACCTAAGGTATCCCCAACCCAAAGACACTCATCCTAAGAAGTTTTGTGCTGAGAGGCTTCTCTCTGTTTGCCCTGGGGGAGGTCTACAGAGATTATGGAACCATGGGCATTCAGAAATGGAAGTAAGGACTTTGAGTTTCCCAAACTCCTAACTACTTCTGATCAGTAAACCACTATTTGGAATAAGACTGCCCTCCCTCCACCCCATCCACTGGGACTGTAGGCCCCTCACCTGCTCCCGGGATGGGTAGTAGGAAGCACAGATGATCCGACTCATCCGCCCAACATAAGAACCAAAGAAAGTAACAAAGAAACACAGGCCGTACATGAGGCCTGTGGACAAGGTGGGTGTCATCAGAGGAGGAATGCAAGACCCACACTGGGACTGCCCTATATCCTCCCCTCCATTGCACAGGTCCTGATGAGGACAGGTGAGAGACCCTACTTCCCAATGCTATGATTCCCAAAACAGGTTCCATTTCCTGGAACTTCTCTCCCCCCGCCCCCCATCAACCTCGTACCCTTAACAATTGTTATAACGGTAACTAACATTTACTTTCTTTTTTGGACCAAACTTGGGATTGAGAGGTTTAGTGACTTGGGATGGGGTGGGGGTGGGGTCACACAATATGTGTCTGAGTCAGGACTTGAACTCACATCTTCCTGATTCCAAGCCTGATACTCTATCCATCGCACCACCTAGCTGCCCTAGTATCGCATATAACACTTTATCATCATAAAACAATTCACATGAATTATTTCATTTGATTCTTACGACGCTGGGTGAAGTAGAGAAGACAGGTGTTGTCATTTCTAGGGTTAAGTGATTTACCCACGATCACACAGTGACTATGTGTCAGAAACCAGGACTTAAAAAACCTTGGTCTTTCTGACTTCAAGGCCAGCACCCCCTACTCACTAGAATATATCACCTCTCCTCACTATCAATGTAGCCTAAAATTGGTGTTTTCTCTCTCTTCTCTATGTCCCCAACATCATTGATTCATACTTGAGCTTGCATTCCTCTAAAGCCTCCTGATTTTCTTTTGCATAAAATTAAGTCTATTCATGTCTCCACTATCTTGTCTTTGTGCAATTGACTTTTTGAACACAAGTGAAGTACTTTACATTTATCCCTCCTATACTGCATCTTCCTAGGTTTGGTCTACCATACTAATCTGTAGAGATCTTTTTGGATGGCTTCATCTATCTTGCGACTATTCTCTTCAGTTTTGTATCATCTATGAATTTTATTAACATGCTACTAATGCCGTCATCCAAATCAATAATTTTTTTTTAAGAAGAAAGAAAAAACACCAAATGGTAGGCCAGGGACAGATCCTTAAGTACTCCGCTAGGCACCTCCCTCCTGCTTGAGACCACCTGTCAATCAATACTATTCTTTGGGTCTGCACATTCAACTATTTTGAATCCATTTCGTCAGTTCATTTTTAAAATCTCAACCTTCCAGTGTTGATTGAATCTCCTAGTGCCCTCTGGATCTGTGAATCCTTCCCAGTGACCCCTGAATAGTTACCAATGAGTATATAGCTTCTGTAGTTGGGTTCTGATGTACGGAGAAGGCAGCGGCGGGATAGGATGGTGATATTTCCCTGCTGAAGGATGTCAAATACTGACACCAGGTCACGGTAGATCTGTCCCACGTAGCCTGTCCCCTGTACAGTCACTGACACCAACACAGGGTCTGGGAACACAAGGGATAGGACGGGTAGTGAAATTATCCCATTTCGGCTTTCCCTCTTTGAGAAGATCACTTATAGCCAGGAAATGTACCCATTGGGGATAGGGAAGCCCCTAGATCCTCTGGGCAGGAAGAGGCCAAGAACCTCACTTTCCTCATTTCACACACACACACACACACACACACACACACACACACACACACACACACACTCACACTGTTTGCCCAGAGCCCAGCAGCACCTCAGAACCATCACTCCTAACCCATTCTAAATGGGTAAAGCACCATGCCTACGTGAAAGTAGGCAGATAGTAGAATCTATGTTCAACTCATGTCAGCCAAAATAACCGGATGAAAAAGGCAACTGGGTGGTGTGGTGGTTAAGAGCACTGGACTTGACTTGGAATTGCGAAAGACCTAAATTTAGTGGATAGAGCACCTGCCCTAGAGTCAGGAGGACCTAAGTTCAAATATTTCCTCAGATACTTACTAGCTATGTGACCCTGGGCAAGTCACTTAACCCTGATGGCCTCCAAAAACAAAAGAAGGCTTAAATTCAAATCCTGTCTTAGACTCTTAACTATTTGTGTGACCTTGGGCTAGCCCTTTAACTTCTATCTGCCTCAGTGTCCTCATCTATAACATGGGAATTAGAACAGTACCACCTCCCAGGATTGTTGTGAGGATTAGAGGAGATGCTCTCAAGGGCTTCTGCAAACCTTAAAGCATGAGATAAATGCTATTGTTCAGCAGGAACTGGATATGGAGTCAGACAACCTGGGTTTGAAGTCCTGCTTTGGTGACATTGAATAAATCACTTCTCTTTGATGAGTCTGTTTCCTCAAATGCATATAAAAACCCTACTGGCCCAGAGGGTTGAAGGGATGACCACTACTTCATAGGAGATAGTAAGGATGGTAACATCCGGTCCAGCTTTAAAGCTCACTATCTTTTCATACAGGACAAGAGGTAAGAATTAGTTGGAAGTTTAAAGGAAGGGAATGCAGAGTAAGAGCTGGAGAAAAGTCAAGGGGGTAGGTCAGAGGGTCCAGAGGAGGGCAAACAGCAAATGGAGGAGGGCTAGTTTGAGGCGGGGGTGTGTGGCAGGTTGCTCTTACTCCGAGCCACGATCTCCCCCTGCAGCCAATAGCGAGCCAGGTCCAGCAGCCAGAAGATAGCATAGTCCAGTACCACCAATAGCAATACCACCAGCAGATGTCTGATTAGGGTGAAGATCGCCAAGGCATAATGCAGCCGCTCCATCCTAGACAGGCGTAGGGAACCTGAAAGGAAGAGTCTAGGGGAGAGGAAGGCTGGCACCAGAGACTCAGCACAGACAGAGGTGCTATGTGGAAGTGGTACCCATGAAAGTGGCCTAGGCAATAAGTAAAAAAGTCCCTTCCATTATGGGATCCCCCTACCTATACCCTATACTGTGATTCTGTCCGCTAAGACATAAGAGTCCTGCTTGGTCATGGGTAGCTAAGTGGTACAGTGGGTAGAGCACCTGACCAGGAATTGGGAGGACCGGAGTTCAAATCTGGCTTCAGACACTAGCTGTCGGACTCTGGGCAAGTCATTTAACTCTGTTTTCCTCAGTTTCCTCATCTGTAAAATGAGCTGGAGAAGGAAATGGCAAACCACTCCAGTATCTTTGCCAAGAAAACTCCAAATGGGTTCATGAAGAGTCAGATATGACTGAAACAACAATGCTCCATTATACTTAGTCATACTTGGCAACCTAACTGGGCTCGGACTTCTCATCTAGAAAATCATCCTGAATGGTGAAGATGGGGGTCAGGGAATGCCTTGTCAAAAAACACACAGCCACAATAGGTAGAATTCCACACCCTTGCCATGAAAGCGCTATGTAAATATTAACTATTATTATAGTATTTTAACATTTGCATAGTACTTCAAGATTTGCAAAGAGCTCCAAATAAGTTATTTCACTGGTGATGATGGTGATGATTATGTCTGCTATTTCACTGATATAGGGAACTCTCAGAAGAGAAAATCCCTTCTGCCAATGCTGGTCTTCACCTTCTCTGCGATCCATAGTCCTAAGAGACTTGCTAGGGACACTGAGAGTTTAAGTGATGATGGCAATGATGCCCATTCATGGCCGCATCAGCCTCATCTTCCTAGAATCTTCAACTCTGCTTCTCCACTGTAGCAGGGCAAAATTGGCCCTTGTCTCTCAGACCCACATGAACCATTCATTCTCTACCCAGTCCCCTCTGCTCCTGTTAGAGAGCCTCCCTCCTTCCCATCACTGGTCTAAGACCTCTTCCAGGAAGCCTTCCCAAAGTAACCACCTATCATCTGATGGCCCTCCCATCCCTCTCCATGCCTCCAATTTGGATATGTAGAGTTTTGTCTGGATAAATCACTGGACCTTCCCTCTCTCTTCATCTATGTCCTTCAGGCAGTGGTAATGGGAAGAGGAAGGAGTGTTTAATCTCGTAAGATTGGACTCTCCCCAAAGGCAGAGTCTGTGAATACTGCTCCATCTGAATCTTTTCCTAACATTAATGACAGAGGTCGGCAAACAAACAGTGTCGTCAATACTGATAGCAACTAGACTTCAGTAGCACAGGGTCCTAGCATTCCTACCCTTTCTCAGCCACCTTTTGACCCTTCCTCAAACACCTCCTAATACTGTCTTTAGGAAACTTCTGTCTTTTGGAGCAACACAATCACCTGGCCGGATGTATCGGGTGCATTCCCTGGAGCTCAGGGGCAGGACTGAAGGCAGACCAGCCTGGACCCGGAGGATATCCATACGTATGAAGCGGTTGGTTATATAGATATTGTCAAAGTTGTCCTGAGTCAGGTAGTAGTAGCGGTAAAAGAGAGCTCTGGAGGAAGGAGAGGTGAGGGAGGTATCAGAGTCCTTCAGGGCCTCATTCCAAACAGAGGTCCAGAGCTGCAATTATCTGCCCTAAGGATTCATACAACATTTGGCAAGTTCACCCCCACCACTGTCCTTTGAGGTTGTGGACCTTTATTCTCACAAATGCAGCTTGATTTATAAATCTGGGCCAAGGAGAAGGGGGATTTTCTGGCATTAAACATATGTTTAAAAAGTTTAAAACAAACAAACATAAGTGCTTATTAAAAGGAAGATAAGCTATGATGTAAATAATCAGTCTTAATCTAAGAGAACAAATGATGAAACATACTTCCCTCCTCTCCTTAAAGAGGTGAAATACTACCAGCACAGACTATGACATACATTGTCAGAGGTACTGCAGGAAGCAGCTAGTTGGTGCTAAGGGTAGAGGGCTGGGCCTAGAGTTAGGAAGATCTGAGTTCATATGCAGCCTCAGACATGTCTTAGCTGTATCACCTTGGGCAAGTCACTTAGTTTCAGTTCGCTTCAGTTTCTTTAACTGAAAAATTGGGATAATAACTACCTACTTCCCAGGTTACTGTTAGGATCAAATGAGATAATATTTATAAGGCATTTAGCACAGTATCTGGCATACAGTAGTGGCTATATAATTTATTACTACTACCACTACTACTACTACTACTACTACTACTACTACTACTACTACTACTACTACTACTACTACTACTGTCACACATGGCTGTTGTGTTGATTGGTTTCCATAAACTTTTTTTTTGTTGTTAGAGGAAAGGTTTCAGGGAGGAGATATTGGAAAATGTCTAAACAAAGCATTAATGAAACTAAAAAATAAAGGAAGAAAAAAGACAACCATGCTATACCCTGGTACGTTCATACCTTCCTACCCCTGGTCCTATGTTTGGATTGGTCAGTATCAACCTAGAAACCCCTTCTAAGAAATGTCAGATCCTCCTCTCACTGCAAGGCTTCTCCCCACTCCCTGCTCCCAGATCCCCTGCCTTCCATGTCTCCCCCCACCCCACCCCACCCCTGCCTTACTGGAGGTAGAGTAAAATTAACAGTAGCGGAGTAGTGTGGCCAAGGAAGGCCAAGGTCTCCCTGATTGGATGTAGCTTTAGGTTGACAGCCTCTCGAAGGTCAAAGGCCACCTGAGACAGGCTTCGGGAAGAGTTGAGATCCACTTTGAAGTGATGGGAGGCTGTGACATTGAACTCAAACTCACTACGCACACGGTTAATCAATCGAATCACCGCTGGAGAAGGGAGTAGAAATAAGAAATGAGTAGAGTTAGGGCAAAGGTATAACCCCATGCAGGAGGAGGGATCAAATATGAAACACGTCAGTCACAACCGATCTGGGTGGGAGGAGTTATTCATTCATGCATTCATTCAAACATTGAGTGTCTGATAGGCACCAAGCACTGTGATAGTGTAGAGGGTAGGGGAGGACATGCCAAGCTACGAAGATAAATAAAACAAAGCCTTTTGCCTTTAAGGAGTTCTTGACCTCAAGGGGAGATAAAGCACATAAAAGTATTTTGTGTTAGAATATATTACATGTGCATATGGACCCATGGAGTAGCATCCTATGGAACATGAATGAAAAGGAAGAGGAACCCCAGGAACTGAGAAGCAGCCCTGAGAATGATGATTGGCCAACCTGAAGAGATCAGTTTATTGGGAATTGGGGAGCACCTCTGGGTAGGAAATAGGGCAGGGTGACTCACGGGTGCCAATGGTGGTCCTCAAGAATGGCTGTATATAGTGGGGGATGACGCAGAACAGCTGGGCCACTGGGAGGGGCAGAGAGGTGAGAGGATGGCAATATCAGAAGGAGGAACAGATCAATGGGGTTGCTCATCTCCCAGTATCAGCCATATCATCCAATGACCCTGTTGCTTCTCACTCTGCACCTCCATTGGTCTCCCTTCTTTGTTTTTATGCCCTCCCCACTGAACCCAAGTTCTTACTAGCCCCCTCTCTCATCCTTTTCTCATTGTCTCTTCCCCACCCTGACCACCCACTTCCACCCCCCAATCCCACTACACAGTGATTTCCCCAACCACCTCTACAGTGGGCCCATTCTCACCACTGGCCAGACCACAGAGTAGCAGCTTGAAAGGCATGAGGATATAGCAGAGGTGGTAGAACTGGGGCACTGCCTTCATGCAGCTGTCCTTGGCATCATCAAAGATCCTAGCACATTTTCCGTAGGGTGAGCCTAACTCAGAATTGCACACATCACCAATGTGCAAAAGCCAGTACCATACATTCCTCAGGGCCCTGACTGGCGGGGAGGGGGAGAGAAAGGGGAGAGGGTGAGCATCCAATAAATATTTATTTGCTGGACACATAAACAGATGGATGGATAGATGGATGGATGGGTGGATGGATGGATGGATGGATGAATAGGTGGATGGATGGTTTGATACTATCCTCTCATACATTTTCTCTCTTACATAGAACCTACTTTTACTATAATTGATTCTCTTCCTTATGTGACAGAATGGATGTGGAAAATGAGGGAAGGCAGAAGGGAAAATGGGCAGCTAGGTGGCAAAAGAGTGCAGGACTTGGGTCAAGAAGATGTGAGTTCAAATCCAGCCTCAGACACTTACTAGCTGTGTGACCCTGGACAAGTCATTTAACCTCTGCCTGCTTCAGTTTTCTCAGCTGTAAAATGGGGTTAATAATAGCACCTACATCCCAGATAAGATTTGCAAAGTGTGTAGCACAATGCCTATGCCTTTTCCCTTCTGTCTTCTTCCTTCCCCTCTCTTTCTTCTCCCTGGAGGGAGGAGGAATGGCCAGGACCTCTGTGCTGCCTCCTGATAGTTCTGGCTTCCCAGGAAGGTACTAGGGCCAGGGGCTGGTATGGTGGGCATGGTCGACAATCCTCTTCCTCAAAGTAGGGCGACCCACTTGGGGCTAAGGAAGAATCCAAGGCTACCAGATGTCTGGATCTCATCTCTCATTCGAGTGCTAGGTCTGGAGGACAGGATCGTTGGGTTTTCTGTTTCTGTTTTTGTTTTGTTTTTATTGGATCAGTCAAATGGAATATAAGAGGGTCTGTTGGGAGAGTGGCCCACACCAAAGATGAACACATCAAGAAGAAAAGTTAGGTGGTGAGAGGAAGAGGGAGTTTCACTATGCTTTTTTGCTATGGAAAGAGAATGCTGTAGACAAATGAACTGACCCACATGCTTCACACCATCCATGATAGAACGGAAGAACTTCCGGATCCGATCAGCCACCTCCTTGGCCTTCCCTGCAATGGCCTTGATCTTTTTCAGGGCACCTAGTAAGAAATAGCAAGGGATAAAGGGAGGTGGGTTGGGGAAATCCTTCCCAGAGGTCTGAGTCCTGACCCCTGTGGTATGCAGGATATCAGCCCAGAGGCTGGGAACATGGACTACCACTTGGTATTTGGGAAGGGACACTATCCAATAGTCAGAAGGCAGCCTTGGCCAATTACTAAGTGTGCTAACAAAATCCAATCATTTAGCCTCCCTAAACTACTTTTAAAATGAGTGTTACATGAATTCTTACAAGATGTAGTAGTCAACAACTATAGCAATCTAATCTTTGATAAACCCAAAGAATCCAGCTTCTGGGCTAAGAATTCACTATTTCACAAAAACTGCTGGAAAAATTAGAAAATGGTAGGGCAGAAACTGGGCATAGACCAATATCTTACACCATAAACCAAAATAAAATCAAGATGGGTTCATGATTTAGGAATAAAGGCTGATACTGTAAGCAATCTGGGAGAGCAAGGAATAGTTTACTTATCAGACTTATGTAAAAGCAAAGAATTCATGACACAACAAGAGACAGAGAGCATTACAAAATGCAAAATGGATAATTTTAATTATGTTAGATTGAAAAGTTTTTGTATAAAAACAGGCCAGTGCAACAAAGATTAGGAGGGAAGCAGAAAATTGGGAGAAAATCTT
>CM053626.1:208965547-208977738 GCA_028646595.1 Phalanger gymnotis
GATTAGAGAAATGCAAATCAAAACAACTCTTAGGTATCACATCTCTCCTGTCAGATTGGCTAAAATGACAAAGCAGGAAAATGATAAATGCTGGAGAGGATGTGGGAAAATTGGAACACTGTTACACTGCTGGTGGAGTTGAGAACTTCTTCAGCCATTCTGGAGAGCAATTTGGAACTACACCCAAAGGGCTATAAAAGTGTTCATACCCTTTGACCCAGCAATACCACTTCTAGGGTTGTATTCCCAAAGAGATCACACAAATGGGAAAAGGACCCATACGTACGAAAATATTTATAGCGGCTCTTTTTGTAGTAGCAAAGAATTGGAAATCAAGGGGATGCCCATCAATTGGGGAATGGCTGAACAGGTTGCGGTGTATGAATGTGATAGAATACTGTTGTGCTACAGAAAATGGGGAAGATATGGACTTTACAATAACCTGGAAAAACCTACATGATATAATGCTGAGCAAGCAGAGCAGAACCAGGAGAACATTATACACAACCACAGATATATGCATTCTGTGATGACTAACCCTGATAGACTTGGCTCTCCTCAGCAACATAAGGTTCAAAGACAACTCCAAAGGACTCATGATGGAGAGTGCTATCTACATCCAGAGAAAGAACTATGGAGACTGAATGCAGATTGAGGCACACTGTTTGCTCTCCTTTTTTTTCCTTTGTTTTTTTTTCTCTCTCTTTTTTGGGGGGTTTTTGTTTCTTCTTTCTCATGATTCATTCCATTGGTCATAATTCTTTACAACTTGACTATTGTGTAAGTGAGTTCAATGTGAAGTTAAATGTAGAGGATATACTGGATTCCATGCCTTCTTGGGGCGGGGGGTGGCAGGGAAGAAAATCTGGAACTCAAAATCATGCAGAACTGAGTGTTGTAAACTAAAAATAAAAAAATCTTAATAAAAAAAAATAAACGAATTCTTACCAGAGCCCAAACTAGACATTTTTTTTTCTCAGTGGCAGTGGTAAACAGGGGATATTTCAACCTAAGTGAGGTCATTTTGGGAGAGGGGCCACCTGTATAGCTCAGTTGGCCCTTGCCCTAGGGGGTTCGGGAGGAAGCAACGGAACAGAAGGGAATATTACTCAAGGTGCTTCATGGCCGCAGGATTAGCCAACAGACAGAATTCTGTAAGCGAAATGAGTTCAGAAGCTGTGAGGAGGAAGCACAGGCTCCTGCCCATCTTGCCAAGCTAGTCAGAACTGATATTTGAACACTGCCTCCCTTCCAGTGCAATTGTGAAGAAAGCCCTTTGTCGACCTGAAAGTGCTGTAGAAATGGGAGTGGCTACATCTGGGAGGATGGGCGAGGGTGCTGGGGTTCCATAGGATCATAGGATATAGAGCTGGAAGAAGCCTGAGAGTTTGAATCCCTCATTTCACAGATGACGAAACAAGCCCAGAGAGCAGAAGTAATTTATCCAACGTCACATAGGCTGTAGAATGAGCGTACAAATCCATGTCATCTGGTTCCACATGCTCTTCTTGAGACCACTAGACCACCCTCCTTTCCAAGACCCCTCATTGTAAAGTAGAAAGCACAATGCCCAATACCCAAGACACTGGGATATTGAAGTAGGGAGGGAGGTGAAAGCAGGAAAAAAGCAATAACCCTGGAGAAGGAGGTGAAGAGGCGGCAGAAGGGAGGGAGCTCTTACTGATTAGGGGCTGTCGGGCCCGCTGAAGCACTTCGGCACTCTGGTTAAGGGCCAGCTCTGCCCCACAAGCCACAGAATCACTCGCCCTACTGAAGTTTCTGATAATGTTGGCACAGGGGCCCTGCATAACCAGCCCGAAGGCTGCAATCAGCAGCAGTGTCCGGCCCTGTCCTGGTGGAAATAATGAGCTCTCAGAATCCTCACTGGGTATCACTCCAACCCCTTCTCATACCCCAACCCCAAATTTGCCGTTCCTTCAAGAGGCCACTCCAAGGAGAGCTAGGCTGAGATTTGGCTATTTTTCCACCCTCACCCTCCAGCTACTAATACTGTTTCACTCCCCAGACCATCAGAGGCCAGTCCTGGGAAAGCTGAGGCACTCTGCATACCCTAGAGCCAGGCTTCCTCATCTTTACCCCAAGATCCAACCTTCCTCCTCTTCGTCCCAGGACCCAACCTTCCTCCTCTTCACCCCAGGACCCAACCTTCCTCATCTTCACCCCAAGATCCAACCTTCCTCGTCTTCACCCCAGGACCCAACCTTCCTCGTCTTCACCCCAGGACCCAACCTTCCTCCTCTTCACCCCAGGACCCAACCTTCCTCGTCTTCATCCCAGGACCCAACCTTCTTCATCTTTACCCCAGCCACTTTCTGCCCTGGGGGTCCAGAGTTCCCCTCTCCATCTCCTTTTTCCTTTTTTCTTGAGAACTCAAACCAGTCATTTCTACCTTTCTATCTGGAAAAGGTCTATTCAAGGGCTGCCCTATTTCTTGACCCCCTTGTGACTTTCCCTTCTCTAGCCATCACCCCCCTCTATGTGTTGTTTCCCTTCTTGAGGTCAGGAGCTATCATCTCTATTTTCTATTTGTATCTCCAGCACTCAATCACGACTCTTCACCTATCTCCCCCATTGTTCCTGTAGCTGCCCCCTTGATGCCAGTGTCCTTCCAGGTCTTGGCCCTCTTCTCGGTGACTCTTTCTCTCCATCCCCCAGTGTTCTGGTTTTGATACCTTGTCAGCCCAGAGGTCTTTTATTCATGTGTTCTCCCAGCCCTCTTTTCTCTTCTCTGCAGGGAAAACCCCTCAGTTCCCCCCTCACCTGAAGTGGCTGGACTCACTAGAAAAGGCCTGAGGCAGCAGCAGCAGGACAGTGATTCGAACAGAGCTAGAAAAGCCCATGCCTAGTCCCAAGAAGATAGCTAAAGAGATAGTGACCACCAGGCATGTCCAAGGACTCTGCCCCTGAACAAACAGGCCCAGAAGCCCATAGGCTGTAGCCAGGGAGAGGCCCAGGATAAAGCCACCCACACTCTGAGCCACTTCCTGTCTCTTGCTCTGTTCCTTTGCCCACGAAGGGACCTCTTTGCCAGCCATGGATTTGGGGTAGAGCTTCTGTACTCATCTGTTCTCTGGTCTCCTAGAGATGCACATCGGGCTCTGCTCAGAGACACCTCTTTCTTAAAGGAGCCACAAGCTTGGATTTACCAGACTTCTCCACCAATATTCTAAGGTTCCAGAATGTCTCTTAAAGAAGAATTCCCTTTCCCACTTCACCTAGTTTCCAAGATCAGGGGTAGGGAGGGAGAGTCACAATCTTTCCTATCCTTGGAGTATTCCCTGGATCCTACCAGGAATCAAGGAGAAAAGGGGGATACATACTCCCCCTTACTATTAAAGGAGGGGGTCAAAGAGGTAGAATGATCCTCCCCCTTCCCCAACAGAACTCAAAGTGAGGTCACAGAAGAGGCAGTTGGGGGTGAGAAGGGATTATCAAAGCGTCTAGCATAGGCATCGTCATGGGAGGTAAACTGAGTCAAGCCAAGGAAGCTGGCTTGAAAGGTCAGACGAAGAAACCACCCAATACCAGTAAGTCACATTCTCAGCAACACTCTCCCTTTCCTCCTCTCCTGATCCTCTCCATTAATGTCCCCTCAGCCCCCACCCCTCTTCCCTTAGTGTTCTCTCAGCCCCTCTCTCTGGAGTGCTTATACTTCTCCCTACAACATCTCTAGCTGTACTATGCCCAATTGGACAAACCTAACCAAAGAAAAGTCATTGGTTGGGCATGAAGCTGACAGCCCCATGAGAAAAATGGGGTGGCATTTAGGCAACACATTCCTTTATAGCTGTGAATCGGTTCCTGAGCTGGGTACTGCCTGCTCCCTGTGCTCGGTTTGTATGGCGAAAGCCCGGAGAATTTCCCGTCACTGCGTTTCTACTGGGAGCTGGCACGGGAGGGCTCCTGGCTGTGGGTGAGTGTGTCACAGAACCTCAGAATCCAAGAATTTGGGAGCTAGAAGTGACCTAAGTTCCTCTCTAGTCCAGTATGTGGCATAAAAGATCTTCTACTATAATATACCCAATAAGGGGTCATCTACCTCTAATGCTAAGGGGTCATCTAAAGCCTCTAATGATGGGGAACTTACTACCTCAGTCGATTCTACTTTTTGCTCTAATTGTTAGGAAGTTTTTTCCTGACATCAAACTTAAACTGACCATTTTGCTGCCCTTTATTCCTATTTCTGCCCTCTGTCCTTCACATAACAGCCCTTCAAATATTTAGAGACAGCTATAATCTCTGAGCCTTCTTTTCTCCAGATGAAACATCCCAGTTGCTTCAGCCCATCCTCTTACATCATGAACTAAAGGCCCTTTATCTTGGCTGTCCCTCTCTAGACACTCTCCAACTTCCCAATTCCCTTCTTAAAACATCCCTAGAGCCTCCTCCTCATCCCAGTAGGGATTATTTATAAGCAGATGGCAGAGAAGGACTTGTTTCCTTTTAACGTTGACCCTCTGGTCCCCAGGTCTCGCCCATATTTTAGTGACCCCCATAAACCTCTACGAAGAGCAGAAGATAATGTTGATGTACGGCATGGCGGGTGAGTGCAAAAAGGCAGGGTCTGGGAGGACCCATGTTGCAGTGTCCAAGGAGGTAAATCTGTGCTCAGCCATGAGTACCCTTCTTGAGTCAGAGCCCTGTCTAGTGTGTGGAGGGGGAATCCAGAGGTCCAGAGGCAGAAGGCCAGAGGGGAACTCTCAATGTGATAGGAGTGGCGGAACGTCTCTGTCCAGAACACAGTGGGATACTGGAAGGACAGAATCATGGGAGGGCAGCTGATTGAGCTGGTAGTAGTAGTAGTATAGTAGTAATAGAAACAGCATTTAAGGTTTGCAAAACACTTTACATATTATCTTATTTGATGCTCAAAACAATCTTGCTAGGTTATTGTTATTTAGTCATTTTCAGTCGTATCTGACTCTTCATGATGCCGTTTGGGGTTTTCTTGGTAAAGATGAATGTTTTGCTATTTCCTTCTCCGACTCATTTTACAGACTAGGAAAGTGAGGCAAACAGTTAAGTGACTTGCCCAGGGTCACACAACTGGTAAATTTTTATGACAAGATTTGAACTCAGGTATCTCTGTCTGAAGTCCAGCCCTCCTGTATGCCACCGAGGCACCTCTGGGATAGGGGTAGAGGTGAAAGAAAGTAATGCTGAGGGAAAGGTTCTTAGGGAATGAGAACAGAGGGTAGTTTTGTGAACAAAGGACCAGGCAGGGAAGGGAAGAGGAGTAGGTGTGCCCTGGGAAAGATAGATTATAGAAATGGGTAGATGAGGTCTAGATTCTCCTGCCTACGACAGAGAATTTGAATTGGAGCTCCAGATGGAGTAGAATCTGAGAAATGTGTGACTACAAGAAAAAGAAGTTTCTCAGCATTTAGGGTGGATTCCACGTAGGGTAACTACCAGAGCATATGGACAAGAGGCTTGCATAGGATGGATTTGATTTGTACTGTCAGAGGGAGGGTCCATATCCATGAGTTTATAGATCCAATGATTATTCACTGAGCAACTCCTTTGTGCCCAGAACGGTGCTTAACATTATAGGAGTTATAGAAAACACCTCCCTACCTTCCAGGACCAGCCAGTCCACCCCAGGGAGACAAGAGAGGACTGAGGACCTACATGACTTCAGTTGTATGTCAGATAAGGGGGAGCCCTTAAAGGGTTGAAGTAGCCAAGGAAGTCTACTGACGAGACCAGGTGCAGAATGACAAAGCCCAGGAGGCATCACGGTGGATACCACAGGCCCTATCTTGTACAGTAGACATCTGTCACCTCCCCCATCCGATTCTCTTGTTACTCTCTGGACAGGACTGGGGGCCCTGGGCTGGGGTACATCCCCTTATATTCGCTGTGCCAGTCTTCTGTTGATCCCCAAAATGCTGGGCAAAGAGGGAAGGCTGCTGATGCTTGGCTACGTGCTGGCTGCCATCTATGAGGGTGAGTGCCTTCCAGGCATTGGGATGGGACATGCTGTCAGGTAGAGGGCAGCCATGGGGAAAAACCAATAAGAAAGAAGGAATGATAGTTAATAATCAGAGCTAGCATCCATTTAGCTTTCTAAAATTTGCAAAGAAAAAAATAAAATTAAAATAAAGTTTGCAAAGCACTTTACAAATATTATCTCACTTTATCCTCACATCAACCAATGGGTGGGTACTGTTATTACTCCCATCTTACAGATAAAGAAACTGAGGCAAACAGGGTTAAGTGACCTACCCAGGGTGACTCAGCTAGTAGGTTTCTGAGGCAAGATTGATCATCAGATTCCAAGTCATGGGCTCTCCTCACTGTACCCCACAGATGTGTGATGAAGACATCAGGATCATAGGATCTTGGAGATTAGGTCTACAAGACATGTCAAAAGTCTTCAAGTCCAAACCCCTCATTTTACAAGTGAGGAATATAAGAGTATAAGTGATTTGCCCAGGGTCACACATCTGGCAGGATGTGCATATTGTGTCCCGTGGTAAAGTATCCCAGAGTGCTGAGGCAGGTATCAAGGTCAAGGACTTAGGCACCTGAAATCAGAAGAATCCTAGCCTCTCTCTCTCCCTGTCCCTTTGCCTCTTTCCCCTTCCAGGGCCTGTGGCCAATCTGCGGCACAACTTGAATGAAGTGGTGTCGTCTCTGGGCTGTACGGTGGAGCTGCAGATCAACCATACCCGCATGGCCTGGAGAGTTTCCACTTCTCCTCTTCGGACTGTGTTCAAGGAACTTCTGGTCAGGGGACCATAGGGACAGAGCTGGGGGTGGGGGAATTTATTTATAGGCCTGAGGGGCTATAAAGTTAGGAGATGGGGGATCTAGAGAATTCGAGAGGTAGCTAAGGAATTGAGGAGTTATAGAGTTAGGCAGTGAGGTGGTGCAGTGGATAGAGCGCTGAGTCTGGAGTCAGGGAGATGTTACTAGCTTGCTACCTGTGTGAGAAGGGAAGGGGGTAATAACCTCAGAAGCCATCTATTCCAACCTCCTCCCTAAAGCATGAATGCCAGTTACATAAGCAAGTCATTTTTACCCTGTTTGCCTCGGTTTCCTCATCTTTCAAATGGGCTGGAGAAGGAAATGGCAAACCACTCCAATATCTCTGCCAAAACAAAACAAAACAAAATAAAACAAAAAACCCAAAAACAGGGACAAGAAGAGTCGGACATGACTGAAAATAACTCAACAACAACAAAGAGTTGCTGTTCTAGGAATCTGGAAACCTGAGGAATTAGAGTTGGGACTTTAGAAATGGAGGGATTTCAGAACTGGAAGGAGAGGGGGGAATAGCATAGAAAGGATAAGAAGAGACAGAAGAAGATGAAGTTGTCTTGTGATGGCAAAGTGGGGGAAAAGAGTGATGGAATCCCATCACTGGAACTTGGGACCGGAACTCTATGGGAGCTTCAGGCCTAAATGGGGAGGTTGGGGGTCAGGAGGGAGACTAAGAGCTTAGGGATTCATAGAGGTCTGAGGGCTAGGGGGACAAGTAGCTGAGCCAGGCTCCAGGGGCCTGGGGGGAGGAGATGACAGTTCATTTGGTAGGAGTTAGAAGAAGGGGGTATTTTGGGCCAAGAGGAGTAGGTGTGGGGAGCTTAAGACTCCCAAGACACCTTTCCTTTGGCCTCACCACCACCTCCCCCACTCCCAGAAAAGAAAAGAAGAGCTGAAATTTGATACCCAAAATATCTCAAACTCCTTTAAAGAACTGGATGCCCAGGTGAAGAGTACTGACGGCTATGACCCAGGGGCATCTAGGGAACTAAAGGGCGAGGACCCTGACATCCTGATGGGACTTAGAGGAGTTAAGGCCTTCTCCACTCAGAAGCTATATGAACTCAAAACCAAGCTTCGTTGTCACTGTGAGTGGGGAGGCCAGAAGGGTAGCTGATTGAGGCCTCTGGCGCTGCTCTGAAAGGCCTTCAGAGCCTTGGGTGGTGCCTGAGGGTTTGGGAGTTTTCAGTCCATCCTGGGGGAAGCTGTAGGCTTGAGGGAGGTGGGAACATGTCACACATATTGGTTGTGGTAGTTATGGGGGGGGGTTGGCTCTGAGCTTGTGTAGAGGCCCAGACCATCTCTGGAATTTTTCTTCCCTCCTCCACCCCCTTCCACCCCTCCCTCCAGACATCGTGGATGCTGCCATTCGGAGCTGCCATCGGTGGTTCGACCATAAGCACACCCAATGCATGCAGACAATCAAAATCCCACTCTTCAACCACCTCCTCTGCCTCCCCATGATGTTCAAATTCTTGTGCAGCATCACTAGGGGTTAGGACATGGTGGAAGGGGGGGTTGGTGCAAAGGGGGAGGGGCCCCAGGAGCATGGGGTCGGAATGGTCAGAGCCAGGAGTGCATTTGTGTGGCTCCTGGAAATGCTATGTGTGTGGGGCCAGGCGGGGAGGGGGTTGTTGAGGGTGAAAGGGGAAGGAAGAAGGGACCTCGTCTATTCCAATCTCCTACCTAAAGCATGAGTGCCAGTTACATAATCCTCACCAACCAGTCATCCAGACCCTTCTTATTCCTAACTAAAGGCTAGAAAAGAGGGCAATGGCTTGGAAAGGGAGCTAGGGGGCCAGAGAATGAGGGGCTCTGGCAAGGAAATGGGCAACAACAGGGCCCTGGGGTGGAAAGTACCCCTCCTGACTTATCCTTCTCATGCATTCCCTCCTCTCCTCATCAGTAATGGAGCCCTGGTGCCAAAATCGAATCCCCGTGGAAGGCAACTTTGGCCAGACCTATGATTCACTCAACCAATCCATGCAAGGGCTGGGAGGGGAATTCTCTGCCCAGATAAAAATCAAGGTGCTTGTTGAAGAGTGAAAAGAGCTCACCCTGGTGATGGGTGGAGGCAGGGTGGGTGAAGTGGCCTGTTGAGAATGGAACCCGAGAACAGATAAGGCAAAAGTAGGAGTAATAATGTTAATAACTAGCCTTTATAAAGTGAGGCTGCTAGGTGGCGCCACAGTGCACAGAGTGCTGGGCCTGGTGTCAAGAAGACTGAGCTCCCTGGGCTGAAATCTGGCCTCAGACACTTCCTAGCGGTGTGACCCTGGGCAAGTCACTTAACTCAGTTTGCCTCAGTTTCCTCATCTGTCAAATGAGCTGGAGAAGGAAATGGCAAATGACTCCAGTATCTTTGCCAAGAAAACACCAAATGGGGTCACCAAGTGTGGGACGTGACTGAAATTACTGAACAATGACAAAAGCGCTTATATAGTGCTTTAAGGTTTGCAAGCACTTTATAAACAACTCGTTTAATCTTCATAAGAACCCTGGGAGGTGAGGTCTGTCATTATTCCCATCTTACAGATGAGGAAACTGAGAGAGGTTTAACCACTTGTTCAGGATTACACAGCTAGCTTTGAACTCAGGCCTTCCTGAGTCTGGACCCTTTGCTAGGCCCAGTCCAAATTCTTGTGCAGCTAGCTACCTCAAAGAATAGCATCCAAATGAATTGAGGGACCAGGGGTTATCTCAGGCTGGACCAATTTATCTTTCTCTCCCCTGTCTCTGTGAATCCCTCTTCCTGCCTAGAAAGAGTTCCAGACAGCCCTGCTGGGCATCAATGTGAGCAAGGCCCAGCTGAGGGAAGAAGTGAGGGATTACGTGGATTATCAGGTGGCTCAGCTGGACGGAGCCTTGGGGCTGCTTCGGATCCTGCTTTCCTGCTCTTTCCTGTTGGTTTTCCAGGCGTGAGACAATCATCCTCCTTAGCCTAATCATGACACCCACCACCATCCCTCACTTATGCAACATCTTCACTCTCACCCCGGCCCTATCACATCCACAGCCTCCCGGGAGCAGAGGGGCAGCTCTGGAAGCTCAGGAATGGCCAGGAGGCAGGATGGGCAGGGCGGGAGAAGAGGGAAGATGTGTGCATTGGGAAACCTTGAGAAGCTGAATGGACTGTCTCGATGGCCCCTACCACCTCACAGGAGTCACAGAACCGTGGCATCTTGCAGCTGGGAGGGATCTCAGGGATCTTTAAATCTAGTTCCCTTATTTTACATGTGAGAAATCAGAGGCCCACACAGAGGAATCCATGACTTGCCACAGGTCCCACAGCTCCTGAGCAAGAGAGCAGGAAAGGAGAACACAGACCTTCTGAATTCTGTCCTAGCTCCTCTTGTAGAATCATTTCATCATTGAAATCATCTAATGGCCAACCTCCTCATTTTATTGAGGCCTGTACAGGCTAAGTGACTTGCCCAAGGTCATGAATCTATTTGAGTAGGGAGGCCAAAACTCAAACCCTGGTCTTTTGACCCTCAAGTCCAATGCTTTTCCTTCTATGGCAAACTGCCTCTAATCCACTATATCTAAAGCCACTTTTATTCCTTGTTTTGGATGATGGCCACTTTGCCATTAACTTTTAAAAAATATGCCTGGGAATCTTCTTTTGCCTTGATTTCGGTATCATCTGTAATGTCCAAAGCCTGCTTTCATTTCCTCCTGAATGATGATTGGTCAGCAATTTTCCCTCCATTTGGACCAAAGTCCTGGGCACCTCACTCAGGCACCACACCCCGCTAAAGGCAAGCTGCTTCCTGGGAGTTTGCTTTGGGCCTCTTCCTCCACCTACCTCACTCCTTCTTTCAAAGACCTTTGGACTCTCTCTGTCCCTCTTTGGATACTACCCTCCACCTTTAAGTATTGGGGGAGTTATTTAGGCAATGGGATGTTAGTTCTCAGGGATTAGCTCCCTAGCAATAGGAATGGCTCCTGGGACAATACTTTGGCAGCCAGACTGTACCATGGCCTCATCAGACCTCTCTGCCATGCGGCCACCTAAACTTTGATTTTCCTTCCAATACTCCCCTCAGGGTATTGTCCTCCACAGGCCTCCAGAGCCTCTACTGAACTCCATCTCCTGGTGCTGGAAAATAGGCCCTTTTATCAATCAATTAACAAGTCTTTAGAGAGTGTTGGTTGTGTTACCAGACAAGTACCTGGGAGACATATAGGTCCCACTCTCAAAAAACTTAGTGCACACTTAGGGAGACTAGACACAAATACAGGAAACAATTGGGATAACTGTAATACTGATTCTAAGTGTCGTAATGTAGGAAAGAGAGATTGGGATGGACCAGAGGAATCAGGGAAGGCTTCTTGGAGACGGTGGGCCTTGAAGGTTGACCAGGCTTTGGCTGAGCCACGAGGAAGGGGAAGGCATTGCAGTATGAGCAAAATCAGAGATGGAAACGTATCTGAAACATATGTAGGACTAAAAAGTCAAACCTATCTTGGAAATAAGATTGGGCATGCAAGATGGGAACAGGTTTTGGAGAGTCTCAAAAGAGGCATATGTTGCAGTGTATAGAAGAGATTGGAGTGGGGAGGGACTGGAATTAGGGAGACCAGCTAGAAGGCTGTTATAAAAATGCAAGCTTGAGATGTAGAAGCCCTGAACCACTATGGTCGTAGCAGTAAGAGGGGCAAGGAAGGGATGAATCCAAAGATTTCTTTTGTAAAAAGTAAGTGAATGTTTTATTGCTATTCCTTTTTTATATTGCATGTCCTTTATATTACATGTCCTTTCCCAATAATAGCACAGTATCTTCTCAATTCACTCCCAATAGAACCCTTCCTTGCAACAGCAAAGGAGAGCCAAGCAAAAGAGATTAGTATATTGGTCCTGTCTGCCTCATGTCATACCCATAGACCACCACTTCTCCACTGAGGGTCTTCTGAAGGCATGATTGGTCACTGCATTGATCAACAGCTTTTGGTGTTCTTCATTATTACATCATTAGTGTAAAGGGTTCTCCTGATTCTGCTTTATCAGTTCATACCAATCTTTTCAAGCCTCCTAGAATGCCCAAAAGTGTTTCCAAGGAAGAAGTGATAAGACTAGATAACATGATGGATCGGATGCAGGTGTGAAGGAGCAAGGTGTTAGAGCTGAGCCTAAGAATCCTAGCCGGGGTGGCTGGGGAGAATGGCGGTACCTCTCGGGAAATGGGAGGGGAGCCAGGGCATCGGTGATGAGCTCAGTCTTGTTGAATTTGTGGTGCAGGTGGGATGGTCCATGGACATGTTTAGCTGGAATCTAGGAAGGCAAGACTGGGTCCTAGAGAAAGGTCAGGGCTAGGTGCATAGCTTTGGAAGTCAAATGTGTAAAAGAGATAGCAAGAGAGAGAGAGAGAGAGAGAGAGAGAGAGAGAGAGAGAGAGAGA
>CM053626.1:208978238-209012702 GCA_028646595.1 Phalanger gymnotis
AGAGAGAGAGAGAGAGAGAGCGCAAATGAGATCCCCCAAAGAGAATAACAGATCAGGAAGAGAAGGGCTTTACTTTGGAGAAAGTTAGTAAACAGCTGGGAAAAGGAAGCAGGGAAGGAGATGAGTTGTTCTCCTTCAGGGCCTTCTCCTACGCGGACAACTATTGCCAAGACATCCGTTTCGACAACATCTACATCAGTACCTACTTCCACCAGATTGACGATAGAAGGAAGAAGCTGGTGAGTAAGCATTGCCCGATAGTCAGCTGTCAGGCCTAGACATGATCCTGGACCCTAGAAATCCCCAGAAATCTTTCTGTGTTCTCTGGGATGGTTTCTATATGGGTGGGCAGGTGGATGGGGATGGGTTCAGAAGGCTAAAGCTATACACCTGGTGCTCTTGGCTGCTTCCCCACAGGGCAAACGAAGTCTCCTGCCTCTAAGAAAAGCTGAGAAAGCCACCGTCATTTTCCCCTGCAAGCCGACCATCCAGGCAACAGAGATGACCAATGTGGTGAGGAGGGCACTGCCAGCCAGGCCTAGGCATCTCCAGGCTGCGCATAGGAGGGGGAATCTTGTCTTTAGCTGGTAGGTACCATAGGCCCCTAGAAACCCCTTGGAGGTGTAAGAGGAATAGGGGGAACAAATTGAAGGTTCTGGCTGTCAGCTGCTGGACTCCAAGGGTAAAATGAGGGTCGAGGCCTCAGGTTCCAATCCTGGTGCTCTCCCAGACCAGCCAAGCTTGCCTGGTGGTCTTCAAAGCCCTCCAATCTTGTAGATTCGGGAATTGCTGGAATCCTTGCCGGTGCTGATGCTGTTGCTGATTCTGTGTGTGTTGGACTGGGCCTTCTACACCATCTTTGACACCATCAGCAGGCACTCCTTCCTACAGTATACCTTCAGCAGTAAGCCTTCTTCCCCTCTCCTGCTCCTTGGAACTCGAGCCTGATAGCCCTATTATCCCCCTGCGGGCTCCTCACTCTTTTGACCAAGATGCTCACACTCCTAGGAAACCCAGGAACCTTCTCCCGTACCCCCACCCCTCTCCCCCTCCCAATGATAATAGGCATAGCTCCCAGCAGCACAGATAGCTTTGCTCTCCACACAGAGCCTCTCCTGACACTGATCTTTTCCCTGTCTGCCCTAATCCCACTCCCAGGCAGTCACCATCTGGAAGTGAAGGTAGGGGGAGATTCCATGCTTGCCAAACTCCTAAGAAAGACGATTGGGGCCCTGAACACATCCTCTGAGCTTCTGATAGAGTCGAGCAACACAGGTGAATCGGTGTGGGAGAACTCAGGCCAGGGTTAGCCAGGCTGGAGAGTATTGTGATGGGTGAAAACTGAAATAACTGAGGAAACAAAGGTTTGAGCTTCTGAGTAGATCAATTTATTAACCAACGCATATATCAATGGCATAATAGGTCAGGCCCAGGCCTTCTCAGCTTTGGCACTGGACCACCAATGCAGGGGGAGACACAATTTTATTTAATCGAATAAGGCCAATTAATTAAATGAAAATGGTTAATCAGGATACAAAATCATGTAATTTGATTTCTAACTGAAGGAAAAATTAAGGGCTTTCTAAGTTGGGAGGGGGAGAGCAAACAAGTGCAATTTTCTGAAATCAGAAAAAAAAAAAAAGGTGTTCCCTTCCTTCCAAGCATCGGTATTCAATCAAAGGAATATGGAAACAATAGTTGATGGGCTAGCACAGGACCATTTTTCAGGTAAGAGGCATGGGTTACTTGAGACATATAATTGTGGCATATAACTCCTTGCCTCGATCTTTGGATCTGACTGAGTTTGTGGTCAGCCTAACCTAGGTCCTTACCTAAGGATTTCTTAGCAACCAGTAGAGGTGTCCAGCTTTCTGGTCACGCAGGGCTAGCTTCAAACAATGCAATAAAGTTTTCTCACAATTCCCATAATACAATGACGTTTTCTCACCAGACAGAAATTGGACCGGGCCCATGGTCAAATAAAAAGAGAACTGAGTTACTCCAGAATTGAATCATAAGGCAGAGTCAGGGCGATTCACTAGATTCCCATAATTAACTCAGTATCCTGAGCTGGGAAAACAAAGATAGAACGGCTTACAAACAAGGAGAGAGGATGTCAAAATGACCGGTTCTAAGAACCGGGACCAAGTGGGAAAGTAAGGGACCAAGGTCCCCCTCTCCTTCCTCAGAGCATGGTGAAGTAGGAAGAGTACTACAGAAGCTGACTGGGAATCCTCGTTCTGTCACTTACAGGCTGTGTGGTCTTGGGAAAGTCACTTGTCCCCGAGGCTCCATTTCCTCCCCTAAAAAGTGAAGGGATTGGGTCTCTGGGGTCCCTTCCAGGCCAGGGCCTACAGTTCTGTTATTCTTCTGTGAGAGGGTATAAATACTGTTCCAGGCACTGTTCTGTTGGCAGGGCTCATTCTTCTAGATGAACGTTTATATCCTGGGATCTTGCTCCCACAGCTTGCTTGCCCAAACCAATGGGCATGAACTCCCAAGACTATACGAAGGCCTTTTTGCCTGCTGGCTTGCTGGTGCTACTCTGCCTGACACAGGCCTTCAGCTACCGACTCCGAAGGGTTATTGCAGCCTTCTACTTCCCCAAGGTGACCGGGGCCCTTGGCTCCTAAGCCTTAGATCCTCACTTCCATAGCCTGTCACAGAATAATGGCATCTCAGAGTCAGGGAGGACCCACCACCTCCTTGGAGGCCTCCAAATGCTTCTCTCAAGCCCCAAGAAGACCCCCAGGTGGTGGGAAGCACTGCCTTCTCTAGTCTCCCAACTTAGAGGCTAGGGATGATCTTGGCTCCCTGAACCTGTGAAGTGTGGGAGAGACCCAAGGCACTTTCATCTCCCACTCACAGAGAGAGAAGAAGCGAGTACTGTTTTTCTACAATGAGCTTCTGAGAAAAAGGCTGGTCTTCACCAAACTTCGGCGGACTGTCATCACACAGAGGGCTCAAAGGCAGGGGAGGCATGTGAGTCCAGAACTTCCATTATCTCCCTTCTCCCCTGGGTGGGGCTGGAAGGACCAGGGCTGTATAAGAGAGGATTCCTACCTTCAATGTTTCAGCAAGCATCAGCAAGTAGCCATAGGATTTAGAGCCAGGAGGGACCTTAAAAATCACCTAGTCTAGTGTCACACTTTACAGGAGAGGAAAGAGGAAATCATTTATCCAAGCTCATCCCAGGAAGCAAGTATCAGAACCCATAATTGAATCCAGGCCTTCTGATTCCCAATACAGCACTTGTTTTTGGTACATTAGCACTGAAGGCAGGATATAAAAGAAGTCTCCCTTCTGCCTCCTTCCCATAGGCCTACTGTCCCTTCCCCTAGGAGCCTGCAGCTTAATTAAAGGGAATGAGAAGGCATAGGGCACATGGCAGCTTGGCAGAAAAGACAGAGTACTGGACTTAAAATCAGTGAGACCTGAGTTCAAATCCTGCCTCAGATGTCATAGCTGTATTATCCTGGACAAATCACTTTAATCTCTCTCAGCCCTCAGTTTCCTCATCTGTAAAATAAGAACACCTACCTCAAAGGGTTGTTGTGAGGATCAAAGGAGATAACATACGGTAAATTATTTAGTCATCTTTAATCTCTATATGAAAGTTATCTATTATTACGTCACAATTAAATTCAACTCAATAAGTATTTAAATGCTGTGACAGGCACTGAGGAAACAGTCCCTGCCCTCAAGGAGCTCACGCTCTAAAGTGGAAAACAGATAGGAAAATAATTAGGTACATATGTGATATAAACAGAGTAGAATGAAGGTAATCTCAGGGGCCACTAGGTGGCACCATAGTGCGCAGAGCACCAGGTCTGGAGTCAAGGAGATTCATCTTCCTAGAGTTCAAATCCAGCCTCAGACACTTAATAGCTGTGTGTGATCCTTAGCGAGTCATTTAACCCTGGTTTCCTCAGTTTTCCCATCTGTAAAATGAGCTGGAGAGGGAAATGGCAAACCATTCCAGTATCTTTGCCAAGAAAACACCAAGAGTCAGACACGACTGAAATGACCCAACAACCATGACAACAAAATCTCAGAGGGTTGGGCACTAGACTCTAGTCTTAGAAGGTGAGATTTGAACTGGATCTTGAAGGAAGCCAAACTAAGAGAGGGAAATAAGTAGGGAGAGCATTTCAGGCACGGAGGACAGGCAGTTCAAAGACTCAAAGACAGAATATGGAGTGTGCCAAACAGAGGACTTTATATTTGATCCTGAAAGTAATAGGGAGCCTCTGGAGAAGTGGGGAGGAGAGAGGTGGTGATACGGTTGGACCTGCACTTCAGGAAATTCATTTTGGCAGCTAAATGGAGAGTGGATTAGATGGGGAAGAGATCTGAAGCAATAACACCAGTGAGAAGGCTCTTGCAGCCATCTAGGCAGAAGGTGTGATGGCTTGAGAGCTGACAAGGGAACAAACATGCATACATAAAAACATACATATGCGTGGATGTATGGGTATATATGTTTATGTGCATATATGTGTATATATGTATGTGTGCTGTATAAGAGAGGGCTGCACACACACACGCACACACCCCAGAGATGTTGTAAAGATAGAAACGACAAGATTTGGCTATGTTACAGAATATGTGAGTCAGGTGAGAGTTAGGGGTCAGGAATGACAACAAGATTGTAAGACCGGGTAATTAGGAGGATGTTGATACCCTCAGCAGTGATAAGGAAGTTGGGAAAGGGGCAAAGTTTGGGAGGAGGAAGATAATGGGTTCTCTTTGGGGCATGTTGAGTTTTTGAGCTGTCTGCAGGACATCCAATTCACGCTGTCCAAAAAGAGGTGGTTGATGTGCGCTAGGAGTGAGACTGGGGCTGGATATGAAATAATAATAAATGTTATCATTTATATAGCACTTTAAGGTTTACAAAGCACTGTACATTTTGTCTTGTATGATGTAGGTACCATAATTATTCCTATTTTACAGATGAGGATGAGGCTGAGAGGTTCAGTAACTTGTCCAGGGGTCATACAGCTTGTAGGTGTCTGAGGCAGATTTTGAATTCAGGTCTTCCTGACTCCAAGTCTAGCACTCTTTCTTACCCACTGCGCCACCTAACTGCCTACGAATTGCTTACAGAGGAGATGCCTGAAGCCCTTGGGAGCTGGTGAGAACACTGATTTGTTATAAAGGAAAAAGAGAAGAGAACCTGGTGGTCCTGCAGGCCTTGAGGACACCCACGGTTAACTGAGTATGATGTGGATGAAGGTCCAGCTAGGGAGATTGAGACGGGGCAGCCAGAGAGGTAGGAGGAGAACCAGGAGAGAACAGAGAACAAAAACCTAGAGAGGAGAGACGAGCATGTATTTAGGGACCTGACAGGTGGCAAGCACCATGCTTAGTGTGGACATATGAAGAAAGGCAAAAAACCAACAAAAATAAGTCCTTCTAAAGGAGGGGAAGGAATGGGGAAACAATATGAAAATGACCACAGATAAACAAGATATATTCAGGATCGAGAATCAGATACTGCAGAAAAGTCAAGGAGGATTGAAGAGCCATTTTATTTGGCAATTAAAGAGATCACCTGTTCCTTTGGAGAGAGCTGGATAGATGAAATTTAACAATAGCATTTACATGGGTTTTAAAGTTTACAAAGTGATTGACAAATTTCATCCCATTCTATCCTCGCAACAACCCTGAGAGTTAGGTGATGCTGTTATTCCCATGTTATGGATGAGGAAACTGAGGCTGGCTGAGGTTAGGTAACCTTTTCAGGGTCATACAGAAAGTATTTGAGGCTGGATTTGAATGTCACTTCTGATGAGATGTGAAAGGTGAGAAGCGGAGGATAACACTGGATTGCAAATGCCATTGTCTCCATTTCACAGATGAGGAAACAGGCTCAGAGACGTGAAGCCATTGGCTCACGGCCACACAGCTAGGAAATGTGGCAAGTGGGATTCAAACCCAGAACTCTGTCAGCCCTATCTACCACTCCACGAGGGGGCTCCGCCCCTTTCCTATGAGCGCCAGTCACAGGAGAGCATTGAGGGGCCACTCTTTCTCTCCTTGACAGCGCCACCGTCTGGTAGACTTGTGTTACCGCCGCTGCCCCTTTCTGCGGCACTTCCTGCGCAGGCGCTGCGTGGTGTGCCAGGCCTCCGAGACGTCAGAGTCCTGGGTCTGCCAGAGCCCAGGCTGTGGGGCTGTGTACTGTGCTTCGTGCTGGATAGACATGGGGAAGAGGTGCCCAGCTTGTACTCCCCGAGACGAGCTCTCCTCCTCGGCTTACAGCAACAGCTCGGATGATGCCACCTACGCCGAGTGAGGGGGGAGGCGGGCAGGAAGAGGCCAGTCGCCCTCGTGGGTCCTCCCCATTTCCCACGTGCCCCGCTCGGCCTGGCCCGGCCCTGCCCTGCCCTGTCAGCTCTCCCAAACTCCGTTCAATAAAGCTGCCTTCTCGCAAAGTGGGTCTGGTCAAATCGAGGAGAACCGGGGGAAGGAGGGTCGGGTCGGCTGGGCTCCCAAAGGCGCCGCTTAACCGGTCCCGACCCCTTGGGGCTGCTCTAGCTGACCCCGCCCGTGCTGGGCCGTGTTGGGGAGCCACAGTGTGGACAGCGGGACGCTGGAAAGCCAAGTCACACGGATTAGGGACACCTGGTCTGGGCGAAGGGAGCGGTTGCCCAAGCCGGTTAGACCAGGAAGCAACTCCGGGTCTCGCCCCCGGGATCGCCCACCGCCGTTGGCCGGGAAGCCTCTTGCCTGGGACCTGGCAGAGGGGGCGGGGCCAAGGCGGGATCTGGGCCGCGGGGGTGGGGCCTTGGATAAGGGCGGGGCTGACACCTTGGGGTGTGGCCTTGGCTAGGTCAGAGCTGTGAGCGGGTATCGAGGGGGCGGGGCCTCGCTAGGGGTCGGGCTGCGGGGGCGGGGCCTTGGCTGGGCTTAGGAGCTGGGCCTCAGCCAGAGGGGCGGAGCTGGCTTTGTGGGCAGAACTTGGACTGGGGTCAGAGCCGCGAAAGCCGTCGAGAGGGCGGGGCCAAGTCCGGGGGCGGGGCCGGGCCTGGGAGAGGCACTGGGCGGCCTCGGCCGAGCGATCTCAGCAGAGCCGGCGCCTTTGCTGCCACTGCCGTTGTCGCAGCCCCGCTGCCCCAGCACCTGCTGCCCTCGCCCGGCCCTGGGCACCGCTGCCATGAGGCTGGCACTGCTCTGGGCACTGGGGCTTCTGGGCGCCGGGAGTCCCATGCCCTCGGGGCCCCTCTTGGACACAGGTGAGCTCCGGCGTGGGGAGTCCTTAGAAAGGAAACTTGGGGCGACGGGACCTGGAGGTGCGGGGTGCGTAAGGAGGCAAGGGGAGCCACGGAGGTTGTGAAAGAACTCCCAGCAGGATCCCATCCCAGCTGCATCCCTTCCCTGAAGGCCCGGGTCTAGGCTGGGGCGGGATATTGACACGCAGATCGGAGCTCAGCGGCGGAGAGAGGGAAAGCGAAGGGTGACACACCAGCCTCCGGGGGCCGATTCTGATGGCTGTGTCCCCAGATTCCTCCTCCACCCCCACCCCTGATTGGGCCATCAAGAGATGGCTCCTGGTACCAGGCACAAAGTCCGTACATCCCGTTTTCTTCCTATCTGGGATCGCAGAGATGAAAGTCATCATTCACCTACCTCCCTTCTCCAAGATAAGACAGAAGTCTCCCCCCACCCCCAACTGGGGACAAGTTGGTCATACTGCCGTGGACGGGGTCATCTAAAGGGCCAAAGGTGTTTGCAAGCTGGGCCTGGAGGAGGAGGGGGACTTTCAAGCTCTGGAGACAAGAGGAATGGGTCTCCAAGGTGTCAGAATGCTTATGCCACCAAAGTTTCGGGAACCAGGATGGAGAGCGACTGGAGGAGTATGGAGGGAGGACTTGATGCCTCTTAGAACTTTCACTTCCTATTCAATGTCTTGGACTGGGGTTGGGTGGGGGGAGACTACCGAGGGGGTGGAGTGTCCGGAGGAGAGAGGTCCATTGTGTATGGGGGTGTGTGAGGAGGAAACCAAGACTGTAGCTTCATCGGGTGTGCCTGCTGTGGGCATGAGGGGGGGGTGTTTGGGGAGGAGGTGGGAGTGTTTGTTCTGCCGCCCAGAGATGGGTGTTTCCTTCCAAGATGCCACAGGGGAAAGAGAGAGGGAGGGGAGGTGGGCACCAGGCCACCCTGGTGGCTGCGGACCATTGCCTGGGAGAAGGGGGAGGTGCCTGCTTGACTCGATGAGAGTGTTCCTTCTAGAGAAGGGGGATGGGACTATAGACATTAGAAGGGGAATGGAAGATGGGGGGAAGATAGAAAAAAGGCAAAGAATATGACAGGAACTCCTTGAGGAAGTAATGGAAGGCCACCCTAGTGTTTGCTTTTTTTTTTGTCCCAACACACTTTGGCAGTCACCCTTCCCTATGCAGGGAAGGTCCTCAGGAAGAAGCATCTTAAGAACCCAGGAATAGGGGGTATGGACAAGAACACCAGTAGTCCCTTAAACCTTAGGGCCTATGGCTTTCTTTGCTTCAAACTCTGAAGGGATATCTGGTGTTACAGGTCAAATGAGGGAGCGACTCCTACTGCCAGAGGGGCTGCCCAGAGGGTACTCAGAGCCGCAGGTTTTCGGGGGCAACACCACCCTCAATCTCTCAGAAGGCCTCCAGGTAAAGTGTAGCCCTGTCTTCATCTTTTTCTATTTGCCTGTCTTAGAACTTGGGGTTGTGTTATGCTAGCCTGTAGAATGGATGTTTCCTGTCAGGTATGGAATTGCTGTGTGACCCTAGGCAATTCACTTAACCTCTCTGAGCCTCAGTTTCCCCATCTGCGAAACGACGATAATGAAATTACACTACTTACCTGTTAGAAGGAAAACCATTCATGGCACTGAAATTTACCATCTTATTGTCATTTCCGCCTACCCCCTTTGAAATTTCCCTCTTCCCTAGTGATCAGCTTTGTGTCTATGCCCCTCCCCTCCTGAAACAGATCTGTTTGCTTGCTCCCCTCACCCTAACCCTGACAGGCCTCTGCTAGAAAGATTCGAACTCCAACTTATGTTCTCATTTACTCGGAACCCGCGCTGTCGTGCCCCCATCCTAGACGGGATTGTCCAGGACCCTAGGGGAAACTTAGAGGGGAGGGGCTTCTCCGTGCATCCCCCACCCCAAAGCTGAGTCAGAGGAAGGGCTGGGGCCGGGAATGGGTCCTCCTTACCATTTCCTCTTTGGGCAGGAAGCCGAGAAGGGGGCGGCTAAGACATCTTCTTTGACCCCCATGTGCCCCCCCCCAAACAATGATCCCGGCCAGGTGGGGCTTCCTGATCTTTCCCTTGAGACTTCCCTGCCCTCATCCTTATGTTCTAACCTTTAGGACTCCCCTGAGAGCCTGCATCTTTCTGGCTTTTGGAGGGTTGCTGAGCATAACAGGGAGTGCTAGGTGGGTGATAGTATTTTCCCCTACAGGACAGGCTCCCCCAGAAATTACAGATCAAGCTAGAGCTGGAGGGTAAGAGCCACATCTTGGAGCTGCAACAGAATGGGTGAGTGCACCGAAGGGTGCTAGATAGGCAATGCTCATGGTGTTTAGCACTGCAAAGGGTGACAGTTCCCTGGCCCAGGGATTTGTGTAGATGTCTCTAGCTTGTTACAGCCATTAAATGCAGCTGGGCCAGTCACTCCTGGTCAGTAGAAGGTACCGTTAACCCTGTCTTTTCCTTACTCTGGTCTCTAGGGAGCTGGTCCCAGACACCCCAACCCTTGTGTGGTACCAGCCTGATGGCACGCAGGTGGTAAATGAGGGAGACACTCTGGTGAGTTAGACCCTAATGTGCCAAGGTTTGTTGACTATTCAGGGAGTGTGTGGATCTCTAAGGCTAAATTTCCCTGGGAGAGAAGTGGAAAGAGTGTGCCTTATCTGTATCAACAGGGTGGATTTTTGTGAATACTCTTAATGCCTTTCTCTCGGGTCCTCATTAGGTTTGATTCTTTGCTGCAGGAGAACTGTTGCTACCAAGGGACAGTACAAGGCCACCCAGACTCCAGGGTCTCTGTTTGCACTTGTTCTGGACTCAGGTAGAGCAGCAGATGTGGGGAGAAAGGGCAAGCAGGCTTGAGGAACCGACATACCATCCTGAATTCCTACTTCTCTCCCTAGAGGGCTGGTTGTCCTGTCCCCAGAGAAAGTATATGCCTTAGATCCTGGGCCATGGGGAGTTACCCATATCTCCAAGATAGAAGATGTTCACCTCACAGGAGGCACCTGTGCCCTGAACCCAGGATCCCATGTGTTCACCCAGGCACAATCAGAGCTCAAGCTGGGCCTGCATCATCTACATCGAGTAAGATTTAAATAGAAGTTAGACATTCAAGTGCTTATTGAATTGAATTGGATTATTGACCATCATTGACCCTTCTTTTTTTGTCTCCCCTCCCTCCCCGCCACCCAGAGTAAACGGGATGTGGTGTCAGAGACAAAGTTTGTGGAGCTGGTGATTGTGGCTGACCATAAGGAGGTGAGAAAATTGGCATCTGGTACCTTCTATGCCCATTTCTTGGTGCCTCTCACAGTAGTATCTTTTTCTTTCTTCAACAGGTGCAGAGATACCCAGACCTCCACCAACTACAGACCCGTATGCTAGAAGTGGCTAACCAGGTGGATGCGGTGAGTTTCTGTATCAGTAAGGCAAGGCAACATTGTTGTTACAGTTTCCAAGGAGGGTGGGTAGGGTGAGTATAGTACCTGTTGGCCTAAGCACAGGATAGCAAAGAAGGCCTGACTTTTCTTCCCAATTAGTTCTTTAGGCCCTTGAATGTACGGGTGGCATTGGTGGGTGTGGAGGTCTGGAACAAGACGGACATGATCACAGTGGACAGAGATGCGGGCATCACACTAGAACGCTTCCTCCGCTGGCGTCAGGCAGAGCTGCTCCCTCGACTGCCACATGACAGTGCCCAGCTGGTCACGTAAGGGCCTTTATCCTTTGAGCATTATTTTGACCATGCCCCTCCAACCAGGATGTGACTGCTTGATGCCCTTGGAGGGTCTCAACCTTTGGCTGCCTCACTCCCCTTAGGACCAGCCTGTTTCTGAACTCTGCAGTGGGCATGGCAGTACAGAACTCCATCTGCTCTCCAAGCCTCTCAGGGGGTGTGAATGTGGTAAGTTTTCCTGGATCTCTTTCTGACCTTTCTCCCTCCTTCCATTTTCCTTCCATTTTGTTACCACGCTCCCCCACCCCCACCCCCGCCCCAAGCCCAGCAATTCAATTTAGTCTGGCCTCACTTAATACCTTCTACTGGAAGTACAGTACTGTACAAAGACCCCTGATTCTGCAGTCACATGACCTGGGAGCAAATCTCCTCTCTGATATTCACTGGACGTGGCCTTGGGTAAATTGTCTCTTTGGGCCTTAATTTCCTCACTCATAAAATGAGGGGGTCGGACTAAAGGGGTTGGCAAGCTAGAATCCATCTCTTTTTGTACAGAAGTGGTTTTTACATTTTCAAATAAGGTTTTGTTGTATTTAAGAATGTAAAAAAAAAGCAAACATCCCTAGTTCATAGCTTTATAAAAACAGGCCATAGGGCATAGGGCAAAATGATAAAAAATAATAATAGCTAACATTTATATAGTGCTCCCTATATGCCAGGCACTGTGCTAAATACTTTCAATTATCTCATGTAAGCCTCACAACCACCATGAGAGGTATGTGCTATTATTACCACCCCTCTTGGGAAACTGAGGCAAACAGGTTAAATGACTAGCCCAGAGTCACACGACTAATATCTGAGGTCACATTTGAACTCAGTTCTTCCTGACTCCAGGCCCAGCACGCTACCCACTGGACCACTTAGCTACCCCGGTAGTTTGCTGAACCTTGGGACTAAGTGGTCTCTTAGATTCCTTTTAGCTCTAGACCTCTGTATGATATGTTCTCCATGCCTTCTGATGGACACAGTCTGGATGCCGTGGGGGTAGAGGGGTAGTACAAGAGAATGTGACCTGCCTTCAGGGAGCTTGTGGTCCATTTGGGGAACCAGAAAGAAAACTGGATGAGATAGAATGGTGTGGGGGATAGACTACAGCACCAAGTCATAAGTCTTGGATGCAAGTGGAACCGCTCTCAGGTGGTCTTGGCCAAGTGATTTCCCTTCACTGGGCTTCATTTCTCTCATTTGTAAAGAGTCATTAGTCTGACAAGCTGATCCTCCAACTATAATGCCAACCCTGACATTCTGCAGACTAGGGTCCCTTCCAGCTCTGACATTATCACCCCCAAATGAACTGTCAGACAGTAAGGAGTATAGGAGTCAGAGGAGAGAGGCAATACTACATGTGGGAAGGCTTTAAGAAGAAGGTGGGATAAGAGTGGTTTTCTCTCCCAAAGACTTCTTCCTCCTATGGCTAAGTGGACAACGAATCAACATTTCAGAGTGTTCCCCTCTTAACCTCCTTACCTTGAGCTTATGAGTTCATCTGTCTACCCTGACTCCTTCTTTCCCTAGGACCACTCAGTGAGCATTCTGGGTGTGGCATCCACCATGGCCCATGAGCTGGGGCACAGCCTGGGCCTGGCACATGATCCCCCAGGAGGCAACTGCCCATGCCCAGGCCAGCCTCCTGCTAAGAGCTGTATCATGGAGGCTGCCACAGCGTGAGTAATGCTGCTGTCTCCAAACCAGGGAGTGAGGAAAGGCCTGGGTCTGGGGGTGGGGCTAGAGGAAAGGGCCCCCTTTCACCACAATTTCCTTTTTCCTCCATCCTCAGATTCCTGCCCGGTCTGAGTTTTAGCAGCTGCAGCAGAGAAGCTTTGGAAAAGGCACTCCTGAGGGGAGCAGGTGGCTGCCTCTTTTCTCGGCCACCTCGGCTGGCCCCCCGCCCTCCTCGATGTGGGAACCTATTTGTGGAGCCTGGAGAACAGTGTGACTGTGGCTTCTGGGAGGTGAGGGGCTCCAGCTCTTCCTTCCCTACCAGTGCCACTCCTTCGTCTGGCTCAGAGGCTTTTCTTCCAACTCTCTGTCCCTTGACTCTGACTCTGGGATTTATCTCCCCAGGACCCTGAGCCCTCTGCCCCACAATTTCAAGTTTACCTCCATCCTCCTCATTTGTGCTCTCTCTGTCTCTGTCTCTGTCTCTGTCTCTGTCTCTCTCTCTCTTTCTCTCTCCCTCTCTCCCATGTCCAGGAGTGTTCTGATCCCTGCTGTAATGCCTCCAGCTGCCAGCTGATGCCCGGAGCTCAATGTGCTTCAGATGGTCTCTGCTGTCAAGATTGCCAGGTGTGGGCATAGGGCTGACATAGATAGGATGCTCTGAGTGTGATGTGTTGGGGTAGTGGTAATGATGATCCTGGTGACAGATGACAGAAATGGCATCAGGGTGGAAGTGTTTGTCTTCTAACAGATGCCCTTTCTCCCCACAGTTGCGCCCAGTGGGATGGTTATGCCGCCCAGCTCGGGGGGACTGTGACCTGCCTGAGTTCTGCTCAGGGGACAGCGCCCAGTGTCCCTCGGATGTCAGCCTGGGGGATGGTGAGCCCTGTGCAGGGGGCAAAGCTGTCTGTGCTGCTGGGCATTGTGCCTCTTATGTTGCCCAGTGCCAGGCACTTTGGGGTCCTAGTGCCCGTCCTGCAACCCCTTTCTGTCTCCAAGCTGCCAACACACGAGGAGATAGCTTTGGGAACTGTGGGAAACAGTACAATGGCAGTTACGTGCCATGTGCCCCTCGGTGAGTGAGTACTCCCCCACCCCAAGCCTCTCCCCTGCTCCCCTATCCCTCCTTCCTGACCTTTTGCCCTCTGGTTATCCCTTTCCCCTCTTCCCCCTATGTTTCCTAGTTCCCTCCCTTCCCCTGACTCTCTAGCCCCTCCCTCATAGAGATGCCAGCTGTGGGCAACTCCAGTGCCAAGGTGGTAGTGTCCACCCCCTATTGGGCACTGCTCAGGATATGCTCACAGAGACCATTGAGGCCAATGGAACACGCCAGACCTGCCAATGGACGCACCTAGACCTGGGCAGTGATGTGGCCCAACCCTTTCTGGCCCTGATGGGCACTGCTTGTGCCCCTGGCCAGGTGAGTGAGCCAGACATTCCCGCTCAAGCATAGGTTAGACCATATGCCCTTTGAAATCCCTTTCAATGCTGAGGCTCTATAAAATGTTAAAGGGAACTGGCAGAACTTCTGGACCCTGAGGCCCAGAGTGCAGTATACTGACCAATCTGTGTCTCCCTCCTTCTCCATCCCTGGCAGGTTTGCATTGACCAGAGGTGTCAGCCAGTGGAACTTCTGGGGGCAGAGGAGTGTCGGAGCAAGTGCCACGGCCATGGGGTGAGCAGAGGGTAGGGGCAGTATTCCTGGCATCCTGACCCCCAAGAGCAGACTGTGGGGCAGACCTAAGGGGATTGTGGAGGTGGTAGACCTGGGTTCTCTAGCTCTGTGCACCCTCGTTCCTGCAAATCCCTCTTTGCTTGACCTCCACAAAACTCCTGGTGGTTTGTTTTGACCTTTTCATGTTTGCCGAAGTTGGAATAACATTGGGGAAAATGCTTCCCAGGTGCCCCTCCTCCCTCAAGCACCTTCAGAGGCAGCTGAGTAAAATAGTGGATAGAGTACTAGATCTGAGTTCAAATCCTACCTCGGACACTTATTAGCTGTGTGACCCTGGGCAAGTCACTTAACCTCTCAGTTTCTTCAGCTGTAAAATGGTGACGATAATAGCACCTACTTCCCAGCCTTCTTGTGTGAGGATCAAGTGAAGTAATATTTGTAAAGCGTCTGGCACGCTGAATTGCTTAATACATGCTTGTTTCCTTCCTTCCTTTGTTCTTCTTCAGGTCTGCAATAGCAATGGACATTGCCACTGTGATCAGGGCTGGGCACCACCTGACTGCTCCAACCAAGGCTTTGGGGGCAGTGTGGACAGTGGGGCCCTGGGCCAGCAGCCGAAAGGTACTCACTGGAGATGGTGTCCACAAGGGCACCTGAAGGAGTCTGAACACTGGACCTAGGTTTTAGATTCCCAGGATGTCAAAGCTGGTAGGAACCTTAGAGGCCATTGGTTTGAATTCTCTCATTTTACAGATGAAGAAATAGAGTGAGGCTTAAAAGGTTAAGGGCATCCCTAGCTTGTTAATAGTTGCCACTCCCACTTCCATCCTGTTATTCCTGACCTATTGATCTCTGATCTCCATTGTCCTACAGGAAACAGTGGCCTTACTACAGGATTGCTCCTCAGTCTCCTCCTTCTGGCACTGCTGATGCTTCTTGGAGCTTGCTACTGGCATCGTACCCATTTACGCCGGAGACTCTGCCAGTTTAAGGGGACCAGTTCCCAGTATAGGTATCAGACCTATAGCTTCCACTAAGGCTTCACTTCCCCCCTTAGCCCTTTGTGCCACCTTTAATCTTCTGTATTCGTCGTCCACCCATGCTGACTCAGCTCCCATCCTCCTCAAACATCCCTTCCCCTTAACCCCTGCAGGGAAACTGCTGTGGCCCAGGTTCGATTTCTCCATGGGGGTGTCTGTGCCAATGGTTACAGGTAAGCAGGGCCCTTTACTCACATCCAGACTAAATAGTCCCTGTCTCTGGCTGCTCCTTCTCCATCCCTTAGTGACTCAGTGTTCCTTACATGTTCTTCTTTGATCTCCAAGGGGTTTACAAAGGGTTAACCTCAAGAATCATATCTGGTACCTAGAGGGTAGATAACAGGGTCTGAAACTTCCTTCCCCTTCACCTACCCCAGGACATCCCCATCTGGTCCCCCTGAGCGTCCAGGTCCACCTCAGAGGACTCAGGCAACAGAACTGCAGCTGATGCCTAGCATCAAGGTGAGCTCCTGATACTTATCAAGGGAAGGGGCAGGGACACTTGTCTACTCAGCTATAAATCCAGCTGGGTTACCCTCCCCTCCATGACCCTCAAGGGGATTCTTAGTGCCTATTTCAGCAGGTTCTGGATGGTCTGAGAGTGGCTGACACTGCCCTGATGCCAAATTGCCAGCTCCAAGGAGGTTGAGGAATCATATCCTACCTGGGGTGGGAAACCTAAGATGGGTGTTTGGCACAACTCGTTAATTGAGATGAGGGTGTTGTGCCTGCTACTCATTGGCACTTCAATGATGCCACCCTGGACCTGGAGGCCCAGATGCCCTCTGACTGCAGGATTGGGTAAAAGAAATTGGCACTGCTTGGGGCCCCACATGCACAGGACAAACATTAGAGGGACTGATAAGTGCTCCTGGATCCCAGGGTGCACTAGAATTTCTATTCTCTAGAGACCGTATGGGGGGGTGGTTTGCATGCCCATAGTCTGGCACCTCCCACTCTTGAATGCGGCTGAGTAACTGCATGATGCCCCTGCTCTCCTAAGGTCCTGGCTGCTCCACCACTGGAGACTAAACCCACTTATTTTTACCACACTCCTTAGCATCTCTGACTGTAACTCTGATCCTCCCCTCCACTGCTGTTCTCTTCTTCCACCACCCCTCTTTGTCTTCTCTCTGCTCCCTCTGCCTTTCCTGCTCTTTCCGCAGTCTGGTGCTCTTGGTCACCCTGACCCCCCCTCCCGGCCGCTCCCGCCAGACCCTGTGCCCAAGAGACTACAGGTAAATCTGAGCAAGGGGCGAGACACAGCACAAGGTGGGCAGAGGGATGTGGGGATTTAGTGATCTTGAACTTCTGCCCACGTACATGAAGACTAGGATTGAGAAAGAAACTACACACCCCTGCCTCTCCCAGCTGTGACTTTGGGTGGGCAAGGGTACCCCTCTGTGCCCCATAAGGCAGTGGAAAGAGTACAGTTTCTAATTTGGTCTGTATCTCCACCTGGTGGTGTATTGTGGCACTACAGCCTACCTACCCTCAAATTATTTAATTACACCCCCTTTCTCTTTTTCCCACTACTCTAGCACCTGAAATCCCTGGTGCCAAACTGTGCCCCGCATGTGTCCTTAGCCCTGCGCATGTGCCCATCCCAGCCTAAGGCTGCATGTTAGCATGGAACTTTATTGAGGGGAGCCTCTGAATGCCATACTCACACCAGTGCATGCCCATTCCCCCACTGGCTTCTTCCTCACTGGCACTGCTCTCTCTGTCCAGGCTGTACTGACTGATCGACCCAAACCCCCTACCCGTCCGCTACCCGCCGATCCGGTGGTGAGGAGCCCACAGGTAACGGTGTGGGGGCGGGCATAGCCCCTCCGCCCTCCTGGGCTGCAGCACTGATGGCCTGTGGATGTGGTTGCTGGGGCAAGGCGCCCCCTGGTGCCCCTTGGGCACAGTGCCAGGCCCTTCTCTAGAGGAGGTACCTCAGGAGGTACCGTTGGCAGCAATAGGTTTGTTTGGGGATGGTGGGTGATCTCTTGGGGCCATTCCCCTGGTAAATTCTGCCTTCTCTCTGTCAGTCTCAGGGGCCTGCTAAGCCCCCACCTCCAAGGAAGCCACTGCCCTCCTACCCCCAGGGACGGCTTCTCTCAGGCGAAGGGCTCGATGAAGAGAGCTCGGTGCCCCTGGTCGTGCCCTCTAGGTAGGTGAGGGGAGGGGTTGAAGATGAGGATGAAGGAAACGTCCCTTTGGTGGAAGGTTGTCCACACTCTCTTCTTTTTCTTTTGCCCCTTTATCCCAAGACCTGCGCCTCCGCCCCCAACGACCTCTGGGGCAGCTCTCCGCGTTTGACTTCATCCTGGGGCAGTGAGATCACCGAGAAGTCACTATGGACCCCCATTTCCCCGACGTCCAACTCGAGGAGCCTGTGGAAGTGAAGCCTGCCCGCTCTGCTAGGACTGAGGAACCTCGAGCGGAAGCCGAGGACCAGCATTCTTGTGGCACTATAGGAGTTCCTGAAAGGCGAAGCATGAGATGGAACCCCGCACTGTTGACTCTGAGATTGGGGGGAAGCAGGGAGAGGGACCACGTATACAGGGGTGGGAGTGGGCCCGGTGCTGCTGGGGCTCAGCTGCAATAAACTGAGACCTGGAAGCGCCTTCCTCCCTCCGAGCCTCTGTCTGCTCTGAGAAGCCTAGGCCCACCCCCTCCGCTGTCCAGGACAGGGGAACTTGGAGGTTCCAGTTCCGACCGCCAGAGGACGATGCTGCCTCGGCCGGAGAATGGCTACAGGAGAAGGCGGGGCAAGGGGGGGGGGGGAGTAGCAAGGTTTCTTCTCTTGCCTACACCTGTCTAAGGTGGAATTCGGACCAGGGTCGGCGATCTGCCTCAACACAGCTTGTGTGGGCTTGAAGACTTGGGCTGATCCTTCAGCCCTTTCCCTGTATTCCTCATTGTATGATTGGGAATTATATCGCAATATAGCTGTTACTATTGCCTTTCTAAGGCTCGCACCAGGGGCTGTCACTGATGCCCTGGTGATAGCCTAAGGAGACATCCCCCAACTAGAGGTCTGCGGAGGGACTAGGGAGAGGCTACCGTGTTCTCAGAAGCCTGGAGGCGGGGCGGGGCGGGGTGAGGCGGCTCCCACGGTCCCAGGGCAGCGCACCTGCCTCCCCCTTTACTCCCGCCCCTTCCCGAGGGCTCGTGAACAAAGGTGCTTTGTACTGTGCCGCTGACACCTCCTCATTACACCAATGTCGGGACTGGGGCAACTGCCTTCCCCTCAATCCCTTCCTTGGGTATGGGTGGTGGTGGGGATAGATCAGATGACTGGCTCCACCTGGAGTCCAGTAAAGAAGGAGGGATGTGGGTGATGAGCGGAGGGCGCGAGTTGGGACCCTGACGGAGCTGGAAGCCTCGATTATTGTTCTATCCTTTTCCCTCTCTCTTGGCAATGGGGGCGTGCCCAGACCCCCACACCATATAAGCAGTTCTAAGTTCTACCCTGCGTGTCTCTTCAGGGAGCTGCGGCTGCCCCAACACACACACACACACACACACACACACACACACACACACACACACACACACGAGTTACAAAGCTCAACTTTAGTTGGGGGCGTGTCTGGGGAGCCTGCGGCTAGTAAAGGGTTAACTCGGAGTTGGTCGGATTAGGTGGAGCCGCCTCCCCATTGGTGGAAAGTTATCCGGGGCGTGGCTTCTCATTTTATTCTGCCCCCCCATCCCCGTCATCCCCCCCTCCCCTTGTATCCTCCCCCCACCCCCCCAATCCGGGTCTACTTTGTACCTTCCTCACCCTGACTCCGGAGCCTGGCCCAGCCGAGCCGGGCCAGACCAGACCCGGGGGCGATGCGGCTTCTGCCTCTGCTGCGGACAGTCCTCTGGGCCTCGCTCCTTGGGTCCCCGCTCCGGGGGGGGTCCAGCCTCCGCCACGCCGTCTATTGGAACTCCAGTAACCCCAGGTAGCCGGAACAAACCGGGCTTAGCCGAGCCGGGCCAGCTCGCCTCTGGGACAGGGCGTGCACTCTCCAATGCCTCCTCTCGAGTCCCCGCCTGGGCCGGACAGCCGCGCGCTAGGGCTCCTTTGTTTGAGCTGGTTGTGGGGGGGAGGGGCGAGGCTAGCCCCCATCACTTCTAGTACCCCCGGCCCAGTACACCCTGGCCCCCACGTGGGGAGGGGGTGGGAGGAGGTGAAGCCCTGGAGTGGGATACAGGCACAAGTTCTGGGGGCTGGGGGGTGCATCTCATAGATTCCAGACCCCGCCCCCCTTGCTAGCCCCTTAACTCGATTCCCCCCCAACCTCTCGCCAGCCCCAGAGGTTTCGATGTATGGAGAAAGAGGAAAGAGAGCTGGGGTGTTCAGACTATAGCTTGTATGTGTATGTGTGTGAAAGAATGTGTCTGTCTAATCCTTTTAAGTTTCTTTCTCTGCCCCCTTATCCAACTTCGTCTCCGTCTCAAGTTATGTTTCCCTCTCTCCAACTTATTTTATCTCTGTATTTGATTAATGATCTGTCTCTCTTCCTATACCTCTCCAACCACACCACTCTAGCTTTTTCATTCTCTCTCTCTGCCCTCTTTGTTTCTCTGGGAGAATGTCTTGCTTTTCTCCATCCCGATATCTGTCAATATCTAGAATTCCAACAGGTCAACTTGGCCCAACCTAAGCCACAACTTTGAAGTAGGTAGGAGCTTGTGAGGATTGGTTCCCACCCTTTTAAGGTTTAGATGGCCCCAGAATAACTTGAATGGCCCAGAGGGAAGGGCAGTGGGAGGTCTGGGGTGGAGGTGGGGTACTGGTTTACCAGATGGAGCCAGACTGACTGGAAAGACAAACATCCTTGGTGGTATCTACAGGATGACACCCCCTCCCCCATGTCAGTCACTACCCAATCTGTGGCTCACTGTTTCCCTATGTTATAGTTGCAGGTCAAGGTCCAAAAGTCTACCTCCGCCTGTCTGTTTTCATCTCCTAACTCTGTCTCTCCGTAGTTTAGTCATTGTGTGGTTTTATGCATTTCTCACTTTCCTTTTCTGTTTCTTTCACTGCTTTTTTTTCCTGTGTCTGCCAAGGGGAGCACTCTCTATGGGGAGCATCTTGATGCTTGATTTGGGAGCCTTTAGACTATTAGTGTATGTTCAGGCATATATGGTGGGTAGTTATGCTCAAAAAGGAGATTGAGCCTTTTGAGAGAGAACAGTCTGTCCATTTAGAGGTACCCCCAAATCTCCTGTGCTCCTTAGCTCCCATTCCCTGAGAGTTTGCCCTAAAGACCTAATGCCTGATTCATGCCTACAGATTGCTTCGAGGAGACGCAGCAGTGGAGCTGGGCCTCAATGATTATCTGGACATCTTCTGTCCACACTATGATGGGCCAGGGCCACCTGAGGGCCCTGAGACTTTTGCTCTTTTCATGGTGGACTTGGCTGGCTATAAGACATGCCAAGCTGGGGGCAAAGGAGCCTTCAAGCGCTGGGAATGCTCCCGCCCCTTTGCTCCTTTTGGCCCAGTCCGATTTTCAGAGAAAATCCAGCGCTTCACACCGTTCTCATTGGGTTTTGAGTTCCTGCCGGGAGAAACCTACTACTATATCTGTAAGTAAAATGGAGGGGCCATGATGAGTAGACTGTGCAGCTTAGGGATGGGGGAAACCAGACCTAGTAGAGATGTCCTCCTGACTCAAAGCCTGACACGATCCAGGCCCAAGGAGAGGAGCCTAGAAAGGAGAAAAGGGACCTAGATTGAGTGCAATAAAGGATAGGTATCAAGAATTTGGAAGCAAACTAAGCCCCTAAGAAAATGGCAGTAAATGCACATAGGGAAGTTGGGGGAGAAGGGGAAAGATCTAAAAGTGAAATAAAAGAAGTCAAGGGAAGGGTTCTGGCTAATTTGTGGAGAGAAGAAAAGGGGAAATTAGAGAGCTCCGTATCTTATGAAGGTGACTGATAACTAGAAAGTTAAGAAAAGAGAGGGGCAGGATCGTGGGAGTCAGAAGCAATGTCAAAAAGCATGAACAAACCTTTTTTCTCCTGCCCACCTGCTTACCTACCATAGCTGTCCCAATCCCAGAAAGCTCTGGCCAGTGTCTGAGGCTGCAGGTATCAGTGTGTTGCAAAGAAACCAGTAAGTGTTTTGATGGTGTTTTTCCAATCTCCGGTGAGTGGGAAATGCCTCATATAGGGTAGCAGGGTGTATGGGGGGATGGGATGAGGGGGAGTTGAATGATTCCTGGGAATGAAGAAGTTGTCTGGGAAACTGGGAATTTGGAATCCGTCCCCATCTCTGGCTTCTTTTTCTTTAGCCGAAAAGCCGACCACCGCACCTCCTTTTGTGCTGCGTCAAGGGAACGGGGTCTCCAGGGGTAAGTCAAAAGCATGAGAGGACCTCTGGCCTCTGTTTTGGTGCACTCTAGGGCACTAGTGCCAGACTCTGGAGAGACTAAAGGGTTGGGATGTACAGGTGAAGAAGATGTGTGTTATACTCATAATTGGCTTTGAAGGATCTATTGGATTGAATAGGAGGTTGAAGAGGTGCCAAGATAAAAATGGCTAAATGGAGGGGGAATGCATGAAGGACCTTAGAGATTATCTACAGAGTGAAATCGACTTCAGGGCTAGAGACCAGGGTTCAAAATCTGACCCTGTACTTACTCACTGTATGAACAGGGGTCAGTCACTTTACCACTTGAAACTCAGTTTCCTCATTTCTAAAATAGGGATAACACTACTTATTTCACATAGTTGTGAGGAAACCTTTAGACCTTAAAGTGTCAAATGATACTATGATTTATTGTTATAGTTTGACACCCTCGTTACGTAGATAAGTAAACTGAAATAGAATCATGAAGTGGCGTGCTCTTAAACAAGGGGCAGAATTATGGGTGGGAGGAATAGGAAGGGGAGATGGGATTAAGTATGGTAGAATCACCCCTCCAACCCTGTCCCTCTGCCTGTGTGTTACAGAGTCCTTGGGCCCAGGTGGGGGCAGCACGCCGGCATGGCAAGGAGGCCGGGCCCCAAGTCCCCTCTGCCTCCTCCTCTTGCTGCTGTTGCCACTTCTGCGCCTCCTTCGGGGACTCTGAGCCTAGTCCTGACCCCACCCCACCCTTGGCCATCACCCCCAGGTCTAGCCTCTCTGTGCATACCCTTGACCACTGGCTTCAGCCTGGAGGCATGGCTCCAGCTGTCTGGAGAAGGATGAGGGGGTCAGTGCTTGGGGAATAGGGAGGTATTGCAGGATTCAAAGACTCCAGGATGACTGCTCTTCGTGTGGAGCATTGCAGGAGTTTTCCCTCTGATCTTTGGAGAATAGGGTCAGAGTTAGCTGGGGCTATCCCTACAATTTTTGAGTGCATGGACTGATACCTGGATGAATACTGAAACTGGACCAATTCTTGGATTCACGTTAAGGTGAATATTATCACTTCCAACAGCCTGCAACTGGCCATGGTCCCCTTCTCTCTTCAGACTGGAATATTTTTTTCTGGAAAATAAACCAAACTCCAATCCTGGAGAAGGGGGATGAAACACCTAGGTCCCCTGGGGGCTTCAAGACTTCTACTAGTCAGGGAGTAAGTCAATTCCCCCCTTACTCTGGTCAACCAGCCCACTGATCCTCCAGGTGCTCCCCAGGACTGTACTTTGTTCTCCGCCTGAGAACTCTCTTGTGTCTTCTGGGAAGACGGACTTGATATGAGATTGATTTTCATTTATTTGTATTTTTATAACTATCTGAACTCAACCTTTAATAAACCAGCCCCCTCCCTCTCATACACCATACCCTTCTGCCCTCTGGCTTCTTCCCTGCTGCCAGAACCCCAGTGTCCTGGACTCCCACCTTGTCACTGGCTGACCTCCATGCCAGCTGTGCTCAAATGATCTGTGCCAGCACTTGGTGGGCACCCCACTGGGCCTGGATGGGATGGGTGCCAGCAGCAGCTGTGGAGGTTGGCACCTCCCTCCCTACTTCCCCCCACTTCAGCTTCCTGTGTATGTGGAGCAGGTGGAAGGGGCCACAGATGCTCTGGTACTGCTGGAACTGTTTGGGGCACTGTCTAGGCACTAGGGAGTCACTGAGGCCTGAGCTTCCATTTGGGGAAAGATCAGGGGGCTAAAGGAAAGCTGTATTTCCCAAAGCCTAAGCCTAGACAAACTGAGGTGTTCCTCCTTCCTTTCCCTGAGGGCACCTGGGGCGTAGGTCTGGTCTGGAATTGTGGAGGGTAGGGTCAAATCAAAGCCTTCGACTAGCTCGGTCCCCTTTGTTCTCGGCTTTTATAGGAACACAGGGATGGAGCCGTGGTGGGAGGACCCCAGAGCTCCCCGCCCCCCAACCTGTCATTGCCCTCCCGACTAAGGAAGATTCTGCCCATTCTTCAGTTCCCTCCCACCCCATTCTACCTTCCACCTGTCCGGGTCTCCCAGGCCCAAGGCTCTCCACCGTGGGCCTCCCCATCCCTCCTCCTCAGCCTCTCCTGGCACAGTGCCAGGCTGCTTGGCGAGGAACCCGAGATCGATAAGTGGATGTTGTGCTGATTAGCTCCGGCCTGACTGCTGCAGCTCGAGAGAGCGTGTGAACATGGGGCGGGGCTCGAGGATGTGGGGGTTGGGGTTGGAGATCCCTAATGTAAACTGACAAAGTCGGACAAATTCACGTCCCTCCTTCCCCCTCACACCTCGGTTGCCCCCCAGGTCAGACACCTGGGTCTATTCCCCCCACCCCGCCAGAAGTCAAAGTCGTGGAGGAGGGAGCGCCGAAGGAACAGCTGTCTCTCGCCTCCTCCCGGCAAGACCACTCGGCACTAACGCGGCCGCGGTAGCTCTGTGTTAATTCGATTGCTCCGTCCCGAGGCTTGGAGAACGGCACCACCAGTGCAAACGCAGACACAGACTCAGCCAGCCCTGCCAGCCCTGCCCTCCCTGCCCCAACGCACCTAGGCCTGGTTCTGTGTGTGTGTATGTGCGTGCGCGCGCGCGCAAGGGCACTTACACACGCCTGCGCGTGTCTTGAGGTGTCACTGTCTGACTGTAAGTGGTTGTGGCTTCTTTGCATTAGTGTGAATGTGACTGTGTATGTGTACATTATACTCCCTTATCCTATCCGTTCTTTTGCTGAACAAGAAGGGCCCCATAGAGTGGACTGGAAGGGAAAGGCAGGAGGATAAGGAATAGGAAACACAGAATGAGCTTCTTGAAGCTCCAGCGCTGGGTTCAAGTCCCTTTCTTCCTGCAGTTAGAGGAGAGGAGGAGCTGGGGAGGATGTCTAGGCATTGCCATGGAAACGCTTCTCTCTCTCTCTCTCTCTCTCTCTCTCTCTCTCTCTCTCTCTCTCTCTCTCTCTCTCTCTCTCTGTCTCTCTGAACCCGCCACCCAAGTACGTCCCTCAGGCCATAGGGGGATGGGGTGGGGGACTGGATCACAGCCTCCCTGGTCCCTGGCAAACTCCGGGCCTGGAGTGGATTTAGTGGTTGTCCTATTCTCAGGCAAGCTCGCAGCAGGGGAGGGGCGAGAGGTGGAGGCGCCAAGACCCAGAGATCCAGTCTGCCCATACCAAGCAGGAAGGCTAGTTCTCTCGCTAGCTGGTTCCCGCCAGGTCCGGGGCGCGAGTGGGGAGAACAAGAACGCATGTGCGGGCAATACACAGGGACACATTTGGGCGCTTCACACTCACAAAGTCGGACACACACTGATACTCAGGAAAGCACGCAACCACAAATTCAGGCAGACCTAACAACCAGAAACAATGCTGGCCCACAGACACCCTGCCCGACTCTACTGCTTCCCCTCCACCTGCCATCGGTCGTTTGGTTCCTTCACCCAGACCATATTCAGGGTTTGAATTTGAGCCGGGGGTGGGAATGGGAGGGTAGGGAGAAAGATCCTTTGAATGCGTGCATGGGAAAGGGAAGGGGATGAGGACCGCAAACACTAGCACCCGCTAGCTCTGGGCTTTTCCTTCCCTTCACTCAGTCCCCCCATTTTTCCTGCCGCTCTCCCAAGACAGTCGAGTCTGCTGGGGAGCCCTGGAGGGAGGTTACAGGCAGGGACTTAAGCTGAAGCTTCAAGCCCCAAGCAGAGACCAGTGCTGGCTAGAAGAGCTAGGAGGCCTCCTCGGCACTGGGCCCTGCCCATGAGAAGTCCTCGAGGCGTGTTCTCTAAACGCGGTTCCGGGAGGCTGGGAAGCAAGTTTTGGGGAGTCACCGGGTTCCCCCAAATTATTCTGCTCTGGAAGGCTCAGCATGGCGCCAGAGCCTCCATACCTTGCTCTGGTCACTCTCTTTCCCTTGCTCTCGGATAAAGTCCGGCTTCTTCCCCATTTCCTTGGTCTCCAGAGAGCTAGAACAAGTCCTCTGTGTGGTCTACAACCCTGCATTGTATGGGTTCATGCAAATAGGACACTTTCTCTCCCAGCTGAACTCCGGAGTTTTGCCCTCTCCTTTCATTGATTCATTCATTCCTGGATTCATTCAACAGATATTCATTGAGAGCCTACTATGTGCTAGGATGCCCCCTTTTCCAGTTCATCTATCTCAGTGAGGCAGTCGGGAGAATCCCAGCTGTGACGCAGTTGAAGCGGGTGCCCCTGCTCCAAACAGCCAATGGAATCCTGGGGCCTGGGGCATGAGGTCATCAGTGGAGACTCCCATTGGTGGAGATGTGGAGGATGGGAAGCCCCCCTCCCCACTTATCCGTTTCAGGGGCCCACTAAACCTGAGGGCACTGGGCCTCCCTCATTCCTAGCTGCTGCTACCTTCAGGGGATACTAGGATGGTACTGTGGAATGGGGAGGCTATGGGGGGGGGGGTACTCCCATCTTCTCCCCTCCCCCCCCCACTTCCAGAGCAGAAGTCCCCCGACCCAGCTAAATCCAAGAAGTGGAGCTTCTTGGAGTCGTCCTGGAGTGAGGGGAGGCGAGCTGTTATTGCCATATTTATCTACGTCCGATTTACATGTTATTCACATAGTCAAAAGGACAAATCAAGCCCATTTTCTCAGTCCTTTCTTCTTTATCCCCAGTCCTTCACTTCATTCCCCTAACGTTTCTCAACTCTTTTGTCCCTCTCTTCCCAGTATCCCCTCCAGTCTAACCCAATGCCCCTATAAGAGTTTTATCTGTATATCATTATATTCTAATTGAGAAATCAACTCCACTTTCCCAGTCTTTTCTAACATTACCCCAAGCCACACCTCCTTCCCAGAATCTCCCCTCCAGCCTTTTCCCCATGGATCCCTGTCCCCCAGTCACCCCCCAGACCCTGCCTCTCACCTCTGGTATGCACCCACCTACTGCCTTTCTTCCTCAGTGCATGCCCTGCCTATCTCCCCTAGTTTCCTCCCCTCTTTTCAGTATCTCTCAGCCTCTCTCTCTTCCACTGCTCTCCATCTAGCCTCTTCTAGGCTGAATTGATCTTTGCATGCTTGAAAAAGTAACTGGCCACTTCTAGGTGATGGGCTAGAAGTGCAAAATGAGATAGACATTTTTTGACCTGATGTGTTGATTTGTTTTCCTTGTCTATTCTTTGTTACAAAGGAAAGTAGATGCATCACAATAATAATGGCAAAAGAACAAGAAAAGAAATTCATGTCAACAAAACATTTTTAAAGTACACAAAAGTATACAGGAAAGCAAAGGGACATTGGGAAGGGGACACAGAGCTACTTACTACGAGTTACTACCATGGGAAATTTAATGTACCCTTAAAAAACAACAACAATGTAATAGAAGTTTCAAGTTTCATTCATAATTCCCTCCTGTTTTTTGATGTTCATGTTTATTAATATTTGTTAAGTTTGTAAATGTAATTGAAAGTAAACTTTTTTAAAAAAGAAAAGTCACAGACTGTCAAATCAATCAGTTTGAAGAGGAGGGTTCCTAGGCTGGGAAAAGGAGAAAGGGCCCATCCTGGCCATTTTTTTCTCTTTGGGCATGGATGGGGGAGGGGTAGTCAAAGATACCTAGAGCTTTAATTGGCAAAACAAATGGTCTTGGGGGTAGGAGGACATACTCAAATTAGGCTGGAGAAGGCAGGGCCAAAGAATATTCTACAAAGTCAACTCCCAGTGCCATACATATCATCACCCTAGATACCCCACTCTGGTGGGGGTCAGTCGCCACCCTTCTATATGGTGCCAAGGCTGTTTCCTTCCCCCTCCCCTCAATTAAACACTAATGAGCTGTCATTAATTCTCAAAGCATCAGCCCTCAGGTGGAACTGGAATCTGTGGTCCAGACTGGGGTGGGAGGAGGGACGGGGTGAGCCTAATGATGTCTAGAGGCCAACACAGAGCCAAAGCACAGGATCCTGGAGGTGGGAATGGGGGGGGGGGGAGATATAGAGAATGAATGGTTGAGGCCAAGATAGTATGAATCTGTCATGCTGTGTGTATATTTATCCCTTTGTGTATCTCTGAGTGTGACTGTGAACTTGTGATTTTAAGTCCCTGCTTAATTGTGTATCTGGGGCTGTTTTGTCTGTCCTTGAGCAACTTTGTCTCTGTCAGTGTTTGAATCTATACATTTATATCTGGGTCCATGTGAAGACTGCCTGGCCTCTCTGTCTCTGGAATCTCTTCTGCTGACTCTGATACATGACGTTGGTTTTATTACAAATCAATTCTTTACAGTGAAGATCTTGTATGGATTGGTCTGAACCTGCCTAACACAAGGGAGAGGAAGTCAGGGAAGACCCAGGGAATGGGAGGTGAGAGGAGCCCTGTTGTCAGACCCTGGGCTGAGACGTGAAAAACAGAGGAAGGTAGAAGTGAGATAGCTATAGTCCTCGTATGTGACCTTGGACTCCAAAATATTCCAAGGTCTCTGTGTAGGTAAAAAAGAATAGAGACCCAACCTGATGTTTCCAATAAGGCTTCCTTGGCTCTGTAGTCATGTTATATCTTCTTATACCTTCCCTGGAATACAGAGTTGGAGGAGAAGAGGGCATGGAGGATCCTATTCTCCAGGAAAAAGTTGGGGGGCCCTTCCCCCCACTCTGCTACTTGTCTGTCTGCTGAGGAGCTGGGACCTGTACAGACTAGTCCTCTTTTGGCTCCCTCCCCAGAGGAACAGATCCTTTCCAAGTGAGACAAGAGGACTGGGGAATGCTAGGGCAGTCTGGGAACGAGCCTGAGGAGCAATCCAATGTCCCAATCCCCGCCTTCCCCTTCTCTCTGCCTGTCTCACAGACCTGGATTCTCCCCACCCACCCTTAGTTGCCACTCCCAGGCTTCACACAGCAAGCTTTACCTGGAGACTCTTAGCGAGGGCACATTCGGGGAGCTGGGTGGGGTGGAATGAAGTTTGTGCTACTACAGAGATCCCTCTTCTTTCTCTTTGATTTCCCCATCTTCATTTTCCCTTTAACTATTTGCTGTAATGACTTTGGGCAGGGAGAGGAGGTGTCAAAGGAAATATACAAAGGGCCTTGCTGGGGGTACAAGTGTCTTGAGAAGAGAGTTAGGAGAAGGGGTGATTTTAGTAAGGGATGGGACAGTCTGGGAATTGATGAAGAAGAGTGGCTCAGAAGACAGGGGACCCAAACGGCTAGAGCCTTCTCCAGTATCTCTCTGTGATCCAGTCCATCTACTATACATTACCTTATCTTGTATCCATTAGGAAAATTCAGAAAGAGCAAAGGGGAAAGGCAGTTGAAGTGATACTGGGATCCAAAAAGAAAGGACTTTAGAAGAATTAGGTTCTCAGAATAATTGTAGGCAATGTTAGCAGTCCCCTGATCATAATATCAATGGTTAATTCCCCACTCCCAAACCCTATCCTTTCTCTCTATCTCTCCCTCTGCAACTTGCTGGAGCTAGAAGAGGTATGGGTTAAAATCCTAGCTGTAGCAGCAACTAGTTGTGTTTCTCCACAAAAGTAACTTACCCTTTCTGAATCTTGGTTTTCTCATCCGCAAAATGGGGACAATAAAATCTTTATCCATTCCTCATGAGACTATTGTGAGAAAAGTGCTTTGTTAACCTTAAATTTCTATTATTGTGAGCTATCATTGTTCTAAACCCAACCTTACCACCTTCCAGTTTCCAGATGTGCTGTCCTTTTCTTCATTCTCTAGGTTTCTAGGTGCCTGTCCTCCAGGAATCTTAATTTTCTAGGTCTTTTGTGGGAGGGGAGGAGGATAATGACTAGAAGCCAAAGATCTCAGTCTGTCTCTTTGTCTCTGTCTTAATGTGTCTCTCATACACTTCTCAGCCATCCATTTCTGTATGAAAATTCTCTGGCTTCTCAACCTGGAGACATACATGTTATACAGTCATATTCTTCATGCTGATGTTTATATGTTTCTAGATCTAAGTCAATATACTCTTGTCCTTGTTAGAACTCACATGGCTTTCTGAATATACATCTTAGTGTCAAGGGATATGTGTGCTCCCCTTCTTATTGGAACACGTCTCCATATTATGACACACACATGTGGTTGTGTGTTGGTAAGCATGTGTGGGTCCTGTGTTGGAGGTGCAGAACCTGTAAATATTTCATGCCTAGAGCTGGCGGCTGCCTCTCCCACTTACACTCTTGCCTGCTCTTCTCTCTCTCCAGCGCCTGTGTTTATTTGTTTAATGAATTATTTATCCATAGCCCCCCTTCTTCCCCCAGCCTCCCCCTCCTCCAGGCCCCAGCCTCTATGATTTATTGAACATGGCTCAGCTCTGCGGTTGCCACCCGCTGTCCCAGGAGCTGCGTCTGGCCATGCCAGCCAGAGAGCTTCCCTCTCCCATAGACCTGCTCACCTCTTTGTGACTCTAGGCACCAAGCTAGGGAGACTACCAGAAGAGGTTAGGGAAATGGGAGAATGCCTTAAAGGTTTTAGAGTCTAGGAGGGTGGAGGTAAAGAAGTCCTGAGCATGGTTAAGGGAGATACTCTCATAGCTCTATGCCCAGACCTTATAGGGAAAGTCTTAGACATTGGAGAAGAAGGCCAAAACTCTACAAGGGAAGAACTCAGGTCCCAGAAAGAAAGTCCTAAATTAGTTAATCATGGGACCAAGCCCGAGGAAATCTCCAGCCTCACAGAGAGATATTAAACCCTATGGCAATGAGCCCAAACCCCTAGAGGGAATCCAGCCCCTACAGAAAAGGGCCTCCCTACTTCTCTCACTAGCACAGATATCTTTATCATCTGGAAGAGATGAAAATGGGAATAAGGAAAGAAGTGAAGCTCCATTACTGAAGGTCTTGGACCACTGAGAGGTAAGCTATACGACAGTTGGCAACAGTTAAAAAACAAAGTGACAACATCTTATTGCCTTGATATTTTAATGTTTACAAAATGGTCTTCTCTCAACAATCCTTCAAGGTAAGTCATGGAAATGTTATTATCACCATTTTATGCATTAAAAAACTGAGGCCCAGAGAAATAACTAGCTCATGGCACACAATTGGTAAGTGTCACTGTCATAACTTGAATTCAGGTCTATCACCTGGTTCGGCTCTCCTTCCACTACAGCCACCTGTCTTGTGAAGAAACCATAAGAAGCTCTCAGGAGAGGGAAGGGGGGGGAGGCTGTTTGTGAAGTTACTGCCAAACTACCCCAAGGGGCCTAATTTATCTTCTGATTTCTTAGGAGGGAGAGGAGATCCTCTAGGGGTAAGGGGGAGTCCAGGGACAACACTGCCAGCTCTTGCCTGCTTGCTGGGCAGCAACTGGGCACAGTGCCTATTCTGGCTGGCACTGCCTACCAGGCACTTATGGAAGGCACATGATACACATGCCCTGATCCTGACGCTTTTTAATTGTGGGCATCAGGGTCAGGGGTATCTACGTGTGCCTATCTCTTGGGGTTGCTGGGAGAAGTGCCAATGTCTGTGGGTACAGGGGCTTGCCTAAGTTTTCTGAAAACCATGTCATCCCACCCATTAGCCTGATTCTTCCCACAAGAGGAGTTTGGCATTACCATATTCCCTATTCTTAATTCTTCCTCCTAACATTAATCTATTGGGATAAAGAAAGGGAGAGAAGAGGAAAAAAAAGAAGAGGGAAAAGAAAGTGGAACAGGGAAGCAAGCAGAGGTGTGTGCCAGATATGGGCATGTGTTTTTGCTTTTCGTGTGAGGGGAACTGTGTGCCTCAGCATAACTATGTGTATGGGGATTGTGTTGAAAGACCTGGTTTGTGGCCTGTGCTTTGCCCTCTTTGCTTCTGTATTCGGGTGTCTGAGAGTGTGTGAAAAGGTTAGGTACCATTGGCTGTACTGGGAGGAGGGGGGTAGAGGGAAAGAGTGTGTCCCTACCCCCAACAGCTGGGGAAACCCAAGTGTGGGAATGCAAGAGGCATGTGTCAGTGTGAGGCCAGCTTCTTGGGTGTCTTTTCTTAATGACCCCTTTTGCATTTAGGGGATACCCTAGGACTCTGACCTAAGATGAGTTTTGTTGAGTTTAGAGTGCCCTCCTTTCCTCTCACTCCTGTACTCCTTTGCCCGTTAAGGAGCAAGGCCCTGGTCATGGTCCTCTCCTTCCCCTCCCCTAATCCTAACATTCTTTAGGGCTTGAGTTCACCTTTAACTTACTGACCTCCCCTATCACACCCCTGCACCCCCTGCCTATCTGTCTGGGAAAGGCTACCCAGTCACCAGCTGTTCAGCCCTTAGTGCCAACCAAGGGCAAATAGCAATCTCTCCTGCCCCAGGGTATCTGTCCACCTGCCTCCCCGTATTTTGCCCTCTGGGGACTGGCAAGGGGAGAAAGCAGAAAGGGGAGGATTGTTCTATTACCAGATGTAAATATGTAAAACGATTTGCAAAGCCTAAACACCACATAGGTGTAAGCTATTATTGCTGCTGTTGTCTGTCATTGCTGTTGGTGCTTCTCTCTGTCCTCAGAAGACATCCCTCTCCCATCCCCAGTCATTTCCCAGATTAGAGACCCTTGAGATCTTTCATGCCCAGACCTCATTCAGATCTCCCAGGTGGCAGATAGACTTCTCAGACCTTATAGTTTGAGTCTTTTAGTTTAGACCCACCCTGTCTCGGAGGGGAGGAGAGGTAGCCCTGGCTTCTAGCTTCCCAATCTCTTTCCTTGGGGAATTCCTTTTTGGAAGCGGCGCACTGCGAGTTCTTTTGGTAGCATCTCAAGCCGAGCCAGGGGAAGAGGAGGAGTAGCAGAAAGCGCAAGCGCGTTCCCGAGAGCAGAGGGAAGCCCGGGTTCCCATCTCCCACGCGCCGCGCGAGCTCGGGCGAGGAGGGGAGAGGGGCGGGGCCTTTGGGTGGGTGGGCGCGCGCCGGGGGCGGGGCGTCGGGGGCGCGCCGGGCAAGCGGAGGGGGAAGGGTGGGGGCGTGGCCTAGGGCTCGGGGGCCGGCGGCGGCGGCGGCGGCGGCGGCGGCAGCAGGGAGCTGGGAAACGGAGAAGCGGGGAGCGGAGCTCAGTCGGGGGGCGGCGGCGGCGGCGGCTCCGGGGATGGCGGCGGCTCCGCTGCTGCTGCTGCTGCTGCTGGTGCCCGTGCCGCTGCTGCCGCTGCTGGCCCAGGGGCCCGGGGGGGCGCTGGGGAACCGGCATGCGGTGTACTGGAACAGCTCCAACCAGCAGTGAGTCGGAGGGAACCCGGAGACCCCGGGGAGGGCGGGGGCTCGGGAGAGGCTGAGGCCCGAAGAGGAAGGGGAGATCAGGAGGCGCCGGGGTGATGTGGGGAGATGGGGCTGGGGGGCATCAGGAGTCTAGTAGGAATGCAAGGAGAGGCCTGGGAGGAGGGGTCGGAGTAGGTCGGAAAGAAGGGGGCGCTGGGGACATTGGGGGGGACGTGGGGTGGGGAAGCCTGGAGATCAGGACATCGGGGTCTTGGGATAGGTGCGCTGAAGAGATTGGGGCCGGTTCAGGAGCGAGGGAGAAGGAGCTGGGGGCGTCTGGGAAGACTCAAGGGGAGTATCTGAGGGCGCTGATTTAGGAGGTTGGGGAGCAGTAGCGTAGGGGGATGTGCTAAGGAAACTGTCCAGATCTCCGGAACCTCTTTCCCTCTCCTCATTTCTCTCGGCACCACACAGCGGGAGTCTCACGCCCCCGTCCTACATCCCCACCCTCCTTCCCCGCCCCCGCGCTTGGTCAGGGGGCCCGGATTTGGGGGTGTCTGGGAAGCCCTGGAAGGAGAGACCAACTTAGGGAAGGCAGATTTCAGAAGGCCACTGACCTGTTTTCGTTTGGGAGGATGTTTAAGGGCCGTGTTTGGGGTTCTCTCTGTCTCATCTCTTCAAAGTGGGGGGCGAGGGACTTACGGAGGGGGAGGGAGTTGTCTCTATCTTTGACTCTCCCCGAGAGGACAGGAAAAATGTGTGTTATGGTGTCTGTGTGAATGTCAGCTTCTGAGTGTGTGGGTTGTGTCGCTGACTTGGGGTACCCTGCCTGGACTCCCTGTTCGCTCCAGAATGAGAGCTGTAGAGCAATAAAGAGATAGAGAGATATGGAGGATGAAGCGTTGGGGGGGGGGGCTGTCATATCACAAACACACACACTCAGCTTGGAGATGGTGTGTGTGTGCCTCTAAGTGTGAGCGGGCGTGCGCCGCTGTCAATGTGCATGTGTCTGAGTGTGTGATTTGTGTGTCTGCGTCGACGATGGTGTCTGGGGGTGGGGTGGGGGTGATGGTAGGAGGGGGCTGTCAGCCTGTTGGGGAAGGGGCGGTCAGGGTTCATTTAGGCTTGTGTGTGGAGAATGGAAATGTGTGGTTATGCCTGAGTTAGTGTGGTTGTCAGTGTCTCGGTCTCCGAGACATCTGTGTGGTACGTCTGGGTCAGGTTGTGTATGTTTTCCTCGCATGTGTATGCTGGGCGTTTGTGGTTGTGTGTTTCGGCTGGGCTTGTCACTGTGTATCTGCTGTGCCCTGGCTATTCATCTTCGTGTGGTTGTGTGGCCCGGTTCTGCTTGTCAGTCCTTGCTTCTCTCTCACTCTTCGCTGCCCTTGTTTCCTCCTCCCCACGGAGCTGCTGTGTGTTTCACCCTCGCTTCTTCCTAGTGTTGAGTGTGTATGTGGAGGGGGGGGGGTCTGTCCCTAGGCTCAGGGGGTATAAGGGGAGCTCACTGTCACATCTGCCTGGGCGGCGACGAGAGAAGCTCTGGATGTTGCCTCTTCCCCAAGGGAAGAAGACGGCTTGGGGAGCAAACCGTAATGCCCTAGAGGGAGGGGGCCCCGGAGAACAGAGCA
>CM053626.1:209013202-209092011 GCA_028646595.1 Phalanger gymnotis
CCCCCCCCCCCCCCCCCGCAATTTCTTGGTCTGTGTCTATTAGTGTCTCACACCGTGCTTGTCTCTTTATCACTGCCTTGGTTTCAGTCTCTCTCTACCTTTACCTATGTCTCTGTTCCGATTCCTGCCTCTATTCTCTGCCTTTGCGAGACTCTGCCTCGCTCGGTCTTCGTTTCCTATGTTCCTGGCAGCTTCTATGTCTGTGTGCCACTGTCTTTGCTTCCCTTCGTGTCTCTCCTCTGTCTCTGACTCTCTGCTTCAGTCTCTGTGTGTCTCTCCGCTCCTCTCCGCCGCTGCAGATCAATAAACCTTCGCCGCCGCCGCTGCTGTCGCAGGGAGGAGGGGGCGGTGGGGGGCGGGCGGTGCTCATTCTCCGCCCCCAGTTGGGGTAGGGGAAAGTCCGGGGCATAGACCCCCGAGCTGTGGGGATGGGAGGGGGCGAGCCTTTGCAGGGAAGAGGTCCTTCACGGTCTCCCGGGGCCCTGGGGCCTTACTGTTGGGAGGCTCCCGCGGGGATGTTGGGACGACCCAGGGTGGGGTGGGTTGGATAGGAGGGCGCTTAAACGTGCACGCGCGCTGGAGAGAGCGCTCTCGCCCCCTCTTTTCTCCCACCCGGGAGGACGCGCAGACCCCCACGTCGCGCGCACGTGGCCCAAGCCTCTACCTGATGTATAGAAAAACTGAAAGCGCTGCTGCGGGAGCGCGCAACGGAGCCGGCGCTCCGGTGCCTAACGCCGGGGTAGGGAGGCGAGGGGAGAGCGAGATTTGGGTCTTCCTTCCCTCTCTCTTCTTAGTCGCCCTATTTCTCAGCTCCTCCCCTCTGCACCCCAGAGTTGCTCCTTGCTGTTATGGTGCGGATGTGTAGGGAATTTAATAAGTCCCCGGGGATCCCCTTGGCCCCCTCTCCCCACTCGCAGCCCAGGCTGTCCTCGTTAGATGCCCTGTTTGTGCATCCTTAATTGCCCCGGGGGGAGAGACCCAAGCCACCCCGCCACTTCCCTCTCGGGGCGCCTTAATGTGAGGGCGGGGCCACAGCTCGAAAGCCAGAATGCTTGAGGCCCTCTCCCAGGTCTGCTAAGGGGTCAGTACTCTGGAGATGGTGGGGCCGATAGAGTTGGGCAGGCGATAGAGGGAGTGGTCCACAAGCTCGTTATAGCTCTAACTAAAGGGATAGAAGGTGATGATGTAGTAGTGATAGAAAGGAGGAAAGAAGAAAGAAAGAAAGAAAGAAAGAAAGAAAGAAAGAAAGAAAGAAAGAAAGAAAGAAAGAAAGAAAGAAAGAAAGAAAGAAAGAGAAAGAAGCGGACTCCGGATATAGCCAGAGATATGTTGCTGAAATAATGGGGTGAAGGGGCAATATAACATGGTGGGGATGTGCCTAGCCTTGATCAGAGCTGGGGATGTGAGAGGTACTGGGTAGGGGAGCCCAGGATTTCGGCTGTCAGTGTACTTGGACTAAAGAGAAGGGTAAGAAGTAGAATAAAGACAGTTGGTTCTAAGGAACATGGCTCTGGGTCCCCCTTCCCTGCATACACACTACACTCCCTTGAGGCCTTAGCTTAGCTTCCTTGGGAACTGGGAGGGGGTAATCAATGCAGTTCTCCTCCCCACAACCCTGGGGAAAGAGTAGGACTGACAGTTTCAATTAAAGTGCTGAATTCAACCCTACGCCTCTCTGGAGTAGCGGTTGGGGAAGCCTGGCACCCAGCCCCTCCCCCACCAGCTGCCAATTGGACAAAAAACCTTTGAGGGAGAGGCTGTGATGGGGCAAGTGCCCATTCCCCATATAGTGGGGAGGGGGTGGGAAGAGGCAATTTAGGGAATACGTTGACAGAGATTTACATTCTGCCCCATTCTGGGTAGGGGGAGGTAACAGCTACCGCCCAGCTTCCCTTTTATAAGGCTCCCATTGCCAGCTCTACTAATTAAGCTGAGGCACCTGAGAAGTGATGCTTGCTGGAATGAGGTGGGGGTGGGGTGGAGTATAGGAGTGGTGTAACTGGGTGGAGCTGATTTGGGGTGGGCATGTAGGTATTGGGCGGTGCCAGAAGACAGAGGCCCCAGTGTAGTGGAGGATGAAATTGGCACGAGACATATTGAGGGGGCTGTGCTGGCACACCCCCCCCCCCAAATTCTCAATGTCTCTTCAGCCTTGAGAGAGAAGAGGGAATCTTTAGGATTGGGGGTGGAGAGGGCCCTTGGGAGGAGGCTGAAAGCCCAGCCCAGTCAAACCCGTTTGCCTGCTCCCAGTGCCCCAGGCCAGAGCTCCTGCCCACCCAGGTACCTGGGCCAGGGAGGGGCCTGAGTGACCCATCACCCCCGTGGGAACCAAGTGGAGAGGGTGGCATACTTGATGACTCAATGGGGGTAGTGCCTTTTTCTCACAAGGGGTGCCCCTAACGTTGTGATCATTCCAACTGGCAGGACAACTCAACCCTGGAAAAAGGGTTCTCCAAGCAGGGTGGGAAGGGGATGGAAAGGCTAATTAATATTTGTGGAACCAGGAATTGCTTAGTGATGTTTGGGGGATAAATCCTTGTCCCCATGGTGTTCCCAGGCACTGGGGTCCCCAAATGAGTTGGTACTTTCCTTAATTTCCTTGCTACCCCTCATCCCAGGAAAGAGAATATTCCCCAAGGGGGTAAAGTGAAATATGGCCCCTGTTACTTTCTCCATCTAGTTACCCCACCCCATCAGTGACACCATTCACTGCAGGAGAGGGGATAAAATGAGAACTTTGATGGCACCAATGAAGTGGTCCAGCAGCATCTCCAACATTGAAGGATGAAGGGACTGGGGTCCCCAGTATTCAGCATGATACAGTGGATTAGGGCTGTGTTCCTTACTCTCTGTGTGACCTTGGGCAAGTCATTTAATTTCCATAGGTCTCAGTTTCCTTATCTATAAAATAGGTTTGGACCAGATGACTTTAGAGATCTCCTCCAGTTCTAAATCTATCATCCTATGATTCTCTGACCTTTTAAAGGGAGGCCAAGCCTCTTCGTGTGGGTGTTGAGCCCCTTACATATTTTTCTGCTTGGAACTATTGGTGGATGGGCAGCTATGCCCAGTTTGGGAGGAGAAGTAGGGTGTGAAATAAGAGCTTTGGTAGTTTGGTATGATGCTAAGTGAGGTCCATCCCTTGGGCTGTTTGGTGCTCAAAGTCAGGGTAATAAATCCCTTTGTGGGACAAAGGGGTGTGAGAAAAGACATCGGAGAAGGAGCTGAGGGAAGATGGGGCAGGGTCTATCTGAGAGTGTGAGCGAACTAGCAAGAGGAGAGGGGAGCAGCAGAGAGAGGGCCAGTGAATGGGAGCTGGGGCTGTCAGCATATCAGGTACATCTACACAGCACACGTAGGACTTAGTTTACATACAGGCGTCTAGTGGGGCAAATACTGGATGCTGAACATACTTGTGCATCTGCCTTAGGACTAATACATGTGCATGCATGAGGCTTATGAGTGTATGTTTGAGGACAGACAATCTGACACGCTAGGAGGTGGCAAGTGTGAAAGGTGTGCTGGGTGGGAGGGTATCCTTCAGACTGACATGGTGGAGAACCTCACCGTTCAGCTTAAAACCCTCGCGGGTCCCCCAGGTGTACTGTGGGGGATGGGCCAGCCTGGGAGTCGCCTGGGCCTGCTCCGTTGCCATGGTAACCAACGCACATGTTTCCCCTTTGCACATACTCCCTTTAGTGGGCAGGGCTTAGATTGCCTGAGCCTCTGCTGCCCCCAGGTGGTGTCTGTAGGCTGGAAATGAATGAATGAACATAGAGGAGAACCTAGAGGGAAGAAGGCCAGGGATATATGGTCCTAATTACTGGGGAAAGTGGCTTGGGTGCCCCTGCGGGGAGGAAAGAAAAGAAATTGAAGCTGAAGAAAGGCCGGGACTGGGACGAGAAAGTGATAAATTGCAGGGATCCTAGGGTAAGAAAGCTAGAAAGACATTGGGGAAGGGTAGAGAGCTGCGGGGTAAGCATGAGGGGGAAGACACTGGGGAGAGGAGCAGGGACTGGGGAGGAGACTAGGGGAGAGAAGGTGGATGGGGAAGAAAGAAGAATGGGAAGGATATTAGGGGGCAGGGAAGGGACACAAAAGAAGGTCTGAGGGACACTGAGGGAGAAGGGTGGGGCTGGGAAGACACTGGGAATATGCACAGGGGCTGGGGAACATTAGAGAAGAAGTTAGGGGATACCGAGGGAAGAGGGTCAGAGGATGAGGTGGAGAGGAAAGGACTAGGACAATACCGGGGATATGAACAGGGCTAAGGGGATTCTAGAATGGAGGGATGGCTGGGGGCACAGAAGAAAGGAGAGAGACTGAGACAGCAGGGGAAAGGTGGGGTGGAAAAGATTGTGGGGGAGATGGACAGGTGCAGGGTTAACTTTAGGGGAGGAGGGAGAGGAGTCTGGGAAGGGGAAGAAAGGTGCGGGGAGGGAGCAAGAGTTAAGAGCGCAGGAGGAGAGGGGAGGAGAATACTGGTGAAAGAAAGAGAGTCAGAAAGGATACTGAGGAAAAGTGGTTAGGTTGGAAGCCCAGGAGAAAGGGACAAAGGCAGAAAAGGTACTGGAGAGATGGGTGGGACTGTGGGGACACTATAGGATTGGGAAGGGGCCGATGGCTGCTGGGGGGAAAGGAAAGAGGAATGAGGAGAATATCGTAGGAGAGGGTAGGGTGCACTAGAAAGACCATGGAGGCAGTAGTGTGACTTTGGAGGCAGTGAAGGGAGGAGGGCCGGTCTTGGGTTCTGATTACCTCCCTTCGCCCTGCAGCCTGCGGCGAGATGGTTACACGGTCCAGGTGAATGTGAACGATTACCTGGACATCTACTGCCCACACTACAACAGCTCAGGCTCAGGGCCAGGAGCCGGCCCGGGACCCGGAGGCGGGGCAGAACAGTATGTGCTGTATATGGTGAGCCGAAGCGGCTACCGAACCTGCAATGCCAGCCAGGGTTTTAAGCGCTGGGAATGCAACCGACCCCACGCTCCCCACAGCCCCATCAAGTTCTCAGAGAAGTTCCAGCGTTATAGCGCCTTCTCACTGGGCTATGAGTTCCACGCAGGCCACGAGTACTACTACATCTGTGAGTGACAGGCCCAAGAGTGGATGGGACGGGGCGGGGTATGGGAAGAGGGAGAGGGCGGGGCCTCAGAATAGCAGTTTCTATAAGTTAGTTTGAGGGCGGGGCCTCGAGGCTACAATATCTATGAATTACAGCCCAAGGACCAGGTGTAGGAAAGGGTCCTTGGACACAGTCCATGTCCTGGACAGCTTTGGGCAGGGGCACATGGAGAAGTTGGAACTTTGGGACTAGGCTGTCACTATCAGTGATAATCACTCTGGGATGGGATATAGGGCAAGGGGCAGCATAGTGCTGTGAATGACATACCAGGAGCTGGGGGGAGGGAGGGATCACGGGTATAAATATGTGTAGAGTGGGGTCGGGCTAGGGGGTATCTCCAGGAGATCTTCCTGGTGTGGGTCTGAAGGTGACAGCTGTGCTCAATACCTCCTAAGAGACTAGGGGACCAATAGGAAAAGGTTTGTTTTTGTGTGGATAGAGGAGGGCTGGGAGGAGGGTGGATTTTCTACCCTGGGAGTCCTGGAGTCCAGTTCAGTCTGTCTCCTCCCTCAGCAACGCCCACCCACAACCTGCACTGGAAGTGTCTGAAGATGAAGGTGTTCGTCTGCTGTGCCTCCAGTGAGTATCCCTTCTCCAATATCAGCCGTCTCCCAATCCCTGGCTCCCCCGCTTTGGGACACCCCTCAGCTTCCTGGGGGTGGGGGCAGAGGCAGCACTGGGGAGAAGTTTATCCCCCAGCTGTAGCAGAGGGGAAGGGGGTCCTAGCCCTGACGAGCTCCCCTCCTCTCTTCCCCATCCCCCACCCCACCCCGCAGCATCGCACTCCGGGGAGAAGCCGATCCCCACCCTCCCCCAGTTCACCATGGGCCCCAATGTGAAGATCAACGTGCTGGGTGAGTCTGCGCAGCGCCCTCTGGTGGCCACTGCTGGAACTGCAGCCCCACCCTCACCGGTGCCTTCCTTTCTGGATCACCTTTGCATGTGCCCATCCCTCCCTGACCCACAAAGGGTATAGACCCCCTTCCTCCCCATTCCCCGTGGGTGGGCATATCCCTTGCTCTGCTGCTCCCCCACTGCCGCGTCCCCCTCCTCTCCCCCAGGCCCAGTCCTCATCTGTATGTTTATCCACAGAGGACTTTGAGGGAGAGAATGCCCAGGTGCCCAAGCTGGAGAAGAGCATCAGTGGGACCAGCCCAAAGCGGGAGCACCTGCCCCTGGCCGTGGCCATCGCCTTTTTCCTCATGACTCTCTTGGCCTCCTAGCTCTGCTCCCAGAGCAGGGAGAGGTGGGGGCAGGGCTGGCGGAACGAGCAGCCCAACCACCATCACCTTTCCGGAGGGAACTTTCTTCCCTGGATGGATGTGGGGTAGACTCTGTGATGGCTGTGCCCACCCCTTCCCGGTGCCCCACTAAGGGCTGGGCACTCTAACTCTACCAGGCATCCTGTTAGCAGGAACCCCAGGTCAGCCTGGGTCCTGCCTTGTGGCTCTGGAGATTTTTGGTACCAAATTGGGAGGGGAAAGAGGGGGGTTTTGGGCAGTGCCCAACTTCCTGCCTCCTCCTGGTGCCCTCCACCCTGCCCCCTGGTGCCCTTTCCTTCTTTCCTCCAAGAGAGACCCCAGCTAAGTTCCAGAAAGAGCAATTTGGAGTCTAGGAGACAAATCTGTCCCTTCTCTCCAGGGGCAGAGCCAGGCTCCCTATCAGGGGGAGGGGACAAAGTGGGTGAGGGGGTGGGCACTGCCTGCTGCCCCCTCCCCCTGTTTACAGCAATAAGCACGTTCCCTTCCCCTGCCCCCACCCTAATCCCACCTCATCCCAGGATTGTGGTTTGGATGGAGACCAAGTTTACAAGTAGTCACCCTGGGGGTGGGGGAGGGGTGAGGGCAAATTAACAAGGGTGGCAGGTGGGCATGTACAGTCTCTATATCTCTATATATAATGTACAGACAGACAGAGTCCCTTTCCCTTCCTAATTCCCTGGTCCCTTCTTTAACCTTCCCCTCCAGCTTTGGACCCCTTCCCTACCAGGCCCGGCCCCTACCCTGGGAGCCACCCCTGGCCCCTCGTTTGTCTTCTGTGAAGACACGACCTATGCAACGCACAGACACTTTTGGAGACCGTGAGACAACAACAACCCCCCCCCCCCAGAGACCGGGACCCAACCCTAAAATCCCCCCACCCCACCCCCACCTGCCCCACCCCCCTCCTCCGAGACCTTTTTCAAGTGCTTTGGCTGTGACTTTCATACTCTGCTCTTAGTCTAAAAAAATAAACGCCAGATAAAAACAACACAATTTCTGTGTGTGTCTGTATGTGTGTGTGTGTACACTTGCTCGAGTGTCAATGTCTCAAGTCAATGTCAAAGTCTAACATAGAGAGGGGAGAAGGAAACCAAGGGAAGGGTAGAGAAACGTTGGAGCAACTACCTAACACTACTGATTAAGCATCTTCAAAGGAGGAAGAGGTGGTAGGGTCCTGTGTCGGCCCTGTCGGGTGGGAGGTGTCATTCTGGAGGAGATTCGGTAGGTCAAGGTATAGAGAAGGTGAGGGTCAACTAACTTATATTCCTGGAGAGAAGATGAAGTAGGCGTTCTAGGTAAGAAGCAGTCTGTGAAATATGATAGACGGATTTGGAGAGCTGGAAAGAACCCGAGCTCACCTACCCACTTATTTTCAGAGCATCAGCGAGGGAGGGAGCAGAAAAAGATGGGAGATAAAACCCAGGTCCTCTGATTCCAAATTTGGTGCTTTTAAATGTAAAAAGAAGTTACATTGTGTAGTAGGTTCAGGGTGGGGACAAATAAGCCTAGTTCTGAGACGCCATACCAGAGAAATGAAGGGAAGGAAAAGGAAATAAGCCCTTATATAGTGCCTACCACAGTTGCTGAGCACTTTGCAAATATCTCATTTGATTTTTACGATAACCCAGAGAGGTGGGTGGGTACTGTTATCATCCCTACTTCCCTACTTTACAGTTGAGGAAACCGAAGCCGATGGAGATTTTTTTTTTTGGAGGGGGGAAGGCAAGGCAATTTTAAGTGACTTGCCCAAGGTCACGCAGGTAGTAAATGTGTCAAGTGTCTGAGACCCAATTTGAACTCAGGTCCTCCTGACTCCAGGGCCGGTGCTCTGCTCACTTCGCTGCCTAGCTGCCCCGAGATTTTTTTTTTCTTAAGTGACTTGCTCTAGTCTCAAAGAAAAGTGACTGAGGCTGGATTTGAACTCATTTCTTCCTGACTCCAGTCCAGCACTCTATCCACTGTGCCATCTTGATGCCTGATTTGGTGAAAGAATAGAACTTATTAAAATGGACGTGATAGCTAATGAGGAACTAGAGAATATTCTCGAGTAGGGGAAGTATCTACTATGTGTCTAAGAGCCAGGCACTTACTTGGTACTGTGGTGTATGCTAAAAATTAGGAGAGGGTTCTTGCCTTTTGGTCTAGTGGATTAGAAGGAATGCATAACCCATATAAAAAATGCCTACCATGCACGGCAGTTAAGTGCTGGAGAGAGAGTAGATAGAGCTCTAGGCCTGGAGTCAAGAAAACCTTAATTCAATTCTGGCCTCAGATATTTCCTGAGCAATTTAATCTCTGTCTGCCTCAGTTTCCACATCTGGAAAAATGGGATAATAATAGTACGTACTTCCTGGGTTTGTTGTGAAGATCAAATGAAGGGGCAGCTAGGTGATGAAGTGGATAGAGCACCACCCCTGGAGTCAGGAGAGCCTGAGTTCAAATCCAGCCTCAGATGCTTACCAGCGGCGTGACTTGGGGCAAGTCACTTAACCCTGCTGCCTCCCCAAAAGATCAAATGTAATAATTTTTTATACAGTGTTCTGTAAGTGCTAGTTACTATTGTTAAGTCTAGCATTTTATCTAGAACTCAGGGTTAGACTCAATAGCCTTCAATACTAGGGCAAGAATTTTGGACACTATGATTGACTGTAAAGGAAAATGGAGAAAGATGGGTAAAGATATGGACTCAAGTTAAGGTTGTTTTTCCGTCCTGTCCAACTTTTAGTCAGACACCATTTGGGGTTTTCTTGACAGAGATACTGGAGCGGTTCGCCATTTCCTTCTTATTTTACAGATGAGGAAACTGAGGCAAATAAACCACTGGCCCAGGGTCACACAGCTAGAAAGTGTCTGAGGCTGAATTTGAACTCATGAAGATGAGTCTTCCTGATTCCAAGCCCAGTGCTCTAACCACTGCATCACCTACCTGCCATCAAATTAACATAGCAAGGAATCTGGATTCAAACTCAGGTCTTCTGACTCCAAATACAGCTGATTCGCTAATATACTACTCAGGTAGTATTCTATTCTATTCTAGTCAGGTAGTATATAGTTATCCTGTCCACATCCCAAGGTGTTAGTGGTATAGTGCCCCTCGATCTGGAAAATCCACGTAAAATGTTTTGATTGTCCCTTAGTACCAGAGTAGAAGTCTGAATTATTATGGATTAAAAGATAAAACATGTTATTATACAATATTCCACATCTATTTTATGCATTTCTGAGTTTCTAAACTTTTTTCTGTGGCATCTGCTGGCCTTCATGTGTCACCTGCAGCTTCTGCAAAACTCCCCAAAGGTTCCCATTTAATTTCTCATGCTGCCCCTCAATATATGGAAACCTTGTTGGAGAAAGTTGAGAAGTGGAAGAGTATTAGCAAATGCACTGTAATTTGGAGTCAGAAGGCCTGCGTTTGAATCCAGATTCCTGTGTTCTGTGTGACTTCAGGCAAACCACTTCATCTTTCAGGGGACTTAGATTTTTCCATCTGTGAAAGGAGAAAAGTTAGATGAAATGATCTCTACAGTCCCTTCCAATGCTAAACCTATCAAAATCTTCTACAACAGAGATCGGAGAGGGACAAAGAGGGGAGGGAAATAGAGTTGAGAGAACCCCAAAGAAAAACCTGTGGGAGATGTGATAAATAATAATGAAATGCCCTACCACTGAAATCCTGGCTACTTCTTCAGACACAGGCTACCCTAGTTCCATATGCCCACTGAAATTCTGTGATCTGAGCAAGAGGAACCTGAAGGAAGCAAAGAATGAGAAAGAGGCATAGCCCATCCTGATTTTATAGATGAGGAGACAGGCCAGGAACAGGAAGTGACTTGCCCATGGTCATGAAGGTAATTAGTAGTAGACTTGGACCTAGAACCTGACTCTCTGCCCTGTACTTTTTCAACTATACATTCCTTACTCAAGAAAAAAGAGTTAGCACTTCCTCAGCAGTGTGGGCTCACTCCCCTTAAATTACTTTTACCTTAAGCATAGATCAAGAATGGAATCATTCTTATTTCCACCTCTTCCCCCACTCTGATTTTTTGTCAATTTATCTCCTGTTACAGAGATTTCTAGAAGCTCCTGGGCCCTGCAGGGGTTCCCCACCCACCCAACTACCCAGGGTGTGGCCTGAGGGAGGAATGGGGGTTAAGGAGGTCAGCTCCATCAGAAACAAAAGAACAATTGATTCTCGGGGCTGGCACCCTGGCTGCTACCTGGCATTGTGCCCTTAGTCTTCTGGGGGCTTGGTCTGCCTAGTTCCAAGAGGAAATTCAGTGAGAGAGTACCTGGAGTGGGGGTTGGCGGAGGGAAGAGTGAGGAGAGACCCTGCAGAAAAGGAAAGTGGGGCGGGGGGGGCGGAAATGAATAAGGTTTGTGAGGCTTGGCAGGGAAAAGAGATAATTGGTCCAAGGTTAGGCATGTAGAAGGTGACAGATTTGCTAGACTGAACTGATCTTTAAGATTCCTTCCAACTGTAAGATTTTATGACTTAAGGGCAGAATAAGATCCTGGGAAAGAAGGTTACCAGAGGTAAATGTTTACTAAATGGCTTTGTGAAGAAAAATGTAATCACTTTTAAGTTTAATCTGCATTATTTGTAAATAAAATATTCCTCCATTACTTCCTTAAGTCTAGAAAATCAACAGAACAATGAATCAAGCCCTAACTTGTAGCATGCGCTGATTTCAGAGGTATCAGTGGTCACTCTAAAAATATAATAATTGGTTCTTAAAGTCCATTTTGAGCTGGAGTTGCTAGTTCGACACTGGAGGAGAGGGGATCATAGATATAGAATTGTAATTTAGAGGTCATTTAGTCCAACCTTTTCACTTTGAGCCACCAGGTGGCGCCATAGCGCACAAACTGCTGGGCCCGAAGCCAGGAAAAGTCGTGTTCTTGAGTTCAAATCCTGCCTCAGATACTTAATGTTAGTTACTAATGTTACTTAGTTACTTAGTAACTAATGTTACTCAGATACTTAAAGTGTTACTCCGGGCAAGTAACTTCACACCGTTTGCCTCGGTTTCCTCATCTGGAAAATGAGCCAGAGAAGGAAATGTTAAACCACTCTAGCGTCTTTGGGGTGACGAAGCATCGGACACAACCGAACAACAACTTCATTTTAGGGGTGAGGAAACTGAGGAACAGAGAATGTAAGTGACTGCTCAAGGTCACATGGGTAATAAATGGCAGAGTCAAGATTAGCTGATAATCAAGTCGACGAACATTTATTAAGCGCCTATGGTGTGCCAGGCGCTGTACTAAGCACTGGGGATACGTAGAAAGGTAAAGGTAAAGTTGGCATTCATCCAACGCATTAAGGCTTGCAAAGATCTTCACAAATACTATTTCATTTTATCCTCGTAACTGCCCAGGGCGCTTCCTTCCCTGGGTGCTATTATTATCCCCACTTTGCAGGTGACAAAAAGGAGACAAACAGGTTAAGTCCAGGCTCCCACGGCTAGTAAGGATCTGAGGCTAAATTTGAACTCAGTTCTTCCTGTTTCCAGATCCTGTACTCTCTCTGCTGCGCCACCTAGCTGCCTGTGGAATAGTCCCTGCCCTCAAGGAACTGACAGAAGAGACAACACAAACAAGATTTATATGGGATAAAGGGGAGATAATCCCAAAGGGAAAGCAGGAAGGTTAAGACGACCAGAAAAGGGGCAGAAGGTGGAATTTTAGCGAAGATTTGGAGGAGGTCAAGGAGGTAGAATTCTGGGAAGAGACAATGAAAATGCACAGAGGAGAGAGAGAGAGTACCTTGTGGATGGAAGAGCAAAGAGGCCAGTCTTAGAGTATGTGGAAGTAAGGTGGAAGAAGACCAGAAGGTCAGGAAGGAGCCACTCTATAAAGGGTTTTCCCTCATCTCCCATCTCATCTCAGCTACCCCAGCTAATTTCACTTTCCAGGAGGAAGCCTTTCCCAATTTTCTTAATTCTAGGTCTTTCTCTCTGTCGGTTATCTCTAATTTAGCCTGCTTGGCTCAGTTTCCTCAACTGGATTTCGTTCTTTTGAGGCAATGAGGGTTAAGCGACTGGCTCAGGGTCACACAGCTAGAAAGTGTCTGAGATTGGGTTTGAACTCAGGTCCTCCTGACTCCAGGGCAAATGCTCCATCAGTGGTACCGTCTAGCTGCCCCTCTTCAACTGAATAATAACAGTGCCTCCCCAGCTGGCTTATCGTGAGGATCAAATAAGATAACTTTCATAAAATACTTGGCACAATGCCTGGCACATAGTAGGATATATGCCATTCCCTTCTCTAAACACTTAATAAATGTTTATTGACCAAAAAGAAAAAAAAAACAAGATGGATTTTACAAATGGCATTCCAAAAATCCTGTGCTGTTTTAAGCTACAAAAGCATAAAAGGATCACTAAGACTTTTGGAATACTTTGTATTGGATCCTCTAGGCAATAGGGAGCCACTGTAGTTTATAGACTAGGGGAGGGACATGATCAGACCAGCACTTTAGGAAGATCACTTCGATGGCTGAGTAAAGAATGGACTGGAGTAGGGAGAGGTTTGAGGCAAGGAGACCTCAGGGTTATCTGACAATCAGGCATTCTTTCCATAATACCAGGATGCCTCTGATCCTAGGCTGAGAGGACAAGGACTCCTGGGGCTTTGGGATGAGGAAACTGAGAACACCCCTTTTTAACCTAACTCGGATATTCCCTGCTGCTTATCCCACCCTAGTGCCTAGTGGTAACTTTAGGGTGCTGAGCTGTTTGAGATAGTGACCCAAGGATAGGAGTGGGGGGGACGGACGGACTTGTCCTGCCCACTCCAAAACAACTGGATCGTCCAGACCAGCAGCCTCTCTGTGCTAGCTAGAGCAAGAGTCATCTACCTTCTCTCCTTTCTAGCTGCTCCCTTCCAGGTTTGCCCATTCCCAAGAACCCTAAGTGGGAAATCTGTACTACCAGGGCTCCAGAAAGTTAGTGGGCACATAAAAATTCAAGGACTCCACTCCTGAGAGAGGAAGGAGATTTGCAAGGGTTGTTTGGCATACCCAAATAGACACAATTCAATTGAGCTCCAACCCTTTGCCCCACTCCGAGTTCCCGGAAAAGACTCACGGTAGGGGAATCCGCACACAAACTGACAGCATAGACAAAGGACTCAGACAGCAAAGGGGACTCCCCCAAGCAGAGCCAAATCTTAGCCCCAAGGGAAGGGGAGGCTGCGTGCTGGAGCTGCTCTGCATCATTAAAGGCAGGTGCAGGTTGGTAGGGGGTGGAGGTAGAGAAGGAGATGTTTGGATAGCCCGGGGCTGGGGCAGGGCTGCTCTCTGTGTGCCCCATTACTCCAGTTGCCTTTCTGTCATGGGTTCTGTCTCTTTGTCTCTCTCTCTCTGTCTCTCTCTGCTGGTCTTTGCTCTTTCGCTGTGAGCCTTGTCTATGCAACTCCCACGTCTCTTGTGTGTTTTGTCCGCCAGGAGTCGCAGAAGTTCCAGCAAGGACGGACTAAGGGGAGACGTGGGAGTGAGTGAGTGTGTGTGTGTGTGTGTGTGTGTGTGTGTGTGTGTGTGTGTGTGTGTGTGTGTGTCTGTGTGTGTGTGTGTGTGTCTGTGTCTGTGTCTGTGTCTGTGTCTGTGTCTGTGTGTATGTATGTTTTAATCAGACTGTGAGTGTATATATATGTGAGACTTGGTTGACTCACCCCTGTGCCCAGGCCCAGACTACCTATGTCCCAAAATGTTCAGCTCAGCCCTCCGCCCTTCCCCTTCACCCCCACCTTCGGCCATAAGAGCTGACGGTGCTGGGAAGCAGCTTGGCCCAACAGAGACAAGACAAGCCCCAACCAGTGCCGGGCACGGAGCGCCTGTGCCCGAAAGGCCCACAGATTCCCCTCTTCCCCTCCATCCCCTCAGTAGTCGGGACATCCCCCCCAAAGATATAGGGTGGCGAGGAGGTTAAAAAAGTGCAGAAGAACATGGAGGGGGAACCCCAGAGTCCACACACCTGGCCCGCATGCGTGCCTGGCCCCACGCACAGAGAGCCCGAATCAGCCTGGCAGACTTTGGTCTCGGGCACCTGGAAGGGTAGGGTCACTGCCCCAGACTCACCAGAAGTAAACAAAGAGGAGAAACTGGAGCCCTAGGAAGGTGGACGGCATTGGGGTGGGGTGAGGGGGGACTTTATCCCAAAGAGAGGGAGCGGGTAGTTTGGGGCGGGTCAGATCCAGCTCAAGTTCCTGGGTCCCGATCCCTGCGCCTCCCATCCCTACAGGGCAAAGGGTCGTGGCCCCTCCCCGCCCCCTCCTCAGCGCTGGACTCGGCCGCCGCGTCCGGCCCCAAGCGGGTAATTATAGGGGCAGTGGCCAGGCTGGCCGTAAAAGGGGGTGGATGAGATTGCAAGGGCCCTAGCGCCGAGTGGGAGGGGGCAGCGGGGGACGGGATGGAGTTACAGTCTCGTACGCCCCATCGTCTAGTCTCTACCCCCAGGACACGCAGACAGGCCGGCCCACGTGCGGGCCCCACGCTGACACACAGTGATCGCTCGATCCCGGCGGGGAGCGGGGAGCGAGACAGATCTGGCCCCGTGACTGACTGAAGAGTAAACAAGCCTCTCCCCCCCCACCCCCTTCCTCCCAGATACCAGGAGAGGCGACTTAGGATGGAGTTGGTTTAGAGCCACAGGGGGAGGAAGACGCCAGACACCAAGAGAGACACTGATATGAGACCACACACAAATAGGTACACAGCACACACCAACCCTTAAACACAGTCCGCATACATATAATGTGATACATGCGTATATATGTGTATGTATATATACATATGCACACAATTCATTTCTGCAGAGCATTTATTAAGCTCCTACTGTGTGATAGTCTCTGTGTTATTTGCTGGTGAGAATGATAGGACAGACAAAAATAAAAGTCCCTTTTCTGCAGTAACATTCTGAGAATTCTGTGCTTTATGTTTGTTTTAATGCTATGTGTTTACCAGGGGTGAGGAACATGTGGCCTTCTAGGTCCTTAGGTTGGACCTTTTGACTGAGTCCAAGTCTTTTATTAAGAGAATTTGTTCTGTCGAGTTTGGATTCAATCAACAAAGGGCCGCACTTGAGGACCTAGAGGGCCACGCGTGGCTTGAGGCTGAAGGATCTCCACCCTGGTTATAAAGGGTATCCCAAAGTTTTGGTACCCTTTTAGGCTTTAGTACCTTAAAAGGCTTTTGGGACATCTTATATGTGCATAATGTCTCCCACTAGAATGTGTATATGTAGGTAATGCTGGCAGGCAAGAACAAAATTCCTTATATCCCCAGGGCCTGGCACGTAGAAGCTGCTTGTTGGTTGATAAGTATGATATGATGGGCAATGTAACAAGGAGAAGAGAAATTTGGATAAAATGCTTTCAAGAAAGTGGGGGGATGAAGATGAAGTGTCAGTTTTCATTGGAGGGATCAGGGAAGGCTTCCTGTAGTACAGACATCTTCATATTCCTATTTATGTACAGAAACATATGCAAACATATAACATAGAGTCACATATATTCTCACATATGTGGTCAAACTCATTTATATGTTATACACAATCCACACACAGATGAGCATAGTCACTTTAGGGATATTGGTACTAGAGGTGTGCTGGAGCCAATGGGAACTGACTGTTTAATTTTCAGTGTGAACTTTTATACCTCAGAAATCAACAAATGCTTCAAATCAAGGCTTAGTTTATTGTTTTCTTGTCTAGTCTTAATAAATGTTGGAGAAATTGTTAATAATGCAGGTTAAACTTAAAAGTATTTCATTCGTGCTTTTTTTAGAGAGCTGATTGTTAAATATTTACCAGCACACCCCCTGATTAGCACACACTATCACACAAAAGCACGTGCTCATACACATAATCTCATATATCTAATTTCTGCCACCAGTGACACAACCTTTCAAACAAAGCCAACATTGACAAACAGTGCAAACAGTTCAGATGAGGGAATCTGGGAGGGGCAGTCAGCCAGGCAGAGTCCAGACTGGGGGTGTGGGGACAAGGGGGAATGAGAATGAACGCCCAACAGAGGTGTGAGCACGCAGGAAAAGTCACGTATCCCTAGTCACATGAAGACCTATACAGGGTTAGATCTCTCTCTCTCTCTGTCTCTGTCTCTGTCTCTCTGTCTCTGTCTCTGTCTCTCTCTCTCTCTCTCTCTCTCTCTCTCTCTCTCTCTCTCTCTCACACACACACACACACACACACACACACACACAGGAGCAGTTCCTATCCCTGAAGACCCCGCACCCAAGCTGAGCAGAGGGTACCTGAACAAAAAGAATGACCCAGTGAAAGTCATGAGATACTTAGGGGGAGCTTCTGACAAACTTATTCCTTATATTGTCAATATCCCATGGGGTATGAGTCCTCTTGGGCTGTGATTGAAATGTCCTGCAGTCTTCTGGAACAAGTCAAAACTCAAACCACCATTACCCCTACCACACACACCTTAGTCTCCTTCTGAGTCATACCTCCTGGACGCCTCGACTAGCACAGAGAATCCTGAATCTCTGCCTGAGTTTTGTGATAGGGAAGGGATTCTAGAAGTCATGTTTTCTTTCTCACATCCCCTCTTTCCTCCACCAGGGGAATAGCCCTCACCTCCGTGGCAGGTGCCATATCTGTGTCTGTCGGCACTGGGAATTGTCTCTGTCTTCCTTTGGCTCTTGGCACTGGGCCGTTCTATTTGTTCTGAAGTTGGAATTTCTAGGGTTCTCCTGTCAGTTATCCAGACTTGAAATAAAATTATGCCCTTTATGTCCAGCTTCCTTGGCTTCCCAGTGGCTTGCTGTTGAATCCCTGTACCTCTAAACTCTCCTGTTGCCTGTAATTTTGGATGTTCTTCCCAGATCCTGACACCGAATGCTGGATTGACTTTTGACTTGGCTCAGTGCAGTTGCTGACTGGGACCAAATCCCCCTACCTATCCTGACTTGGGGTTATGTTCGGTTAGTCAAGAAATCGGCAAGAAGGAGAAGCAGTATGTCATAGTAGTTAGAGAACTAGCCTTAGAATAAGAAAGATCTGGGTTTCAGGCCTACCTCTGACACACATTGGCTGTATTGTTCATGGTTGTTGTCATTGCCGTCCATTCATTTCAGTTTTGTCTGACGCTCCATGATCCCATTTGGGGTTTCATACTAAAGTAGTTTGCCATTTCCTTCTCCAGCTCATTTTACAGATGAGGAAATTGAGGCAAACAGGGTTAAGTGACTTGCCAGGGTCACACAGTTAGTAGGTGTCTGAGGCCAGATTTGAACTCACAAAGATGAGTCTTCCTGAGTCCAGGCCCAGTGCTTTGTCCACTACACTTCCATATCACTCTGGGTAAGTCTTAACTTCTCTGTGCCCACCTTCCTTCCCCCTTCCACACCTTAAGACTCTAAATTACAGAGCTGAGGTTGATTGTCATGGGTAGATGGAATTTCCTCTTTGAGAATTCTCTCTATTCATGAAGTCACAGGTTCAGTTTTGGTTTTTAGTTTTTTAAAAGAAAGAAAGAGTTAAAGAGGGCCTGGGATTGGGAGGGAGGGACAGGAGCAAGAACTGCCTAGGGCTTCTTTGTTCTTGACCTGGAGTTCTTAGAAGTTGTAAGAGCTCCCTGTACAAAAAACATTAGAGCATAGGTTTGAATTAAAAATAGGATAGAAGGGAGCTCTCCCCTCTCTGAACTTGGAATCAACTTTGTTTGTACCACTCTTAGGCACTTACCATGGTCTAGTTTGTTAGCCTTGTTATCCGGGGACAGGTCTTATCTCCCCAGCTAGATGGTAAACTCCTTAGGAGCAGGGAGCAAGGGCTGAGGTTCATTCATCTCTGTCTACCCCTAGGGAGTGGTAGCCTTGGCCACTATGGGGGAGGGGTGAGGGAGAAGGAGAAGAGGAGAAGAGTGGGAGAGGGAGGGAGGCGTGTGTGAGGGGTGGGGGGAGAGAGAGAGAGAGAGAGAGAGAGAGAGAGAGAGAGACAGAAACAGAGACAGAGACAGAGAGAGAGAGCGATCCCCTCTTAACAGTTTCAGCTTCAGCAGCTATGTGACACACTGGATAGGTAGACAGAGTGCTAGGCCTGGAGTCAGGAAGACCTGAGTTCAAATGTGGCCTCAGACACTTACTAGCTGTGTCACGCTGGGCAAGTCACTTAGCCTTATTTGCCTCAGTTTCCTTATCTGTAAAATGAGCCGGAGAAGGAAATGGCAAACCATTCTAGTATCTTTGCCAAGAAAACCGCAAATGGAGTCATGAAGAGTCTCAGATACAAGTGAAATGACTAAACAGCAAAGTTTTAGCTTCACACATGAACACCCTCCTTGGAGTAGCGGGGAGGTCCCAATTCCTCAAATGCTCAGGGAGGGCTCCTAATGTCCTGTGAGGCTAGGTTCCCCTCACCCACCTACAATTTCAAGGTCTTAGTTACTCTTTAGATCTAGTTTTGCTCAGAGACAGGCTCCTGCTGGTTGTCCTGTCTGCTGCCCAGTGGGGAGGGCTTGCTTATCTGTGAATTTCTCTGGACTAGGATAACCTGACTATCCCTAGTTTATCTCTGAATGCGTTCTACAGTCTGGGTCCCAAATTATCGAGGAATATCTTGCCCCGGGCATATAGTTTTCTCGCTTGTAAAGCAATCCTTTCTCTGTCTCCTTCAGCCCCTTTTTCTTTTTAACCCTTTCGTGCCCGCTCTAAACATTGAACCATGCCGAGCAGGGGCTGAATGATCCCATGTCAGGGATGTTTTTGAGTGGATTCCTGAATCTAGAGGGAGCTGGGCCAGTGGGCATCAAAGGTCTCTCTGCCAATTCTGATAACCTATTATTTATTTAGCAAGTATTCTGTGGTAGGAAAGGCTCCCAGGTATTCCTGCTCCCCAGTTTTCTCTTAGACAAGGTGTGGAATCCCCTAGACAAAGGGAGCTCATTGTCCTGGGCCTTGAGAACAAAGATCTAATTGACAGCATGTAGCCAGTGAAGCCATGGTTAGTTAACGCCAGAGCTACATCCTTATATTTGGTCTTTAGAAGGGGGCCACTTTTAAACTCAAGGGGACTGGAGAAAGAATAGGTCAGGTAGGGGGGACAAAGGGGACCACAAATAGACACAGATGTGGCTGCATCAGAAGAAACTGCCAGGCAGTGAAGAGGGCTAGGCCAGTCTCTGAGCCACAGGAACATATATACTAGCAACAAGATAAGAGAATAATTGCTGATCTAAACCAAGGACCTGGTACAAGCCAGGAGTTGGTCATGCTGGAAGAGAGGAACAAGGAGGGACAGAGACATAGTGTGGACTAAGAAGCCTAGGCCTCATCCTTCACTGGTACTGTGAGTCATGTGGGCTTTGTAGGTACCAAAGGAAGGGGTCAATTCCCTAGTGAGTGCAATTTCTTTTTCTACTTGGGAGAGGGTTATCTCCAGGTGTTACTCCAACTATGTTGTTATTGTTTGTCCTTTGTTCTTAAAAAGGACCATGACATCAGAAAGGTGATTTCATGACTTGCAGGCTGTGCAGCCACCAGCCTCACTTTCTCTTCTGGAGCCAACTGGGTCCAGTGGCAAGATATAGATCAGGGTGACTCGAGATGTCCCTGGATGCAATGGGAGGCCTTGGCCTTTTTAAGCTAAGGTCTTTAACACATCTCAGTTCCTTGGCCTTTTTAAGCTAAGGTCTTTAACAGGTCTGTGTTTCATTGAGGCAGTGGGTTCCTGGGGAAAGTGGGTTCACTGTAGAGGTGGACAGCTTAACACCTCAACACCCCTGAATTCTTTTCCTCCCTGTCTGTTGGGGGCTTGTGAGTGGGGAGCCACTATGAATTTTGAAGACCATATAAGTTTCTGGGAGGCAAAGATCTAGTAGAGGGAGAGGGATATTTGGCTCTCTAGAAACTGAGTTTTTGTTTTTGTCCTTTTCTGGGAGGTGGCAAGGGGGCAGGGGGAATGAGGAAGAAAGGGAACCCAGGGCAGCGCTGTAAATCTGGAGAATGATATAGGTTTCCAAGGAAGGCAGAGGCCCATTAGGATAGAAGGGGGAGTTGGTTTGACTGTACATAGACTTAGGTACAAGAGTTTTCTTGTCAGGTGCAACAAAACCTATGCGTTACCTGTTTATCTGAATACTTATATAGTAACCAAGGACCCTTTCCTTTTTCTCTATATAAATAATACCACTATGGTTACTTATCTGTTTGTCTTCTGGGTCCCCCTACCACAGGGGTTCTTAACTTGGGGTTTGTTTGTAGGTTGTTAGTTTTAAAAGTATTTTATAACTATATTTCAATATAATTGGTTTCCTTTATAATCCTATGTATTTTATTTTATTCATTTAAAAAGATTATTCTGAGAAGGGATCCAAAGGTTTCATCGGACTGTCCCAGGGATTCATGTTACAAAACAGATTAAGAATCCCTATGTTTGGGGCAGCTAGGTAGCACAGCAGATAGAGTAGTGCCCCTGAAGTCAGGAGTACCCGAATTCAAATGTGACCACAGACACTTACTGTGTGACCTTGAGCAAGTCACTTAACCCTGATTGCCTCAAAAAGAAAAAAGAAAGAAAAGAAGAGAATCCCTGTGACTCAGACCAGTTCTCTGGTAGTCTAGGTTCTATGTTCAAACAAACTGAAACACTCACAGGATATTTAATAGTTAAGAAAGGATTTACTTGGCCATAGCAGGAGTAAGATATTCAACAGGGATAGGCATTGAATACACCTCAAGTTGATTCAGCTGAGTAAAGTTCTCTGGCCTGTATTACCCATCGTGACTGAGAGCTCCTCGTGGAAGCTTGTGCTCAGGTGATGAGGAAATGACATCAGTACTCTTTGCCTTGAGTCTCCTGAGCCAACCAAGTCCCAAGGGAGGTCTCAATACCTTAAAAGGTAACCTAGCCTAACCTGCATGGAGAGAGAGGTCAAGCTGAGGCTCCTACTGCCCCTTGGTGGTAAGATGCTTAAAGTCTTCTAGAGGACTTTCATTCACTTAAATGACTTTAGAGCCATTACTAGGGCAACAGGTGGCACAGTGGAGAGAGTGCCAGGCCTGGAGGCAGGAAGACTCTTCTTCCTGAGTTCAAATCTGGCCTCAGACACCTACTAGCTGTGTGACCCTAGACAAGTCATTTAACCCTGTTTGCCTCAGCTTCCTCATCTTTAAAATGAACTGGAGAAGGAAATGGCAAACCACTACAGAATCTTTGCCAAGAAGATCCCAAATGGGGTCACGAAGAGTTGGACACGACTGAGTAACAGCAACAAGGCTTATTATTGGTCACCCCCAATCTCTAATATTTAAGAAGCCTGATACAGGCTAAAGGAGGAAGAAAAAAAGAAACTAAATCAGATATATAGAAGAAACAAAACATACTAAACATGTTATAATTCCCTGAAGGAGTGAGAAAATCTGGAAGAGTTCCAGGTAGTACCAATTCCCACATCTAAATGATCAGGTCCATGTGGTGGGTGGTACCAAAATTTTGCAGTTCACAGTGGGTCTCTCCATGTAAGAAGGTAACCAAAAACAGAAGAAACATTAGGGCTACAGCAAAAACAATGATACTTCCAGCAGTGACCAATCCTTAGCGCAGGCCAGGGAGAATTACTCTGTACTAAAATCCACTCGGTATTCCCTGACCCATCAGCCAGGGTCCGCCTCCTTGGGACCCCACTGGGGAGGGGACAATACATAGTCTTTGCTCCATGGGGGGGGGGCCCTCTGAGCTACTGCCCCTCCCCCCTTTCTTAGTTAGTTAGACACATTGCCCTCTGCCTTGACTGCCAGAGAGCTTGCTCCCTCCCCTTGGTGCTCCAAGTCCTCCTGGGGAGATTTATACAGTGATCGCTAGGGGTTGTCCTGGCAGCAGAGTCAGGGGCCAGTCTGCCTTTTGCCACTGCCCAGGCCAATTTCTATCCTCTGTCCACTGCCCCTAGGGCTCCATATCTCTACTCCCTGACTCTAGAGCCCTTATTTCTGCATGCTAATAACAGCAGTGTGCTGCTGCTGGGGCCCTGCAACAGTGCCTGCTGCCCCACCTAGCCAAGGCTACTGGGGCCTGTGTCTCTGCTGATTGATGTTTACTGCCGTCATCTGAGGCCTTCATCCCTTCCCCTGTGTGCTGTTGTTTGTTGCTTCTGGGGCCGTGCCTATGTCCTCTGCCTCCAGTCAGTCATCAACGGGACCTTGAGTCCCCTCCCTTCCTCCCTCCACATAAGCTCTTGGAGTACAGGGACTGTTTTTTTGTTTGGTCTTTTTATTCCTAGAGCATAGTTCAGTGCCTTGCTCCACATACATAGTATGCACTTCAAAAATGCTTGTGGGTTTTGATTTAAAGAGTTACTAAGAAATGAATAAAAAAATTTGTTAAGCATTTACTTAGAGTGCCAAATATTATGCTAATTACTGAGGATAAAGATAGAAAAAGAGAGATAGTCCTTGCTCTCAAAAAATTCATATTCTAATTGAAGGAAATAATACATACAGTAGGGTTCATTTAGGGAAACTAGGTGATAGAGCTCTGGGCCTGAGGTCAGGAAGACCTGAGTTCAAATATGGCTTCAGAGTCTTACTATCTATGTGACCCTGGGCAAGTCACTTAACCCAGTTTGCCTCAGTTTCCTCATCAGTTAAATGAGCTGGAGAAGAAAATGACAACCCACTCTAGTATCTTTGCCTAGAAAACCCCAAACGGGGTCATGAAGAGTCAGACACAACTAAACAACAATAATAATGAAGGTTCATTAGTAGGATGGCTGGTAAGGACTAAGGATCCTAAGAGTGCACTTGCAGGGTAGAGTGTAGGGCCAGGTGGTTTAGAACGTTCTGCCATAGAGCAGATGTTAAGGTCCAGTGGTTCGCTAACTTACTAGATCTGTGTTCATGTGTGAGTGGCGATGTCTGATTGATAGCTGGTAGCTGGAGCGAGGAAGGGCCACAACCACTAGAAAGAAGGGAGAGTGGAACAGGAGCATTGGGCCCCCTTCCACAAGGGTATCAGTGTGGGGAGGGAGAAAGGGGAAACCCTGGTGAGATCTGGGATGAGCTAAGTGAAAGAGGAAGGCAGAGAAGAACTCAGGTGATGGAGAGGTCACTTCCTGTTAAGAGTGTCAAAGAAGGCTAAATGGAGACTACGGCATTTGACTTGAATTTTTGGGAATGAGTAGGAGTTCAATGCTCAGAAATAAGAAGAGACTATTCCAAGCAAACATAATCTCAGGAGGAGAGGCCATGAGTTCAAGGAATAGAGAATAGTCCAGTTTAGCTGGGACATAGGGAGTAGTAGGAGAGGGAGGTAGGTCTTTAAAAAAAAAAAAGGAGATTGGAACTGGATTGTTGAAGCTAAGGACTTTAGACAATATTCTTTTTTTTTTTTTTTTTTTGCAGGGGAGAAGGCAGGGCAATTGGGGTTAAGTGACTTGCCCAAGGTCACACAGCTAGTAAGTGTGTCAAGTGTCTGAGGTCACATTTGAACTCAGGTCCTCCTGACTTCAGGGACTGAACTCAGGTCCTCATGACTCACTGCATCACCTAGCTGTCCCTTATTTTATTTTATTTTATTTTATATTTGGACAATATTTAATAGGCAATGGGGAGACATTGAAAATTTTGAGTAAGACAGTGACCTATTTAGAACTTTGTATTAGGAAGATTACACAGACAGCAGTATGTGAGATGGCCAAGCTCAGGAGACCAATTAAAAGTAATTTAATTTATAAATTTGATTAAAGTAGCCTCTAGTTCAGGTAAGAGGTAGCAATCTTAACTGGTATAGTAACAATGGAAATGGTTAGAAGGAATAGATTTGGAAGACATTTCTGAGATAAAACTGAGAACTTGGCAACTGGGGAGGAAGGCATTATGGAGGTCAAAGATGGCTTCCAGCTTAGGTGACTGGAAGAATAGAATTATCATTGACAGAAATAGAGAAGCTAGGAGTCCCAGCTCCCGCCTTTGAGCATGGATAAGCTACAGTATGTAACTACTTCTGAGAATCTATAATTTTGTGGGCGTGGGTACTTCCTCTGCCTACGCAGATCATAACCTCTCCATAACTTGGTCCCAAGAGTTACTGTGGCTGAAAAAGGCATCCCTCCACCCCCCCCCACCCCCTGCAGAACTGGAAGTGTGCCATCTCCTCCTGGAAGCCCCTCCTGATCCCCTTCACTGTTAGTTTTCTTTCTTCCTAAATTCTTGTCTATCTCTTAGCATATATACGTATTTGAGACTTAAACCCAATGGAATATAAACACCTTGAGGAAGTGTGTACATATGTATGTATGTACAGATATATTCTACAGCAGGCAGTACCAATTCATCAGCTCTCTTCAAACCCATACTATCCCAGACCATCTCAGAGCACCTCTCCACCTCTGCCCCAATGTCCTTTTTCTCATAGACAGAACCTCCACCCCCAAGCTTCTTCCTCCAGTTGATGATGTCTTCTCCAAACCTCCATCTGGGGAAGCACCCATGTCAATGATCACACTCTTTTCAAACATTGACCCAAACATGACGCCCTAGACCACTCCTCTGCCTTATTCTCTTAGCACGCACTTTCCCCCTCTCTCCTTCTCAAGCTGTCCTTTACCCTTCCTTCTTGCCTTTGTTTCTCCCCTTTTATTATGTGTCGTCTTCCTCTTCTCAGTGTAGGCTTCTTGGAGGCAAGGATTGTCTTTCTTTTTTTAACTCTCTCTCTCTCTCTCTCTCTCTCTCTCTCTCTCTCTCTCTCTCTCTCTCTCTCTCTCTCTCCCTCCCTCCCTCCCTCCCTCCCTCCCTCTCTCTCCCCCTCCCTCTCCCTCTCCCTCTCCCTCTCCCTCTCCCTCTCCCTCTCCCTCTCCCTCTCCCTATCCCTATCTATCTATCCATCTAGCTAACTATCTGTTAAGTCCCAAAGCCATTGGTATGGGATTCTTTCCTCATTGTTTGAGATTAATGTCCTTGGCCTTCATGGCTTTGGTGGGGTATGTGTGGAGTTGTCAAGATGAGAGAAGTCCGATTTCTTCAGTCTCTTTGGGCTCTGTAATTGCTTTGAGTGATTCTGGCTTGCAGCTTTGAGGGAGAAGATGGAAGACACCACTCTCACTTCAGGTTGCTGAGGGATGAATAAAAGTCTGGGAAGAAGCTGACATGAGAGGAGCTAGCTGTGTCCATTATGTCCCTAATCCCCAGCCTACTACACTAGAGATTTTGGGGAATTTCCCCTAGGGTGAGATCTGGAACTCTTATTTCTTGGCTGAGCCCAGTTATTTTGCTCCTAGGGGGAGGGCTCCTTCATTCTGTCTTGTCTGGGATATAGTCTCCTATGTATAGTTTTTCTGATTTGTTTTGCTATCAGTGAATCAAAGGATTTCTTTGCTACTGATGTTTGTTCACTGTGGACATGGCATTTGGTGGGAAGGGAGTTCTTGGGACCCTCCTTTCCCCATTAATGAATAGATTGAACCTGAAAAACACATCCTCTAAACTAATAAGGTAGTTTAAGGAAGCAGAGGGATATAATTCTAGTCTGGTACCCCCTCTCTCTCTAAGGAGAGTAGAGTGGCCCTGCTTCTGGCCCCAGCTTCCTGCTTTCCTTCCTGGCAGGAAATAAAGGCTCCTTTGGAGAAGGGTGGGGGGAGAAGAAGCTAGAGTTATCTATTCTGCCTCACTTGGAGCCATACAACAACACCCCCATGCTATCCATGGGGAATAGCCTCATTACAATGAGGACTCTGTCTGCAGGAATACAATTTCTGGTCACTTATTTTTACAAAAAAAAATGGGGATTTTTGCTAGTTTTTCTAAAAGCTGGGACAATTTTCTTTGTCCTCCTGTTTTTTCAGTTGTTGCTGTTGTTTGTCCTTCTTGAAGAGGACCATGGTGAGGACCAGGTGAGGCCATGACATATTTTTCAAGGGCAGACTATTGTTTTCCAAATGGGGCTACTTGAGTATACCTTTTTGGCCTAAATCACCTCTGAAAATGAAGAGGACAAACAACCAAAACAGCCACAAACACCCCTAAGCCCGTTTCTTGGAGCTAGAGTAAAAGGGAGAACAGGGGAAGGAAGTCCTTCCCTCACTCATTCATGTGGTGGCCTGCATATTAGGCAACCTGGACATGCTTCAAAGGCTCCTCAGGGCACCTCCATTTTAGGCCAACTGGAATCTCAAAGCCCATTGGTATGGGACTCTCTCCTTGTTGGTGGAGGTCAATGCCTCTGGCCAGGGTGAAGTTGGAAGAGAAGGGAAAAGAGCGATTCAATTACTTGACTTTCTTTGGGGCTCTGCGATCACATGTGTAGAAGTGCAGTCATTAAATGATTTAGCAAAACAACAGCACAGTTCTTAATAACTTTGCAATAATCTCTGAAAAGTTCTTGAGACTCTAAGATTTTGTGGGTGTGGCCAAAGGAGAAGTACCTCTACCTTCTCTGAATCAGTACTCACATCTTTTTGGGAAACAATATGGCCAATGTACTTAACAGAAATTCTGTTAAAGTGGAGTTGGTCAATTGATAGCTTCAGGCTAGCTTCCTCCAGCCAATCTAACATTTTTATCAGTTTCTTCCTATGTTCTTCCAGTGTCTTAGGGCACACTAACACTTCTATGTAGTTTATGTCCCTGACCACTTGATCAGTTTTTGGAAAGTGGCCGATAGCCCTAAGATGCCCTGGAACATTTGCTCAAACTGGTAAAAATCCAGCTGGACATTTGAAGGCAGTCTTGCCTCAGACATAGGAATCTGGTAGCATCCACCATTTAAGTCCAGTCCTGAAAACCACTAGCAGACAATCCAGGACATCTTGCACCCATGGCATGGTATACTTAGTATACTTTGGTCCTTTTATTTAAAAATTTGGTAATCAAGACACATCTGTATCTTTCCATATTTCTTAGGCACCACCATTATGAGTGATGCCTAGGGGCTGCTGGATTCTGTGATAATGCCAATAGCACTTCTTGGAGATGGTTTCTGAGGTCTTTCATCATGGACAAAGGAATCCTCCTAGATATTTCTCTGAATGGTCAGGAATCACTGAACTGGATTCTATGCACATCCCACATTCTACTCATGCAACCAGAACACATCTATTCTTTTGCTAAGTTTCAACCTCAGCCTTCAACTCTTGTGGTACTGGGGAGTCCTCAAAGTCAGGATCCAGCTCAAAGAGTGAACAGTTGGGGCTCCTGTGGTCCCTGGAGCATCTTGTCTGTCCTCTTGTAAGACTGCACAGTCAGCACAGATGGTCAACTGTACAGGTATTGGGTCTCAACTTGTTGTTGGAAGTATCCTGCTAGAATTTTGAAAAGACTAGAATTAGGGGAAGTGAGGTAGTACGAAGGATAGAACACTGGCCCTGGAGTCAGCAGGACCTGAGTTCAAACGGGCCTCAGATACTTGACACTTACTGGGTGACTTTGGGTGAGTCACTTAACCCTGCTTCACACAAACACACACACACACACACACACAAGAAAGAAGAGAAAACACTAGAATTTGTTCCAAGCAATGCTGATGCTCCAGTGATCGCTGGAGGACTTGGACATACCAGAACCACAGTGTTCACATTTCTGTTGACACTAACAACTTCCTTGGGAAATCTCAAGCTCACCTGGATGTAAAGACACAGGCAAACAATCAAGGGAGGCTACACCCAGTCATGTGGTAGGGGATGAAGAGGCCTCCATCTTAGGCAACCTAGACATGTTCCAAGGCCCCTCAAGGTGCCTCCATGTTAGATAAACTGGACATGCCCAGACAAACTTGGGTTATATTATTGATTTATCTTTATATCTATCTATCTACCTGTCTAGCTTCCTTAGTGGGAAAATGGAATAGTTAACAAAATTCTAAGCAAGCATTTCTTTATCAATATAATAAGAAGGGTCATGGAAACCGCAAAGCAGACAAAACTGTAGTAATAGGACTTGCAGTTTAATATTACAATGAGGGGATAGGGGCAGGACAGTAGGAAGTCACAATGATATAAAAATAATAAAAGATTTTTTTTAAAATGATCTACCCAACCTTGAAATTTCCTAACATTTACTAAGTTTGACCATGATAGATAACTAGATATAGATAGATAGATAGACAGACAGACAGACAGATGATGTGCCAGGCGCTATGCTAAGTGCGGGGAATACAAATGCAAGCAAAAAGAAAGATAGTCCCTGCCCTCAAGGTGCTTACATTCTAATAGGGGAAGACAAGACATTAAAAAGGTGGATTATATCCAGTACTGCAAATGATGTATTTCTGAACCAATATTTTCACAGATAATGGAGTTTGACCAGTCAGAAACAAAACACTCAAATACTCTAATAGATCTGGGATCTCATTGAGGTGGTCCCTCCATCTATAGAGATTGCTACCCAGTTGTGCTTGCTCATCGTATGTGACTCTTGTCCATGTCCCAAGTGCATCTTGATTACAAATTGAACACAAGGAGTCTATCTGACATCTTGAGAGGGTCTTTCTTTCTCTTTATATCTCAAGGATACCAGTGGAGCATAAGAGCTACCCTTTTTGTTATCCCTCACTCTGGCCATGTGATCAGCCATTTTTAAAAATCATGTATTTTTTGATGCCTTACTTTGTTCTGGCTCTTCTTTATATTTCCTTATTATATGTTGCAAGCAATTCCCTCCTACATATGCTTCTCCATTGCCCTCTGAGTGATGTTCATTTTAAATTCATTAGACTCTAGTGTTCCATGATGCATAGCCATATATCCACACCTGTAGAATATTGGTATTAAAAAAAATGAGGCTTGATTTCAGAGAAAAATATGGAGTCATTAAAAGAGTTTTGCCGTTTTCCCAAGTCATTTCAACCTGCTTTCCTCCTCCTGTTTAATGCTGGCCCCAGTGCTCTGTCCATTCACAGTTTTTGTCAAAGATATATACTGATGGATGACCTCTATGGGTTGTCCATCTGAGTTCATGTCATAATCTGGACAACAGGTATTCTTCACCTACTCATTCCTTGTCTGGATGATCGATGATCACATTCAATAGATTCCCTAGTGTTCCAGGGCTTCACACAACTATCACAAATGTTTGGAGGAGCTTTATAAGTACGTTTTCTTTATGTATCAAGGGTATTGTTAAGGATATGAGTAGAGAACAGGCAACCACCTACAAGTGATATTGCAAGGTGGAACACGCCTTTGCCATAACGTGATTGATTGAAACAGGTAGAGAATACAAGATCACACTGTGCCCATTGTTTGTTGACAATTAAAAAAAAATAACCTTTTTTATTCAGTAGGACTTTTTTTTTTTTCTGACAAGGTGCTCCCCATGCATTCATCAGAATTACTTAAGATTCTTCGAAAGATACATGAAGGAGTTAAAAAGGAAATGTAAAGATGTGAAGAAGTTCCTCAGTCAGTTGGGATGAAATTGATAGGCAAGTCTCCATTGGCTGGCTGGATCAGCCTCACCCCAGTAGGTTTTAGAAAGTGAGAGCCCACTCTGTGTCATCAGTCACTGAGAGGAAACTATCTCTGGCAGTCCAGATGAGAGCCAGATAGGGAGGAAGAACCCAGTTCTTGAGGACTTTTTTTTTTCCCTACCTCTAGTAGTGTGAAGCAAGGGAGAGGGAGAAAGTTCTCTTTTTCCCACCCTCCATGACCCACCCAACCAGCAGAGCAGCAAGTCTCTTAGAAGGAGATTTTGTGCTCACTAGAACACTTAAACGAAAGATAAAATGAAAAAGGTACAAGGGAAAAGCAGAAAAAGGAATCCTGAAGAGAAGGATGATATACCAGCTCTAGTCCATATCTAGTACATGAATGGAGAGAGAACCATACTAACAATAATAGTTATAACATACATTTACAAAGGAATCTAAAGTTTGCAAGCTATATATGTTTGTACCCCTCTGGGGTCACTTTCTCAATTCCTACTGGCATTGGCAGGATGGGTCCCCAGAGAGTAGGTAACTACTACTTCCCTCAGAGTCCTAGGGGTAACCCTGAGAGGCTGGGCTTTCCAGTATTATCGTTTCTGAGCCCCAACAAGTGTGTTCTCCATTAATAGTTAGCGATATCAATTAGTTTTTAGAAAAGGGATTTACTAAGATAGTGCATCAAGAATAGCTGGCACAAAATATTTTTCCCCAAATAGGGCTATATCCTCCTTATGAACATGTAAGGTTCCTGCAGAGAGTGGGCTCAAATTTAAATACAGTGACAGTGAAACACATATTAGATAACACATGTGGCAAAAGGATACTTCCAACTTTTGGCCCTGGAAGTCATTTTCTCCCTTTCTAGAATACTCATGAAGTTCACTACATCAGTGATGGAGGAATTGTTCCATTGCTCTTCTGGGCTGGTTCCTCATAGGCCATGATGTCTCCACTGGATAGAAAGCTTTTGCTCCTGTTTGGGCATGATTCAATGGCTCAATCTGCTGCTTAGCTACATCAAACAGGTTGTTCTGTTCCTGCATTTGGATCTACATAGGGCTTGGTTATTTCTGGACTACACTATTCAAGTTTGATATGGTCACTTGAACTGAAGCAAGATGAAGGGATATGTATTTACACATGCTTAAAGGCCTGGAATATCTGCTCTCTCTTCAATGCCTGTCTCTTCATAGGCCAGCCCCATCCTTATTACATAAATATCATTTTACTTCATCCTCCCAATGACTCAGTGAGGTAAATGCTATGATTATTCCCATCTTACAGATGAAGAAACTGAGGCTCATCATCTCATTGGAGCCCTATAAGTTAAATACTACAGGTAATATTACTTCCATTTGACAGATGAGGAAACTGAGGCTGAGAAGGTTGAAATGATTGGCCAAGGTCACACAGCTCATAAATATTACAGGCAGTATTTGAACCCATGTCTCTCCTGATTCCAGTTCCAGCAATTTTGTCATTACCCTATACTACCTTTCAACAAAACTGCACCTAGAAAGCATTCAGACCAATTAAACAGACAATATTAAATCATCATAATTAGTATTTACCTAGGTTTGCAAAGAACTTTAAAAATATCATCTCATTTTATCCTCATATCAACCCTAGAATATTGGTGTTATCATTATCACTATCTTGTGGATGAGGAAACCGAGGCAAATTAAGTTCAAATGACTTACTGAGGGTTGTACAGCTGGTAAGGGTCTGAGACAGAATTTGAACTCAGGTCTTCCCGAATCTAGGTTCAGTATTCTATCCACTTTAATACCCGGTATGTTGTCTTTTACCAACCTATTGCCACAAACACCGTTATGTTCCTATACTTCTTGAAAAGAAAAATATTTACATAATTTATGGACATAATAAATTCTGATTTACATTCACCAAAGTTTTTATTGCCTTATCCTAATTAATGCACAGAATTGAACATTAGAGCACCTTTTCTGATCAAATGAAAAGATGACTTGCCAGCTTGCATTCCTCCCCAAAAAGGAATTCAACCACCAATTTATTTACCCTTTTACAGTTAGACAGCAAACCAGTTTCCCAGACCGTCTTATCCTCTAAGGGACTGGTGAACTGCTTTCAAACCTCAGGCAATAACATATGTTGACAAATGGGTGAGTTTTATTTCCTCCTCAGTCCTCATTCTTAAGCTTCTGAGGACCTAGACTCAAACACTGAACTCACTATGTCTTCATGTAGTTGAATACAATATGTATTAAGTGCCTACTACGTGCAAAGTACTGAGCTAGCTCTTGGAGACACAAAGATGGAAGCCATACAGCTCCTGTCCTCAAGGAGCTCACAGTCTACCATGATATATAATGCAGAGACATATAATACAAGATAGAATGTGATGGAGACAAAGGAGAAAGCCAGGAAAAGTGCTTCAAGAAAATTTAAGGTGGGAGACAACACTTTCGTCTGCATGGCCTATTAATAATAATAGCTAGGTAGATGGCATATTAGGTAGAGTGCTGGGCCTGGAGTCAAGAAAACTCATGCTCCTGAGTTCAAATCTGGTCTTGATACTTACTAGCTGTATGACCCTAGGCAAGTCACTTAACCTTGTTTGCCTCAGTTTCCTCATTTGTCGAATGAGCTGGAGAATGAAATGGCAAACCACTCCAGTATCTTTGCCAAGAAAACACCAAATGGAGTCACAAAACTGGACATGACTCAAGAAGGCCTTTTGGCTATCTCCAGCTAGATATGCTGTGGACATTTCAGCGTGTCTAAAAGAGAACGCATTATCTTCGCCCCTAAACCCTCCCCTCTTCCTAACTCCCCCATTTTTGTTAAGGGCACCTCCATTCCTTTGGTCACCCAATCAGTTGCCAGATCTTCTGATTCTGCCTTCCAAAGGTATCTCCCATCTATCTCATTCTCTTTACTCATGGTGCCACTAATCGCCTTTGGCCAGGACTATTGCAATAACCACCCAGTTGATCTCCTGCATTCATCCTTCACTTAGGTGACAAATTAATATTCCTAAAGCACATGTCTGACCATGTCACCACCCTGTTCAAAAAGCTCCAGTGACCTGCCTGTGCTCCTAGCAAGCAAGCAAACACAAAGCTCTGTTTGGCTTTTAGAGTGTCTCACAATCTGGCTTTATGAGACTGTCTAGGCTTATTGAATTAATGAAAAAGCATTTGTTGAATGGCTGCTAGGTGCCAGGCAGTGCTCTAGTCACTGGGAATACAAATACAGAAGTGAAATAATCCCTTAAGAAGCTTACATTCTAATATGGGCGTTGTGGCCAGGGAAGGGAATTTGGACAAGGGCATCACAGTGATGGTGAGTGGAACCCAATCTGTTCATTGCCATGTCCTTTTCGGAAGTAATGGCAGTAATGATTTGATTATCATTTCCATAGCAGGAAAAGGAAAGCAGAGAATGCAGGAACCATGTCCTGGGGTAGATAGACATGAGGCATTGTGCAGTTCCCTCTCTGGACTCAATCCCCTAACCCAGACCGGACTTAGAGGTTAGGTTCCCAAAGGGCATTGACTCTTGCCCCTCAAGGTTCAAAGGGCAATCATTAGGGGCTGCAGTTTGTAGTACTGTCACCCACAAGTCACCATTTGTATACTTATTAGCCAGTTGCCTCAATTAATCTTTAGAAAAAGGAAATTTACTAAGATAACAAATGGTATAAGATAATTCCCCTCCAAAAACCTGAGGCACACTCTCCCACAAGTACACAAAGGGTCCAGGGGAAGAGTGGGCTTAAGTATGTGATGGGAGTGAAGTAAACATGTGCCCAAAGGGTAAATTCACAATTTCTGGTTACTGGAAGTCGTTTGTTGAGTTAGTTCATAGCTAGCATTCTTTTCTTGTGCAAAGGCAGTGAGGCAGGGCTGAAGGGGATGTCATAGTCCCTAAAACTGCTTCCTCCCTCAAGTGGCAATGGTTTTGCATGTGTGTGTCTGCTTTTCTTGTGGTGTCTCTCTTTGCTATGGGTTAGATGAGCTGTCTCCTGATGGTCTCTTTTCTCCAGTGACTTGGTCAACTAAAAGGAAGGAGGAGGGAGGAGAAAGAGGGAGAAACCTCTCCTCATCCCAGAAGCTGTTCCCTTTTACGGACTTGACACAATTTCAGATCTGAAATCTTCCACTATTGGGCTGGACTCCTCCGGATTGATGGACTATTCAATTGAGATGATTGATTTCAGCCAATATCACTTTCCTTCCCCATTTAATTAAAGAGATTCACATATCATAAAGTCAGTCACTCTACAAGCATTTAGTAAGCTGACTATGCACCAGGCTTTATGCAATATGCTGGGAATACAGGTATGAGCAAAAAGAATGACAGTCACTGTAATCAAGGAGCTTACATTATAATGGGAAGATAACACATAAAAGGAAGAAGAAAAGGGGAATGAGAGGAGATGGTACCCATGGCACAGTACTTCTGAGGTGTGAGGTCTAAGGTTGAAATGATCTTTCAGAGTGAAGGCATGATTGAAATGAAAAAGGCATCATTGAGATGATCTCCCATGCTGGGCATGATGGAGAAATGCAGTCTAGTGGGGGAATGAAGAGGAATAGAGGCATTACTGGATAGAAACTATCTCATCAAACTTCATCTTCTGTTGATTGCTTCATAGATTATTTGTATTGGGGGAGGAACTCCTTCCTTTCAATGGTTTATGGCCAACTGGATAGAGTAGGCTGGGTGAATTTGCATTCCTTCATATTTGGTACAGTACCAGGATGGAGTTCCAGAGGAAGTTAACTCCTCAAGAGAAGGTGGATGCTTTCTGGAGGTCTAGTCTACACCATGAGAGGAGAAGGGACGACCTTGACAAGGCAGACTTTGAGATCTCCACGATACATGGATTGCAAATTATTCCCCATCAAGCAATCTGTGTTCCAACCACACTGGCCTGTTTACTGTGCCCTGTACACCTCCTCTCTTGTGAGCTGATCCCAACCTGTGCCTTACAACTGGAATGGATACCATTCACAACTCAGCCTCATGGACCCCCCCCCCACTTCCTTCAAGGTTTAGCTGTGGTGCCACTGCCATCAGAAGTCTACCCAGATCCCCCAGTTACTGGCACCTTACCTCCAGGCATTGCTTTGTAGCTACATTGTTTATATTTTATATTTAATTTTCAATTTATGTGCTATCCCCCCCCCCATTTTGATGTGAGTTCCTTGTGAGTAGATATTATTTTAGTTCTTGGATTTGTATCTCCCAAAAACCATCACAATGCTTGGTGTATAGGGGCTTAATAAATGCTTAAATGAATGCATATGAAACATTCCCTTTGTGTTTTTTCAGTCCTGCGTTTGTAGGCTTTTAATCTTTTTCTGCCATTCTTACCATTATTCACAATCACCTTAGCCAATATCTTACAAAAACAGTATTGGGATGGGATGGTGCAGGGGCGGGAGTTGCGGTGGGGGGGAAGAGGCAGGAGAAGAGGGAAGTAGGCATTTTAGAGGTCACTCCCTTTGAACTCCCAGTCCTCAGCTCATACTTCTCTCCCATACCTAGGGAATATCCCTCTCCCTTTGGCTCAGGCTCCCACATGTATCCTCACCAAGTCAAATCAAGAAGCATTTATTAAGCGCCTACTTTGTTTGGGGCACTATGCTGATTCCTGAAGGGAAAAGATTGTATGCCAGCTTCCTCTAACTCTATGACATTAGCCTACTGGGATCTCTGTCTTCAGTGTCTGTTTGTGAATTGGAGGGGGGCGTTTCCCAGCTTGTCGTCAACCCCAAAGGGCAGTGCCCCCTTCCCGGAAGGAGGGAAGGCAAGCTTGCCCTACTCTTTCCTCCCTTTCCAGGATTTGCCCTCCTGATCCAGTCTCGCCACATGGAGAGAGTTCAAAGTCCTTGTTTATTATACCCAATCCCAGGTGCTGGCTGGGGCTAGAGCTGGGGCTGGGGCTGGGGCAGAGGAGGGAAAGGGAGCAGGAAACTCTGAACATTCTTTCAGACAAAGCCCAGGAGACAAACTAAGAGCCAATGAAAGCACTTATTAGATTGCATCTACTCTGCGTGTTCCCTTACCTGACTTCTAAGTATTTTTGATTCAGCCAATGCCTAAGGTAGTTATTGTTCTGAGAATTTCCAAGTTAGTAGAATATGGCAATTCACCAATGCCTGCAACTCACTTTTCCCTTTGAAAAACTATCCCTCATTTCTCTGCCAGCTCATTGTCAGAACTTGACTAACAAAATCCTCAGGATTTAAATGCCTCCATTTGCCGGCAGTTCCCTCCATAGACATTAAGACAGAAAGAGACTGGAGGTGTATAGTGGAAACAACACTGACCCCCGAGTCCTAGAATCGTAATGATTTAGATCTAAAAGAGATCTTGGAGATCATCCAACTGCCTCATTTTACAAATGAGGATACTGAGGCCCAGAGAGGCTTAGTGACTTTTGACAGAGTCAAGGTCACACTCTCCCTTTAGCTCTGTTTCTGCCTTAGGATCTATAGAAAGAAGAGTCATTTAAATCTCAGGACAAGAGGAGCCCCTTAAGGGAGAGGCAGAGTTTTGGAGTGGAAAAAGATGCATTGGCATCTGAGGATATGGGTTCAAATCTTCTCCCAGCAATTCACTACCTTTTATGGTCTTGGGCAAATCACTTCCTAATCTGTAAAACTGGAGGGGACTGGTCTTGATGATCAATTAATAAACAAACCAACAAAGGCAGCTGGATGGCACAGTGTAAAGCGTTCTGATAGGGCTTGGAACCAGGAAGTCTCATCTTCCTTGGGTTCAAATCTGGCCTCAGACACTTGCTAGCTGTGCTGACCCTGTTTGCCTCAGTTTCCTCATCTGTCAAATGAGCTGGAGAAGGAAATGGCAAGCTACTCTAGTATGCTTGCCAAGAAAATCCCAAATGAGTCATGAAGAGTCACACACAGCTAAATGACAGCAACCAAAAGCACCTACTATGTTCCAGGAGAGGTGTTAAATAAAAACTAGGGATTACAAATACGAAGGACACAAAATCTCCAAGGAGTGCATAATAACAATCATGGTTCCTTCCTGAGACAACATCTGTTAAATGCTTTGAATATTTTAAAGCTAGCTCTAGCCATCGCATCCAGCCTTGGTCTTCAGGGAAGGGAAGTATTGTTATTCTCCATTTTATGCATTAAACAATCTGGATTGTTAAATGACCTGCCCAAGGTCACACAGCTAGTAAATAGTAGAAAGGGAACATCTGGGTTCCTCATTCCTAGTGCAATATTCTACCCACTCTCTCCTTCCCCCACCTAACCCCCAGACACATTTTTCTTTCTTAATACCTGCTTCTTTGGTTAGGACTCAAATTCAATTATCAAAGTAACCCTCAGCTCACCACTCTTGTAGGAATAATCTCTCCTAAATTTTCAAAAGAGCTAAAAGAGTGGGCCAGTTTGAAGCAATAATTCCATCTTAACAAGTTGAGCTAACTGTTTGTTTGGAAAGGGCACTATCTCTCCAAGCAAAGACCTTGCCAAGATAAATAACTAGGCCCCTTCTTTTCCAGCTGTTATTTTGGTTTCAGCTCCTGAGAAGTCTCATTTCAGTTGTTAAAATAATCCCATCACCAACAATCACTTTCCCGCTATAGTTTTGCAAAATACATCACATTATTATAGGTCTATAGAATTGTAGATCTGAATGCTGGGAAGGACATTGGAGGTCATAAATCCCATTTTACAAATGAGGAAACTAACATCCCTGGAGCTCTTATGCAACCAATTTTCCCCTCTAATTTTCAGATGTTGACATATGAATTAATAGGATAGTAATACAGGATAACTTAGTTTTGTCATTCATTTTGTTGTTGAGTCATGTCCAACTCCCTGTGACCCCATTGGAGTTTCCTTGGCAAAGATAATAGAGTAGTTTTCCATTTTCTTCTCTAGTTCGTTTTACAAATGAGAAAACTGAGGCAAACAGGGTTAAGTGACTTGCCCAGGATCACACAGCTAGTAAGTGTCTGAAGCCAGATTTGAACTCTAGGCCCAGCATTTTATCCACTGTGCCACCTAGCTGCTCCAATTGATAAATAGGTCCTGGGTTCTAATCCTCATTGGGCTTGCTGTATGACTTCAGGAAAGGCATTTCCCTTCTCTGGACCTTGGTTTGTTTACATATAAAATTAGGGATTAGATGAGATGATTGCCAAGACCTAACATTCTCTGAGTGAGTCTGTGGGACTGCCTCACACTAATTAAACTTATAAGAGATTTGGTCACTTGAGTGTTGATTCACTGATTTATAATAATAAATATTGGAACAGCTGCAAAAGAATATGAATACACTGTTAGTTTGAGGTTTAAACTCATCTGATAATGCTGTAAAGCACTTTGGAATTTGCTTTTTAAAAATGACTACAATATCTATACCTTTTGACCCAAGAGATCTTCCTTCTAAGTATATATCCCAAGGCGGTCAAAGACAAGAATGAAGCTTTCATATACACCAAAATATTCATAGCAGCCCTTTTCGTGGCAGAAAAGAATTGGAAACAAAGTAGATGCCCATCGGCTGCAGAATGGCTAAACAGAGTACAGTAGGCAAATGTAATCAAATATTAGATTGCATTAGTTTTATTGCCCTAATAATGATGAATATGAAGAATTCAGAGAAGCCTAGGAAGACTACAAACTAATTTAATAGTGAAGTAAGAAGATCCAGGAAAACAATATACGCAGTGACTTCAACAATACAAAAAGGAAAAAATGAAAAGAAATAATTGTAAAATTAAAATGACCTAGCTTAGTCTTAGAGAAGAGTTAAGAAAATGCACTTTGTTCCATCCTTTGAAGAGATGAGGAACTATGGCTATGGTAAATGGCATATATTGTCACATACAGCTGAGTTATTGGTTAATTTTGCCGAATTGCTCTTTTCATCCTTTTTAAATTCTTTGTTACAAGGGATAGTTTACGAAGAAAAATATATTCAAGTCAACTCAAGCCCACAACCATTTTTTAAATGATTACTATGTGCCAGGTACTGTGCTAAGCTCTGAGCAAACAAAGAAAGAAGGGGGGGGGAGGAGCCCACTAAACTATTCTCAAGGAGCTCTCAGTGTAAATGTACAGGCAAGATAGGATAAATTAGGGATAATCTCAGAGGGAAGGCACTAGCATTAAGGGCACTAGCATACTAGAAATGGCTTCTTGCAGAAATGAAGACAACATAAAAACAAAAGATATCAAAGTATTTTTTTTAAAGTACTGTGACTGATGATGATGAGGATTATTCAGTTATCCTCATAAAGCATATGCACCTGATGGTGGGTCTTCTCCTCAGGAGACCAAATTGTAGCTCAGAAGGCTGCTGGATGAGGCCAGACTTAGAGCAAACAGATATTATTACAGGGGCATTTCCATTAAGCTGTTGTGGAGTGATGGCTTGCTGTTTTCAGCAATCAGGGCATTCTAGCTAAATAGCTAAGATCTGTCCTCTAGAATCTGAGCATCCTATGTGGACCTTTGCATTTCAGGAGATTGAGAAATTCTTGATTCTATGACTCTGCTTTTCATCACACTCTAGGCAGACTACATACCTTCTCACTTCTGTTTTCATCTGTTATTAACTTATTACAGTTTCCAAGGCTACAGTCTCTCTTATGACAATTATGCCTGCATTGGTTAGATGGCTTCCTAATGGAATCTTGAGAGTTACCTTATCTTACTGCTATTATGTGTATGCAACATCTCTTTAGGAGAGGATCCTTGTCAATTTTATCTCGATTGTGTTTTCTAGAGGAATGCCATCTTTTGACCTTGTCTTCAAATTCTGGAGGTGTGCTTTATTTGGGGCCAACAGTCTCCAGGGCCATGCTGTGCTCACCTTATATGCCATCTTTTTTTTCTCCCCAGGAAAAAAGTGTTGTGCCTTTATGGCAGGCAGGTTGTAGGAGAAGAAAGAGAATTCAGGAAGACCTAGGTTTGAATCTTGTCCCTAAGGGTCTGTAGGTCTGTGATCACGGGCTCTCTGAACCACTCTGAGCCTCAGTTTCCTCATCTGTAAATACCTGTAAAACCTATCTAATAACATTATCATGATCCTCAAATGAGATGATAAATGTGTTCATTTCAAAGCACTTTGAAAGTGTTTTGCAAAAAAAAAAAGTACTTTGCAAATTTTAATAGAGAATAATCAGTCATTATTTTTGTTAACTGGGGGCAAGAAACCTGGGTTTGAATCCAGGTGCCAATACTTATTAGCTCTCTCAACTATAGGTATGTCATTGCACGTCTCTGAGATTCAATTTCCTCACATAGAAATAAGGACATTAATACTATCACCTCTTTGGAAGGAATGTTGTGACAAAAGGTTAAATTTCTTATAGAATTTTAAAAGCTAAGCCTTTTGGAGTTGCTTTTCCATCTAGATATTGGTTGATGACCTCATTCAGTGTCCACAACCCACAAAGAGAGTAGAGGGAATATATTCTCATATTGATTGTGACAACTGTTATCACCAAACGGTGACAATTTGATGGTTGAGCACATCTAGAAATGAAAGGTGCTGTAGATGCAGGGGTTACCAGGATACTTTCTTTTTTAAATCCATGGATACACTGTCTCTGTTTTCTTAAGTAAAAGTTGCTCTATGTGGTGTGACAGAGGATATTCCTGTTACAAAATCTTATTAGAACTGCATTTTTTTTTCTTGAAGTTGAAACTATCTAGGAAAACAGGATGTCTGGTCACTAGAACCAAGGAGGGGGCAGTAAGAGACACAACTTCCTGGCATATTTGTTGCACCCATTGCTTGGTTTGTGGTGGATAAACAGTACCCAGCCTGGGAAGGTAAGTGGGGCATAAAAAAGAGGAGTTTGGCAAGTTGGCTTGATGTCTTTGAAAGTCCTTGCCCTCTATCCCTTAATAGGGGCCCCAGGCCCCTAGAGTCTGACAGAATCAGGGTAAAAAAAGTTTCGTTTTCAATTGAGATTTCCAAGGTTCTGAAGAAAAAAAATAAGACTATACTCTGTTTTAGGCACAAGTCTGCCAGAAACAATTTTTATTAATATATTATCCTCCTAATCCAAGTATTTCTAATTTATGGTATTGTTTTCCAATCACATGTAAAGACCATTTTTAACATTCATTTCTAAAAAAATGTTGAGTTCCAAATTTTCTCCCTCCCTTCATAAAACAGTAAGCAATTTGATATAGGTTATATATGTGCAGTCCAAATATTTCTCATTTAGAGAGAGATTGACATCTAAATTGACATGTCTCCTCACTCCTTCAGACATCTCTTTTTGATTTAAAATATTCTGAAGTAACATTTCTAGGAATATTGACCAAGGAAAGTATGATATTATTACTTCTCAGTTACAGTGTATATATCTTTTATGAACATAGTTCTTTTTATGTCATCTCCCACATTCAAACACCTTGAAGGCAGGAACTAGGTTTTTGTCTATCTTTTTATGGCCAGTGCTAAGCACTGTAACTGGCACATAATAAGTTTTAATAAATAATAATAACTAGCATTTACATAGGGCAGCTAGGTGGCACAGTGGAGAGAGCCCTAGGCCTGGAGTTAGGAAGACCTGAATTCAAATCCAGCCTCAGACACTTATTAGCTGCGTGACCCTGGTCAAGTCACTTAACCCTATTTGCCTCAGTTTCCTCATCTGTAAAATGAGCTGGAGAAGGAAATGGCAAACAACTCCAGTACTTTTGTCAAGAAAACCCCAAATAGGGGAAACTAGGTAGGGCAGTGAATAGAACACCAGCCCTGGAGTCAGGAGGACCTGAGCTCAAATCAGGCCTCAGACACTTGACACACTTACTAGCTGTGTGACCTTGAGCAAGTCACTTAACCCCAATTGCCCTGCCTCCCCCCCTCAAAAAAAAAAAAGAAAACCCCAAATGGGGTCACAAAGAGTTGCACACGACTGAAGTGACACACCAAAAGCATTTATATAACACTTTAAGGTCTGCAAAAACATTTTACAAATATTATCTCAGGATCAAATGAGATTAAAAATTGTAAAACACTTAGCATGCTTCCTTGCACATAGTAAGCATTGTATAAATATCACCATCACCATCACCATCATCATCATCACCCCTATTATCTCATCTGCTCTTCACAACCACCTTGGGAGACAGGTGCTATTATTTACTCATTTTACAGATGAGGAATCTGAAGCAGAAAGGGGTCAAATGACTTACTCAGGGTCACACAGGTAGTAAAGTGTCCTAGGTAGGAACTGACCTCAGGTCTTCCTCACTACATATCCAGCTCTCTATCCATATCCACCTCCATGCATATAAATGCAGGTTAACTGAATGAATATGATAAAATGCTGTATTTACATTCCACCTAATCTAATAGACTAATAATCACTTAATCTTTCCTGAATGCCCTCAGGAGAATCAAGCTTCTAAAATCACACATCCTGCTTTGACCAGTTCTCTCAAGGACTCTCCTTCAGCGGTCACCTGGGACCCAGAGTAATCAAAAGGACCTCTTTTCTCACATCAACACCCTAATCCCTTCCAGAAAGGGAGAAATCGAGGGAAGTCTTAAATGGGTCACAACTCTAATCCCTTCAGGGGATAGGAGAAAGCTAAGATCTTGACTGAATCAAAGGTATGCCCCTTTGATTATCACTCTTAATTTATTTTCCTGGACCTTAGTTTTTGTTCCTAACTTTTTTTTTTGTTGTTCTTAACCTTCTTAAATAAAGGGAGGAGGTGGAATTAGGTCTAGGAAAAAAAAAGGATTTTAGTGGAGGGGGTTGTTTCCTCCGGTTTTTTTTTTCAATTTATTAAGTACTGGTAAACTTTCCTCCAAGCTAGTCTAAAAAGAACTTAGACTAGAGAAATATTTATTTCTTAAAATTTCATTTGAACTAAGAAGGTTTTTAATATGCTTCCATAAAGGCAAAGGGTGTGTATGGAGGAAGGATATCCATTAGGGTTGAAATCTGTGGAAGGGCATGTGGAAAGGGAAGGACATCCATTAGAGCTGAAATCTAAAAGGCTGCAGAGACCAAGCATTCCACAGTTGTTTATTAAGAGTCTATTGTGCTCCAGGCACTAGGCTAGGCTCAGGATATACAAACACAAAAATTAAATAGTCCCAGCCTTCAAGGAACTTAACCACACAGGTCCATAGATTAGTAAAGAATGGATAGGAAATAATTGGAAGGGGAAGACTCTAGTCCCTGGGAGGAGGTTCACATAGTCAAGTCTAAAAGCATTCATTAAGTCCTTGTTTTGTTTTATAGCTGTTATTCAGTCCTGTCCAACTCTCCATGACTCCATTAGGGTTTTCTTGATAAAGATACTGGAGTGTTTTGCTGTTTTCTTCTCCAATTCACTTTTACAAATGAGGAAACTGAGGTGAACGGGGTTAGGTGACTTGCTTAGAGTCACACAGCTAGTAAGTGTCCGAGGCTGGATTTGAACTCAGGTTTTCCTAGCTCCAGGCCTAGCACTCTACCCACTGTGCCACTTAACTGCCCCCATTAAGCTAGGGAAACAGAAAAAGATAAAGGGCAGTCCTTGCCTTCAAAGAGCTTATTTTTGAATGAGAGAATGGCATGGGAGTCAGTAGCTCTTGTTTCAGGTCTTGAAGGAAGCAAGAAATTCTTAAAGAGGTGGAAGTGAGGAAGGAGTGCATTATGGGATTGGGGGACAGCCCACACAAAGGCAAGAGAGAGACAGAGAGAGAATGTCCCGTAAGTACCAGCAAGTAGGGGCCAATTTGGCTGTAACACAGATTCCAGGAAGGGGTGCAATGTGAAATAAGCCTGGCAAGGTAAACTGGCACCAGATTGTAAAGTGCTGTAAAAATCTTACAGAGGAGTTCATATTTCATCCTAGAGGCTTTATCAAGAGGAAGCAGTGGGAGCATTTGGAGCCAGAGTGATGCGATCACTTTTGCTTTAGGAATATCACTTTGGCCACTGTATGGTGGAATGGATTGGAGAGGGGAGAGGCTGGAAGGAGAGACACGAATGAGGAGATTATTTTGATAGATCAAGGGAAAAGTAATGAGAAAATGAACTAAAGTGACGCTGCGGTAACAGAGGAGACTGATGAGAGATATCTTGTGGCAGTAGAAACACAAGACCTGGTGACTGGTTGAGTGTGATGGAGGAAAGCATCAGTCAGTCAGTCAACTAACATTTATTAAAGGGCCTATTCTGTGCCAGGCAGAGGTAGTTTTTCTGATTGCTTATTTTCTCCTTTTTTGGTTTGTTACAAAGGATTGCCAATTAGGGAGAGAGAGAGAGACAAATACAGAAAGAGACAGAGATAGAGACTCAACAAGTACTTACTATGCGCCAGGCCCTGTGCTAAGGTCTGGGGACACAAAATCAGTGACATTGGCCCCCTTGATGTTCTATAAACAAAACATTTCATCTCTGGCTTCCCCAGCTTCTTTCAAGTCCCAACTAAAATCCCCTCTTCTGCCAGAAGCTTTTCCCAACCCTTCTTAATTCTAGTGCCTTCCCTCTTTTAATTATTTCCTTTTTATCCTGTATATAGTTTGTTTGTACATATTTGTTTGCTTGTCTCCCTCCTTAGATTGTAAACTCCTCCAGGACAGGGACCATCTTTTGCCTCTTTTTCTATCCCCAGAACTTAGCACAGTGCCTGGCACATAGTAGGCACTTTGTGTTTATTGACTGATTGACTAAAAACAAAAACAGTACCTACTCTCAAGGAGCTTACTGTCTTATGGGGGAAATAACATGCAGAAAACAAATGAGCTATAGAAAGAATAAATTTGAGAAGAAGGAAGGCATTAAGATTAAGAAAGACTGAACAAGACTTCTTGCAGAAGGTGGGACTTTAGCTGAGACTTGGAGAAAGAGAGGAGGAAGGAGAGAATTCGTTATGGGAGACAACCAATGAAAATTCCAGGAGTTGGTTTAATGCAGCAGTCAAAATGACTCTGAGCTCTATCAAACCTGGGTGACTCGAAGAATGGTGGTGCCTCTGACAAAAACAGGAGATCAAAGAAGAGGGAAGAGCCAGGGTGGGGGAGGGGAGCTGTGGACCCAGAGCAGAAGATTTAGACCCACATTTTACAAATGACAAAATCAAAGTCCAGAAGGGTTTAGTGATTTGCCCAAAGTCACACATTCAGTTGACTGTCTAAGGACAATTGGTGATGGGGGAGTAGAACTCAGGAGAGAGACTAGGGATGGATTTATAGGCTGGGAGTCACACGCATAGAGATGATAGCTGGATTCATGGGAGCTGATGAAACACCAGGGGAGCATGAAGACAAGAGAGAAGAGAGGCCATGGCAGAACCCCAGTGTATACCCATGCATGGTGAATACAATGTGTTTAGTGATCCAGGAAAGGAGACTGAAGAGAGTCAACTAGTTAATAATAATAATAATATTTATTATTAATTAATAAATTAAATAATAAATTATAAAATAAAAATAATTTAAATATAGAATAAATAATATTTATTATTATTATTACAAAATAATAATAATAAACATTTATTTTACCACCTACTATGTGCCTACTACTATGGGTGGCTAAATGGTGAAGTAGGTAGAGCGCCAAGCCTAGAGTCAGGAAGACTCATCTTCCCGAGTTCAAATATGGCCTCGGACGCTTACTAGCTTTGTAACCCTGGGCAAGTCACTTCACCCTGTTTGCCTCAGTTTCCTCGTCTGTCAAATGAGCTGGAGAAGGAAATGGAAAACCATTTAGTATCTCTGCCAAGAAAACCTCAAATAGGGTCACGGAGAGTTGGACATAGCTGAACAATACCATGTGCCAAACGCTGTGCTAAGTGCTGGAAGATACAAAAAGAATCAAAAGACAGTCCCTGCCTTCAAGGAGGTTATAATATAATAAGAGGACAGATACTCTATAGCTTGAATTGAACTCTCCCAGAGGATGAAGAAAGATGCTGGAATTCCAAAGTTTAGATGGGTTAGACTAGATGATCCAGGTTGGGTTAGACAGCCTCCCCTAGAAGTGTCTTCCAGTTTGGGTTCTCTAATCCTATCTAATCACCAAGGTCCCTTCCAACTTTGAGACCCTCTGATTCTGTGATCCAGTCAATTCAATGCGTGCCACACAATAACTAAAAGGATAATTGACACCCCTTTGCTCATTTAATAGGATCAAGTGAGAGAACATGTAAAGCATTTTTCAAATCTTAAATTAGTGCTATAGAAGTTCTAGCTATTTTGTTGTTGTTGAGTCATGTCCCACTCTTAGTGACCCTATTTGGGGCTCACTCATCTCAGTGCTCCATCCACTGCTTCACCTAGCAATTCAGCTGAAAGGGTTTTCTCCCACCTCAAGTTTGGATTTTCCCTTGGCCTTGATCACATTCTACCATGTGTCATATGTTTCTGTTTGCTTGTTGCCTTTCCCCCAGTAGAGTATGAGCTCCTAGAGGGTGGGGACTGTGTGGCTTTCCATCTTTATGTCCCTAGGAGCCAGTTCAGTGCTTTGCTGCATAGTGGGCACTGAATACATGTTGCATGGAACTAAGTATATGTGCAGACATAAGTGAGTTTAGTGTTCGAGGCTTAGGGGTTGAGGAGGAGGAAAGAAAACTCACTTATTTGTCAATATGTTTTAGACTAGATGTTGTTCAGTCATTTCAGTCACGTGCAACTCTTCATGACCCCATTTGGGGTATTCTTGACAAAGATATTGGAGTGGTTTGCCATTTCCTTCTCCAGCTCATTTGACAGATGAGGAAACTGAGGCAAACAGGGTGAAACAATTTGCCCAAGGTCAAACAGCTAGTAATTGTCTGAGGCCACATTTGAACTCAGGAAGATGAATCTTCTGGACTCCAGGGCCCACGCTCTATCCATTTTGACATCTAGATCCCCTTTAGATTAGATACAGGGCAAATGCAACAGTTCAGGTCTGAGGCAATGGGGCCTAAACTAGGTTGTTAGTTGTATGAGTAGAAATAAGAGGATAGATCTGAGAGATGTTTTTATGACAGAACTAACCAGACTTGACAACTGATTAGATATGGGGGCAGGGGGAAGAATAAAAGATGGCAGAGGTTGAGAACCCGGGAAGAACTGTAGGACCTTGAGAGAAGAGGTCTTCTGTGTTCATGATGTTGTCATTGTGTGAGTTCATTCAGAAAAGGACATGGTTGGTTGTATCACTCCTCTCAAGCACGGTCAGGTCTGCCTGCACCTCCCAGGGGCTGCTCCTGTCAGTAGTCACAGTTCCTTGGAGCCTTTGCATTGCAGCAGCTCTGTACCTTTCCTCTTAGAGATCAGAGTGATATAATGGAAAGAACACTAGATTTGAAATCAGAAAACCTGGGTTTGAATCCTGTCTCTACCGATTGTTACAGACTTTGCTTCTAGTTAAATCACGTTCTCTGATCCTCCTCTGGTGAGTTTCCCCATTAGTAAATAAGGATAGCATCCCTGAACACTTAGCTTCTTCTTTGATAAAATAAGATGGTTGGACCAGATCCTCCCAGTCACCCAGGCTCAAAACCTCAAAACATCCTTGCCTCTTCACTCTTTCTTTTTTTAGATTTTTCTTTTTTTTTTTTTGAGGGGGGAAGGCAGGGCAATTGGGGTTAAGTGACTTGCCCAAGGTCACACAGCTAGTGTGTCAAGTGACTGAGGCCAGATTTGAACTCAGGTCCTCCTGACTCTAGGGCCAGTGCTTTTACTCACTGCAACACCTAGCTGTCACTCTTTCTTACCTCCCATATCCAATCCGTTGCCAAGTTTTATTATTTCTACCTTCATAACAACTCATATGGACCCTTTTCTGTCCTCTGAGTCTTTGGCCACTCTGGTGCAGGATTTCCTCACCTCACACCCTGACTATTACAATGGCCTGCTGGTTGGTCTCCTTGCCTTAAATCTCTCCCCAGCCACTCCAGTCCATCCTCCACTCAGCTGTCAGACCTACCTTCCTAAAGGGTGCATCACTCTTCTATTCGATAAACTCCCGTGGTTCCCTATTACTTCCACAATCAAATATAAAATCCTCCGTTTGGCTTTAAAGTTCTTCACAATTTGCCCTCTTCCCACTTTTTCCAGTCTTCTTATACATACCTTACTCCCTTCAAGTACTTTTGCAATCTAGCAATACTGCCCTTTTTGCAGTTGTTCTTTGAGTGGAACTAACTCCAGGATTTTTACTGGCTATCTTTCATTCCTGGAACTCTCTCCTTCATCATCTCTATCTCTTGGCTTCCCTGGTTCCTTTCAGGTCTCAGCAAAAGTCCAACTTCCTCTAAGAAGTCTTTCCCAGTGCTTCTTATAAGATCTTTATGCCTTACCTCCTATGTTATCACCTCTTGGATCATATTACCTTGTATATATCTTTATGGTACATGGTTGTTTGAATGTTGTCCCCCCCCCTCCCCATTAGCCTGTGAACTGCATGAGATCAGGGATTGTTTTAGGCCTTTCTTTGTTTCTCCAGAGCGTAACTCTGTGCCTGGCACATAGTAGGCACTTAATAAATCATTGTTGACTTGACTAGATGTTCAGGTCCTACAAGCTGGAAGTGTGGTATAGTATAAAGAATACTGGATTCGGAGTCAGACACTATGGGCCTGGGTCTTGGATATTTGACTTACTGACTGATTCAACCTCTATCTTCACCTCTCTAGGCTCATTTCTCATCTGTAAAATGAAAGGACTGGATTATATGACCTCTCAATCTGTAATGCTGTACACTAGAGACCAGGGCTCTTAACCATTGTTTGTGTCATGGACTCTTTTGGCATCTGGGTGAGGCCTGTGGGCCCCTTCTCAGAATAATGTTTTTAAATGCATAAAATGAAATGCATAAGATTATAAAGGAAGCCAATTATATTTAAATACAGTTATAGGGGAAGCTGGGTGGCAAAGTGGCTAAAGCATTGGCCCTAAAGTCAGGAGGACCTAAGTTCAAATCTAGCCTCAGATACTTATTAGCTATGTGATCCTAGGCAAATCACTTAACCCCAATTGCCTCCCCACAAAAAAAGCCAGAAATACAGTTATAACTTTTTAAAAAAAATTTATGGATCCCCGGTTAAGTATTTCTGTTACAGGCTATATTCTAGCTTTAAATCCTTAATCTTATGATCCTAAGTGTCCAAGGTCACATAGAGCTATGATAATACTTGAAATCGATCAACAAGCATTTATTCATCTCCTATCTTGTGCTAGACACTTGGAATACAAAGAAAAAAATACTCTCTGCTGCTAAGAAACCTCTCTCTGGGAAGACAACATAGATAAACAGATAGATAGATAGATAGATAGATAGATAGATAGATAGATAGATAGATAGATAGATAGATAAAGTACAAAATAAATACAAGTATAGCCCCACCCCACCCCCTTGAGCTCTTTTACCAGCTTGACAATCATGAATTTGTAGGTTGGGTTCCCATAGACAAACTACCCTGAAGTTTCAAGGTACCTTATGAGTATGAGAGATTCCTACTACAACTGTAGACTACCACAGCTCACAAACCCCCACCAGTGAGCTTGCCTTTAAAAGTGAGCCAGTAAACACATGAGCTTAAAACAAAGCATTTACTGAGATGACATAGTAACATTTCTTCCATAAACATGAGGCATATTCTCCCACAAAAACAGACATCAGCAGTGGGAAGATAGGGAAAAAACACAAAGGACAGTGGTAATGAGGCACACACACAGGGAGCACATGTTGCTGAAACAACTCATACCTCTGGAACTGCAAAGCCTCAGCATCTTTTCTCCCTATGGAGTTCTCAAGATGTTTCCCACCAGGTAAAGGTATGCTCCCTAGATCTCCGTCTCTTTATAGCTCAAGTATTAACTTCCAAGGCTATTTTTTTCTTAAATCCACAGTAAGCTCTCTTTTTTGCTCTCAAAGATATCACTCCTTGAAACTGCTTTCTGCCTTGAATTTTGCCTATGTCCCCTTCTTTCTGGAGACTGAGATTTTAAAAACTTATCCTTTACGCATTCTGATAGCTCCACTGAAAAGCACCAGCATCATTGGCAAAGAGAGTGATATCCTCTCCTTTCCTCACCAAGAAGTTAACTTTGACTCCTTCCTAAGGGTTAGGTTAGGCTCTTCCTCCAGTGCTGGCTTCTTGCCTGCTGAGTTTACCTGCAAGCTAGCTTTTAAAGTGTGACCAGGGGTGTGGCCAGTCTTCAATTTGCCAAAGGTAGTTGCCCATTCCAATTCAATCAAGGAAATGTTTCACTCTTTATAAAGGGATCTAGGGCTTATATGTCTTTATATTCAGTTTAACACCTCCTTAATATGCCTCTTACTTCCTGACATGACAACCTGGACTGGGAGGTTGGTCAGTGACCCCCAACATAGGGTAATTTAAGGAGGGAGGGCATTAGGAAAGGTTTCATGTAGGAGGTGAGCTTAGTTCTTAAGGAGGCAAAATGTTCTACTGCTCTGAGATGAGAAGGGAATGAATCTCAGACATAGGGGACAGCCTATGCTAAGGCATAGTGGTGAGAGATGTACAAGGCGATGATGTGCAAGAAATAAGAAATGGTATTTGAGAGCACACTGTGTTACCATAAAACATTGTATCAGTGTAAGTTTTTATGATTAATCTCAGGATCCTCATTGTCTCTCCTCAAAGACATCCTGGATACTCTAAGAACTGAGCATCTTTGGGTCATTCTTTGAGAACCACCTCTTGAGGGTACCTCCTAATTAAGGCCCCTACAGAGTCCTCCAGCATCAGCCCAGGGCTGCCTGTACAAGTCTTTTAAGAAACTTGTTCAAACCTACCCCTGGCAGTGTAGTATTAGAGAAACAAACACGTATGATGCTAACAACAACTCAATTTAGGCAGCAATTTACCCAAAGGTTCTTCTGTACAACAGCCCTGCGAAACAAATATTATCTCCACCTTACGAATTGAGGAAACAGACTGAAAGGCAGAAAGGATGCCCTGCCTATACAGCCAGTAAAAAAGGGGAGCTGGGATTTGAATGCAGTCTTCTTTTTCTAAGTCTAGGGTTCTTTCCACTACTACAGACATATTCCTAGCCTTAAGGACACTCCTTTCCTGAGCCCATAGTCAGCTGAGTGCTGGCTCTAAGCTTTTCCCTGGTCTAGATTGTGTCTTCACTAAAGTTATTTGTCCACCCAACCTTCCACCTGGGGGTTTTAGAGCTCAGAAATGTCTTATTTCAAGCAATCAAAGATAGAAGGGACTTTAGAAATAATCTAGTTTAACCCCTCAATTTACAGCTGAGGAAACTGAGTTCTAGAGAAAGGAAAGGGGAATGATTTATCCAAGGTCACATAAGAAGTTAGTTGGCAAACCTAAGACAAAGAGACTTGGCAAAAGCCCTAAATTTCTCTTTCACATCTCTCTATCTCAGTTTCTGTCTGTCTGTCTGTCTCTCACACATACACATACACATACACACACGCATATACACACACACATGTCCTAGAAGCAGCCCTAAGCATCCCATAGTTCTCAAGGTAGATAATCAAATTAATAATCAAATTAATTTCTAATAATTATGCCTAGATACTATAAGTGGGGCAGCTAGGTGGTACAGTGGATAGAATGCCAAGCCTGAAGTCAGGAAGATTCATCTTCCTGATTTCAAATCTGGCTTCAGACACTTACTAGCTGTATGACCCTGGGCAAGTCACTTAACCCTGTTGGCCTCAGTTTCCTCATCTATAAAATGAGCTGGAAAAGGAAGTGGCAAATCACTCCAATACCTTTGCCAAGAAAACTCCAAATGGGGTCATGAAGAGTGAGACATGACTGACATGACTGAACAAAAACAACAACAACAAAGGTAACATAAGTAGAAGGCATAATTATAACTATTCTGGGACAGGGATATCAGGGACATGGTTTATGGTGCTGGCAACTTAAAAACATTTATTACTATATTTTCATTTTAGATCATCTTCATTTTCAAATGTCTTTCCCATAGCCAGTGAGCAATGGGAAACTGCTCTTGTAACAATGAATAAAAAAGCAAGAGAGGGAGAAAACCAATTCAGCAAAAGTAACTAAGTCTGACAGTATGTGCAATGTTCTACACACAGTCCCCTGCCACTGCAAAGATGGAAGAGAGGGCTTTGATGATATTTGATACCAAATTCAGACTGAGAGTGGTGGGCAGTACCCAGGGCCTCTCACTCCCGTTTATCTGACTCCAAGCCTCTTTTCTTCCCAGAGACACCCCCAATGAGTCCCAGAAAGAACTAGGAGTTTGATTGGGTGGTTTGTCTTTTTTCTTTGGCATGGGGAAGAAACTAGCTGTGTGAGGAGGAGGCATCACATCGCCTGCTGCTCCCCCCCTTATGGTACAGCAATAGACAACTGCTGCCCCTCCTTTCCCCTCCTTCCTCCCACTACCTGCTCTCCACAAGACTGTCGTTTCTATAGAGATCAGGTTTTTAAGTAGTGGGGAAAGGGGAAGGATTCAAAAGGAACGAGAGTGGCCAAGTGCAGCAGGGTGCCAGGCAGGCATGGACAGACTCCATCCCCTTCCACGTTTCTATCTCTACATGTAGCACATTCTCTCTCTCTATCCTCTTTCTCTATCACACTCCATCTCTGTATCTCCCTAGTTCTCTCTATGACATACTTTTTATCTCTCTATATATATCAGAAAATACAGACATACTCATTCTTCTTCCCTGATTTCTATGACTCTGAAATTTTTCTCAATTCTCATAAACAGAATGTCCTCCCTGGAGAACTGTTGTAGCTCTTCATTCATATACAACCAGTGCAGATACTCTGGGAGAACAGCAGACTAACAATGACTCCTTGCCAAGAATGGAACCCAATCCCTAAGACCTTTCTGGTCCCTCAACTTTTTTCAGTGTGTTGACTATTATTTCAAACTTTCTCCTTAGTCTAAAAAGGAACCTAAGGATAAAACAAAAAAATCAGCGTGTGTGTGTGTGTGTGTGTGTGTGTGTGTGTGTGTGTGTGGAGAGAGAGAGACACACACACACACACAGAGACAAAGAGAGGAGGGATAGAGAGACAGACATAGAGGAGAGAGAAGAGAAGAGAAGAGAAGAGAAGAGAAGAGAAGAGAAGAGAAGAGAAGAGAAGAGAAGAGAAGAGAAGAGAAGAGAAGAGAAAGAAGAGAAGAGAAGAGAAGAGAAGAGAAGAGAAGAGAAAAGAAGAAAAGAGAAGAGAAGAGAAGAGGGGAGAAGAGGGGAGAAGAGAGGGGAGAGAGAGAGAGAGTGTGTGTGTGTTTGGGGCACTGGAAGGGGAGACTCAGACATAGGGATTGACTTTCAGAACGCTTACAAAGCAGGTCCCATGGAATCCATATCCTGTAACAGGCCTAGATAAATACAATGCTAAGTCCAGAAATCACTTGACAAAGTCTCACAACATTCTTCTGGGCAAGATGGAGAGATGTAGGCTGGATGAAAGTTTAGACTGACAGAATACCCAGACCCAAAGAGTAATGAATCAATAACCTGGAGGGCGTTCTCTATGGTATGATTCCAGTTCTGACTTCAGTCCCATTTAATCAACATTTTTACCAAAGCTGAAGATAAAGATATAGATGGTATACATATCTAATTTAGAGATGGTATAAAATTGGGCAGAGTCAATACCAGAAAAATGTCTTCACAGACTAAAACAGGGGTGGGAAACCTGGGACCTCAAGGCCACATGTGGCCCTCTCGGTCCTCAAGTGTGGCCCAAAGATTTCCCACCCCTGAACTAGAACAATAAGGCAAATGTAATGAGATGAAATTTAATAGAATAAAGTCAAGTCCTGAAATGGGGGTTCAAAAAATCAACTGCATTGAGTACAAGGCTACAAGACTTCTGGGGTAGGTGGATGGGGCAGGAGGAGGGAAAAGCACACAGTGAGGCAGAAAATTCTGTCAGAAAGAACTCAGTGTGAATCAACATTGTTACAGGGAGCAGGAAACAAATGTAACCTTAAACTTCACAATATGAATATGGTGTGCAGAATGCTACCTTCTAAGTCATGCCATTTCACTGCTGGGCATTTTTAATTGTTGGAAAGTTCTTCCTCCTACTGAGTAAAACTCTGCTTCCTTCCAAGTTCTATCCATTGAACCTAGCCCTCCCAGATGAGGTCAATAATAAATACATTGAATCCCAATTCCATCTGACAGCTATGTGAATAGTTGAAGTCAGCTATCATATCCCACTTGTCTTTTCTTCTCCAAGCTAAACCTTAACAAATCCTTATATTTATTGAAGTTTCAATTTCCTTCAACATCTTGATCTCTTTTTTTCTGGGGAAATTTCATCTGGAGGAGAGGGGCAAGGGACAATGGAATGATCACTTCTCCTGATCAAGGAATGATTCCTCTATTTATCAGTGGCAGAAGAAACAACACAGTCTGGAAGAAAGAACACATGGCTAAGGTTGGGAGACTTGAGTTCTAGTCCTAACTGCCAATAATAACTTGCTCTCTGGACCTTGAATGATTCATTTGACTTTTCTGTCTCCTATTTGGAACAATAAGGGGGTTGTTTTTTATGCTATCTAAGGACCTCTGCTCCACAGAATTTTGTAGTGGTAAAACACTTTCTCTGCTGTAAAGAGTGTCACCAGAAAATGTTCTCTCATGTTCCAAAATGCTATGATTCTGTGACTCTGACTTCGAATTTCATTTTCTTTCTCCTGGATCACACAGCCTTAGGAGAAGCTAAGATTGGTACCTTCTCAAGTGTTAGGGGTTGGAACTCCTTCCTCAAGGACTGAGTAGGTAGGTAGGTAAGAAGGAAGGAAAGAGGTTATTTACACACCTTAAAGAAACCAGACTGGTTTTTCATCAATATTTTTCCTGTCTCAAAAACTTCTAGGAACTCGGGGCAGGGGGGCCTACAGAGGGTCCCTTCCCCTTCCCACCTGGGGTGTGGCCTGTGAGCAGAAGTGAGAGTGAAGGAGGAGGTCAGCAACTCAGAGAGACAAAGGAGCAATTGATACTGGGTTCTGGCACCCTCTGCTGCCTGGCACTGTGCCCATGGTCCCCTAGGAAGCCTAGTCTGCCTAATTGCAGGTGTGACCTGAGCAGGGGGAAAACTTGGTGATAGGGCAGCACAGATAGGGTATCAGAAGCAATGGAAGGCAAGATGAGGAAAGCTCCTGAGAAGAAAAGGCCAAAGAAACAAAAAGTAGCAAAATCTAGGGGATATAAGAGGGAGGGATTTTTCAGCCCAATATTAGACATATAATAGGGACTGGATAAGTACTTGTTGAATTGAATTGAACTTAATATCCTGTTCAACTCTAAAGTTCCAAAAGTTGAGGGTGGATCTGGACACTAGTCCAGACTGGGAGGACAGGAGCACTTGAGCATTGGTGAATGGTAAGTGGGCACACTCCACTTCACCTGCTTCTCAGGGCCATGGGATTGGTACACTCCATTGCTCCACCCTAGTGACCAGTGATGCCCAGGGGTTGTTGGGGTGTTTTAAATGGTGCCTCAGGGCCTTTCAGCTCTTACCTTCACCACCCCAAAACCACAGGGCCCTGGGGCAAGGGAGTAGCAACCCAGAAAGTCCTATCTGTACCAGACTGGCAACCTCTAATTCCAGGTCTACTTGTCCCCCGTTCAGTGGGAAATTCAATAGACCAGACGTTTTAGGCTGTATGTAAAGCCCTGTTCTAGGCCTGTAGGGGAGGAGAAGGTGAAGCTGGTATACCTGGCTAATAAGTTCCAGCCTTCCTTTCCCTCAGGAATTCTCCTGGGAAATCCTGAGTCAGACTGAGACAGACTGACAACTCAGACAGCTGCTTGTCGTCGCTCCCCCCCCTCCCAAAACACACACACACACACACACACCAAAAAACCACTAAGCATAAACCTTAGCCCAGGGGGAGGGGGAGGCAGCTTCTAGGCGCTGCTCACGTCATTGTGGTGAGAGGTCACTGCGGTGAAAGACAGCGGGCTGGGTGGCGGCAGCTAGGGTGATGGCCAGGGGCGCAGGGAGGGAGGCTCCGCCCATGTCTCCATCTGTCTTGCTCTCAGCTTCTCACTTGGCTGGTCTCCCTGCTGTGTTTCTCTAGCTGCCAATCTTCCCATCAAAATGCCTCTCTGTCCACCAGGAATAGCCCGGGTTCAGGCATGGGGCTGAGGATAGGGTTATAGGCTGGGGAGTGGGCGGGGGTGGGGATGTGATGGCTCCCAGTTCAGACCAGCCCTTTTTGTGGTCTGTACCTCTGCACAATTACATCAGGGTTCTTTTGCATCCTCCATGGGGAGCAGAAAAGGGGAGCATCCCCAGATCCTCAGAATTTTCAGTTTTGCTCCCCCCCCATCCCCACCCCCACCCCAACCGCTTTCGGCAATAAGCATTGGCTAGGCGAGGAGCGGGCTTGGCCCAACAGAGCCAAGACAAGCCCAAACGGGTGCCAAGCACGGAGCAGCGGAGCCCGAGGACCTCACACATCACAACCCGCTCCCCCCACTCCAGCCCCCGGCTCCGCTTCTCCTTTTCTCACTCCCGCGTAATCAGGACATCCCGAGCCAGAGAAATAGGGCTGAAGGGAGCAAGGAAAGAACAGAAGACCGTGGAAAGGGACCCTAAGAGTCCGCTTGCCCCGCCTGCGTGCGTGCCTGGTCCCACGAACCAAGAGCCCGCGTCACCCAAGGAGACTTTGGCCCCGAGCACCTGGAAGGGCAGGGTCGCTGCCTCAGACCCCCCACGAGGTAAACAAGGAGGCGGAGCTGGAGCCCAAAGAAGCGGGGAGACATGGGGGGGGCGTGTTGTTCTGTGTCAAGAGAAGTGGGCGTGGGCAGTTTGGGATCAGATCCAGCTCTAGTTTCTGGGTCCGGATCCCTGCGCTTCCCGCTCGGCCTGGGAGAACCGTCATGGCCCCTCCCCGCCCTCTCCTCAGCGCTGGACTCAGCTGCGGCGTCCGGTCCCAAGCGCGTAATTACAGAGGCAGCGGCCAGGCTGGCTGTAAAAGGGGGTGGCTGAGATTGCAAGGGCCCCAGAGCCGAGTGGGAAGGGGGGGTGGGATGGGGTTACAGCCTCGGACGCCCCATCGTCTAGTCTCTCCTCCCAGGACCCGCAGACAGGTCGGCCAACGTGCGGGCCCCGCGCTGACACACCGTGAAAGCTAGGTCTCTGCGGGGAGCGGGGAGCGGGGAGCGGGGAGCGAGACAGATCTGGCCCCGTGACTGTGACTGAGGAGTAAACAAAATGTTCACACATACCCCTTTTCCCCCAGACACGGGGAGATGAGACTCAAGACGGAGTTGGTTTAGAGCCACAGGGAGAGCAAGAAGCCGGACACCAAAAAATACACCGATATGGGACCACACACAGATTGGTATACGAAGTCAACCACAGAGTTAAGTATACACACACACACACACATATACATATGCGTGTGACACATTCCCCAGTAATAGAACACACAAACAACATTACACCTGCATTGCTATTAAACTCTGGGTTCTTCTAGTCACAGCTATTCTCACACATTCCCCTTTACATTCATTCACAAGCAGTTATCTCCATCATATATAGACGTTTACATTCATAATCCACGTACATACACATTCACAAGCCGATACGAAATTAACACAACTGCAAGTCAAACATTCGCACATAAATACACACATACATGAGTACACACAAAACCACATGTCAGAAGCACAGACATATACATGCACTCTCATCAAGTTAACAATCACTGTTGTAGTGAAGTAAGCATACACATTCACCCAGGACTACACATATCCAGCGCTTAGCGCAGTACGTGCGTGGGACATAATAGGCGCTTAATTAATGCTTATGACTGAAATCGAGGAAAATGATCACATGTATACATTCTCGTTCATTATCACACACATAAGGCGCACACACGTACACACAATTCCCGTCATTTCAGGGATGACACGATCCCTTACACAAAGCCAACATTGACAAACCTAACAAAAACAAACAGCCTGGTGAGACAGGAGCCGGGAGGAGCAGTAACCCGGGCAGAGTCCGGGACTGGGGGGAGGGGAGAGAAAGGGAAAGGGAGATAAAGAGGTAAGGGGGAAGGGATGTGGAAAGGCGCACTTAACCGAACCTAAGAGTTCTGGAGTTGTCATTTATTACACATCACATCTACAACCAGTCCCAATACAAAGTTGTCCAGTTCCCCAGCTTATACAGAGCCTCTGTCCCCGGACACAAGCACACACATAGATGTGTTCATGCCTCTGTCTCTGTTTCTCTGTCTCTCTGTCTGTCTCTGTCTCTCCCTCTCTGTCTCTCTGTCTCTGGCTCTGTCTCTCTCGCTCTCTCTCTCTCACACACACACACACACACACACACACACACACGCTCACCCCAAGATTTACGCAGACAAACTCAAATACAAAGTACAAACCCATAAAGACATAATAAGCAAATATTGAAACATTCGGAGGCATACAGTTTCCTCTAGTGACCCCACATCCTCCCCACCACACACACACAAAACACACACAAAACACAAGCACAGAGGCGCTCGCGGGCTCTGCTCCTCAGGTTTCTCCCTTCCCTAGCCCCCTGGGCCAGGAGCGCGGGGCGGGGCGGGGTTGGGCAGCGGCGGGGCGGGGTGTCTGGGGCGGTGTCGGCCCCAAAAGGCGGAGCCGTGGGGCTAAGGGGCCAGAGTTGTTAGCGCGCTCCTGGACTGCAGCCACAGAAAAGAACAAGAGCTCCGGACTCTATAAGAGATTTCCCCACAATCACTCTCTCCATATCCAACCCCACCTGGCCCAGTGTGCCACGGCCCGGCCCGGCTAGGCACCACGTTATGGAGTTACTGTGGGTTCCACTCTTGGGCTTATGTTGCAGTTTGGCCTCCGCTGATCGACACACCGTCTTCTGGAACAGCTCAAACCCCAAGTAAGCTTCCCCGGCCTTCCCCAAGCCCTGGTATTTGGCCACCTTAACTGACATTGCCCAGGCAGATGCAACTGCAGAGAATCCACAACTGCCTTCCCCGTTTAGGGGAGTTTTGTTAGAAGCATAATTTTGTAAACCCTTTCCCTTCTCTTCTACCTCTTCAGGGAGTAACCCTCCCCCACTTCCTCCCGGCCCCCATAACCTGGCTTTTCCTGTGCTTTCCCATAGCCTTTGAGTACTCAAGACTTTAAAAAGCCAATGAGTCTAGGATCCTAGACCCCTCCCCCCGCCCAGCCTAACAGCCACAAATCCTCCTCGTGGAATGATAACCCTCTTGCCCAATCCTTGCTCGGTTCATGCGTAGTACTTTTGGACCAGCTAGACGAATACTCCCAGAGTCCTTTCTTACGTGGAATTTAGATGCTTTCCCTGAAACCTGGCACAAACCAGTTTGTTGTCATAGAGGAAAGTGTTCTCTGCTCCGGGTGGGCTGGGACTGTGGCCAAAATGGAGCATATACCATCTACTGAGACCCGAAACGGGGTGTGAGTGGCATACATTGGATTCAGGTTGGCCAAAGATTGGCAGGCGTTTGTTTTGCACAATTAGAATCAGGGAGAACATTTGGGTAGAGAAGTTGCTGAAGGGTACTGATGAGGTAGGGAGGAAAGACCCAGGCACTAATATCAGGAAAGAGTTAAAATGGGTGGGAAGGAGTTAATTTTTCTCTGGACTGGTTTGAAGCTAGGAGGCAAATGGTACTGGGAGGGACAGGAGACAGTGTCGGCCTCTTTGTTCCTGCCTGAGAGTCCTCAGAAATTGTGGAAACTGTTTTGGGGGGAGTATTGGAAAGGTGAAGGGCAGGGAACAGAGAAGTGGGCATAGGCTGGAGCTACTGAACCTAGAATCTGGCCAGTGCTTTAAGTTCCATGTCCTTCAACATAGCTGGTCTCCTCCAATCCTGTGTTACCCGGAGGAGGGAGGTCCTCAGCCTGTTGTCATCCCAGAAGGGCAATGCCCTCTTGCCTAGGGTCACTTGCTGAGCCTGCCCTTTCCCTCCTTCCTTTCCCAGGATTTACTCTCCTGACCTGGTCTTGCCACAGTGGGAGAGTACAAAATCCTTGTTTATGCCCAATGCCAGGTGCTGGGGGGAGGGGGAGCAGGAAACCATTAGCAAGGAGGAGGGGGAGCCCTGGCCTTTTCCGTTCCCAAGTTCCCAGGTTTCCTCTCTTTCAGGAAGGAGCCTCTTCCTTGCCAACCTCCCCGATTTGTCCTCCCCCACTTCCCAGAAGGAGAGTAATAGTGAAATCAGAGACTTTCCCAATCCAAGGAGAGTAAATGAGGGGTGCCAGAGTCAAGCCAAGCCTCTGCCCCTGTCCATCTTACCCACAAGATCAAACATATTTAACTCAATTCTAGACCAGAAAGTAGGCCCAGAGGAAATGAGAGTAGGCTGGTGTTGAGGCTGGACCCAGCTTGGAACAAGTTGAGATATTTATGAGAGACGGGTAATCAGAAGGCTTATATTGGTGATTAATGGCAGTGGGCAGCAGTCTCTAAGCCTACTGGCGGAAGCAGTGTTGGAAGGAAGCAAAGCCTTGATGTGAAGTGGGCACATGTTTCTTTGGCCTTGGGCAGGGGACGGAGGCAAGCTTACACAGGCTTGTCCCTTTGCTCTTGGGGGTTCCCAAGGATGTATGGACAATTTGACTACCACCAGGGTTCTTAAGCAGAGAACAGACACCTTGGCATATCTCACAGGCTCTGGGGGGCGCTGGGGCTGGGGCTAGTGGTGGAGGTGGTGAGGGAGTGAGTCAGTGCTTGTCATGGGGAGAGGGAGAGAGACGCCAGCCCCAGAGCTGAAATACCTGTTCTGAAATGGCTTCTATGTTTATCTCTCCAGAGAGGAATTTTAAAAGCCTCTCTCTCTTTCTTCCCTGAGGTGGGGGAAGGGCCTGGGAATGCCCAGTCTGGTTGCAGGCATGGCCCTGCTGGACAAGCTCATGCCTGGTCTTGGGTGTTGGGTGGTGCTGGGCACCAGTGGTCCATGTGATAGGCATATGGTGCCCACTTAAATCTCTTTGGGAAGCCCTGGCCCAATCCCCCTGATGCCCCCCCGGGCATTGATTTTGTTCAACTAGGCAAGCAAGGTTGCTTCCCCTTCTCCAATTCTGGTGGTGGCTGAGAACATTTTGGAAAGCTGACCAGTTTGGGATAGCTGCTCTTCCCACTGGGACCCCACCTGGCCTGGAGCCAGGTGTCTGGGTCTGTGGGAGGAGGGGCAAGTGGGCAGTCAGGCTGGAGCCTGTAAAGCCTGGGGGCAAATGTGTGGAGGGGGAGAGGGGAGATAGAGAGACCATTTCTTCCTTGGAAGGAAGCAAAGGGGGCTGCAGCTAATCAGAGAACTCCAGCATTTCTGGAATTCTCAGGGAGCTAAAAGTATGGATTTCAGGGACTAGGGTATACAGGATTAGGAAAACATGGAGAGTTGTGGGTGGGAAGGATTGATTGGGAGGAATTTTGGAAAAGAGCTAGAGAAGAAAGAGAGGAGAGGTGTGGGAATGAGGTAGCATAGATTTAAATGGCTGTGAGGAGCTTTTGAGATAGCTGGGTGAGTTGGTAGAGATGATCTGGGGAGATAGTATAGATTGAAAAGGCTGAGAAAGACAGATTTGAACCAGAGTTGGGAGGACATGGGGTGTTGGTGAAGGAGCCTTGTTTGATGGGTCGGGTAGACATTTGTGGGGATTAGAACCAAACTAGAAAAAGGGCTGAAATCACACCAGAGTACTTGGGGAGATTCAGGGGCCAACTGGAAGAAACTGTCCTTGTAGTTACTTAACATTTGTAGGTGTGCCATCATGATTTCAGGGTACCATTGATCTACATACCTAATCAGTTTCAATCTCTCTCTCCCCCTCTTCTTTTCCTCTCTCTTCTCTCTCCTCCTTTCTCTCCCTCTCTCTCCTCCTCTCTCTTCTCTTCCTCCTCCTCCTTCTCCTCCTCTCTCTCTTTCTCTCCCCTCTTTTCTTCCTCTCTCTTCTTACCTCTTCTCTTCCTCTCCTTTTCTTTCTCCTTCCCTCTCTCTCCCTCTTCTCTCCTATCCATCTTTCTACCTGTCAGACAGAAGAATAGGGTACAGAATGAAGGTAATGGGTATCTATCTATTAGTAGGATGGAGGTGCAGATGTTAGTATAGATTTTGGGGATGATTTGAAAGGTGATGGGGAGATAGAAAGGAGGATAGGGAGAGAGCAGAAGTGACAATTTTGTGATCCTGTTCTTTGTGGTGTCCTGGACTCCTTTGGCAGTCTGGCAAACTTTATGGATCCTTTCTCGGAATAATTTCACATGCATGAAATAGGTATATGATATTGCAAAGTAAGTCCGTTGTATTGATATACAGTTATCAAAATATTAAAAATGGAAGTTCGTGAACCCTAGGTTAAGAATCCCTATGCTGAGGGGCTGTGTAGAGAGCTTTTGAGGGTGCAGTTAGGTGGCATGGTGGATAGAATGTGGGGCCTAGAGTCAGGAAGACTTATTTGGGTGAGTTCAAACTGAGTCTCAGATACTTACTAGCTGTGTGACCCTGAGCGAGTCACTTAACCCTGTTTGCCTCATTTTCCACATCTGTAAAATGAACTGGAAAAGAAAATAGCAAACCACTCCAGTATCTTTGCCAAGAAAACCCCCAATAGGGATACAAAGAGTTAGACAAGACTGATCAACCACAACAGCATGGAGGAGTTGATATTTGGGAATTTAGTGGAGAGAGATTCAGGGATGGAAAGTAGCATTTAGCTCTTTCATGGTTAGATGTAGGGGACAAATGCAGCTTTTAGAGCTTTCTTGGTGAGATTTTTCAGGATATGATAAAAAACTGAGGAGGAGGCATTTAATAGATAATAGAGCTAAAATAACATAATAGATAAAATTTAAAAGTTCAATAGTAATGAAATAATATATAAAATCAGAATGCCTTCCCTCCCACTAGAGGTCTTGAGTCTGAAGTTGGATGTCCACTTGTTGGATGTGTTGTAGAAGGAATTCCTTGAGGAATGGTCATAGATTGGACCACATGGTTAGTAAGGATCCTTTGAACACGACGATTTTGCTATTGCATTCAAGTTGACACCCCCTCCCCTTTTTTTTCCTCTGCTCTATGTGCAGGTTTCAGAGTGAAGACTACACAGTCCATGTCCGACTGAATGATTACTTAGACATCATCTGTCCACATTATGAGGATGAGTCCGTGGCCCCAGATGCCATGGAGCGTTATACGCTGTATCTGGTAGAGCATGAGGAATACCAACTGTGCCACCCGCAATCCAAGGAACAGGTGCGATGGCAGTGCAACCAGCCCAACGCCCGGCATGGTCCTGAGAAGCTGTCTGAGAAGTTCCAACGTTTTACCCCTTTTACCCTGGGAAAAGAGTTCAAAGAGGGACACAGCTACTACTATATTTGTGAGTCAATGGGCACATTGGGCACGGGGTGAGCATAGTTTGGAAAAGTAATTAATCTGAGACAGAAGGAAGAACTTTGGGGAGGAGGGAGGGCTTGGCTAGAGCACATGGAGTACTCTGACCAGGATAGGAATGGGGTGGGCAGCCAGGAACCAAGTATCTAGGCCCACTTACTGGGGCTAAAGTTTTCAAAAGTTGCTCAGACTCTACTCTTCAGGCATCATGGGTCAGGGGTTCCCTAAACCAAACGCTTGTCCAGAGAAGCAACTCGGTCTGCCCACCTTAGACTACACTGGATCAAAGGAATGTTTTTATGAGTCTAAGGTGTCAGGTACACATAAAACAGGAAAACAAAAATGGTATCACCAACTCAACAAAGCAAGGTAGATACTCAAATCTTAGGTGGAACCAATCACAACACATATATTAACATGTCTTAGGGATCCTTTGCTTAGTCTATTTCTTTTTCCCCTCCCCTTACCAGATCAGACAGACAGCTAGGGAGATTGATAGCATTTCCTATTTCAATGACCCATCCCCTTAAAGCTTTACAGCAGGTTATGTTTTTCATATCCCTGCTTTTCTTTATTTGGGGAGTTGGTTTCCAGGATATGAAGCTGGAGACTCAGGAGGACTTATACAGATCATTAATCCCTAGGCACCTTCATCCATTAAAGAAACCATTAATGTCCAAGTATCCTCAACAGTCTTAGAAATGCATTTCCTTAGAAACATTAAGAAAGCCAGGAACTAAGAAAAATGGAGGACAAATGGATAGAACCAGGATTTTCCTTTGAGGGGGGCCCCTCCTCACCACAATATGGGTGCCTTTTGCAGCCAAACCCATCCATCACCATGGAGACCAGTGCCTGAAATTGAAAGTGACTGTCGATGGCAAAATCAGTGAGTATATGGGCTATTCATGTCAATTCTATTGACCACCCCTCAGCATCACACCATGGTGGGTCTCATGACCTAAGGATAGGCAGCAAAGTGGAAAGAGGTATTGAATTTATAGTAAGGAACCTGGATTTGAATCCTGACTTATTTACTTAGCTGCCTGTGAGACATCGGGCTTATGCATCCTCCCTGAGCCTCACTTTACTGAGAAATGAAGGGCACCAGCCTTGGAGTCAGGAGTACCTGAGTTCAAATCCGGCTTCAGACACTTGACACACTTACTAGCTGTGTGACCTTGGGCAAGTCACTTAACCCCAATTGCCCTGCTTTCCCCCCTCCAAAAATTAAAAAAAAAAAGAGAGAGAGAAATGAAGGGTTTGAACTACATGATTCTCTAAATTTGAAGACCTAGATCAAGGGTGAGGAACCTGTGGCCTCAAGGCCACATGTGGCCTTCTAGGTCCTTGGGTACAGACTTTTGACTGAGTCCAAGTTTTACAGAACAAATCCTTTTATTAAGAGTATTTGTTCTGTGAAGTTTGGATTCAGTCAGCGGGCCACACTTGAGGACCTAGAGGACCATATGTGCCCTCAAGGCCACAGATTCCCCACCCCTGGGATTCTAGATCGTAGGACCTAGAGTGGTGGTGCATATAGAAGTCTGGGGCCATCCAGCTTGTTCAGAATTGTTTGTTGTAGTCGTTCCCCCCCTCCAATCTACCAGGTTGCTGTGTCTCCCCTCTCACTTCTCCTCTCTTAATGTCTTCCAGCTAATAGCCCCCAGGTGGACCCCAATCCACAGAATGAGAATCACTTTTCAGCAGGTGGGTAACGGACCCTAACTAGAAAGGGGTGGAGTGGGGCAGAAGAGGGAGGAGAATGGTAGATAGGAGAGTTAGTGTACTGGGGAGGTCCACACTGGACATGAGCTAGTGGTCTTCACTGCATTGGGATTTGGTGATAAGAGATGACATAACAGTGTGGCATCTCTACAGTAGCTGTGTGCTTTCTCACTGAAGGGGGGGGGGTCTATCTTCCGTGCTTCCTGAGACAATCTGATCTAGTAGAAAGAAGCCCTGGATTTGGAATCAAAGAGTCTCGGTTTGAATTCCAGATCTGCTTTTCCTACTAGGGAAAGGCATATCCCTTCTCCCATGCCTCAATTTCCCTCATCTGTGAAATAAGAGGATTGGATTAGATAATTTCTAGGACCCATACCACCGTCTCTGAATCTGTGATTTATTCTTTCCCTCCTTCCAGATGATGCACATGTCCAGGTCCTGCATAGTGTCGGACACAGTGCTGCCCCTCGGACCTTTCCAGTTGCCTGGGTTGTGCTGCTTCTGCCCCTCATGCTGCTTCATACACCCTGAGGGTGGGCATCAAACCCGGCTTTTGAGGACTAGAACTGGGCTGGGGAAGTAAGGGGTAACAGCCCCTTTCCAAAGGAGAAAACTGGAATCCTCTGCCCAAGGAACTCCATCCAGTGTAGTGCAAACCTGCCACCCTCGTGGCATGGGTCAGTATTAGGGGGTGCCAGGAAAGATTGGCAGTGCCAACTTGTCCTCTGCCCCATGGTTGGGAGGACATATCTCTCTTCATTGCTCCTGTTTTGCCAAAGATCAAGAACGTGACATTAACCAAGGGCAGCTGCTCCTCTTCGAAGTGGGGAGCTTATGGATGGACTCTGGGCATGGAATGGTTTTGTCCTCCATGGAAGACCCAGGAGTGCCCAAGATGGAACTCTAAAGGAGTAGAAAGAGAAACTGAACTTTTCATGTGGGAAGGGGAGGATGGGGAGAAGGAAGCACTTTGTGTGCACTCAGGGTCTGCCTTCCCTACACACTCCCATACAATTCCATCTGTAATGCCATATTGGCAAAAGAAGGTTACAGCCTGGGCTCTCCTAATTCAGAGCCACCCCTCAGGGGGGCTATCTCAGAGCAATGCCAGGCAGGCAAGGAGGGGCAGTGCCCCAACATGTGCTGTGTATAAGGGCAGTGCCCATTGTATATATATTTGTATGTAAAATCTCTCCCTGGAGAGGTTTTTGTGACTAAAATTGTTTTTACACAAGTGTTCTTTGTCAGAATGAAATTGTGTGTTACGTGTTTTGGCCTTCCTGTGTCCCTTCAGTGGACAGTTCGGAGACCCTGCCAGGCTGCTTCTCTGTCCATGCAGGATCACCTCTGCCCTTGGCTGAATGTTTAGGAGACTCTCCTCTTCTGGGAACAATATAGTGTAGTGAAAAGAACACTGGATTTGGAATTGGGTCATTGGAGGCCAAATCCTGGTTCTATTACTTACTACCTTGAGGGTCTTAGGGAAGTCACTTGAACACTCTGGGCCTCGTTTTCTCAACTGTAAAAGGAGGCAGCTGAGTCATCTGATCTTTTTTTTTTAATTTGCTTTATTTGTTATGTTTTAAGTTCTGAATTGTCTCCCTCCCTCCGCACCCCATACTAGAGAAAGCCACCATTTGGCACAGATTGTATGTGTGTATGTAATGGTATATAGACATATACATACACACACACATGTTACTTGTATCAGTTCTTTCTCTGGAGGTAGATAGCATCTTCCTTCAAAGGTCCTTTCTAATTGATTTGAGTATTTATAATATTCAGAATAATTTAGTCTTTCGGTTGTTCTTCGAATGACGTTACTGGATCCATCATTCTCTTGGTTCTGCTCATTTCACTCTCCATTATTTCACGCAAGTCTTTCCGTGTGTTTTTCTAAAATCAACCAACCCATCATTTCTTACAGCACAGCAGTATTCCATCGCAATCACATAGCACAGCTAGTTTGGCCACTCTCTCAGCTGATGGGCATCCCCTAAATTTCCAGTTCTTTGCCACCACTGAGTCATCTGATCTTGAAGTCCCCCTTCGGCTCTTTGTCTATGATTGATCTATTTATGAGTGCTAAGAAAGAAGTTAGTGCCTCTCCCCATTTGCCCTGCCTACCACCGTCTCAGATTTTTCTCTTCTGTAAACTGAGGACCAGGATACTTCTAGCTCCAACCTTCTGTGATTGTAGTATTTCCATCTATAGTCAAGAAGCTCTTGATGTCCAGCCTTTTGGTCCTTCTACTACACCCCCGCCCTTGTTTCACTCTCTCCTTAAGTCACCCCTCCTGAATTCCTAGCCCCTTTCTGAGGCAATTCTTTTCTGTTGCCCTCCTGAAACATAAAAGGGACTTTTCCTAGGCCCTCCTCCCTTTCCCTTTAGATACTAGGATATAATTGGTCAGAAGCCTTGGGTTTATAGGGTTCTGGTGCTCAAACTGCCTGGGGTCTTGGACTGGGCAGGGAAAGAGTGAGTCAGCTGTGGCATGGGGGTAACGCCAGCACTATGGTATGTGGGTGTACTCCACATCTCTACTACTGTGTGGGAGGTGGAAAGAGAATTCCAAACTCAGTTGCACACTGTAGGTACCTCATACATGTTTTTGAATTGATTTAGGTGTGTGTGTATAGGGGTAGGGAGGTAAGGGGAAGGCACCAGCCTTGTGTCAGTTCTGGTGTGGACCCCTCCTATGCAGATCAGCAACTAACCTGTAATTTCTGTTCCTAGTTGCCTCAGGATCAATCTACGGTCCATAAGGCTAGTAGTATGTGTCAGAGCCTGGATTTCAACCCAACTTTTCCTCATTTCCCTCCCAACCTATTACCCAGACACTACTCCCCTTCAGGCACTCCAAATTGTCCTTACTATTCCCCCTATCTCCACTTTGCACTCCTATCTGCAGTCTCAAAGTCTTGGGTCATGGCTATCCCCAGGTCTGCAATGCACACATTCTTCATCTACATACCTTAGATTCCTTTACAAGGGGTTAGCTCAAGTGCCCACCCCTAGGGGAGGCGTTTCCTAGTTCCTACAGCTGTGGGTGCCTTCACCTTAACTCCCTACCCCTGCACACACATACACACACACACACACAGCTAACAGATTTGTGAAGCACTTAGCATGGTGCCTGGCATGTAGTAGGTGCTTAATAAATGCTCGTTCCCTTCCCTCATATTTATTTGGTATATACTTTCCACATGTCTTCCTAGAGAGAATGTAACCTCCTTAAGGGCTGGGATTATTTCATTTTTTGCTCTTTATCTTCAGTACACTGTCGTTCAGCTGATCAGCGATCGGTTGTGTCTGACTCTTCCTGGCCCTATGGACCATAGCAGGCCAATTCTGTCCACAGGATTTCTTGTCAGAGATACTGGAATGGTTTACCATTTCCTTCCCTGGTAGCTTAAGTCAAACAGGTTAAGTGACTTGCCTGGGCTCATGCCACTCAGTGAGGCTGGACTCTTGATCTACTGGCCCACCTAGCTGCCTCCAAGGCAGAGGTTAAGTGACTTAGCCAGGATCACACAACTAGTAAGTGTCTGAGGCCACGTTTGAATTCGGGTCTTCACGACCCCAGGCCCAGCACTCCATCCACAGAGCCACCTAATTACCTCACACACACGTGCCTGGCACGTAGTAAGAACCTAATCAATGCTTATTGATTAACTGATCCAAGGCCCACCCCTCTATCCTAACAGTCTCAGCGTGGGGCATGATGAAGGGATCTAAACTGCAATATATATGGCCCCTCTTCTCTCATATTCTGTAAAAATGGGGATGATACTTGGAGGACCCGCCTGCCCCTCCTCCCAGGCAGTGGTGAGAAATCAGACGAGATAAACTCTGCGGAACACATTTCGGTTCTGAAACAGTCAGCCGACGTCTGCCATTATTACCGCCGTACACCTGCCACGTGGGAAGCCGTGAGCTGGGGCCTGAAAGGCCGGCACTTCCTGGTCAGGACTGCCCAGGGGGGGGGGGGGGGGTACAAAGTGTTCAGGGAAATGATTCCACGAGTGGGTGGGGGGAAGGCGAGGTCTCTAGAACTGGGTGTCAAATCTATCGACAAACATTTATGGAACTCTTGCTATGCCCATGCAAGGCACTGTGGGAAGCCCGTGCTCCTGGAGCTGGGCTGCTGGGCAGGAGGCGGGCGTAGGCGGAGAAAACGCGGCGGTCCAGGGCACGTCCCAGATGCGCAGGGCGGGGAGCAGGTCAGCCTCTACTTTCGGAAAGGGGGCGGGGCCAAGGTTCCGGAGGCTTCTTCTGGGGCGGGGCCTGGGACTGGAGGCGGGGCTCCGAGGACCAGGCAGCCCGACCTGAGAGTTCAGGCCTCGAGCCGGGGCCGAGATGGAGTCAGCCGCCGCTCTGGACACGCTCCTTTCCTGGGCTTGCGTGCTTTTCACCCTCTGCATGTTTTCTACCGGCCTGTGAGACCCGAACAGGGGCTGGGGGCTGGAGCCTAGAAGGCCCCGAGGGGGAAGTGAAGCCAGGGATGAGACCCCAGGTCTGGGAACTTAGAGCCCCAAGTTCAAGCCCAAGTCCACGTCCACGACCATGACCACAAGCCTGCCGTGGTGGGCTCTGCTGGGTTTGGTGTAGGAGGAGGGGGAGGAGCTAAGGGGATTGGGGGGCGGAGCCCAGGGAAGAAATGAGTGGCCTGGAAGGTGAGGGTTTGAGCTTCTTCCCAGCAGTGAGGGTCTCACCCTGGTCCCAGCCCCAGCCCCAGCATCCTTCCTAACCCTCCCATCTCGTTACAGCTCGGACCTCCGGCACATGCAGAGCACCCGGAGTGTGAACAATATCCAGTTCCTGCCCTTTCTCACCACGGATGTCAAGTGAGGCCGGCTGGGAACGGATCTTTGCAAGGCTTTGGGGAGGAGAGGGAGAAAAGAGGGAGGGAAGGCTTTCAGCTCCTAGCCTCTGGGGTGCTGGGGCTAAAGCCGCCTCTCTCTCTTTTACTCCCTCGGGGACTCAACCCATTGTCTGCCCGCCTGCAGCAACCTAAGCTGGCTGGGTTACGGGCTCCTTAAGGGAGACAAGACGCTCATCGTGGTGAACGCCCTGGGAGCCTCGCTCCAGACCCTCTATATGCTGACATATCTCCACTACTGTCCCCGAAAGGTAGAGGTCAACCCCATCCCCCAGCTTCTTAGGCCCTGCTGGAGTACTGCCACGTCGTCCAGGCGGTGTCAACATTTCCTCGAATTCTCCTTTAACCCGGTATTGATTGCCACTTTTTCCTGGAAGGCTGTCTTAGCTGGGCTTCCTTCTTTCAGGAAGCCTTCCTGTATTCTATCCTTCTCTCCCCTCAGTGTCTGATCCCTAACCGTATTCCACAATCATTGAATTGTTTAATTGAATTGCTTCCTACTTCCTCAGCACTGATCCAATTCAATTTAGCATCTATTAACCCCTAAATATCCACGAGACTGTGTACCAGGTGGTTGTAGTGATGCAGATGAGAAATGCGGAAGAGGAGAATGTCTAGATGCGAGTTATCTAGGGCTTATTCTAGTTGGTTTTTCTTTAACTGGTGCAGATGTGTGTGCTCCCTATCCATCAGATTTGGGGGCTTCATGCGTGGTTCCTTCCTCAGTCCACCAGCCCTCAAGTGACTAGGACAGAAACAGAGACTTGGGGATTGCTGAGGTGTGGGTAACTGGCTGGGACTGCTGTCACTTCCTTTCCCCCACAGCGTACTGTCGTCTTGCAAACTGCTGCCCTGCTTGGTCTTCTCCTCCTGGGCTACAGCTACTTTCAGCTCCTGGTACCCGATTGGTCGTCCCGGCTGAGGCAGCTGGGCCTCTTCAGTAGCATCTTCACCATCAGCATGTACCTGTCGCCCTTGGCTGACCTGGTAGGTTCAGTGTGGGAGGGAGGGTTAGGAAGAGGTCATGGACACTTGGGTGGTGGCCTTCTCTCTGACAGGGAGTAGACACTGGAGGAAACAGCACAGAAATAGGGATGATGCGATTGTCAGCCCCCGTGATTTGGAGCAAGGTTCCTTCCTTTATCTAGCTTTCAGTTTTCGCATCTCTAAATTGAAGTCAGACTAGATCTAGTCAGACTAGTCTAAGAACTCTTCAAGCTCTAAAATTCTTTTGATTTCTATGAACTTGTTATGCCGGAGGTTGGGGAGGGAGAGATCCTACTATCTAGGTTTGGGGAGGAGAAGGTGCTACCTTGAGTAGGGGTGGCAGGGGGAAGGATGTCATGACCCTTCTTCTTGGGAGGGTGTGAAGGGCATTAATGACATCCTTCCCCACAGGTTAAGATCATTCAGACCAAGTCCACTCAATGCCTGTCCTTCTCCCTTACTGTGGCTACCCTCCTTGCCTCGGCCTCCTGGACACTCTATGGCTTCCACCTCAGAGACTTCTACATTATGGTGAGCCCGGGTAAGGATAGTATTGGGTATATGGAATGGGAAACCAGCCCCCCACTTTATTGCAACTTCTTGTTTCCTTCCAGGTGCCCAACATACCAGGAATTCTCACTAGCCTAATCCGCCTGGGGCTTTTCTGGCGATACCGCCAGGTTCAAGAAAAGACTTACAGCCTTCTTCAGACCTAAGGATGGTGGAGGGTATACCATACCTATCCTTTCACCTGTTACCTTGGTGCCAACCTGTTGCCAAAGACTCTTCAGCTATACCTCATTGCTCAACCTTCTTAACCACAGGGGGGTGGAGCAGAAGAGGAAGGGGCTTCTTTGAAAGCAGAGGGACCAAAATGAGGGCTTTTCTTTGAGAGGAATTTTCATTTTTATTTTTTAGAGAGATTATTTTTTTAATGTGGGATTGGGATAGTATTTAGTTGTGCCTTATAATAAACTATCAAATACATACCCTTCCTCTGTACTCTTCAGTCTGTTCTCTGTGGTTCCACCAAATTGGGTTGGGAAATAAGGAATTTATCTAGAGTCAAGGGAAGGGGGTGATGGGTGGAAATACCAGAATTGAGAATTAAGGGAAGGTTTTAGAAAATGAGAGAGGAAGATCTTAAGAGGAAGGCAGAGACTAGAGTGGTTAGATATGAAGCTAGACTTCAAGACTTCTTGGAAGAATGAGGAGACATCTGATGGGGTGGAAGAGACTACAGGGGGTAATTTAATAGTCCACCCTGGAAAACAATGAAAAGAGGAGAATCTTATTCCACTTGGACTATGCTATGAGGCCTTCTGGTGATTAATAGAACTCAGGAAGGTCCGTGGCTTAATATATGCCTCAGTGCTGCAAAGAATCCCTAGTATTCTTCCCTTTGCTATAGATAGCAACCCATCCATTCCTGCTCAGATTGTCCCAAAATACTCCCTAGAGCAAAAGTCTTTGGAGGCCTTCTTCTTGGCCTGTTAGCTTTTAATGCGTAAAACACTTGGGCTGCTCAGCTTTTGTGAAATAAGGAGCTTGAAATAAGGAGCTAGATTAATTAGATGGCCTTTGAGGTCTTTTCTAACTCTATATCTAATAGCCTGGGGAAAAGGTTTGTGAATTTGGGTGGGGAAAAATTACATTTGAATTTTCAGTAGCCTTTGGTTTCCTTTCATAATCTTGCATTTTACTTTATGTAAAATTTTTTTGTAAATTTATTTTTATGTAAATTTTTATGTAAAATTTAGAAAATTTCCCTGAGAAGGGCCCATAGGCTTCACCAGACTGCCAAGCAGGTCCATAACTCAGAAGAACTTTAAGAGCCCCTCGTATCCCTCAATCTGAGTAAGGCAGCAACCTTTCATAGGGTAATTAGTTTTCCTAGTTCTGCCCCTCTCCAGCTCCTCCAGTGTCCTCTCAGGCCCTCCCTTCTCTCTCTCACCCTTCATCTTCTGCAGTGTCCTCTCCCTCCCCAAGCCAACCCCTCTTCTCCAGTGTTTCCCCAACCTTTTGTCCATATGCCTCAGTCTCCCTATTGCCTTTGCCCCAGAAATGTCCAGTCAAAGGAATGAGAAAAAGAGCATTTACTCTTTTAATTTAGCCGGAGAGGGGCCCTAGGGGTGGCCTAGGGCTGGGTGGTTGGGAGGCAGCCGAGGACGTGGAAGCTTGGGGGGGGTGGTGCCTAAAAGGATCACAGTGTGAGGCCCTTGCTGGCCAGGTCAGCCTGGGCTTCCTTGATCTGCGTAAACAGTTCTTGGGCAGCTTCCTCGCAGTCATTGAAGTTGGCCAAGCGCAAACCCAGCGTGCCCAGAGTGTAGCTGCCCGCGGTGACCAGGAGGTAGACGGGTAAGGGTAAGATCACATCGTGGAATTGTTTACTATATCCCAGGTTGAGCAGGTCCTGCACCAGACACAGCCAGATGAGCATCAGCACAAGCAGCGTGGATACCCACTGCTCCAGCTTGGTCATGGTCACTGGTGGGGAGGAAGGAAGCGCGCGTGCTGTGAGCAGTGCACCCGCGGGGGCCACAGGACGCCCCTCTCCCCGCTCCACTCGCCTCCCGCCCCCGCTGCCTCTCCAGTTCCGCTCCCCAACCCGTAGCCCACAAGCCGCTTTCCCCTCACCTTGCAACTCTAATCGCGGGCCGGAAAGGAAATCCCCTTCCACAATTCTCTGCAGATGCTGCGGACCCAACCAGGAAAGCTGGACCCTTTGCGCATGCGCCGCGACCTGTGATGCTTCTTGGGAGTTGTAGTCTTTCATGGCGTGACCGTGAGGCCTGCTGAGATGCGGCACAGAGCGCTCTCCTGCATGTCCGCCACTTTCCTCTACCTCGCTTAATTTCCCCAGTTTGGGGAAAGAAGAGAGGGTACGGTTGAGTAGGTAGGGGTGAGAGGGCAAGGAGAAGCCGTAGCCTCTCCCTTTCCCAGAGCCACGGCAAAAGACCGACTGCCACTACCCCAGATGGATGAATGAATGAATGAAGAAGTGAATGAATGAAGCAAACTTGGGCCTCTCGGACAAAGCCCCTGCCCCTTTCTGCAAACCTACCACCCCCCGCGTTAAGATGACGCATAGGGCTTAGAAAGATACCCTCCCCACCTTCCATTAAGCCCCTGGGCTCAAACTAGTTAGATTCTTTGAGAGACACAAAGCTTAGATGACACCCCCACCCCCCACCTCCCTACCCCGCCCCACCCTTGTCCTGCTGGAGCTTATGGCCTGGCATGATGTCATTTTTGTTTTCTAGACTTCTCATATATACATGAATGTGTGTATGAATGTATGTGTATCTGTATGTGTATATACATAAAACCTTACATGCTCTAGGGAAGACAACGTACATTATCTATCCATACATACACATACATATATACATACATATAGACATAAATATATGTAACTTGCATATATACTATATATATTTGCCTTCTGTTTTGCTGGATTCTCTTCTATGTCTCTGTAGGTGTCCTGCAGGGTTCTGTCCTGGGCCACCTTCTCTTCTCCCTCTATAACACTTCACTTGGTGATCTCATTAGCCCCTGTGGATTTAATTACTTATGATCTCTATGCTGGTGATTCTCAGATCTACCTTTCCTGCCCCAGCCTTTCTCCTGACTTTGATCCTAAAATTTCCAATTGCCTTTCAGAAGTCTGGATGTCCAGTAGACATCTTAAACTCCATGTGTCCCAAACAGAACTCGTTATTCTTTCCCCTAATCGTTCCCTGCCTCTTACTTTCCCTCTTACTGTAGAGGTTAACACCATTGTCCCAGGCCCTCAGGTTAGCAACCCAGGAACCCCATCCTGGATTCCTCATTATCTGCCCCCCCCCACACACACACCCATAGCCAAGCTGTTGCCAAGGACTGCCGATTTCACTTTTGCAACATCTCTGGTATATTCCCTCTTTTCTTCTTTGACATTGCCACCACCCTGGTGTAGGCCCTCATCACCTCCTGCCTGGGTCATTGCAATAGCCTGCTGGTGGATCTGCCTGCCTCAAGTCTCTCCCCACTCCAGTCCATCCTCCAATCATCTACTAAAGTGGTTTTCCTACAACACAGATCTGCTTGTGTCACCCTACCACTACCACCCCGAACTCAATAAACTCAGGTGGCTCTCTGTGGCTTCCAGAATCAAATACAAAATCCTCTGTCTGGCATTCAAAGCCCCTTCATAACCTAGCGCCTTCCCACCTTCCCAGTCTTCTTATACCTTGTTCCTTGTCACAAACCCTTTGACCCAGTGATAGTGGCCTCCCGGCTGTTCCACAAACAAGACTCTCCAACTCTTGACTCAGGGCGTTCCTTCTGGTTGTCCCTAATGCCTGGAACATTTCTTCTCCTCCACTCCAACTACTGACCTTCTTGGCTTCCTTTAAGTCCCGACTAAAATCCCACCTTCTATGGAAAGCCTTCCCCAGCTCCCCTTAATTCTTGCACCTTCTCTCTGTTAATTATTTCCTGTATATAGTTAGCTTTGTATAAATGTGTTTGTATGTTGTCTCCCTCATTAAATTGTAAGGTCCTTGAGAACAGGGACTGCCTTTTGCCTCTTTTTGTATCCTCAGCGCTTAGCTCAGTGCCTGGCATATAGTAGGTACCTAATAAATATTGAGTGATTGGTTGATTGAAAAAGGCTGAGTGAGGAGAGTGACGGCCCTGGAGTCAGGAGGACCTGAGTTCAAATCTAGCCTCAGACACTTGACACACTAGCTGTGTGACCTTGGGCAAGTCACTTAACCCCAATTGCCCTGCCTTCCCCCCTCAAAAAAAAAAAAAAGAAAAAAGCTGTAGAAACTCAAGGGATCAGAAAGGCCTCAGATAAGAAATGATATGTGACTTGAGCTTTGAAGGGACCTATGGATTTTAAAAGGCTGAGGTGAAAGTACATTACAAGGGGAATCATGGGGGGACAGATAGAGTATCATAGCTTGAAAAGATGGTAGGATCGAGGAAAATTTTTTCTTCAAAGATGAGGAGTTGCAAGCACATCTCTAGACAGGTAGGATACTCAGATATGGAAGAGGGTGAATGATTTTGGGGAGCAATCCAATTTTGGGAGACAATGCAATCAAGGGTACCAGTCTAGGTGTTGGCCTTGGTGAGGAGAAGGATAATCTCTTCAACAAAGACAAGAGTAAAGGCAGAGAGAATGCTACCTGACGACTAGGGCCTTTAAAATGTTCAGGAAGGGAAAAGAGAACACCCATAGGAAAGGCTCTCTATTTTCCAATTCAAGGAGAAGTTGAGGTATTCTACTGAGAGAAAAAGCAAAGGGATGGTGTGGGACTATATAAATGTCAGTTTATTATTAGTGGTAGGGAATATAGCACACACAAACATAACTAACACAAAACCGTACATTCTAACAGTGTGAGAAATGAATGCTATGTGGGGTCTAAGTGGGAAGGAAGGTCATTACAACTGGGAGCGGAATAGCCAAAACCAGGATTCCATTCAGCTCAATAAAATACCTGTTGATCAAAGTTAAAGCTGAGAATCTACTGTGTCTAACACCATGACATGAGCTGTATAGACCATTGTCCTGCTTACAGTTGTTATATAATGCCATGGATTATTCAGGGCCTGGGGGTTCTAATACTCAATTCATGTATGTATGTATGTATACATATATGCATGCATATGTGTATATGTGTTTGTAGAGATCATTGTATATATACATATGCATGCATGTATATGTATGTGTATGTGTATGTGCTTATGTATATGTATATACACACTCTATAAAAACCAGTGGCAAGGAAAGCAAAAGCAGTCAGCAAGGAGATTCCCTAGGATCTCCAGATCTCCCTTCCAAAATCCTAAAAACCACTTTCATATTCCTCTTGATTGAATGATCCCTGGCTGGGTGTCAAATCAATACACCTGAGGGCAAAGCCAACTTGCATTGTCCCAGGTCTGCACCATAGTGTTTATACGCACAACAATTCTGGCTAGTATTCTGGGAGTGTGGGAGTTAAATCTAGCTCCCCAATTCCAAAAGTATCTTGGCCCACAGCAGGTACACACATAAAGGAGTGAGACAGACAGAGTTTCTACCCTTAAGGGTTTTACAGCCTAATTAAGGAGACAAAGAGTCAAGGTATAAACACATGAAAGACAAGTAATAATAATTATTATGATTATTTTATTATTCTTAATAATTTACATTTGTACCTCAGATTCACATTTATGAGTTACTTTGCTGTCAAAAAGCACGTCATCTTATTTTCACAACAACTTTGTAAAATAGTACAGTGTACATTTGATGGGCAGTCAACAAGCATTTATATTTTTTCAAATATTTTATTTTTTTCCAATTACATGTAAAAGTATTTAAAGTCTTTAATATTTTTAATTACATGTAAAAACAATTGTTAACCTTCATTCTTTACATTTTTGAGTTCTAAATTCTTTCTCTCCCTCTCTCCTTCATTGAGAAGGCAAGCAGCTTGATATAAATCATGCCTGTGCAGTCATGCAAAACATATTTCTATATTAGTCATGTTGTGAAAGAAAATACAGAGCAAAAAAAAAATCCCAAGAAAAATAAAGTAAAAACGTGTGCTTCAGTCTGCACTCATATTCCATCAGTGCTTTTTCTGGAGGTGAATAGCATCTTTTCATCCTAAATCCTTTTGAATTGTCTTAGATCTTTGTATTGCTGAGAATAACAAAGTCATTTACAGTTGATCATCATAAAACATTGCTGTCACTGTGTACAATGTTCTCCTGGTTCTGCTCATTTCACTTTGCCTCAGTTCATGTAAGTCTTATCAGATTATCCTGCTCTCAACAAGCATTTATTAAGCACTTGCAATGTGCCAGGCACTGTGCTAAGCACCGGAAATGCAAAGAAAGGTAAAAACATGGTCCTTTCCCCCAAGGAATTCTCATTCTAATGGTGGAGACAGCATGTAAACAACTAGGTATTAATACGAGATAATCTCAGAGGGAAGATTGTAGCAGAAGGGCAGGAGGGGATGGGTGGGAAAGATTAGAAAAAGTGGGATTTGAAGAGTCTTAAAAGAAGCTAGCACACAGGTGGAGGTGTAGTCGGAGAGCATCGTAGGCATGACAAGGCACAAAAATTGCTTATTTTCCCTAATCTACAACTGAAATTCATCATTTCTTTCAATTATCTAAAAACATCCTGACAAGTGTTGTACATTGGACATATTTTCTGAATTTTTCAAAATATCAATCAGTTATGCCGATTCTTCCCTTTTTGATTTTTTGGGCTTTTTAAAAAAAACACTATTTGTTATGTAGGATAGCTCTCTGGTAAGGGAGGGGAGAGGGATGTTGGAGGAAATTGTGGTGATGTAAAAAAAAAAGACATCTATAAAACTTATTTTAAAAAAATTTCTGAGAAGAGGTCCATAGGCTTCACTAAACCACCAAAATGATCCATGACACAAAAAAAGTCAAGAAGCCAGGGTGTAGAGAGAGTAGAGGGGCCAGACAGAGCTTTGGGGGATGCTCACTGTTAGTGGGTCTTCCCTAGATGAAGAACCAGCAAAGAAGAAAAAGAAATATGGTTCAGAAAGGTAAGACTATCTATACAATCAAGCCTAAGAACAGAGGCTCCTGGGAAATAGTTTTCTTCCTGTGGACCAAATGGACAGAAGCTCTCCCCTTGCCGTTTTTTTTGTTTTTTTGTTTTGGCAAATAAGGAAACTAGGCTAAAATAATCTATAGGATTTATCTCTTTTTTTCTGACCTGCAATTTCCTTAGAGTGAGGAATTTCTGGTCAAGAAACTCCTTCCACAGATGGACAAGTGAGGATGATGACTTTGTACAGCTCTGCCTCAGTTAAATCCAATTCATTCTCAAGTCATCACCCTGTGATGTCATTGGTGCTCTTCAAAAAAGGATGCACAGCAACAGTCAATAACTTAAAGACTTAGGGAGTTGCTTGGGCAACTAAGAGATGAAGTCATTTGTCTATGGTCACATACCTAGAACACAACTGAATCAATCCTCAAACCCCAGTTATTCAGATTCCAAGGCCAGGCCTTCATCCACTATGCCATACTCACAACCTCTGAAATATATATGTGTGTGTGTGTGTGTGTGTGTGTGTGT
>CM053626.1:209092511-209132739 GCA_028646595.1 Phalanger gymnotis
CCTGGCAGAAGGTACGAGATACTTTCTCAAACCAAACTTCCAAGCATTCAAACTCTAATGCAGAGCTCAACTCCAACGAGCTGGCCACATTGTTCAAATGCAAAATGTATACTTGCCTAAGAGACTATTTTAGGGAGAACTCACACAGGGCAAGCATTCACATGGTGGCCAGAAGAAGTGATACAAAGACACTCCCAAGGTTTCTTTTAAGAACTTTGGAATTGATTGTGTGACATGGAAGACATTGGCACAGGACCGCCCAGCATGGCATGCCCACATCAGGGAAGGTGCTGTGCTCTATGAGCAAAGCAGAATTGGAACAGATCAAAGGAAACACGGGGTGTGCAAGTTTGGCGCATCCACCCCAAATGTTCACACAGACTATTTGTGCTGAGCTGTGGCAGAGCATTCCAAGCTCATATTGGCCTGATCAGCCACAGTCGGACACATTGAATCTTGACTCAAGCATAGTGATGTCATTTTGGTCCTTTTCAGGAACGAAGGACAACAACCAACCAAAATGATCTCCAATTTATCCCGCAACTATCTTGTTGCACGTCCCCGTGTTGTCTCCCCTCATTTGAGTATGGGCTCCTTGATGTCAGGGATTTTTTTTTTGCCTTTCTTTATACCTGTGGGATTTAGTATAGTTCCTGGAGCATACCAGGCACCTAATAAATGCTTGTTGATTTGACTTGCCTGTAAACTGGAGATAATGATGGTACCTCCCTCACAGGGTTGTCATGAGGACCAAATCAGATAACACTCTGTAAGATGCTTTGCAAACCTGAAAGATCTATAAAGCAATGATAGCAATGTGCCGTCTCCTTCGGAACCCCTGACCCATCGCCTCTCTGCTAAGAGGTGGGAGCAGGCTTTGTCCTTAGCCACCACATTGATCAGAGTTTTTAAGTCTTTCAAAGGTTTTTTCCTATGTGAGTTACTATGCTAATCGCTCTTCCCGTTCTGCCCACTTCATTCTGCATCACTTTGTACAAGTCTGCCGAAGTTTCTCTAAATCTGTTCCTTTCATTTCACGTACCATAGTTTGTTCAGTCATTTCCCAAGTGATATTGTTCGGTTATTTCAGTCATGTCCAACTTTTCAGGACCCTCATTGGGGGTTTTCTTGGCAAAGATACTGAAGTGGTTTGCCATTTCTTTCTCCAGCTCATTTTACAGATGAGGAAACTTAGGCAAACAGGGTTAAATGACTTGCCCAGAGTCACACAGCTGAAAAAAGGGAGGAGGGGGGCAGCCTGGTGTTACAGTGAAAAGAGCACAGGCCCTGGAGTCAAGAGGATCTGAGTTCAAATCTGGCCTCAGACACTTGACACTTACCAGCTGTATGACCTTGGGTAAGTCACTTAACCCCAATTGCCTTGCCTTCTTCCTCCCAAAAACAAAACAAACAAAAAACAACAAAAACAGAGTCACAAAGCTGGTAAGCGATAGGTACCCACTTTGTTTGCAGTAATGCCAAGCTGCATTACTTGTGAGGTTCCCAAGAGCCCCCTGCCTCAATATGCCCCAGGAAAGCTGACTACTTTGAAACTAGGCCACTGACTCTGGGCTAGTAGGGAATAGATTTCATTGCCTAAGTCCAAGGAAAGGAATGATCCTTCTTGAGAGGAGGGGAATTCTGTAAAGGAAATTGAACTGGGAGGAAGGTGAAATAGAGAGTAAGACCCATCCCCGGGGGGTGTCCTAGACCATGTTTCCTCCTGTTGTAGTTCTGCCTTTTCAGGAGGGCCCAGGGACCAGGATTAAAGATCTTTCTTGGATATCAGGCCCTCCTTAACTATAGGATTAGGGCAAGAGTTATGAACTAGAAATCCAAAGATAGATTTTGGGGACAGGAGGATGTCAGTGAATTTGGATAGGAAAAAAAAATACTTTATTTCAATATAATCGGTTTCTTTTGAAAATCTATGTATTTTATTTTGTGCTTTAAAAAACATTATTCGGAGTAGTAAGGTTCCTGCTTGTACCTCTATTTTTCTCTATGTCTTCATAAGATTTAGAGCTAGAAGGAAATTTAGAGAGATCAGCTAATACAAGTTTCTTACTTTACAGAGTAGGAAATAAACGCAGAGATTAAGTGACTGGTCCAAAGTCACATTCAGTAAAAGACAGCCTTGGAATTTGAACTCAGATCTTCTAGATTCTAACAGCAAAGCTTGGGTCCATTACACCACACGGCTGTTTATCAATTAATAATCATTTACTGAGCCTCAAGTTTACCTGCCCTCAAGATGTTTATGTTCAGATAGGGGGAGAAAACTAACATGAGAACAGCAATTCTAGGCTCCTGGTGCCCACAGTAATAGGCCCCTTCTTAGTCTCTACTAAATTCATTTGTAATGAGGTTGCTTTGTAAAGGCTCTGAAATCATGTGGGTTTTCCCTCCCAAACAAGGCTGTGAGTTTTCAGAGGGGAGGGACTCAGGCCTATTTTTCAGTAGTTCCTTCCTACAGTGCCCAGTACAGAGCTATGCTCAGAGTAGGTCTCGATACATGTTTTTGGCGGAATGTTTCTTTGTTTCTGTCTTTGAGTCTCTCTGTGTCTCTGTCTCTCCATGTCTCTGGCTCTCTCTTGTTTCCCAACATCCTTCCTGAGCCCCTGGGGAGCCGGGCTCAGGGTAGGCAGGCAGTGAGAACAGGACGCTCTCCCGTTCTCACCAAGGACAATAAGGGCCGGAAAGGGCTGGAGCCAAGGGCTGGCGCTAAGCCCCCCTCCTCCTCCCCTCTCCAGCCACTGTTTCCCTAGCTCTGACCCTTTGGCATTCCCTCCCTTTGCCCTGATGCTTGGCGGGCTGCCGGATTCTTCAAGACCTCTGCCCAGCACCTGACCCATAAGCCCAAAGATCACCCTGGGCTACAGCACTGTGTCCCCTGCTGGTGTTCCAGCCCCTAAGTCCTCGGTCCCAGGACTGTGGACAAGGGGCACAATGCCTCTGACCTCATGGGGTATCACATTATGTCCTTTATTCTCCCTTCCCAGCAAGTAGACCAGACTAAATGAAAGGTCCTTCTCACTCCTCAACCACTCCTGCCTCCCCACCCCCATTACACTCCCGCCACCCCTCCAGAGTATTATTTACTCCTGTTTCCTGTGGCGGCAGTGGGTGTCGGAGCCTCGTGTGAGGGAGGCAGGGAGGAAACATCTGGTTTCCCTCCTTACTCTGAGGCAGATGACACCCCCCCCCCACCTTTCTCCCTCCCCTCCCCCTCAGCTACATGCTTGCAGCTTCTTGGGGGGAAGCAGGGACAAAATTGCTGAAAGAGAACAGTGGAGGTCAGCTCTATGACCCTTCTCACCTTCCCCAGGCTGTGGAAATGCTCTTGGCTTAATGATAGTGATTGAGATGTTTGTGAGTACCCCCCTTCCAGTGTTAATTGGTGGGTCAGAAGCTGGCACCCTGAAGCCAGGCACACGAAATGCCGGGTGGAGGATGGATGCTGGCGCCAAACTGCCTTGTAAATACACACATCTCCTAGGAGGGGGTCATTATCCCTGGCCATGAAGTGCCCCCTCTGCCCACACAGCCAGATGGCAGGTGCCTAGACTTCGCAGCAAACAGCCTTTCACCTGCTCTAGGGCCTTTCTCACCCTTCCACCCCCAAGATACAATGGATGACACCATCGTGCTCTATCCAGGTGCCAGCTTATCTCTATGGCAGGCAAGATGCCCCAGGGGATGGACGTCTCGCCGCCTGTCTATGTAGGGAGTCCTGGATCTTGTCCCTTTGCCCATCACCCTCACCACAGGCATCAAGAAAAAGGTAAAGGTTAAGGGGTATTGAGAACAGGCAACACACCCAATGGCCCCACCCAGGGATGAAGGGAAAGAAAGGGACCCAAGCCTTTGATCTACTCTTAGGATAATTACAAAATTCTCCTCTCAGAACGTCATGGGTAATGCCAATCAGGCCCCCCCCCCCCCCCCCCCCCCCCCCCCCCCCCCCCCCCCCCCCCCCCCCCCCCCCCCCCCCCCCCCCCCCCCCCGCCATCTCATCAGATCCTGAGGAAGGCAGGATAATGAGAAGTTTTTCCTCCTTTTAGGTTGAGAGTGTGGAAGTGGGTTTCCACTAAGCCCCTTCCCCCTCTCCCCTGCTTTCTTTGGGAATGGCATATTGGGGTTCCCAGACATCTTATTTTCCAGCTTCTATTTATAGTCTTTTGGCTGAGGTGAGGACAGTAGGAAGTGACGGAGCGCCTAGATTTTAGAAAGGTGTTGCGGGGAGGACAGCTGCTACTGCCCTCCAGGGTCTCAGTGATGCCTCCTGGTGGTTGAAGGTTGTTCAGCCAACTGAAATATGAACATGAGTTCTAGGCACCCTCTGCAGGCAGTCCTTGGAAATAGCAGGAGAATTCACACACCACAATCTGTAAGACCACAGAATTTAGAGATGGAAGTGTGTGTGCTGGGAAATGTTTAACAACCAGCTCTGGGTGGTGGTTGTATTTATCCTTTGTTCATTTTTGAAGAGGACCATGACATCAGGGAAATGATGACATGACTTGCAGTTGACTTTGATTTGAGTGAGGGAGGGCTGTGCAAGGTCACCAGCCTTACTTTCTCCTCCAGAGCCATCTGGGTCCAGTGGTCAGATATTCATCAGGATGAAGGGAGATGGCCCAGGATGCATTGGGAGACCCTGGCCCTTTCAGGCTAAAGCCTTTTGAGGTTCTCACTTTGAGTGAGGTAAGGCCCATTCAGTGAACAGGCCTCTTCAAGAAGTGAGTCAAGAGGTAGCCCCTTTAATTAGAAAAAAGAGAAAAACAAATCAAACTGGGAGAAGACCCTCAGGGTAGCTAGTCAAAAGAGAAACAGTTACCATTGACATTCACTCTGAGCCAAGAGTAGAATGTCTGCCCAACACACTTTTAAGTTTAACTTGCAAAACTAACATTTCCTTCTTCACTTTTTTAACTCTAGATAACCAACAAAACAGAAAATCAAGCCCTGATTTGTAATGTTTGCCAATTTTCAGGATGCAAATGCTCACATTGAAAATTTAACAATTCACTCTCTCCAGCAGGTTAGAGCTGGTTCCAGAACACCCGTGGCTGGAAAGGATTTTGGAGAATGCCTAGTCCAACTCCATTAATTTATAGATGAGGAACCTGAAGTACCAAGGGGTTAAGTAACTTGACTAAGGTCACATTGGTAGTAAGTAGCTAAGATTAAAACCCAAGCCCTCTTGATCAAAAACACTGGCCCCCCGACAGAGGGAAGGGCAGACTGGGGAACAGGGCAACCAGAATGTACGCCATCTTGGAGTGGGTGGGGGGGTCGAAAATGGGGAGAAAATTTGTAATTCAAACGCCTGTGAAAATCAATGCTGAAAACCAAACATGTCAAAAATAAATTTAAAAAAAAAATAAAAAAAAACACTGGCCCCCAATCCTTCCCCATAAAATATGCTCTCCTCTGAATGTAAATGAGGGAGTTTCTTTGGCTTTCACCTTCTCCTTCTTGATTCCACAACCTAGGTAACCTCCTGTGTGCCCTTGGGTGGGGGGAGAGGAAGAGGTGAAAGCAGAATGATTCAAAAGAGGTCATTTCTCATCTCAGGGAGTACCCCATTTCTTGGTTGGGAGACAAAGCACATGGAGACAAGGGCAGGCAAGCCAGCCATGTATAGAGGACAGGTAGGCAGCGGTTGGAAGGAAACAGAGATCAGTACCGTAAAACTTTCTAAACATATAAGCATACACAGAGAAAATTCCATGCTCTCTTTGCAGCCATTTATGGAGTTTTTTCCTCCTTTTAAGTTGGGAGTGTAGAGGTGGGTCTCCACTAAGCCCCTTCCCCGTCTCCCCTGGCATATCAGTGTTCTTATGTTCTTATTTTCCAACTTCATAAATTTGTCCAAACCTTGGGGATCATTCAGTTCACCTCCTGATCTAGAGAATCTAGAGAAAGTAACTTATCCTAGTTACATGATAGCAAAGGGCCAAATCAGGAATCGAACTCAAATTTTTCTCTTTTCCTATGTCAAACCTACTTACTATCCGTATAAATCTTAACTTACATTTACACATTGATTTAAAGCCTTCAAGCTGCCCAACAACCACATGTGCTAAGTGTTGCAGTCATTATGCCCACTTTATAGAGGAAGCAGCTCAGAGCTTAGGTGATTTGTTCTAATGTTAGAGGTATCATCAGAAGTGGCTTGAATGGAGGTCTTTCTCATTCCAAACCTAGCACTCCATCCAATAGAACAAACTGCTTCTCAGGGAGGGCTAGAGCTGTCAAGCTTGCTAAAGGATCAGGGAGTAGGACCTAGAGGTCAAAGTGGAGTTAGGAGGGCATCAGAGAAAAAAAAAATGGCTCAAAGGTGGAGGAAAGCGAACCCTGAGTGAGGCTGTTTCCTCAGCTGGAGTGAAAGGGGAACAAAATAGGAGTCAGGAGAGGCTGAGGCTGATTTGTGTAAGGAGTCTTAATCAGGGAGACAATCTTGTTGAGATTCCCTTCACTGTCCTGTTCCTATGCCCTTTTTTTGGTAAGGAAGACCTGTGTTCTAGCTTCTATTCCAAGACCTAGAACATTCTTATTCTCCTGAGGTGAAAATTGCCGCAGGCAGATGGCAGAACCCTTGGTAGAGCACAGGGAAAGTATAGACAGCAGAGTGTAACAAAAAGAGCCCTGTGTCTGCTATCAGATCTGAGTTCAAAACCCAGCTCTATTGCTTACTATATGAGCTTGGGGAAGTCACTTAAACTGTAGGGGCCTGTAAGGGCAAGCAAGGTGGGACTTTTACTGTTTTATCTTTTGGAGTGCTTCTCAGCACTAAGAAAATCAAGTGCCTTTGCTTGAGTCTTGCCTTTGTTTGTAGGAAGGCCCACACCATTTTGCTAATTAGGTTTCCAGAGGTGTGAAGCCCTCAGACCCAGAAAAAGGGTATATATATGTATATATATATATATATATGTATTTTATATATATATGTGTATATATATATATATATATGTGTGTGTATATATATATATATATATATGTGTGTGTGTATATATATATATGTGTGTGTATATATATATATATATATATACACACACACACTCTGAGGGTAGCCATTAAGCTACAACTCTCAAAACTTTGGGAGGAAAGGTTTTGCTTCAGGGGCTCACTCACTGGAAGTAATGTGTGATTTCACCAGATGAGATTCTGGGTAACCGTTGGAGCCCCCTGGCTTTCAAAACCCCAGATATTGGTGCTCCTCTCTAGTAACTATTTATATCATGTCTTAGACAGACAGCTAGAAGCCTGTCTGCTGATTTGCTATCTTGCTCTGTTTATATAATTTCTGCTTGTAATTTCTGTTTGTATTTTCTCTGAAGTTCAGGGTGCTGATCTTTCCCCTGAACTAAGTGAATGATACATTTATGTTTAAAGTGAGGTTGTAAACCCCTTAAAGTCGCTTTCCTTAGAAAAGCAGATCAAAGAACCTGTGCTAGCAGCCCTCCTGTGTGCTGGTGTTATTGGTCTTACACAGCCACAGTAGCAGCAAGCAGCACTGTTGTTACATGGCCTCCTTTTCATTGTCTATAGAATGAGGGTGTTGAGCAAGATGACCTTTTAAGTTCCTTCCAGGCATATACCCCAAGCCCAAACACAGGAAAGCAACAGTCATGAAGATCTGCCACCATCAAACGTGAACACGCCCCCTCTGCTCATCCTGGAAGAGATGGATAAAGACTATACACCAACAGGGATGCTGGAGCCAGCTCATACCTGCTCAAGATAACTGATTGTTAAATGTTCAGTGTGAGCATTTACACCTCAAAAATCGGCAAACGATACAAATCAGGGCTCGATTTATTGTTTTGTTGGTGGTCTTAACTAGAATTAATTGATGGAGAAAACGTTAATGCAGATTAAGCTTAAAAGTGTATTGTGCCTCTGGTTCCCATGCCCGCCCCCCCCCCAACAGGCAGCTGTTAAAAATTTACCAGCACACCACTGTTAACACTACCCAAAATAGACCACCACACACTGGGTTACAAAGGAGTCAGCTTTATTGGCTGTTTAGGGGTCAGTTCCTCTTCTTGCTTTTGCCAGTGACCTTGGCAGGGGCAATGACTGGGGCAGTTGCCTGATACAAAGTAGAAGAGATCTTGTTGATGTAGTAAAGACCAACCATGGAGAAGATGAAGCTGCATGGTAGAGGAAGGAAAGAGGTCACATCAATGGCCAAACTACCAGGACCAGCAACTGAGTCCTTGAGGGATGTTAAATTGGTCATTTGTCCTGTAATATGGGGATGTGGAATGGGTCTCAGAAGCAGGGGAGTAACAGGGTTGAAGGATGGGTGGAAAATGGAGGCGGGAGGACTGAGAAGTCTATTTTCTGGCTAGAGGTGGTCCTTTATCAAGTTCTCCTCTGATGCTCCATCCATTCTGGTGTGGAGGTGCCTCATGGGTCTCAAAGGCTGGACAGTACCAGCAGTGATACCAAGCTAGAAAGGCTTTGGGGCCTGGTGATGGACAGAAGGCCTGCTGCCGAGGACCAGCTACACTGGTTGTAGGATGACAAATGTTTTAGCCACAGGGACTCATGGGGATCATCTCATTAAGGGTTGGAAGGAATATCCATGCCAAGGAAATCATGGATCCTTAAAAAATTGGAATAAGTTAAGACAAAAGAGGATGAGGCAATAAGGAAAAGAAACTAACGCTGCAGCAGTAGATATGGGCACTATGCCCCTTGTCATGAAGCCCAATACTTACCAGGTGGTTACACAGACACGGTGGATGAGGCCAGAGGCAAAGAGAGCCAATAAGAGGCAGATGAGAACTGGAAGGGAGGAAGAAGAGGGCAGAACTCAAAATGGAGGACTCAGAAGGAATTTAGGGGCATACGGATAGGGAACAGAATTTGGGGCAATCCATCTTTCCTTGAATCCTACAGGGATGCCTGAAATAGGCAGCATGGCAAAGAGGGCAATCACCCTCCCCAGTGCAAGAGACATGGGTTCAAATGACAGCTCAGCCCCCGACAAGCTGTGTATTTCTCTCAATCACTATGTCCGAGTGAATCCTAGACTTGGAGTCAGGAAGACCTAGGTTTAGATCCTGCTTTGGATAATCATCATCAGGTCACTTACCTGTCTGCCTCAATTTGTCCAACTGTCAAATGGGGATAATGACAGCACCTTATCTCACAGGGTTGTTGTGAGGACCAAATGAGACAATATTTATAAAAAGAGCTTAGCACAGTAGGTGTCATATAAATGCTTCTTTTCTCATCCTATTCCCTTCTTCTCTCTAAGTCTTTTTCCTCATATGTAAAATGAGGAAAATACCACCTATAGCAGAACTAAGTTCAAAGAGCTATTGTGAAGCTTAAATGAAATTTTTAAAAATCTTGCAAATTTTTAAGGACTATATATGTCCCTTGTCATAATTACTAAACTCTCAGGGCCCTAGCCGCCACTTCTAGAGAATCAGCTCAGTACCAACTCCCTTGAAGTCAATTACTGCTCTCTGGGCTTGGTTTGTTGTTGGTTTTTTTTGGAGGAGGGAAGGCAGGGCAATTGAGGTTAAGTGCCTTGCCCAAGGTCACACAGCTAGTAAGTGTGTCAAGTGTCTGAGGCCGGATTTGAACTGAGGTCCTCCTGATTCCACGGCTGGTGCTCTACTCACTGTGCCACCCAGCTGCCCCTGGGCTTGTTTCCTTAACTGTAAAATGAGCAGGGGCTGGACTTACTCCCTGGGTCTAGATGGAGGGAATCTGAAAGCCTTGCAGCAGGATCTATTAAGACTTAACAGATAGGACCATCTGGGGGACAAGGAGGGGTTTCAGTTTTACAGACTAAAGGTTTTAAGGGAAGTATATTTCTGTCTGGGATTTGGGGGCACCGTTTCAGCTATAATTCACTGCGTAAGGGTGCCATCTGTCCTGTCCAGAGAGGCTGCTTGATGTAGTAGATAGATCACTGGACCTGGAGTCTGAAAAATCTGGGTTCACATCCTGCCCCAGACTTTTACAAGCTTGGTAAGTGCTTAAGCCTTCTGGGCTTTGGTCTCCTCATCTATAAAATGAAGGGACTGGATTCAATAAACCCTGATCCCAGTAACTGAAGCTTGCATTAAGTAACAAGATACAATCAACTTTCTACTACCTGAACAGTCACAGGAGACAATTTTAAAATCTGCCCTATTTGGCTTTGGGGGTATGTGATCGTCAGAACATGTCCAATACTCAAACCCAAAGCTCTGTAAGGAATGTCTGTTTCAGGAGAAGCTAGAAAGCTGTCTGGTTCTGACTCATTCCTTCTGGGGGAGGAAACTGGAAAGATCACTGGTTGTTGTCAGGGATCCTGGGGTAGAAGCCTGGCCTTGTCATTAAATAACTAACTACCTTTGTGACTGGAGGCAAGTCACTTAACCTCTAAGGGACTCAGTTTCTTCATCGGTAAAATAAGAGAGTTGGATTATGACCCCTCAGATTCCTCCAGAATCAGAATCTATGATTCTATGGTCCTTTTTCCTTGCCAGCAATAGATGGCACTCCTGCTCAGGAGAGAAAGCAAAGCCTTGAATAAAATGGCCCATCTGTCGGGCTCGCACCTTTCTTGCAAGGTAGGTGATGAATTATTTTAGCTTCACAGGCCTTCTTCACTAGCTCCTGTTTCAGAACACACAGTATAATTATAATGAAGATGATGATGATGATGATATTCATATATAGCACTTTAAGATTTGCAAAGTGTTTTACAAATTTTAACTCATTTTATTCTCACAATGATCCTAGACATAGGTGCTATTATTATCCCCATTTTACAGATGACAAAAACTGAGTCTGAGACCGATTAAATGACTTGTCCAGGGTCACACAGTTTTTATGTATCTGAGGATGACTTTAACTCAGTTCTTCCTGACTCTAGGCCTGGTACTCTGTCCATGTTACCACCTACCTGCCCCCCTGATGTCCCTAGTTTTTAGTGTTCTCTCCTCAAGTTATCATGTACCTACTTATCTGCCTAAAAATTGTATCTCCTAGTAAAATATAAGATCATTGAGGGCAAGGTCTGTTTTTTGTTTTGCATTTAAACCTTAGCACCCAGCGCTGTTCCTGGCATATAGAAGGTACTTAATAAATCCTTTTTGTACTGCAGTTGAATGTCTGACTGTCAATGGAGAAATGAAGGAAAAATACATATTTCTAAGCCGAGTCCCGATTGTCTCCTACATACCTTCTTCGGCCCCCCTTCTCCAACCAACCCAGCTCTACAGAAGGCGAGGCCTCCCATATCCCAGTGCCCACCGGACACCTCCAGATTCTGACTTACTCTCAGGGAAGATCTTGGCCTGGAACCCTTTACCAAAGACCAGGTTCTCCAAATTGTTGAAGGCCTGAGGTGAGGGGTTAAGGAGGATGGAAATGACACATTTCTATAGTGCTGTGAGGGTTACCAAGCACTGTCCTTACAACAACGGTTATGTTCATGTTATATAGGTTATCTCTCACTCTCTCTTTCTTCACCTATTTTTCTCTCTATATATCTCCATATGTATGTATGTATATTATATATTTCTCTATCTGTATCTCTACCTCTATTCACCCACTGCCATCTATATCTCTCTACTTCTCTCTCTCTCTCCATATATATATATGTATATATATATGTCTATATTCATGTATCTCCATCTAAATCTCTATCCATCTCTATATCTCTCTCTACAAATCTATCTGTATCTAGTCATCTATCTCCATCTATCTTTCTCTATTCATCTAACTTTCTATTTATATTTCTATCTCTTGATCTACCTGTCTACTGCTCACAAGTAAAAGCCTCCTTCCCGTGAAACCCCCATTTCCCACCCTTCACCCACATCCCCACCTTCTGAAAGGATACAGTGAGGGAGAAGACAAAGAGTGCTGAGCCCAGCAATCCTCCCTGGATAGTAAGCCACTCCGTGGAGGCGAGCTGCCGGCTGTACATCTGCATCCCTGCAAAAAGCAGCAGGGACAGGAGAGAGGAGAGGGCCAAAGAAGTGCCCGTGCCCACCACTGAAAGGAGAAAGTGGGAAAGGAAGAAAGAACCGATTTATAATTTGCTCCCCCCAAACACTCCTGCCTCTCCCCCACACCCATTATTTCCTAATATATCTGAACCCATGGCTGCCCCGCTATCCCATGACTCACCAGCTCTCTCCCTGTAATTCACCAGTAACACCTCAAAATTGTGCCTTGTCATCTCAATAATATTCCAGGCCCCTCAGTGGTTTCCCATAATGCCTGGTCTCCCACCAATGCCATGATGACAGCCTCTACTGACAGAATCCTTTAAAGCAAAGAGTCCTTAACCTTTCCTTGGTTATCAATCTCTTTGGCAGGAGGGTGACCGCCCCTCTTCAGAATAACGAACATGCAGGAATACAAAGGAAGCTAAACACGGTGAAGCACGCTTATTAAAAATGTTTGTGAAACAAGGACCCCGCTTTCAGACTGGGCCTTTATGGGATCTCCCAACAACCCTGGGAGGTAGGTGCCGCTGAGGAAACCAAAGTGCCCACCCAGCGCACGTAAATGGTGTCTAGCTTCCGGGTAACTCTTCGAATGACGGCCCATGCCCCTCAATAATGTGCCGGCGATGGCCAGGTGTCCCACGAACACCTAGATCATGCCCCATTCAATCAATCAGTCTCTGAGAAGGCAGCGCCCAACTGTGGGTTCGAATCCTAAAACCCTCCGTGTGGCCTCGGGAGGGTCACGTCCGCTCTCTGAACCTCAGTTTCCCCGTCTGTAAAATGGGGGTGAAGCGTTCCCGGCCCCTCCCAGAGCTCAGTTTCCACTGAAGCCCTGCCCATGGAGGCTGGCCGGCCACGTCAGCGCCACCGAGGCCCCGGCCCAGCAGCGGTCCCACTCCCACCCCACCCCCGAGCCAGCCTTCTTGGGGGTCCCCAGACAGATCCCGCTCGGTCCCGTTACCCATGATGCTCCACGTGCGGGTCGGCTCAGCACCTCGGGCCCGGAGAAAGAAAGAAGCCGAACCGGACTCGGAGAGATGTGCGCATGCGTCAAGACTCGGCCCTTTTCTCTTCCCTCCCCCCTCACCGCCTCCTTCTTCTACTCCTCCTCCTTGAGCCTGAGGGCATCGCCATCTGCCGGAGAGGAGGAGGAAGTGCAGGGAAGACGAGCCCCAGCCACCGCCCCAGCCCCGCCACTCCACTGGTCACAGAACACTCTGCCCTGTTCTAGTCCATCCCAGTCCGCGCTGCTACCTCCTCAGTGCCCGTTGTACTCATCTCTTTTCCACTGCTAGATCCAATGCCTCTAGTCCCCTCCACATTCCCCTGGCTGTGTGTCCAATTTACTCCACATCCTCCCCGTGCCCATATGCCCACCCCCACCCGTAATGCCCCCTCCCCGATGCTTGTTGCACAGCTAACTCCAAGTCCCAGGTCTCCCCTCCCTCCAGACCTCCATGTCCCCGACCTCCCCCCCGCTTCCCGAATAGTGTCCACCTCTCTCTAGTCCGGTAATCCTGGATGGTGGGGGTTGGGGGATGGGGGCTATGTCCAGCTGCACACATACACCACACAACGATTTGACAAGAGCAAAGGTGCTCCGAAGCGCAGGTGACAGCATAGAAAGAACAGTCTCCCCAAATCTACGCCTCCCCTCTTTCTAGGTTACCCTCCCCCTCCCAGGAAACCACGTTGGGGGAGAGTCCCATCCTTCCACTCCCTTTCCTCCACCCCCCACACCACCTTCCGCACCTTCTCTGCTCTCTGAGCACCCCCGCCCCGCTCCCAACCACGGGCGCCGTTCGAAGCCGGTCCCTGGAGCATGCGCAGTGGTGCCCCACCCCAAGCCCCCCCCCCCGTCAATACCCCCTCCCCCACCCCCCTACCCCACCCCGACTCCTGCATTAAGCTAGGGGGGCTCGTAGGCGAAGCTGGGATCGGACACATCAGGCACTGGTGGAGGGGGGAAAAATTGGGGGTGGGTGGGCAGTGAGCACCCAGAGAGCCATGGCTGAGGGTGAGGATATGCAGACTTTCACTTCCATCATGGATGCGCTGGTCCGCATCAGCGTGAGTTGGGGATGGATGGGGGAAAGTGGGGAGCTGGCGGGGAGCGGTGGTGAAGTGGTCATGGGCTAGGGGCCAAGGGGCAAGAGTCAAGGGCCTCGAGTTGGCGATAGCCACCGAACAGGTGGAGCTGAGGGTCTTTTGGAGGTGCGGCTGCCGGGCTGCAGCCCCGAGGCTAAGAGGAGAGAGATGCTGGGGTGGGAAGCTGGGGGCAGGTGTGAAGGAGGATAGGGAAGAGAAGGTAGGAGGAGGCATGCGGGGAAGAGGGAAGCTGTTAACAGGGGGCTTTAGGTTGCAATGGGATAAAGTGTCTAAGCGATGGGACTTGGGGAAGCTGTGAACAGCTGGTGGGGAGGCTCGCCAGATGTCGAGGGGGGGGAAAGGGGCGGCTTAAGGCATTAGTCTTATGGGGACTTGTCTAGGTCTTTCGGGTTTGGGGTAGCTATGGAGAGGGGCTTGGCAAGAGGGATGGAGGGATGTCAGATGGGAGCAGTGATGCTCTCAGGGGAGTGTGTGCTTGGAGAACCGTTGAGAGGCTACTAGAAGTCATTCCCCTCGAGGTGTAAAGCTCCATTTCTACCTCTCCCCTGATCCCACCGCATGTCACCCCCGCTGCCCCTCACCCCTACTCTCACCCCCACCCCCTTGTGCCTCCGAGCACTGGGTTGTCATGGCAACCCCGTGCCCGGCGCTCCCAGGGGCGGTGCCAACCCGGCTCCCCCCCCCACCTCCTTCCCTCCCTCCTTTGTGTCAGCTGCGCCCCTGGCCGGGATGGCTGCTAGGAGAGGGAACAAGGTGAGGTTGGGGAGGGGAACGTGAGGGAGGGGAAAGCTGGGGGGCCCCCACCACTACTGAAAAAGGGAGAGGCTACTTCCGGTGGGGAGGGGGAGGGGGCGGGCACTCGTTACCCCCAGTTCCCTTGGGGGGCAGCTAGGGATGCTGTGCTGGAGAGGATGGGAGGCGGGGCAGAAAGCGGTATAGTGGGATGGCGACGATGGGAGGTGAATCGCATAGAGGAACTATCGAAGCTAACGGGCGGATTGGTTCGGAGGTCTGAAAACGCTGCAGGGTCAGGGAGGATGAAGACAGGAGACCTTTTGAAGGGACGGGGACAGGAGAGGGAGCAGCTGCTGGCGGAACGCTAGAGAGAAATGGGCCTGGAATCTGTGCAGTCTAAGGGACTGTGTCCTTGAACTAAATGTCGGTGCTTTGGCGAGGGGAGTGTGGGCGGCGGGCCAGGTGAGTGGGGGGTGGGGGCGTTGGGGGGGGAGAAATGCGGCTGGGTTGCAGCAGAACTAGGGAAGGGGAGGGCATGTGAATAGGGGAAAACCCTAGCACCGCCCACATGTCTCCCAGTGCCTATCCATTGCTGGAGGGAAACTGAGGCAGGGGGAGGCAGTATGTCAGGATGGGGAAGGAATGTCAGATCAGTTACTAGCTTGGGAGCCCAGAGGTAGGTGGTTGGATAAGAAGAGTGGACTCTTTCCTTTCTTGCCTTTTTCTCTGGGACACCCTGACCCAGCCATTCCAACCTCATCCAAAATTCCAATTATTCACGCCTTCATTTTTATCCAAAGGGTCCAAAATAAGGCAAAAAAAAATCCCAATAAAACGAAACCATAATAACATGTATCCAGGCCCCTGACAGCCCTTCTTCCCTTTCTTCCCCCTCCTCCCTCATCCCTCCAGACAAGCATGAAGAACATGGAGAGGGAACTGCTGTGCCCTGTCTGCCAGGAGATGTACAAGCAGCCACTGGTGCTGCCCTGTGCTCACAATGTATGCCAGGCCTGTGCCAGGGAAGTTCTCGGTCAGCAGGGTTATGGAAGCCACACTGGGGATCCCAGCTCTGAGCCCACCTCACCTGCCTCCACCCCTTCCACCCGAAGTCCCCGCCTTGGCCGTAGGACCCTCCCCAAAGCAGACCGCCTGGACAGGCTGCTCAAGTCAGGTGGGGATACCGAATCCAGGTGGGAAAGGTTGGGGGCAGTGGTAATCACAGAAGACCATAGACCAGGAATTATGGGGGAGTGAAGGGGTTGTCTGCCTAGGAAATGGGGGGGGTGGGAAAGGGAGGTAAGGGGAAGGTGCCTTTTCTGAGTCTCCTTGTTTAGTGAGAGATGTCTGTTTCTTCTGATGACATGGCACCTGTTTAGGGAATAAATCTGTGTCCCAGCTGTGGCACCAGCTGTGGTATGAGGACAGGAATTGACACACACCCCCTTTCCCTTCTTTCCATCTCCCTCCTCATGCTCTCCTTCAGGTTTTGGAACATACCCTGGCCGGAAACGGGGAGCCTTGCATCCCCAGATTGTGACATTCCCATGCCCAGCATGCCAGGGTGATGTGGAGCTGGGTGAGCGGGGCCTGAATGGCCTGTTCCGTAACTTGACCCTAGAGCGGGTTGTGGAGCGGTACCGTCAGAGTGTGAGTGTGGGTGGTGCCATCTTGTGCCAGCTTTGTAAACCCCCACCTCTGGAGGCCACCAAGGGCTGTACCGAATGTCGTGCCACCTTCTGCAACGAGTGCTTCAAGCTCTACCACCCCTGGGGCACTCAGAAGGCCCAGCATGAACCCACTCTGCCCACCCTCACTTTCCGCCCCAAGGTGAGCAGGCCCTGCCAGTCAGACCTCTGGGTACCTCTGCAGAGGCTTAAGGAGCTGGGGAAGAGGGAATATTATAGCATTAGGTATAGCATTATGTTAGCTCCAGTACAGTGCTTCCATGCTACCAGAGACCCTGAATATGTGGGCAACCAGATCTTTTAGAACCCAGAGAATCATCACACAATCTGCAAGATGCTTAGATATTTACCTTAAAATACATGCATGAGCACACAGAGACACACAGAATTGAATCTTTGCCACTGACAAAGTATTGGTGACATACTCATGCAAGGGACTGGACAAGCAATTTAGTAGTGCCCAGAATAATGCCCCTTATTTTAAGGGCACCCATTGCTACCCAGAATGATGCTCCTTATTTTAGATGCCCCCTTGCACCTAAAAAAAAAAAACCCCGTCTCACTGTAGTGCTACCTAAGGCTGTTGTAATCTAGCAGTGTGGTGCAGTCCCACCCTTCCCCCTAGGACAAGATGTTACCTCTGCACCTAAAGACCAGCATACAGAAGATGAAGGATTTCTTAATATCTTTGCCTTGATTTTCTCTGCAGGGTCTGATGTGCCCAGACCACAAAGAAGAAGTCTCTCACTACTGCAAGACATGCCAGCGGCTAGTGTGCCAGCTCTGCCGGGTTCGGCGCACCCACAGTGGGCATAAGATTACACCCGTGCTCAGTGCCTATCAGGCTCTAAAGGTGAGGAGCCTTTTGTCCTATCTTCATTCCTTGGCCTCCTCCTCTTCACCTTTCTCCGCCCCACCCCATAATCACTCTGTGCCACACCAATCTGATCTTTCTTACCACCAGGGCAAAAACTCCTCCTGTGCCCGGGCATAATGCCCACTTCTCTCTTCCTTCTCAGGAGAAACTGACAAAGAGCCTGACATATATTTTGGGAAATCAGGACACTGTACAAACCCAGATCTGTGAGCTGGAGGAGACAGTGAGGCACACAGAGGTGAGGGAGGGCACGGGGCAGGCAGGGTGGGTAGGGCTGCCCGAAATGTCAGAGAGCTCTGATAGTTCTGAAAGAAGGTAACTTTGGGGTGCCTTGGAGATGTCTGAGGGGATAAGTAAGCGAAGGTTGTTGGGTACTTTGGTGCTTCTGGCAAGGTTGACATGAACTCTAGTGAGTGGAAAAGTGCAAATGGGGACAGTCATTGTAGGGAGAGCCCCAAAGGGAAGTAGCATAAATACCCGAAGGCTTAACATTCAGCCCCAGAAGGTTGGCGCAGATGCCCAGGAAGTTGGCATAACTACCAAGCAGCCGTAGCATTAATGCTTTCTGCCAAATTGTTTGTTTGGATGCCCAGGGGAATGGACAGTGATGTAGGCATCCAGCAAGGTTGACGCAAATACAAAGTGTTTAGCATGAGCGAACAAAGGTCTACCACTAGGGCCATGAGTCTCGTCCCTTTACCTCTGAAGGAGAAGAGAGCATTAGTGGAGATACTTCAGGGACTAGCAGTGATGCTAGGCATCCAGAAAGTTGGTAAAGGGACCAATGGAAGAAAAATGGAGAATCATGTTCCCTGTGCCCTTTTCTTCCCTTGGGCAGGTGAGTGGTCAGCAAGCAAAGGAGGAAGTGGCTCAGCTGGTGCGGGGGCTGGGTGCAGTGCTGGAGGAGAAGCGGGCAACACTGCTGCAGGCCATCGATGATTGCCAGCAGGAACGGCTAGCGCGGCTTGGGGCCCAGCTCCAGGAGCACCGGAGCCTGTTGGATGGCTCAGGACTAGTGGGCTATGCTCAAGAGGTCCTCAAAGAGACTGACCAGCCTTGCTTTGTACAGGCTGCCAAGCAGCTACACCACAGGTACCCACTGGGCACTGTACTAGGAAACCCTTCCCCAGAAAAGGGTAGGGCTAAGAACAAGGTAGTAGTGTGGAGGCATTAGGAAAGGAGAAAGAAGGAAAAAAATGCCCTAAATAGGTGAAGCTCGCGCGTAGACGAGTGGCAGAGCTGATGACCATGTTCATGCCAAAGGGTGGAGTTGGTGCTTTGAGCATCCAGGGATTATTTGGATGCTCCGAGGAATGTTATAAAGCAGGACCAAGGCTTGAGGGGTGGGATGGGTTCCCAAACGCAGTGCTAGAACCAGAGTCAAATATGAGATCCCAGGGAGCCAGTTCCAGTGCCAGGGTGCAGGATGAGTGATGTGTCTGCTGACCACCATCCCCTACCTACTTCTCTAGGATCGCCCGGGCAACAGAGGCCCTTCAAAACTTCCGTCCGGCTACCAGCTCCTCCTTCCGCCATTGTCAGCTGGATGTAGGGCGCGAGATGAAGCTGCTGACTGAGCTCAGCTTCCTAAGAGGTAATGAGGTGGCCAGACCCTGTCCCCTCTCCCATCTCCCCTACCTTCTCCTCCCTCTTCCTGGCAGCGGGCCCGGGGGGCAGTGTCCACCTCAGAGAGCTCCCTCCCTGCCCTGCCCTCAGCCTCCCCAGCGCCCAGCCCCTGCTCAGCCCCCGACCCTGGCTCCATTGAGCTCCGCTCAGCGCTGCTTCTCCCTCTCTTTGTTTATAGGCTGTGGCCACGGCGGAGTCTGCTCCGGAGCACCCCAGGCAAGTCACTGGCCCCTGCCCCGGGGGCCCTGCCCCCCGCTGGGCCCTCTGTCCTACCCTGCCCCCTCACAGAGCTCTCCTCATTTCTCCACCTCTCTGGTTTTCCTAACATGACCTCTTGTCTTCTGACCATTTGACTTTCCTACACTCTCTCCTCTGCCCTTGCCATTGTATTTCCTTGTTCCTTGTCCTTTCCCTTTCACTCACCTCAGCTTTGTCCTACTTACCTTCCCCCCGATTTTCACTCTCCTGTCTCTAGGCCTTTTTCCTTTCTCTGCGTCTGCTCCCTACCCCTTCCCTTCCGGCATCTTTTTGCTTCCCATCCGGCATCTTTTTGCTTCCCATCCTTATTCCCCTATTGATTTGTGTTCTAGGGATCTGTGTCCTTCTTCCTTTCTTCCTCTATTTCTTGTCTTCTTCCCTTCTCCCTGCCCCCACCCCCCACTCATCACTTAGACTTGAAAGAGACCTTAGAGGTCAGTTATAGGCTCATAGGACCCCCTTCATTTTACCGATGAGGAATCCAAAGCCCATTGAGGTCACAGTGACTTGCCCAAGGTTATCCAGCTAGTTAGCAGTAAATCTGGGAAGAGCACCCAGGCTACCCCTGACTCTCTAGTTAGCATCCTCCCTGCTATGATGTGCTTCCTCTATCCCCTTTTACCTTCCACTTATCTATCTCTCCTTGACCTCTTGCTCTTCCTGCCTATATTTTGTACCCATCTCTACTCCCATCTCCCAGATGCTTGCTCCCTGCTTGTCCCAGCCTGGGTACCAGTGTGTTTCCATTTCCCAGCTTCCTTCTTCAGGCATCCCCAACCCCTCACTTCCACTCACCCTCCGGGCTCCCGCTGCCCGCCCTCTCCTTCCCCTTTGCCCCATCCCATCACAGGCCCTTGTGTGTCCTGACCTGCTATTTCTTCTCGCAGTGCCTGAGGCTCCTGTCATCGACACCCAGCGCACCTTTGCCTATGACCAGATTTTCCTTTGCTGGCGGCTGCCCCCACACTCCCCACCTGCTTGGCACTACACTGTGGAATTCCGGCGCACAGATGTCCCTAATCCACCAGGCCCCACCCGCTGGCAGAGGCGAGAAGAGGTGAGAGGGACCAGCGCGCTGCTGGAGAACCCTGACCCAGGCTCGGTCTACGTGCTTCGGGTCAGAGGCTGCAATAAGGCGGGCTATGGAGAGTACAGTGAGGACGTCCACCTACACACACCTCCTGCACCAGGTGAGCTGCTGGGTAAGGGCTGGGACTGGGACAGATGTGGGCACTAACAGAACAAGTGCTTAGGGAGTAAAGTAAATCCTGGTGGGGAAGAATGCCAAGTAGTAATCAGGTGCCTAAGTAACAACACCAGATGGCTTGGTCCGACACAAAGAGCTTTGGACTTAGAGATAGAAGAAAACTAGGTTTCAAGCCTTCCTCTGACACTAGCCGTGTAATCTTGAGCAAATCACTTAACTTCTCTGTGCCTCAGTTTCCTCATCTGTTAAATGCCCTATCCACCCTATCTCACATTGTCATGAGGAAACTATTTTGCAAACCTTAAAGCATTCTGTAAGTGTGAGTTACTTTTACATGAAGCAATGAAGAGCCAGTCAGCGGGTGGGCATCCTAGACTACTCGGGTTCTAGTCCTAAATCTGCCATTTCAATTGGATGGCCATGGGCAAGCCACTGAAACTATCTAAATCTCAGTTTTACCTTCTGCAAATTGGGGGCAATAACAGTGAGGCTGTGGTGGAGAAAGAGCCAGACTTAGGCCCGGGAAGAGGTGGGTCCCAGTTTTACCCCTGATGCCTGCTGGCCATGTGATCCTGGGTAATTCGCCGCTTCCCGGAAAAGCTCTCAGACTATATGGCAGTCTGAGTCAGAACAATTGGCAACCTAGGTTGATAGGAGTGAAATTGCAGATCCGGACACCTCGCCTCCTGTGACCACCAATAAACCCAACAAATTTCTGTCTTACCGTATGCCACCTAATCTATTCTGCCACATTAAGGGCCCTAAAAGGACTCTGTAAATCTCAGAGGGTTCTTTAAAGTTAAGGCATTAGGGAGTGGACTTGTGGGTGTTGGCATAAGGAAAGAAATGGAGGTGGAAATGAATGAGAAACTAAGGGATGGACACAGAGACTCTAGCCATGGAGGAATATATGCAGAGAGAGAGGGTTCCAGTTATTGGGCTCAGAGAGCATATCCATTATGAGGGACAGCAGAGGTGGAGGTGTGGTCTGGGGCTCAGGGGTGGGGGAATGATTTTTGTACTCTTCCATAAAATTATTCCTGGGGTCCCATACCCATCCTTTGCCTTCTACCTTCATACCCACTCCCCATTCCTATTTCCCCTCATGGCCCACTGTCTGTCCTAGGAATTCATTCAACTGTCCCTTTAAGCTGCAGATTTCCTCTCCCTTCCTACCCTGCTTGAGCAGCCCACCCAAATCATCCAGCTCAGGCATTGTGCCTGGTAGAACTTTGCCCGCTACTCCATTATGGTCCCTTCCCTCCTCCACTTCCAGCAATCTGGCTTGAAATGAGGAGACATCCAGGGGACATTCTCCCAGAGGAAGCTCCTCTTCCTTCTGCTCCCCCTGAATTTGGACTGATGCTTTGCTAAAAGCCTGTACCCCCAGGCACTGATGATGCCCTGAGTGCCCTCCTTGTGCTTTCCTCCTGCTTTCCCCATCCTCTTGTTCTTCCGATCTTGCCCACTCTCCCCCAGTTCTGCATTTCTTCCTGGATGGTCGCTGGGGTTCTAGCAGAGAGCGGCTGGCCATCAGCAAGGACCAACGGGCAGTGCGCAGCGTACCAGGGGTGCCTCTGCTCCTGGCAGCTGAGAGGCTGTTGACAGGCTGCCATCTGAGTGTGGACATCGTGCTGGGTGATGTGGCTGTGACCCAGGGCCGAAGCTACTGGGCCTGTGCTGTGGATCCAGCCTCCTACCTGGTCAAAGTGGGTGTTGGGCTAGAAAGCAAACTGCAGGAGAATTTCCAGGGTGCCCCGGATGTGGTCAGCCCCAGGTCAGGCCACGAAAGGGGATATGGGTGGGGGTGAGGTGGGAGAGAGCACAGGGGCCCAGAAGGGCTAGAGAGGAGCAAACAAGGGTACTAAACAGTTTGGCACCATAGGAATGTAGAAACCCAGACCTTGGGGGTGGGGAGAGGGTACAAGGCAGAGGCAACAGGCTAAGGAATGTCTGGAATGGGACAAGTAGAAAGGGAAGGGGCCCTGGGCTTAAATCTTGGCTCCCCTGAGGGAAGTTTCTTCAACTATAAAACGAGGGACTTGGGCTAGATGCTGTCTAAGGCCTCTTCCAATTATAAATCCTATGATCCTTTGGGAAGAGGGGGAGGGGGACTTGAAAGAGGGGGACATAGGAGGAGATAACGGGGCTGGAAAGGGGAGGAGGATAGTCCATCCCTGATACTATCCTGAGCTTTTGCTTCGGATCCTCCTCTAGGTACGATCCAGACAGTGGGCATGACAGTGGAGCAGAAGACGCCACTGTGGAGGCATCTCCACCTTTTGCCTTCCTGACCATTGGCATGGGCAAGATCCTGCTGGGAGCCGGTGGTAGTGGTGGGGCAGGGCTGACAGGGCGAGATGGGCCTGGGGCTGGCTGCACAGTTCCCCTGCCTCCCCGCCTGGGCATCTGCCTGGACTATGAACGGGGTCGGGTCTCCTTCCTCGATGCGGTGTCTTTCCGTGGGCTGCTCGAGTGCCCGCTGGACTGTTCAGGGCCTGTATGTCCAGCCTTTTGCTTTATTGGGGGTGGTGCGGTCCAACTTCAAGAGCCGGTGGGTATCAAGCCCGAGAGGAAAGTCACGATTGGGGGCTTCTCCAAGCTGGATTGAGCCCCACAGACATGGTGGATGCTGTGGGTCCTATTCTCCTAGATTCCTAATCTAAGCCACACCATGAACCCTAAGCCCTGACCAAGGCTCCCACAGAGCTGGGCATCTCCCCTGGCTCCCTTTCCGTAGGATCTTTTCTTCCATGTCTCCTCTTAGTTTACCCTTGTCCCTTGACCAATTTCTGCCAGTTCCTCCCTGGTACCTCCCCCTGTAACCCTTCCATCTAGGGCTTCATGTTGGTCCCTTCACTCTCCCTGGGTTGGGTATGTCCTCTCTCATTCCTAGACACTGGGGCTGCCCTCTACTTTTTTCCAGTTATCTCCTGGCCTAGGCATAGGATCTATCGAGTTTACACATTCCCAGAAAAACTCACGTTTTCTTGCCCATCCTGCCTGGGCATCTTACATCACACAGAATGGGCGCTGTGCCTACTATATCCCCTTCTCACTGATGTACCCTGATTTTCTCAATCTGGCTTAGAGTGAGGGGTATAGGTCCAGGGGAAACTTCCCAGAGAAGACTACCCGCCCACCCACCTGCCCCCAATTTCTCACTGATGCCCTGATAACTTCCCTGCCCCTTGGACACTGTCCTCCCCACCATAAACGTGAGGTTGGTAAGACCTTCTCTAGCCTGGCGGGGCCCAGGTACTGTATCCCAGGGGGCCACAGGTAGGTGCCCACTGGGAAAGAGGAGCTGGGGGCCCTTCCTGTCATGCTTGTTTAATTGGGGCTCCCTGGCTGCATGTCTTCTCTCCTTTCCCTCTGCATGTTTTGCCCTCCCCATTCCCCAATGCCAGTGTGCCAAGTCTTCCCAGGGGCCCTGACGGGCAGGGCCCAATACCCCATGGCTGGCTAGGCTGGGCAACATCTCTCATGCCTATCCTTTGCTCCCTGTGTGTGGGCAATGCTCTGGTCTATGCCAACGGCTGTTATTTTCACAGTTTCTAACAATAAAGGGTGATGCCAGACACAACCCAGGTCTAGCCATTCCTTTCAGAACTCCATTTCCATAATTCATAGTGATGGAAAAATGACTTTCATGTCAGAGTCATGGGAAGCTGGATAACCACTGGGCTTAGTGCCCAAAGGAAGGGTTTCACTCTACTAGAGTTCCCTAAGGTGGGGAAGGGAGACATATCTACGATATCTTGATACTCAGAAGCTAGGGGTGTAACAAATACACACAGTGTCTATACTCATATAATTATCCCATATATATCCCATATAATATACATGCACAGGTACACACAGCATGCACAGTGAGGACATGTAACAGGTACCTGTGCTCATGCACACTCAATACATATATGCAAACCCATCCTAACACACAGAGCATTCAAATGCAAACCCATCCAACCCTTACATACAGTCTGTATTTACCCACATATATAGAGCCATGCAACAGATGAGCCACCAGAGGGTGCCATCATTCCAAATGGAGACATCTCGGATGGGATGCCAGCAGAGGCCCTTACCCAGCTACAGGACATCCGATACTGGCCAGGGAATGGCATACAGGCCTTATCCGTCTATCAATTGGGGAATATAGTCAAAGAGGCAGGGGCAGGGGGTAGTCCATCAACCACGATGACATTAATGCACTGGAACCCCTTCTCCATTCCTGGAGGAGTTGGGAGAAAGAGGAAGTGGGGAAAAGGATGGACCCCAAACCCCCACAAATGGGGGGAGGGAAGGGAAGAAGACTCTGACAAGGCAAGGAGGGACTAATTAGGCAATTGGCCTTGAAAGAGGGAACTGGGACTGCGCCAGTGCCCGGATCTAACACAGCCCCTCTTATCGAAGGTCTGTTGATTCTGCTACTGTTATCACTGCTCTGGGGTTTACTTAACGCCAAGCTAGCTAAGAATAGAGCTGTCCCACTGGCACCGTGCCAGGGGGAAGGAGGGAACCAAGTGCTCCACCTGCCTCGGTGTGAGAAGACACCCCTATCTGGGCAGAGCCAGCATGACTCTGGGGCTGGGGGGAGGAGGGAAGAGATGGAGGGAAGGGGTTAGGCAAGATTGGGCCTTCTGACACACAGCTTTGGCTCTTAGTTTCGTTTCCTCCTTCCTTCTGGGAATCATCAAAAATGGGGTGAGAGGCAAGACTTCTGACAAACTGAGGACTTTCACACCAGCAGGTAGTCTTAGGTATTACTGCCAATCTTAAAAAGCATCCCACTAGACCAACTCTTGACATCCCCCCACTCCCTGCCAGGGCTATCAGTCCCCTTGGAATAGAAAACACAGAAGGTCAGAACTGAAATGGACTTCAAGAGACTGTCTGGCCCAACTTGCTTATTTTATAGATGAGGTAATTAAGACACGAGAGGAGGTCAGCGACACAGGTCAAACAGCTAACCTAGGGCAGACCATGGAGCCACCCACTTTGACTACATGAGCAGTCATTTGCTAAACACACCCACACGAACATCTCCAATCCTCCATTCCAAAGCTCCTGACTTCCTCCCCACAACACACCCTCCACATTCATCCCCTTTCTTTGGTCTCTTTAGCTTTATCTCTAAGTTCCTTATTGACCTTCAGGTAAGCCACTTCTGTCTTGTATTGTGCCCCTCCCCCTGCCAAGACATTTGTTTCCCTCCTAATACTGCCCCCAAATTCCCCACCAGGCTCCTGTTCCCTCCCCTCAAATACTTCTACTCACTGTCAATGGTCCCAGTGTTACAACTGTGACCTAGCACAAATCATTCAAACGTTTGTACTTTCACTTCCTTCATCTGTAAAATGGAGGGGGATGGATGGAGGTAGCTGATCTAGTCTCCAGATTGCCCCTTCTCCACAGACATCAGCATGCTTACCTTGGTGCCTAACCTCCCACCATCAAGCTTTTTCCCTTCCCTTGTTAACTCTCCCCACCTCCCCAAAGCCCACTGGAAACTTTGAGGCTTAAAAGTAGTTAGTGGGTGGACTAGGTCAGAGGAAGGAAGGACAGATAAGAGGTTTGAAGACGTTCTGTGTTTGTGGGGGTCATCAGTTTTATTGAATCACATACAGATTCCTCTTCTCCCACCCCTAATCCACCGTGGTTTTACCATCTGCCAGAAGGCATCACTATCCCTCAGGACAGGGCATGAGGGTGGGTTAGCAGCACGCAGTCTCGGCTTTATCTGGAGACGGATTGGAGGGCTGGGGGACTCGAGGTTGTGTCTAAGGAGCCTTCAGAGAAGGAGCCTTTGGGACACTCCCCTCTCCAGCTCCTTGTTTTCCCTTCCAGGAGGGGGAGGGGTGGAGGCCAAGAAATGGGTGAAGTGCCCTCAGCAGTGCTTGGCCCCTGGCACAAAGCTGGCACCATCCCTCTACAGGTTAGCAGAAGTGGCCACTGGGTTCACGTAAGAGAGGCTGTTGTTACCATTTCCTGGAGAGATCTGGACAGGGGGAGGGAATATGGGTGTGTTAAATTTTTAGGGAGTGCAGGGAAGAGGTGTTGGGGAAGGACATAATGCCCCCTGGATCCCCCTTGGTTCTGGAATGAGGGCTCTAGGGTCCCCTGCTGACTCCCCTACAGGGTTAACACAGAAGAAGCACCTGCCCGGGGCCCCACCAACAACCCCATGCGACTGTAAACAGCGTCTTTCCCTCCCTCTTCCCTCTGCTCAGCCCCCTCCTTAGCTCCTAGCCTTAGTCTTCCCACCCCCAACCTCATCTTTAGATCCCTTAATTCTCTCCACCCCAAAGATGGGGACAGGACAATGAGCTGGAAGGCGAGTAGTGGGGCACATAACCAGAAGGGGATAGGGAAAGATTCTCCCTTCCCCCACCAAAAGTTTTAGCCCAAGGTAGAGAGTGGTAATTATTTACCCAGTGACTGGAGCCCAAAGTTGAAGAAGGAAAAGGGGAGGGAGTGGGGAAAATCTGCCTCTGGGCTTTCTGGGAATTGCCCTCTCCCGCTCCATCTAACCCCTCTCTGGTTTTACTGCCTTCCCGCCAAAAACAAACCAAAAATAAAAACAAAATGTTTGCCCCTTCCCCCTAAGCATTTGCCAATTCACTATTTACAGTACCATCCCTGTAGCCCTAGAGAAGACTCCGTATCCCACCCCAGGCACGAGGCACCACCCACTCTACTCTCTGGGCACCCAGGCAGTTGCCTATGTAGGCGCCAACTCTATTGAGCCGTGAAAGTGCTGGTGCAGGCACCATGGGCACCCACTGTCCCTGGCACCCTCCTGAGGGAATGAAGGGGAAGGGGGGTGGTCACTGGCTCCCTGAACTCCCTTCTTCCATGCTTCCTGTCCCATCCACCCCCAAGGTTTCCCAGGCCCCTTTTCTCAGCTCTACCCTTCTGGCCCTCTACATCCAGCAGTGTCTGTGCTCCTGTGTCCTACAATGCTCACTCTTCTGTGTCTCTTTAAAACCCTTCAGATCCTCTCAGTACACTATGATCTCTGTGCTCTGTCATGCCCACTCCACAGTGAGTATTTTCCCATGTCCCGTTTATCCTTTCTTAGGTCCCAGCCGCACTTGCCTTCCCAGTGCCCACTAGGCATAGCCTCACCTCTTCGTAGGGGCTGCGCTTGATGTTGCCTGGGGGCACATATCTTCCATGGGTATGATAAGGGGGGTACTCATTCATGGGATGGTAAGAATCCTGGGATGAGAAGATGTCCAGCTGTCCACAATGTTTCCGGCGGAACTGAGATAGCCCCTGGGAGTGGTGGAGATGAAGGCAAAGGGGCACAGTAGGTAATGGTTAGGGAACTAAGATGGGGGGAGGACCTAAACATTTGGGCTGGACAAAGTACTTACCAGGTAAACAAGGTGGAAAATTGCCAAAGCGAGCAGGATGGACACTATCACGAGCAAAGCAATGGCATAGCCAGGCACAGCAGAATCAGTAGATGAGACTTCAGAATTCCACTCACGGACTAGAAGAGACAATTGGCGTGTAAAAGAATCTCCCAAGATGCCTTGTCCCAATCTTCTTTAAGACCCCTGCTCGCCTCCCACAAAAGGGGAATGTGTGCCTGGGAGACTGTGTACTTAGGTCCTAGGAGACCCATGTTGTGAGGCAATAGAAGCTGGAAAATTGGATTCCTGGCTCTGGGGCAGACTATCTGGGGGAATGCTCCAAGTTCCCAGAGAGTGCCTGGGTAGTGACTCTGGCAGAAGTGTGTGTGTGTGTGTGTGTGTGGAGGGGGGAACCTTACCAGTTATATCCGATGGTGAAATAGTCAGGTTGTATAAGTAACTGTTCTTCACATTTTCAGCAAACAGAGTCTGTACTTCACTGGTTGTGATGCTGCCCTCTTGGAAGACCAAGATACTGTCTGTAATCACAGAGCCCATTCTGGGCACAGGGAGATTGGCGCATAAGTCATGTAGGTTCCAGCTTCTGGTTCAGAATATTTTTCCCGCCTCCTCCTGGAATTGGTACTCTTTCCCATATCCAAGCTGGTGACCCACCCACCCCCAATAGCACCCATATCTGCAGACTGGTACCTGAATTGGAGCAGGTAAAAGGTCACAAATGCCTCATTTTTGTAGGTCTGCCACAACTGGGGAAAAAGAAGAAGGGAGAAATATAGCCAGAATGCCAGAGATAAAAATGGTCATTTGGGAATTAGGGGAACAGTCTTCCCAACCTATAGGGGAGAGGATGGTACCTACCAGATCATTAACAGAATTCTTCAAGTTTTGGTAGTAGAAAGAGCTGGGATTTTCCAGGGAAGAGTTAAAATCCTTGTAGAGGATGCGGAATGAGAGGAAAAACATGGCTCTCTCATAAATGACAACTGGAAGGTGAGAGGTGCTTTGGCTGACAGTAACAGGTTGTGATATGGAGCTGTGGTTATTGTTGGGGGTTGGAGTGGCTTTTTGGTGAAGGGTTGAAGAAATATTCTTGGGGTTACCAGTTGCTGCTATAGTGTTTGGAGTGCTTTTTGTAGCTATGGTGCTATGGTGACTAGTGGGTGTAGTGGAGGTGTGATGGTCAGTGGATGCAGATGTGGTGCTGTGGTGACTAGTGGGTATAGTGGAGGTGTGATGGTTAGTGGATGCAGATGTGGTGTTGTGGTGACTAAGAGGTGTAGTGGAGGTGTGATAGTTAGTGGATGCAGATGTGGGGCTGTGGTAACTGGGGGGTATACTGGAGGTGTAATGGTCAGTGGGTATGGATGTAGGGCTGTGGTGACTGGGAGGTGTAGTAGAGGTGTAATGATCCATGGGTTCAGATGTGGTGTTGTGGTGACTAAGAGATGTAGTTGAGGTGTGATGGTCAGTAGGTGTAGATGTGGTGTTGGAGTGACTAAGGGGTATAGTGGAGTTGTGATGGTCAGTGGGTGCAGATGTGGTGCTGTGGTGACTGGGGAGTGTAGTGGAGGTGTGATGGTCAGTGGATGCAGATGTGGTGTTGTAGTGACTAAGAGGTGTAGTTGAGGTGTGATGGTCAGTAGGTGTAGATGTGGTGCTGGAGTGAGTAAGGGGTGTAGTGGAGTTGCGATGGTCAGTGGGTGCAGATGTGGTGCTGTGGTGATTGGGGAGTGTAGTGGAGGTGTAATGATCCATGGGTTCAGATGTGGTATTGTGGTGACTAAGGAGTGTAGTTGAGGTCTGATGGTCAGTAGGTGTAGATGTGGTGCTGGAGTGACTAAGGGGTGTAGTGGAGGTGTGATGGTCAGTGGGTGCAGATGTTGGGCTGTGGTAACTAAGGGACGTAGTGGAGGTGTAATGATCCATGGGTTCAGATGTGGTACTGTGGTGACTAAGGGGTGTAGTTGAGGTGTGATGGTCAGTAGGTGTAGATGTGGTGCTGGAGTGACTAAGGGGTGTAGTGGAGGTGTGATGGTTAGTGGGTGCAGATGTTGGGCTGTGGTAACTAAGGGTCGTAGTGGAGGTGTGATGGTCACTGGGTGTGGATGTGGTAGATATGCTGTTGTATGTTTGAGCTATGGTCATGGTGCTGCGATGGTCATTGATTTCTGTTTCACCAACAGCACTTGTGGGTCTGTGTGTGCTAGATGAAGCTGTGGCACTGAGGGCAATGGTTGTTATCCTGACATTCTTTGTATCTCTGTTGCTGCTGTTTGTGTCCAGAGCTGCTGTTGTAGCTGCCTCATGGTCAGGGTGGGTAGTTGTGCCAAGGGTGCTGTTGCTGACAGCTATAAGAAGTTAGAGACACTAAGTTAGGCTGGAGCCCAGTCCAATCAGGGAGAAGCAACAGAGAGATTTAGGCAGAGAGTAAGGGAAAGAAATTTTAGGAAGGGGGTGGGTGGAGAAAGCCCAAAGACACCAGATATTCCACCTTCCTTGAATCCATTGTTGGCCCATAACTCCCTCCATGTTTCTGCTTCTAGTTTTCTTCCTTTGTTGCTCTGCTCCCCGCCCCACCCCCCACTTCCATATTTGACACACCTCTCCTTCCCTCTCACCCCAGGAAACATTCTAGGTAAACCAAGCAGGACTCCTGACTGCCCACTGCCTTATTCTTCCAGCAGGGCCTCCTTTCAGTCCCAGGTCCCTATGACCCCTTCTTCTCCTTCCTTCACTTTGGCCCCAGCTTTGAATTCCCACCCCCCCACCCCCCCCCACCCCGCCCCAGCTCTCCCTCTAACCAGGATTCCCTCCCCCTTTTAGCTCACTCTGCCAGAGGTAAAAACTAGCACAGAGGCCATAAAAAATATTAATCAAGCCACTCCTTCCCAATCTCTTTTTTCCCTGCCCTCACCTGTAGGTACCAGGAACAATACAAGGACCAGGGTGGGTTGGATGCCCGGGGTCATGGTGGTAACCAACGGAGGAGAGCACTGAGCAGGCTGGGCCAGGTTCTGCCCAAAAGGCTGGGTCGGGCTCAGGAGCCCGCTGCTTTATACCGGTCCTCCGACAGCCAGAGCAGGTGACAGGTGACACAACCCCACCCCACCCCCAATCCCTCCTCCCTTCTACTTTTCCTCCTCCTCCCCACACATTCTTGACCCCTCGGGCACACTGGGCCCCAGATCACTCAACCCTCTGACAACCTGTTTGTTCTCCACCTGGCGTCACCCCCATCTCCTCTCTCTCCCCTCCACATAGTGGGGAGCCAGGCTACCTACCAGACCTTCTTTCTGGACCCTGGGGCCAGTGCCTGGGGGTGGGAAAATGGAATGGAGATGAAATGTGTTAAGTTAGTACCTCTGGGACCACAAGAGTCCAGGGCTGCAGACGCTACATCATCTTCTAGCTCTTACATACCCCGACTCCCGGGGATAGAGATTCATTTAGGACCCCTCTCTGGACCCCCGCCCCAGCAGAAAAGAAAACTGAATCTGGAATAGTTACCCCCATTTCCCGAAACAGCCCCTCCCAATGCCAGCCTCTCCCTGTTCGTTCTGCACGGTGGATCTGGCCTGAAACCCGACAGTCCCCGCCCCGGGGTGAGTTTTTCTGTATGCCTGGGTGCCTTCTGCGTTTTCTCACGGGTGCGTGTGAGTGTCGGAGGGGGTGGGGGGAGATAAAAGAGTGGAAGGAAGGAGGAAGTAAAAAGAAGAAAGGAGGGTAAGATCTTTGGGGTCCTTCCACTCCCATCCTCCGACTCTGCACGCATCACAGGTAATAGGACTCTTCTGCCCTCTGGTGGTCATCTGGAGCCCTTCAAGGATTAAAGAGGGAGGTTGACGCTAGCCAGGTGCAGGCAGGGAGGGTGGACACCTGATGAGTGAGGAGGGAAGCGCAACCCAGGGCATGGGAGAAGTACCTAAAGGAACACAAACCAACCCTGGATTTAGAGGCTGGAGAGCCCTGAGTGTAGATCCGTATAGAGTCACCCACTACATGATGCTGAATAAATCGCTTCCTCTCTGAGATTCAATTTCCTTTTTTATAAAATAGGGCAATAACAATCCTTGTGGTACCTAATTTGTGGATTTGTTTTGAAAAGCAAATAAGATAATGTGTATGTAAGGGAGGTTTATTAGGGAAACCCTATAAATTGTGATATCAGGGTCAGCTATTGCTAGACTCAACATTCCGCTTCCTCCCTTGTAAAGGAAGAAGGAAAAAACACTGAATTTAGAGCAGGAAAGGATCTCAGAAGCTACCTAGGGGAGGAAATAAGCATTTCTGTAATACCTATAATATGCCAGGCACTGTGCTAAGCATTTTTTAAAAACAAATTTCTCATTTGATACAATCCTGCTAGATAAGTGCTATTATTATGTAGTTTCACCTCTCATTTTACAGGCCTGAGACATCACTAAGTCCACTAACGGTCAGGGCTGACTGGGAAATACCCAGGCTGTTCCCATCAGTGTCTTATTAGACAAGAGAAATGTAAAGGAGTATACATATATCTAAGTCTAGGATGCACATGATAGGTCAGTGAGTAGTAAATATCTCTATGACCCAGTACACAGCCAGTTCATCCAGTATACAGCTGGTTAAAACTAATAAATTCTATAGGTGCAGCTGGCCACTGTATCAGGCAGAGAGATAAATGTTTTGCTAGGGCATGCTGTCCTGTTTTGCTAGAAGTAAACTGCTATAGACAGTGTTTTGAGGCTAGGGAGAAATGTGATTTTGGAACTGGATGTGATTTTGGAGCTGGAGTCCAAGCACAAGCACCCAAGGGAGAAATGTGATGCTAGAATTAGGGTCCAAGCACAGGCACCCAAGCACCCCATCAGTAAGGAGCAGAACCAGGGCTGGTATGATGCTTCCACCCTTGTCTTATTCCCCTTGAGAGCATGTATGTTAAGACTTAAACAGCGAGCAATTATTAAGGACCAACTCTGGGTTGGGCACTGTGCTACATATTGGAGATACCGTGACAAAAGCAGACCTGACCTCAGAGAGCTTCCATTCTTATTCAGAAATTGACATGTCACAGAATCACAGAATTTGAGAACTAGGAAAGCTTTTGGCAGCTATAAGTCCAACCAGTGTTCAAAAGGAATCTTAGCTGTCCAAGCCTCCACTTCCAGATGTCCTGGTGGAAGGGCAGGGCAGCAACCCATCATCTCTTTAGGCTATTCATTCTCCTTTTGGACAGTTCTAATTGTTCAGAAGATTTTCCTGACCTCTAGCCTAAATTGTCTCTTTTACACATTGTATTCATTGGAATGACTGCTAATTCATCCCCTGGTGTCAACAATTTACAAGTTTAATCTTTATGGCATGACACAGCCCTTTAAATATTTACATATATCCCAGTAAATGAATGGCCAAAGTATGTAAATAGACAGTTTTCACTGTCTTTTCACATAAAAAATTATAGCTATCGACCATCATATGGAAAAATCAGGCAAATCATAAGAGAAATGCAAATTAAAACAACTGAAAGTGATTTCACTTCACACCCATCAGATCGAAAAAGACGGAAAAATGAGGAAAATGATTGTTTATGGGAATGTAAGAAGACAGGCACACTAATTGGTGGAGCTGTAAATTGGTCCAGCCATTCTGGAAAACCACTTGGAACTATACCCTGCAAAGTTACTAAACTATGTTTACTCTTTGACCCACAATACCACTATTGGGAATATATCCTAAAGACATCAAAGAAAGGAAATGAATCATATATACAAAAATATTTATAGCAATATTTTTTGTTACAGCCAAGAACCGGAAAGAAAGGGGGGTGTCTATCAACTGGGGAGTGGCTAAACAAATTGTGGTACGTGAATGTGATCGAATATTATTATGCTATAAGAAATGACAAAAAGAATAGATCCAAAGAAACCCAGGAAAGAGTTTTAAGGACTAATGGAGTAGCATGGAACAGTGGATGGATTATTGCTGGACATGTTGTTAGCTAGATCTGAGTTCAAATCCCAGCTCAGACACTTCAGCTATATGACTGTGGGCATGTAACTGAACCGATTTGTGCCTTGGTTTCCCCATATGTTAAAATGAGGGCATTGCACTGGATGACCTTATTTAAGGCCCCTTCCAGGTCTAAATCTATGATTCTATGAAGTGAGCAGAATCAAGAGAGCTATTTATACAGTGACCAAAACATTGTAAAGGAAAATAACTTTGAAAGACTTGCAGTCCAGACAGCTAGATGGTTCAGTGGATAGAGTGCCAGACCTGGAGTCAGGAAGACCTGAGTTCAAATCCCACCTCAAACACTTACTAGCTGTGTGACCCTGGGTGAGCCCCTCAACCTCTGCCTCAATTTCCTGAACTGTAAAATGGGGATAATAACTGATGTGAATGCAAACAGTGCCCTAGGAGTTAAAAATTAATAGCCAACTTTGTGAAGCCACTAGTTTACTCTCTAACCTGAAAGCACCCTGGAATCTCTTCCCCTTATCTTGGGTTATCATAAAACTTCTCCTTACCTTTGATCATAAAATTCTTCATCTCCCCTCCATCCTGGGTCATAAAATTTCCTGTCTCCCTTATCTTGTGTCATCTATCTTCCTCATGCCTAAATCTCCAACCCCCATTAGAAACCCTAAAATTTACACCAACATTCCACCGTCTGTATAGCTTTTTGTCTATATAAGTTTGGTTCTTTTCTCATATCAGAGCCTTTTATTTAGCTCCTTGCTAAATCTCAGGTCCGTGTGCTTTTGTGTCAGTAAAGCTCCCAATGGCTACAGGGAAGGTCTAAGCGAATTCTTTCACATTTGAACCAACTCTCACAACTCTGACCTCATCGATAATGTCACCTTATCTCCCAGTGTAATAACAGCACCCACCTCCCAGTGTTGGTTGTGAGGATTAAATAAGATATTTGTAAAGTGCTTAGCACTGTAGCAACATTACAACTACAATGAGGGATAGGCCAATGAGGGCCCAGTCCTGGGAGCATGCACAGGATACCCACAGGAAAGAGAGGAAAGAAAAGAGCCTCAGTGAATCTTTTTTTTTTTAAAATGCACCGAGGGACCAGAGGAGGACTCAAAAGGGGATATAGAATAGCAGGGCAATGTTGGCGCTCCAACCTTAAGTTCAATATACAAGGTATTCCAAAAGTCTTAGTGTAGTTTTAAACTAGTAAAGCTAGCTTTGGGGGACACCCTGTATGTTAGAAGGAACAAGCTGTATACAATGAATTCAGTTTCATTTACAATCTCCATTTTCTGTTCTCCTTTGTGTATGGAAATATATATGTTGATGATTTTTTAGTTCATAATGAAATTTAAATAAAAAAAGAAAATTGAACAGGGGAGGGATTTTAAGACAGTGCACATCCCCCTCACCCCCACCCCCACCCAAATCTTGGTGTGCAGTTGATAAGAGTACTGTTCTACAGTCAAGAAAACCAAAGTTCAAATCTAGCCTCAGATACTTACTAGCTGTGTGACCCTAGGTGAGTGGCTTACCCTCTGCCTCAATTTCTTCAACTTTAAAACGGGGTTCATAATAGCAGCTGCATCTCAGAGTTTTTGTAAGGATCAGATGAGATACTGTGTTTAGCACAGTGCCTGGCATATAGGAGATACTACATACATTCTCATCCACTTCTTTCCCTCCCCCCGTTTCTCCAAGAACATGACCAGTCCCTTCAACCAGTCCTCATATGATAGGCACTCAAGGCCTTCCCCATTCTAGCTGGCCTCATGTGGACACTTTCCAGCTCATCAGGGTCCTTCAGTGAGGTCTGATGCGGCAAAATACGGTGGGATTATCACCTTTTAATTTCGGGAAGCTATGTCCCTCTTAACCTAGTCCCAAGTCACATTAGCTTTTTAAATTACTTCATCATAATATTAGTATATATTGAGCTCAGAATAAATGAACCCTCTGTGTCTTTTTCAGAACCCCTGCTGCCCAACTACATCTCCCACTTCTTGCACTTGTGGACATGATTTTTTTGTATCCAAGTATAATACTATTTATCCCTACTGAACAGCGTCTTGTTAGGTTCAGCTCAATGCTCTAGCCTGTTGGGATCTGTCTGTTATTCGGTGTGTTAGTTATACCTCTCAATCTTGTATCATCTACAGATATGACAGGCGTGCCATCTAAGTTATTGTCCGAGTTATTGATAAAAATGTTAAACATCATAGGGCCAAGCACAGATCCCTGTGGTACTCCATTAAAGATCTTTTGTCAGGTTGACATGGCACCATTGAGAATTCCTCTTTTAGGCTGATCATTCAACCGGTCATTCATCTGATGGTGTTATGATCTAGTCTACATCTCTCTACCTTTTTCACAAGTATACTATGAAATACGTTGTGGAGGGTTTTGCCAAAACCTAGGTAAATTCTATTTGTGACATGGCCCAGTTTAGTAACTGTCAAAAAGGAAATGGCCTAGGGGCAGCTAGGTAGTGCAGTGGATAGAGCACCGGCCCTGAGGTCAGGAAGACCCGAGTTCAAATCCAGCCTCAGACACTTACTAGTTGTGTGACCTTGGGCAAGTCACTTAAGCCTGATTGCCCAAAAAGAGAGTAAGTACAAAGTACATAGAGAGGGGTTGGGAGTGTTTGGCGTGTTTTGTTTTATTTTGGGGTCAGGAGGAAGGCACCTGGAGGCGGGAATCAGAAAAGACTTCATAAGCTGAATCTTTTATGGAAACTAGGAATTTGCAAGAAGGATGTCTAGTACAGCAAAGACACAGTGATGGGAAATAGAGTGTCATATGAGGGAAAGTAAGGGAGCCAGATTGGATTGTAAAGTGCAAGAAAGAGAACCATGTGTGTGGAATAAGGCTGTTTATCTTAGAGGTAACAGGGAACCATTGGCATTTACCGAGTGTGCTGTCAGAACTGCATCTAAAGAAAATCTCCTTGAGAGGAATGTGTAGGAGGGGTTAGAATAGGTTTAGACTTGAAGCAAGATACTGCAATAATTCAGGTAACAGGTGATGAAGGACTGATGCTTATGTGGGTGGAAAGAAGAGCATGGTTTGAGATGTTAGGGAGGCAGCAACAATAAGATTTGGCAACTGAATCGATGTCAGGTGAGGAAGGTGAAGTTGCAGATGATGCTGAGATTCTGAACCTAGGTCGCCGAGCAGCGGAACACTTGACAGTAATCATACAGAAGCTCGGAAGAGAAGTAGAGCAGGTTTAGGGGTGGGGAGGGGAACAGAAATAATGAGCTCTGTTTTGGACATGTTGCGCTTGAGAGGCGTATGAGACATTCAGTTCAAAATGTCCAGTGAAGAATTTGTGATGCAGGAATGGAGTTCAGGAGAGAGACTGAGATCTGGATATATAAGAACTGGAAACCATCTGCACAGAGAACACAATGAAACCCGTGGGCATTGACGAGATCACCAAGTGAAGAGAGTATAGAGAGAGAAGAAAAGAGTGTCCAGGAACAGAGTACTTGGGTACATCCAACAGTTAGGAGGAATGATATGGATAATAGCCCAGGAAAGGAAACTGTGAAGGAGCAGTTAGATAGGTAGACTCTTCCTACCACCCCCACCCCCCACAGAAAAAGAGTAGAGTTATGGAAACCCAAAGAGGAGAGATTATCCAGGAGTACAGGGTGGTCAACAGTGTCAGTTGATAGAGAGAGCTCAGGAAGGAGGAAAACCAAGAAAGAGCAACTTAGAAAACCTTGGTAATTTTGGAATGATCAGTTATAGTACTTAGCACAGCGCCTGGTAGTGTGCTTAATAAACATTTGTGGGCTTGACTTAAGAAGGGAGTCAAAGAAGAGGAAGCAAAGTGTAGATGATTTTGCTTTGTCTCCCCTCCCTTGTCACCCCACCCCCCAGTTTGGTTCAGGAAGGGAGAAGAGATATAGAGGATACAGGACCTAGAGGATAGTAAGATCTAGTTGGACTTTTGTTTTTGTTTTTTTTTTTTTAAGGCTGGGGAAACTTCAAAGTGTTTGTAGGCAGCAGGAAGGGAATCATGGTGGAAGGAGAGACCGAAGACTAAAGTGAGAGAGGCGATGATGGCGGGGCAATCTATTAGAGAAAAAAAGTTTACATCCATGAAGAAGAATTGGCCAGGCTGAGTTTGGGGTTTTTTTAAATTTCATTTTGGGGCAAGGGAGAAGACACCACCTCATCATTAGAGACTAGAGTAAAAGACAGAATGAAGGATGTTACTAATCGATTGTGAGATACAGAAAAGGGCAGACAAGGGAGCTCATAGGAAATAACCTCTCTGTAGTGAAGAATGAGGTGAAATTCTACGCTGAAAGGACAAGAGGAGAGTTGGTGTAGGAGATCTGAGAGAAAAGGTTTGGAACAATCACTGGGAGGAGAGACAGAGAATCATTTAGGGATGAGTAAAAGAACTGACTGCCTTGCAGCAGCAAGGGCCCAGTTGAAATTAGATAACACAAATTTGTAGGCGATCCATTCGACACGGTCACGTGTCTTCCTCCCACTATGTTAAGAGGCTGTGTGAACAGGAGAAGAGGCTGATGGTAGGAGTGATTCCATTGTCTGTATTTGGGAAGACATAAACAGCAACAGGATGAGAGACCAAAAGATTCAAGAATAGAGAATAATAAATTGTTGGACTGAATAATTAAAGGTTCAAGATTGGGAAGGGAGGAAAGTAAAGCTAGGGAAGGAAAGTACTCAAGGATGGAGGGATTAGAGATCACTATGGAAAGGAACAGTTGGGTTCAGGAGGAGTAAAGCATAGAGATGAAATCATCAGTTAACAGAAATTGGGTTCTTGAACACAATAGCGAAACAAAAGTTCATGAGGGCAAGGTCAATCATATACCTGAAATGGAGTGGAGGAATAGGTCATGGGAATTCAACAGACTGAGGAGTTGGAGAGGTTAGAGTGTTTGAAGGACCATCCACACATACACTGGTCTACTAATATTAAGGGCACGAAAGGAAGACTGTGAGACAAGCGCTGAACACATTAAGAATGACTTGGGAAAAGAGGAAGGGGGGCAGTTACTAACAGTAGATAATAGACACTAGAATGTGCATTGGGTGATGTTTGGATTTTGTCAAAGGAGGAGAGTGTCCTCTTTGAAGAGAAACTGGGATCCATGTGTTCATGATGGCAAGATCAATTGTATGGTAATCCCTGAAACAGAGTGGAAAAATAAGATTGTGGGAGTTAAGCACACTGAGGAATTGGGAGGTTAGGGTGTTTGAAGGACTATCAACGAGAGGGGTAATTCTACTCATGTATAAGGGCAGGAAAGAAAGATTGTGAGCCAGGTACTGAACTCTTAAGAATGACTTGGGGAAAGAGGGAGGGGAGCAGCGGATGATAACAATAGGTAAGACACTAGAATGTGGATTTTGTGAAGCTCAAGAGCTGAACAGAAGGCAGGACCAAGTTATTTGGGTCAAATAACTTGTCCGAGGTCACACAGGTTGTTAAGTAGTAGTGCCAGGATTTGAACTAAGGATCTCAAGAAATTCAGAGTTCTTTAAAAAAAAAATTTCAATCAGCAAAAAATCTATCTTTTATTCCCTCCCACTCTACCCCCTCTTTGAGAACAAAAGGAAAAAAAAATCACAAACATGTATAGTTCAGGAAAACATTATTTTCCATCAGGATCCTTCAGAATTGTCGTTAGTTATTACATAGATCTGAGTTCCTAACTCTATCAAAGTCGCTTTTCTTTACCATATTGCCATCATATAAATTGTTCTGCCGATTCTGGTCACTTTATTCCACAGTAGGTCATGTGGGTTTTGTCCTGTTTCTGGAGACCATCCTCCTGCGTTCCAGCATCTCCTCATCAAAAGAAGCTAGGAGGTTGCAGTGGATGGAGTGCAGACCCACCTGAGTATGACCTCAGATACTTACTAGCCGTGTGACCCTGGGCAAGTCATTTAACCTGTTTGCCTCAGTTTCCTCCTGTGTAAAATGAGCACAACCTCCCAGGAGGAGCAAATGAATTACTAACCGTAAATGTCTGTTTAGCACACTGCCTGGCGTGTAGTAAGCACCGCATAAAAATGAGCTACGATCATTTCTTACAGCACAATAGCATTCCGTCATATTCGCGTACCGTAACTTCAGCCATGCCTCGGCTGATGGGCACCTTGTCCATTCCTATTCCTTAGCCCCCCGCACCCCCCAAAGAGCTACGCAAAGCTCTGTACAGCCTTGGTTGAGTTTGTTTGATGTAGGACTAAGCCCTCTCGTACTCTGCCCCCGCCTCTACTTCCCCTGCCCGAGGGGCTCTTTCCAGGGCAGGGAGCGGCGAGGAAGGGCCGGACACTCCCTCCTCGAGCAGCGGGAGGGAGACTGGAGGCAAAGCCGGAGAGGGAAGAGAAGGGAGACTGGGGGG
>CM053626.1:209132839-209147061 GCA_028646595.1 Phalanger gymnotis
GTGTGTGTGTGTGTGTGTGTGTGTGTGTGTGTGTGTGTGTGTGTGTGTGTGTGTGTGTGTGTGTGTGTGTGTGTGTGTGTGTGTGTGTGTTGGGGGGAGGGGCGATGTCAAACGTCATTGCGCGGGGAGCGCTAGCCTGAGCGACTGAGTCAAAATGCGGAACGGAGGCTACAGGAAGGCGGAGGTGCCCTTCCCCCATCACACTCCATTCTTCCCCGCCCCCAATCGGGGGAGCTAGAACGCTGGGTGGGCGGCCCCGACCTAGGCCCCAACCTCCGACGTCTCCAAGCGACAACCATTCAGCCCGGTTGCTGGGACACGCGTCACCATGGCTACGGCTCCGCGCCGTGCAGTCCGGGTATTTAAAGGGGAGGCGCGCAGAACGCCCGGGCGTCGGAGAGGCGCCGCCCTCGTTGCTGGGTCGTCGGGCTCCGGCTCTTCCTCCCGGTCTCTGCGCGCAAGTAGTTGTCCTTCGACCTGGTCCAGGCAAGTCCAAGCTGGACATCTCTTCACCGCTGCGCCTCCCGGCCCGGCCCAGCTCTGGGGGAGCGGGGACCCCGGGCCCCGGGCGGGCGGGAGGGACGGGACGCGGTGCAGTGTTGTTCTTTCCCCGCCAATATTGCACTCGTCCCGGCCTCCGGCCCCCCCGGCCCCCCGGCCTCCCCCTCACCCCGAGCAGGGCAGCCTGGCCCCTGACCGCTGAACCGAGGACACCTCGCCCGGACGGGCGCCGCCCGCAGTGAGTCCCACTAGCCTCCGTCCTCCCCGCTGCACCCCACGATCCAGCCTGTTCCCATCCTGCCCCTTCCTCGTCCTCTGCCCAAGTTACGGTCTTTGTAGCCTTACCTCCATCCGACTCCCCACGTACCCCAGTTTACCAACTTCTTTCCCTCCCTCCTTCCCACTGGACTATCCACCCTTTCTTCTCCGGGGCCCGATTCCTTCCCAAAGAAGCAAATGCACTGAACTGGGTAGAAAACAACAAGAACTTTATAGAAATATTTTTCCTGGAAAGGGGGATGGGGGGTGGGGGGAGGGATGGAACCCAAGAAACATCTCCAAACTTCTCACACACTGAGCAGTTGGATCCCCAACCCATCTGGAGTGGAAGGAAAGGGGTGGAAGAGATTCTCATGCTTAGCTGAGAGTTTGGAAACACTTGTCTCCTGCACCTCCAATCCGGAACCAGGGAGTCTTGACTAGATCCTGGATCTTCCTGGAGCAACCCTCACACCCTTCCCTGAAGCAACTGCCTCCTGAATGGCTCAAAATCCTCAGGCACTGTGTCTGGAAGGGTTGAAAACAGGGGAGATTGCAGAAGTCAGAGAGACCACTGACCCATCTCTACTCAGGGATGGCCCTAAGACTGAGAGGTACCCCACAAAGAACCACCATTCCCTTCTCCAAAGGAAACACTGAAAGAAGCTGAGAATTGCATCCCCACCCTTTTCCAATTCCAGGGCCCCACTCTTGTTCTCTGCTCCCTTTTCGCTTTGGATCTGGGTAACAAGATTGAGAAGTACTAGGGGTACCAGGGGCAGGGGGGGAAATCCTGAACCCCATTCCCCCTTTCCCAGCTCCAGGAACCTCACCATTGCACCGATACTGGAGATTAGACCAGATGATGTTTTCCTGGGAGAAGCAGAAGACACCCAGGCGACCCCCCCGCATAGATGTATCAATGATCACCCCGGAATCTGCCACCAGCTGGGGACCCTCATAGAGCTTCACCCTGCCCAGGGGAAGGAAATTCATGAGTTTTGGGGTGTCTTCTGAACATTGAATTGTTACCAAGCCAAACTTCTCACTCAGTCCCCTGCCAGTCCCTCATGATCTCATCAGGCTTGAGAGAGGAGTAGAGGGAGGGGGGAAAGAGGAAGGGGGGAAGTTGTTCTCAGGCTTGGGGCCCCCAGCTCATTGTCCATCCCCCTTTGCATCTCAAAGCCTCAGCCGCATTCCAAGCAGGGATTGAGTTGCCATGGCGATGGGCACAATGGGCAGGGGGGTGAAGTCACCCGCTTCCCAGGCTCCAGTTAACCCCCCCACACCCACACACAGCTCCCCTGCTCTGGCCCCCCACAGGACCAGGCACCTTAAAGGAGAAAGGACCTGGGGTGGGGGTGGGAGAGAAGTACACACACAACTACTTGGCTATGGTGAGTAATGTTTGTGTTTGGGCAAGTCTCATGGGCTTACTTTTCTGACTTCCAGGGTTTCCTAAGGTCAGCAGTTTCATCTCCCCTTCTTTTCCTTCCCTACCTCACTGAATCTAGGTATTTGTAATGGTAACAAATGCTGTCTGAACTGAGCCTTGTGTGGAAGTTGTGTTATGTGGACGTGGCCACTGACTGAGTTTTCTAACGGGCTAGGGTTTACTGACTTTTAAGTGTGTGCTAAGGAAGTGTAAGTTAGAGAAGCCTTAGTCCTGGTATTAACATTTAGCATTGGATTGGAAATGAGTAAAACTGGAGTCTAGTCTCTGGCTCTGATTTCCTTATCTTTGAAATGAGTATGATAAACTTAGATAACTAAAATCCCTTTCCTGTCTAAATTTCTAATTCCAGTTTGCCTAGGGCAGGCAGGGCCAACTGGCTGAGGAGGCATGACAAGTTGCCAGCTCGTGCCTAGCCTAGAAGAGGGGCTGTATGGTAGATGATAATGTAGGGCTCTCAGAGGAAGGACTTGGTCTCTTCTTCTCTCACCGGATATATCCAACTTGAGGTCTGTGAAGCAGCTGCCATCTGTAGGAAGTCTTGTCCCGCCAGCCCACATTTCGTGGATCCGTCCACAATAGGCGAACTTGCTCTGGCGTGTGGCCTGTATGCCACAGGGCATTTCGGAGGTGCTCGCCTGGCCCAGACACCGACTTCACTGCCTGAGAGAGGGAGTAGAGGGAAGAACGATGAGTGCCACAAATTTGAAGGGCAAGGAAGATGTGTCAGAAGAATCACTTGGGGAATAGAGTATTGATCATGGAAAGAAAATGGACTGGGAAGAATTGAGAAAGCAAGACTAGCGGTTTCTGAGATTGATTCCCACATCCTATAGGGTAGGGTTGGAGAGGGAGGGGAGCGGGGAAGGGCAGGGAAGGGAAAGGTCATGGGTCAACTACAGGAAGGCCTAGGTTGCCTGAGCCTGGGTTTGAAAGGATAGGCTGGAGGACCTTGAGCTGCAGGCCAGGTTGGGCTACAGCACGGAAGGGTGTAGCCTGCCAGTAAGTTTGCTCTGTCTGCTTCCACATCACTACGTAGAAGCGGCCACTATCTTGGTAGCTGAAGAGAAAACCAGCGTAGTCATCATCTGTCACTGTGTTCACGTGGAAGGTGCCCTCGAAGTCTACTCCATTGAAGGCCGTGTACCCTGGGGTGAGGAGGAGGAGAAGAGATACTGCCTCGCCATTGGTCACTTGCCCCAGTAGAGGTGGTGGCAGAAAGAGGTCACTAGGGACCATCATGGAGTTGGGCCCAGAGAGGGGCCACTTACTGCATTACCTTGACATTGGCAGCCTGGCTCCTCTGACTTTTTCCTTTGCCCTCTAATTCCCCTTCCTTCTCTTATCCATACCTCCCTTGTTTCTTTCCTGCCCAACTTCATGACCACCCACTCCTAAGGCTATTGAAAAGGATGGCCAGTACCTACCAACAGCCAGGCCAGGGTCACTGTTCATAGTCTGAACAATTTCCATTCCCTGTGGAGAAGAAACAAGGTACTTAATCCTAGTGTTCCCCTTCTCTTCCCTTCCAGGCTTATGAGGCCTGAGGAACTCAGAAATCCCAGGGATATGTACCTGGTTGAGTACAACCCAATTTGGGTCAATCTGGGCATCCCCCTCAGGATCCAGGACTACAGTCTGATAAGCTCGGAAGTCAGTGAGTGTCACTTCAGCACTCTCAGGACACACGTCAAGGGGATCAGCCACCGCATCGTTGTCGAAGTCATCCTCACACACGTCCCCCACACCATTGCCTGAGCACATATGATTCAGGGCATAATACTTCCTACTCTGAGCCATAGCATTGTGCCCTCCCCAAACCCTGCCTCTGGATCAGACCCAGGTTGGGTATGCATTCCCCCAATTTCCCTCCATTTTCCCCCTCCCCATTCTCAAGCATAGGATGGCTTGTATTTATCCATTCCTAATTTCCCAGGAAAGCTAACTTGTAATAGGATCTATGCTGAACCAAGCCCTCACCGTCTGAGTCCTTCTGGTTGGGGTTAGGCACCAGCCTGCAGTTGTCAGGACCAGGGGGCACATAATCTGGGACCCCATCATTGTCATCATCTCCGTCACACTCATCACCCTGTCCATCATTGTCTGAATCAAGCTGGGAGCTGTTGGGTAGCTGGGGGCAGTTGTCCTTGGTATCCTGGTGCCCATCACCATCACTGCCCGTTAGAGAGACGACACACAGCGGTACATCTTACATGCTTTCTACTCCTTTGGTTTGGATTTCTCTGAGCCCAGATCTTCCCTGGTTCATTTTCCATCCCTCCCACTGCAGTTAGAAATGAAGATGATGAAGTCCTATGGGAAGCAGCTGGTTTTAAGGGCAGCAACCGAAGCAGAAAGGATGAAGAACAGATTCCAGAATTATCCTCAGCTCAGCAGTGTTAAGAAAGGATTAAAACTGCAGAATGAGAAAATCTGAAAGGATCCTGAAGAAGAGAGGAGAATCCCCAGGAGACCTATCTGTCGGCCAAGACCCTACCTGTCTTCGTTCGTGTCACAGACGTCCCCCACCAGGTCACTGTCTGCATCTGTCTGAGAGACGGGGGCCTGTTTTCACTTCTTGCCCTGGATAACCCCACCAAGTACCGGCTCTCTTCCTTGTTCCAGGCGAGAGGTTAACCCTGTTCTAGCTCCAGCCTCTGCTCTGCCCACGTGTCCACATCCCTCTCCTCCTCCCTTTCTCCTGTACCTGGGTGGGATTACTCATTTCCGGGCAGCTGTCACAAGCATCCCCCACCCCATCCTCGTCCCGATCTGTCTGCAGGGGGTTAGGGACTTTTGGGCAGTTGTCCAACCCGTTAGGGATTCCTAGAGGAGAGAGTCAAGGGAAATAAAAGTCACCTCAAGACTAAACACACTCCCTCCCCTGACAAAAGCCAATGCCTCCGTTCTGCCTGTCACCCCAGAATAACCATGTACCTGTCTCTGGCTAGTGAGGGAAGGGCTTTCCAAGGCTAGTTTCCACCCTGGCTCCAATCTCCTGTAGCCTAGATGCCCTCCCTCTGCTCCCTTCTGTCCCTCTCCCCCAATTCCATCACCATCCCCTATTCAAGCTCGATTACAAGACCAACCCAAACACACTGTCTCTCTCTCCCTGTACCAGTCCACACTGGGTACGAGCATTCCCATCACTGTCATTCTCAGGTATACCAGACCTTAGCCTCTCCAAATTATCCCCATTGGAGCTGTCATCACTGGCCTCCTTCCCTCCCTCCAAGTTCTTCCCTTCTTCCTTCTCTTCCCCTCTCCCTTCCTGTCATTCCTAAACAAAGTGACACTTCCCACCCCCTTTTCTTTCTGAACCTCCTCCGCACCATCCCCATCCACATCGTTGTCACAAGCATCCCCTTCCCCGTTGCTGTCTGTGTCCTTCTGGTCATTGTTAGGTACGTTGGGACAGTTGTCACAGGCATCACCAAATGAATCTGTGTCTGAGTTCTGCTGGTCTTTGTTGGGAAACAGCCGACAGTTATCCTGGGGGGGACAGGAGGAAGGGTTGAACCTTTGTTAGTCCAGGCAGTTACACCCATACACCCAACCAGGGCTTTGAGCAGTATCACAGAAGACATACCCTGGGGCTTGCTAGGCCTATTGCCTCTTGTTCCAGGACCACTGCCCACAAACCCAACCCTTAGCACCCTCTTCTGCCCCAGCCTTCTCAGTCCCTTCCTCACCAAGTTTGATGATGCCCCTTTTCTAGTTGGTCACAGAAAATCACAAGATCATAAAATTGAGAGCAAGAAGGAACCTGAGAGACCATTATATTCAACTTCTTTATCACCCAGATGAGAAACTCAGGCCCAGAGAAAGTTTGCTCATGGCCACAGAAGTATAATTGGAGGAACCCAGGTTTTTCAGCTTAAAGAAGAGAGGTCAAGAACAGTATTAGTGGAACAGAACGAGGAAATAGGATGTGTGTGGAGGAACAGAACATAAAGAGGGGGACAGAGGTGACAAAGGATAGGGCTATGAAAAACTTGGCGGGACTGGAGACCCAGGAAGTAGGGACCGAGAGATAAAGAGCCCAGAGGAACCTCCACATTCTTGATTCCATCGCCATCAGCATCATCATCACACTGGTCACCCACTCCATCATTGTCGGCATCCTCCTGCCCGGAATTGGGTGTCAAGAGGCAATTGTCCTGAACGGGAAGTAGAATTATGACTTTAGAGTTCACAAAGTGTTTTTACATGCATTGTCTCATGTAATTCAGGCAGGGCAGCCATTATGATCTCTATCTTAACCAATAAGAAAACTTACCTAGAGAGGCACTGTGATATGTCCAAGGCCACACAGCAGGTAATAGGGATGGTACTGGAACTCAGACCCCAGCCCCAACCCCGACTTCACTGTCCCATGCTCACCATACCCACCTGCTTACAGTGTTTGTTGTTATCCATGCAGGGCAGAGCCTGGTCTGGGTAGCCATCGATGTCAGTGTCTGGACCGCAGACATTCCCATTCCCTGCCCAACCTATGTTGCACTAGGATGGGATGTGGAAAAATAGGATTTCAGATGGAGATTTCCAGAAACAATAATTTATATTTTAAATTTATAAAGAACAATAACAGTATTTGTGATCGTGAACGTCATTTTACAAAATAGAAAGCGGGTTCAGAGAAGTGACTTTCCCAGGATCTCGCAGCTAGAGCTTGTCAGAACCGGACACTCGAATCCAGAGCCCTCCTGGGTCACCTGGATTCTAAAACTCCCTCTTGCCCTCCAGACCCACTCCTCTCTCCATCTCATGTCCAGGTCTCTCCCAGGCCTATCCTTACCACACATCCTACCCCCTTTCCAGCTCCCACTCCTCAGTCCCAGGTCTCTCCCAGGCCTATCCTTACCACACATCCTACCCCCTTTCCAGCTCCCACTCCTCAGTCCCCTCCATGTCCCCCAGAGTCTCACTCTCCTTTCTTTCTCCCTCCCTCTGGCTTACCGAACAAGACACAGCGCCATTGCGCTCGAACAGACAGTGAGCGTGGACATGGCAGGGGTTGTGTGCTGGACTTTGACAGGCCCGGGCTGGGAGACAGCCCTGGCTCTGGTTACCCATGAAACCTGAACGGCATGGACCGCACTGGAAGGAACCCTGAGAGTAAAGGAGCAACGGGGGAGCATCAGTCGGTAAGTAAGCGAACATTCACCGCCAGGCATTTTTGTAGCAGGGGAACATGGTGTTACTTCATTAAGGCGGGATAAAAGGATATTATGCCATTCTGGTAGGAGCAGGAAATTGGAAGGATGGCACTTCCTGTTGCCTCTATCAGTTCTAAAGTTCAAAAACAGAGAGAGCACCTTGGAAGCTCCCATGAAGGGGCAGACGGGAACGATGGAAAATTAGTATTCTTTTCTTCTCTGCCCCCAGTAACAGTGACATTGTCTTTCCTTCTGTGTCTCTTTCTCTCCACCTGCCATTTTAAGGCTTACTACAGAGCACTTTTACATATCCCTAATAGCAATAATAACAACCAACATTTGTATAGTGCCTACTATGTGCCAGGTACTTTACAAATATTATCTCGTCTTACCACAACCCAGGGAAATTGGTGCTATTATTATCCCCATTTTACAGATGAGGCGAACAAAGGTTCAGTGACTTGCCCAGGGTCACATGGATAGTTAAGTATTTGAAGATGGATTCGAACTCATATCCTGATTCCAGTCCCGGTGCTCTCTTTACTGTGCCGCCTAGCTGACCTTCATAAGAACCACATTACATAGGTACCATATGTGGTCTTATTCCCATTTTGCATATAGAGAAACAGGCTCAGAGAGGTTAGGTGCCTTGCCCCTGGTTACACAAGTAATACCCATCAGGAGCAGGATTTGAAGCCAGGTCTCTCCCAACTATAAATCTGTCACCCTCTCTGTTACATGGTGCTGCGTCTCACCAACTTACCACAGTATTTGTGCAGACAGAATTGGGGTCACAGCCACCATTATTGCCATCATTACATTCATCCACATCATTGCAGACCTGGAGGAACCAAGGGGGTTAGATTTAGTGAGACCCAACCAGCAGCTGCTCTCTAAAACAAAGTATTAGGCATTGGGAGGCAAAGGCTGAGGAATAGTCAGGAGAGAAAACTTAGGTACTTCGATAGTTTCCCAATCATGCAAATAAGCCAGTAAGTCACATCTAGGTGATTTCAGGAGGTCAGTGCTGTAACCCCTAGACAAGCCCCCCACCTTAGAGCTGAGCCACACGGCCCACCTCCCTAACCTGTTTGCTGGCACGAGCATAGTCAATGCCCACACCAGACACCTGGGTCCCTTTATACCCTTGAGGACAGGCCTCACAGTGAAATCCTGGCATGGTGTTGATACATTTGGAGCCTGGAAAGCAGGGATCCGCATGGGCACACTGAAGGAAAGGACAGGAGGAGGTGTCACCTTAGATAAGTTGCCCAAAGCCTCTAGACCTTACCAAGCTCAATGCTACATATCCTCCCCTATTCCTCTGCCTCTTCATGCATCTGGCCTTTTTCCTGTATTCTTTTAATCCTGTCCTTTTAGACCCTGAACCCTATAATCAGCCCCCTCCCGATTCTTCCAGTCTTCTGCTTTTTGCACCCAAACCTTTTTCCTATTTCTGTGGTCTTTCTCACCTTATTCCTTCATTCTCTCCCTTGTGTCATTCAAGCGCCTGCCCTTTCCTGGTTTTCTTTATTGTTCCAGGTCCCTTTGTATCCCTTCAACATCTACCCCATCCCCTTCAGTCCCCCTTCTTTATCCCTTAACTCTTTAGCCCTCTTACCACCTAGTATTTGCCTTCCCTTTTTTCTTATGCCCTTCATCATTTATTTCCCTGCTTGTCTCTTTGCCATCCTTAACCTTCTCCCCCTCACCTCATTTATATCAGTACAGTGGGTGCCATTGCCCTGAAGACCAGCGGGGCAAGGCCCACACCGGTAGCCTGGGTACTCGTAGACCTCCATGCAGTCCACACCACGGAAGCAGGGACTTGGGCTACAGTGGGAACGTTGCTCGTGGAAGCCTGGGGGATGGGCATCATCAGGAGCCACCAAGAAGGGCACCATGGGGTAGGGGGAAGTTGAGAGGACTAGGGGTAACAAAGGGAACTAATGGGCAGAAAGCTGTGTGAGATAAGTAGCAGGACTGGGATATGGAGTATGGAGGACAGGGGCAGATTTGCTTGAGGAGACACAGCAGCCATACCTAAGTGCCTCCCCAGGCCCTCCCACTCACCGCACACCTGACACTCCATGATGGTGTTTCTGATCAAGGACATCTCCTTAACCTGAAAAAAAAGACAGGAGGAATGGTTAATACTAGCACATCCCCCCTTCCTAACCCTCTGCCTGGCCCTGGCCTCTAACCTGGTCCCGGATGTCTTCTCGAAGCTCTACCAAGATCTGGTTGAAGAGGGTAAGCTGGGTGACTAGTGCCTTGGTCTGTTCACCTGTGGAGAAAATGGGATGGTATCAAAAGTCTCAAAACTGTGAGCACCAGGCATATGGCTTGTTAGTCACTGAATCACCCAAGATACACCCAAGGATATAACTTGGACATTAATTTATCCATTATTTCTTAATCAATCATTTCTTAATCCATCATTAATCCATGGGCCCAACCACTGATCACACACACATACCTACACACACACACAGAGACACACACACAATGATCTAGCCTCAGGCATCCCCAGGGCCCACATTGTCACCCTTCCTTGCTCACCTAGGATAGAGTGAAGTACTCCAGTCACTAGAGGAGAGAAGACAACATAGTAAGAAGACAGAACCATCATGGGATAGCACATCTAGAAAGGGGATGGAGGAAGCAATAGAGAATGGATTGGGAAGATGGGCATGTGGACATAAATACTGGGAAAGCTTGGGAAGATGGGCATGTGGACATAAAACAAACACTGGGAAAGCTTTGAGTTTGGATCATGACTTATGAGAGAAAGGACAGAACTGGGCCTAGGATGCAGCATCTTACTTGGGATAACTGCCTAAGTCTCTATACTTTGGGGGGCTCCACCCATTGCAGGGTCTAGGCAGCTGGAAAGTTACTAAGGGAAGCAGATGTCCAGAGGAGGAGGAGGAGGCAATAGCAGTATCTAACCAGCTGATGGTTTTTAAAAAAAGAGATGCATTTATGGTTACATACACTCACACTATCACTAAAATATCTCTTTTCCCATCTCCCTATTGGCTTTCACATTTCCCATATCAACTTGGATGTTGCCCTTTCTTTTAAAATTCTTTTCTCCTTCTAAGCTTCCTTTGGTATTCATTATAACCTGATGCTGCTTGAATAAAAATAATGGAGAATAAGAACCACAGAGGATAATTTGCCTTGGGCCCCACACCACCTAGATGTAGCCCTTTTGAGGTTATAAAGTCAGAAGTAACGAGATTACAGAGTTAGAAACCAAGAGAAAAGGAAAGCAGGAGAGGCTAAATATTAGGGGAGCTGTGGGTCAAGAAAAATGGCGATCAAGAGATCCAGAATCCATGAGAGTCAAGGATCGTGGGATCAAAGATCCAAAGGCAGCGTATCACCTGCATTATGAATCGACTCCTCGTCCCCTTGGAATGGACATTCACTCAGTGCCCCAACTCGGGCCATTGATCCCCCCAGAATCATTTTCATGGACTCTATGAAGCCCTGGTGGGGCAGGAAGAGAGCAAGACTCTAGCCATCAGTTCTCATTTTGTTGCTTTCCCCCCCACACCAAAGTCCTCCCTGTACTCACCTGCATTCTCAGATAGGCCTTCTGGCCAGTCCGAACCTCTAGCCCTTCAACTTCAGCAGGAGGAATAGGAGCCAATGCGGGGAGCCCAGCGTGCTGGTCACCTAGCTTACAGTCCACATAGAGCTGTAGCGCAGGACTAGGCCGGGAAGGGCCACGGAGGCGCAATAGGGCAGTGTGGGTACGTCCATCTGCCAGGCCCACTTGCTGTAGGTTCACTGCATGTACTTTCCCATCCTCCCGCTGGTACCGAACCAACACTGCCCGGGAAGGATAGGGTCAGTATGTGCTACTGTTTTCCACTCCAATGGTGAACAGTGGTTAAGTGTTACTTGGATATCATCAGATTGCCTTTTAGAGCTGCCATCATTTGAAGGTTAGAAATTCCTCTTCCCCCCCCCATCAGATTTCTGCTTCCCATAGGAAAGTGAGAATGAGGTTCTGTACCCACTGAACCCTACCTTTCACCCCCCTTCCAGGGATCATAATATATATCCCTCTGGGACATGAAAGCCCCCCAGCAAAAGAGGTCTTTCTCTTCTCAATCCCCAGTGTTCATCTTGCTATTTGAATACTCTCTCAGGCATTTGAAATGCCTCTGGATGACCTTGGGAACTTAACAAGAAGGTACTCAAGACTGATCCCTGGCCAGTCAGCTAAGACTTTGTTCCCCAACAAGATATAAAAGTATAGAGGTTGGGTTGAAAATACTCAATGTAGATCAAACACTTCCACCACTGGTTACCCTGCTGTGGGAAAGATGGCGCCTATGGGTTACCTCTGTTGATCTTGCCCACAATGGAGGCTTCCAGCCAACGAGTATTGTCACGGCGAGAGTAGAGGCCAAAGAGAACACCACCCTGTTTGGGAGGCAGCCGGAAAGTAGACAGAAGGTAGATATCCCCAGCTGTCAGTAGGGCTGTCCGGATTTTCTCTGCCATGGCCACCATCTGCCGAGACTCACCCATAGTCAGCAGGTCAATCACTGCCAAGGTAGAACGCAGCAGAATCAGAGTCTGGCTCCAAGTGCAGAGGTACAGGCTCCATCTTTAGAGATCCTCAGCCTCCCCCTGGGCTCCTCTGACAGTGGATCCAGAGGTTGGTGTCCTCTTAAAACACATTGCCCTCCTCTGTTAGGGGTTCTAATTGCAAATTGGAATACCAAACCCAGAGGTGAGGCAATCTAGAGATGTTCCCAGTAGGTGGCGCCAAGGAGCCACTATCCCTAGACCAGGGAAAAGTGGGCACCTGGTGCCCACTGTGCCAAGTTATATTTTCTCCCCAAAGCAGGCTTTCGGCTCATCCTGCATTTTGATCCTGTCCTACTCTCTGGAGTTCAATACAAGTATTTAGGATAAAGAATAGTTGCTCCATGATATCTCCTCCACCAAGCTATCTGGTCAGCTTCCCCCTCCCACTGGAGAGATCCAGGACCACAGCTCTTCCAGCTGCTATGTCCTGTGGCTAATCTGTGGTTTCTACTCAAACTGAGGAAAGAATCTGTATCTGTGTCGTCCTCCCCACCCCCCACCTCTCCCACACCCATGGGCACTCAGCCCATCCTACCACCAGACCTCCCGGAGAGTTGGGACCTCCACCCTTCCCTTTCTGAGGAGCAACCAGGACCACAGGGACAGAGTGGTGCAGTAGATGGACACCAGTACCAATCTCTGTCTGCACCAGAGTCTGCTTACAAAATGCTCTCCTAACTCCTGGAGGGTATTCATAAATTAAAATGTCACCCTACAGGCAATCAATTCCTAGCATCCCCTGAGCTTCCTGCCCTGGCATCATACCTGGCCTTAGCTGATGCCCCTCTCCTACCCATCATTCTCTCAACTCTTGATAGTTTGTTCTCTCCTGTCCATCTCTGGCTCCTGCTTCATGTCTTCGCCACTCACACGTTCCCAGCTCCTCGAGTCAGGAGCATGAAGGGTGGGGAGACTGGCTGGGAAGGGGTAAAGGGGTGTAGAGGCAGGCTTACCCTGAAGGTCCTGACTAGCAGAGGCAAAGGAGCAGAGGAGGAGAAGAGCCAGGGGCCCCCGAAGTTCCTGCGTCTCCATGCCGATGAGCCGGCTCACAACCCCAGGAGCTGGGAGGGGAAAGGCAAGGCGGAGGGAGGGGAGGGGAGGAGAGGGAGGGGGGGCGGAGGAACGGAGCAGGGGGAGCCAGCGGGGCGAGGGAGGGGGGGCAGGAACAAAGAACTGCCAATCAACCTTGAGGCATCCCTAGCTCTATAACTCCAGGCGCTCGTAGGAAGAAAACCAGAGGCCTCTCAGCTACAAAGTTTTTGCTCACCTCTTCCGCCAACGCCTTGGCACTTTCTCCCAGAGTTTTCACTTTCTCCTTCACATACGTTTCTTCCCACTCTCTCTAGTGTCCCTATCATTCGGGGGATGTTGATCTGTGTCTTAGACAGCCAAACTTTTTGAAGGTTGTAGTAGCTAGCAGGGAGCAATACTAAATAAACTGTGGACATTATTCCACTCCTGGCATGAGGATATGCCAGGGCATTGGTAGTGACTAGCCACTCTTAGGGATGCTCACAAACTGGAGGTTATTAATCCACCATGTCAAGATGGGGGGAAAGGGAGAGGGAGCACGGACGATCCTTGTATTTTCCTCTCCTCCTTAGTGCCTGGACAAGTTGGAGCCTGGAAGGGTCAGAGGGGTGGTACAGAAGAAGAGGACTAGGGGGTGGGATGGGGTGGGGTGGGGGACTTATAAGCCAAAAGTCGAGAAGAGAGGGGAACTTCAAGGAAGGGGAAGACATCAGGGCCCGATGGAGGGGAACTGGGAATCTTTTGAATTTGGAAGGTGAGGGAGACGGGGACAGGGAAACAAGGTGGAGGGCTGGGACCGGGGTGGAGGGATGGGGGGGGGAGAAGCTTCTGTTTCCAAGGCAACACTCCACGAGCCCTCCCCCTCTCCCCCCTCATCCCACCCAGCCTCCGGGCCAGGCCACCGCCCCTGTTTTGTTTCCATGGAAACAAGGAGCGCGGGCTGCTCCAAACATAACGCGGCACGGAAAGCATGCAGCTCGGGGGACCCCCCCGCGCCCCGCCTCGGGGGCAGCCTCCTCCGGGGGCCCGGGGCACCCGAGGCCACAGAAGTCCCTCCTTCCAACAGAAGAAGAGCTGGGGCTTATTCCTAATGAAAGACGGCGAGCAACAACGCAGCCCCAGGGCCAAGGGAGGCCCCCCTCCAATTCAGACCAGGATCTCGGCCCGGAGTCCGGGCCGTTCCTCACAGCGGACTCCCATTCTCC
>CM053626.1:209147161-209165318 GCA_028646595.1 Phalanger gymnotis
GCCCCGTAGCCCCTCCCCGAAGCGAGCCCCCCACCACCATGAGCACCGAAGCCGCTCCCCCGCCCCGCCCCGTAGCCCCACCCCGAAGCGAGCCCCGCACCACCAAGTACACCGCAGCCCCTCCCCCGGGCGGCCTCTCTTCGCCTCGGCTCGTAGCCACGCCCCCCAAAAGGTTTCGGCCCAGCCTCCTGGGTGCCCCGCCCCCTTCTTCCACCGGGTCCCTGAGAAGGCCTACCCCGCCCACTGTAGCTCGGCGAGCTCGGAGCTGCTTCCGGGACAGAGGGCAGAAAAGATGGCGGCGCCCATGGAACTGTACTGCTGGGCTGGGGGCTGGGGCTTGCCGTCCGTGGACCTGGAGAGCCTCGTGGTGCTGGTGAGGGCGGGAACCCCGCTGGGCCGAAGAGCCGGGGCCGCTCTGGGGCTGGGGAGGTGAGCCTGAGGTCCGAAGCGAGAGACCCGGCGCGGGTGGCATGGGGGAAACTGAGGCAGGAGGTAAGCGTGCGGAGGCCGAGGTGGGCATCCGTGGCTCCCGCCCCGCCGCGCGGTCCAGTGGAAGGGGAACCGGAGCGAGTGAAATCCCGCCTCTGCCTTCTTACTCACTGCATGACCTTGGTAAAGGGGCTTCCCCTTCCAGGGCCCCAGTTCCCGCATCTGCAAAGTGTTTGAACTAGAATCTAGTGCCCAGGTGGTCATCCGGCTACTACCACGCGGTCTCTGAGAACCCTTACCCCACAGCCGGGTAGACCCCAGGACTGGGAGTCCGCAGACCTAGGTTCAGATCCCTGCACTACCATTTACCGGCTTCATGACCTTGCCTTTGCCTCTGTCGGCCTTGGTTTCTTCTGTAAATGGAGGGGGTTCAGCCAATAAGATTCCCCGGGTCTGATAGAGAACGAACCACGTGTCTGGAGTTAGCACTAGAAGCCTTGTGTTTTAGTGCAAATAGCCCGTCTCGACTCTGCCAGTCACTAGGGGAGTGACTGTGGGTGGGTGACTGGAATGCCCAGACCTGAGTTTCGTCATATATAAAATGAAGGAGTTGGGAGGCCGTGTGATAAGTAGGTGGCTTCCGGAAGTAATCCTGCCTCCAACACATACCAGCCTCTGGTGATGATAAGCTGCAGTGGAGTTGCAGAACTGCACTGGTAGAGGGAATTTCCAGAACAAGAACTTGCTGCACCTATGAAATCATAGATCCATTAAGGACCCTCAAAATGGGGTTAGAGCTAAGATGATCCGTGAAGTCATTTCCATCTGCAAATCCTCTCATACTTCAGAGCCCACGCATGCTCTAACCCCGAGCCCAACCTCAGATATTATCATTCTTCACCAAAAAAAAGCATTCACATGTTGTCTATGAAAAGACCCACAGGCCCTGGCCTGGGTCCCAGACCATTGTCTCCCTTTCACTGTCATGGCAGTGCCTTCCTTTTACCCCTCCTGATAGGAACATCCTAAACTCTTCCTGAGCTGTCCCTCCTGATGGGCACTGCTTCACTGCCTCCTCCCTTCCTTCCCTGCAGACCTATGCCAGATTCACTGGGGCCCCTCTCAAGGTACACAAGATCACCAACCCCTGGAGGAGCCCCTCAGGTACCCACCGATACCAAATGGTTGGCTGGAAGGGTTGGGGTGGGATGTACTTCAGAGGAGAAGAGATGCAAGGGAATCAGAATGTGTTTATAAAGAGAGCTTGTAGGTTGGACTTCACTTCCCCCACCCCATCCAATCTCCTACAGGCCTTGGAATTTTGTAGACTTCACTTTAGTTTGCATTTAAGTTCTTTGTGCACAAATACTTCCATAACCCTGTCTTTCTCTTTCTATACCAGGAACCCTGCCTGCCCTCCGCACGAGTGACGCTGGGGTCATCTCACAGCCACACAAGATCATCACTCATCTAAGGAAACAGGTCGGGTGCAGGCGTTCTGAGCCAAAGGGATATTGGTGATGGGTTGGACAGAATACTTGTCCTCCATTTTCAATTTTGCTTTTTCTAAGAATGGAAGGAGTGAGGGAATAACAGAGGGTTTGTGGACTAAGGGTGAAAGCAAATGAGAAGGAAATTGGGTCTTAAGATTTTGTGGAGCCAAAGATAAGACTTGGGTCCAAAAGTGAAAGGATTGGAAAAGTGATAATACAGGTGAGTAGGAGAGGTTCAGACTTAGAGTAGATAAAGCCCCAGGGGAGGATATGAAGAGGAAGGAGTCTTTGGCTTGGTATGAGGTGGCTAAATTTTAGCAGAGTCAAGCATGATAGTCAGGGAAGTCTAAAGCCATTCACTTGTTCTCTGGTATTAGGATGACTATGCAGATTTGTTACAAGGATTTTATTTTTTTCAGTGGGGGTGGGGGGAGGTTGAAGGGAAAAAAATATATACATGTGGTAGTGGGGAAAAAATTAAAAAGAAAGAAGATTGTGGCTTAAAGGGTGAAAGTACGGGCAGTGCTCCTTCCATTGTGCCACATTAGGGTCCCCTGGGCTCCTGAGGAGATATGGAGACAAACCTGTCCCTGGCTATTGCTCTGGTCTCTTTGTGGTATTTATATGAGTGCGAGGAGAGGCAGGCTGCTGTCAAAGAGGAGCCTCCAGTCGGCATAGTGCCAGCTTTCCGAGGAAACTCTGGGAGCCACTCCGAGTTTGTGGCTGGGCCTTCCCGCCTCCAACAGGCGCAAGGCCCCGTCGGCTGGCAAGTTCTAAGGGGTGGGCACTCTGCCAACACCAACAGGCCACTGGCTGGGTCCAGACATGGGGGCCATAGGGAAGGGGAAATGTCTTTGCTCCAAACCCAGAGCTATCCCAGGGTTTACCATGTGGGATAACTGGGAGAAGTTCTTAGGGGAAGTCTGGGGGAACAAAGCTTAGGTGCTCCTCTAATATCTACTTCATGACTGCTTCCTCCACAGAAATACAATGCAGACTATGATCTTTCAGCCCGGCAAGGGGCAGATACCTTGGCCTTCATGTCACTGCTTGAGGAGAAGTTGCTGCCTGTGTTGGTGAGAATGCCTGTACTTTTGAAGTGCCCACTGGTTTGGCTCCCAATCCCATTTTCCCCGCTACCTCACAAAGACCTAAGGGGCTAGATAGGCCAGAGAGATGCCAAAAACACAATGCAGATATCCTTGGAGATGGAACCACCTCGATGCCTGGACAACCATCGTCCCCTTTCTCCCTTCCTGTTCCCTTCTAGATCCACACTTTCTGGGCTGATGCCAAGAACTATGTGGAGCTGACTCGAAAGTGGTATGCCGAAGCCATGCCCTTCCCCCTCAACCTGTTCTTACCAGGCCAAATGCAGAAGAAACACCTAGAGCGGCTCCAGCTCTTATGTGGGGAGCAGAGGCCCATGGAGGAGGAGGAAGTAGAGAAGGAGGTGCCTTTGGGGAAGGGGTTACAGGGAGGTAGGGGAGTCTCAAGTTTCAGGGGCCAGGGCTGGCTGGGTCGAGGATACTGAGTGGAGATGTGGGGTTACAGTGCCAAAGAGGTGAGGCTGCCTGTGCCTTCATTCCTGAGGCTGGCCCATTCTCTGTGCCGTTCCCTTCCCCCCTACCCTTAGCTGTATCGAGAGGCCCGGGAGTGCCTGACCCTGCTGTCTCAGCGCCTGGGCTCCCAGAAGTTCTTCTTTGGAGACTCGTGAGTCTGAGCCTAGAGAGGCATTTGGGGAAGGGGCAGAGGTGGGCAAGGACCTATGAGAAGGAGGTTTGGGAGGATCAAGGAGGGGTGGGCTAATCTGGAGACCACAAGGCTCTTTGCCTGGTCATGAGTGAGTAACAGAAGGATGCTTGTATGGGCAAAAGGAGGAAGGACTTTGGGGTGGGATGGGGCCAGAAGTGGATAAGCAGGGATTGTGGTGGGGTGTGGGAAAAGGATAAGACACCCTGTCTCCTTCCTGGGGGGCCAGGTTATTTGAGGTAAGCATAAGCTCTGGGTGACAACAGGGCTATATGTAGGACCAAGGAATCCGTTCTGGTGGGGAGAGGGTTGTGTAGCCAACCAGGACCATGGAGCAGTAATTTAACAGGGTTGTAGCCCTACTCAATGTGCCCTTTATGCAGTGTTGGGACAGAGCCCCATTCAGGGCTCACCCACCACCAGTACCTGGGCGACCAAACATGTATCTAAGACTTTGTGTGCATTCCTGTCTCCCTAAGTCTTGCTTCTGCCCCAGGTCTGGTCCTGACAGCTCACCCCAGGCTTACTTATAGCTTTATTCTCTCTCAGCATCTCCATTTTCACCCATTCTCTGTATTTCCCTGATTTTCTGTCTCACTTCTGCCCCAGTCCTGCCTCCCTGGATGCCTTTGTCTTTAGCTATGTGGCCTTGCTGCTTCAGGCTAAGTTGCCTAATGGAAAACTACAGGCCCACGTTCGAGGGCTGACCAACTTGTGTGCTTACTGCACCCACATCCTCAGTCTCTACTTTCCTTGGGATGGAGGTGAGATGGAAGGGCATTGGCAGAAGGGCACAGTATGCAAAACCTTTGTCTTCTCACACCATTGTTCACTTGCCATTCTTCTCCTCCTCTTTCTCTCAGCTGAAGCACCACCGCCACGCCCAACACCTTCAGCCTCAGAGTCAGATGAAGAACCATACCGACGAAGAGAGCAAATTCTGTCAGTGTTGGCTGGCTTGGCAGCCATGGTGGGCTATGCCCTGCTTAGTGGCATTGTCTCTATACAGCGGGCAGCTCCTACTCGAACATCAGGCACCCGGGCCTTGGGTATTGCTGAAGAAGAGGAGGACGAATGACATCCTGATGTTCCTTGAACTGACTTTTCTACTGCTGTGCATTCCAAATGGCCGCTGTCTGTCCCCATTTTGGGTACTTCCAGAGATGGGGTGGCCATCTCCACCCCCTGGAATAAATTTGCTCACAGTGGCCTGGTGTCAGAGAGTCTCTCCCTTTAGCACCCTGCATGGTCCTTGGTTATGAGTACCAGAGATTCCTCCTCCAGAGTACCCAGCTTCCTTAACCACCCCATGTCTCTGGGAAAGCGCTCTTTTCCTCACTTCACTTGTCTGGTTTCCCTACCTTCCTGGTCTTTGCTGGTCTCAGCTCCATCTCTCAACTACCCTCTCCCCTGAATCCGCTGCTGTTTGTACAGACAGTGAGCTCACTCTGGGCACAGGGCCAGTTTCCATAGCCAGCACAGAGCACACACTCATACATGCATGCTGGAGGAGACTAGGGCTTCCCCCTCCCGCTCCCCTAGAGGCCTCAAGCCCCTGGCACTGAGTGGAGGGGAGAGTGAGTCACCCAAACCACAGCTAAGCAGTGTAGAACTTCCCCTTACTTTCTTCCACACCCCCACATCCCCCCCCTGCCTTTCGGTCTCTCCAGTCAGAAGCAATGGGTGAGTTAGCTCCATCCTTTAATGTCCACTACCCAAGCACAGCTGCCCCCATGCCCACTTCATTACTGGCGCTGCCAGAGGTATGTCTGAATGGAGTACGCAGGTGCCAAGGTCTGCATGAAGCCCACAGCAGGGTCAGCGATGGTAAGAGTTTCGTCCTGGGAAGAGCTGAGGAAGAGAGGAACAAGTCAGAGAATGCTCCCCCTAGTGGGCACTGTTACCCTGGCTGTCCCGGAGCTCCACACCGTGCCCACCTTCTCCACCTACTTACCTATTGAGAACCACTAAGACAACAGCACCATCGGGGCGCAGTAAGGCCACTGTCTCCAGGCTGGTGTTCTGATTCACATCCAGTCCTATCCTCTGGGAACCCTCAAGAATGAACTTGCTGGACACAAGACAGACAGCATCAGGGCTCCGGCCCTCATCCATCTGGGCTGAGCTCCTAGCTGCTCTCTGAGAGGAAATCCCCAACAGCTTTCTCCTCTGTGTCCAAGGAAACGCAGCCCAGACGACAGACTGCTGGCCTTGGGGGCCGGAGGACCTGGCTGCAGATCCTGCTTCTTGATACTTATCTAGCTGTGTGGCCATGAGCAAGTCACCTAACTTCTCTAGGCCTATACAATGAGGAGGGTAGGCTAGAAGCTTCTCAAGTGCCTTCTAACTGTATGAACCCTTCCCTTCTGACTCTCAGAAGTACAGGAATGGCCATTGGCCCAGCACCCTGAATATTCTGCTGAGACATATCCATTCCAGGGCCTTTTTCCTGCATAGGCAGGCCGGGCACATAGCATGCCCACTCTTGATTGGATCCTGTTTCATAGAAATCCTCCACCTCCAGCTCCTTCTTTTTCCTTTCCTCCTCTCCCTTCCTCCCTCCCTCTCCCCCTCTTCTGCGCTCATCTACACACACCTTGCCAGCTCACCTGAAGTGTCCAAGATGGTAGAACATAGGCTGTTTGTAAAACTTGTCCTTGTCTGTATCCACAATGATAGGGCTATCAACAAAGTTGCGCACCCAGTTGGGCCCCCCTTCAGGATTCAGGGCAAGGTTCCAGTCTGTCCATCCTGCCACATGGTGGTTAAGATTCTGTGCAGGGAGTGGGATGGAGACAAGGAAACATAGACTCAGCCCTGAGACATATGAGAAGGCAATGAGGATCACATTGGGGAGGCAAAAAGAGAGCTGGTTCTGCCCTGTGTGTCTGGGAAGAAGCCAGAAAATCATGGGGAAATTGAGATGGATGTAACTGGAGGGGCAGAACAAATATCTGGTGTTAAGATTGGGAACCTAGGTGTCCTAGAAATTACCATGGAGAATATGGTTGTGCAGAAGGAAAAAAAAATTTCTGTCCCAAGGCCCCCTGACTAACCAAGGTTAGATATTAAGTATGAGGTTGTCAGAACTGGAGAAAGGAGAAATTGACCATGAGATGAGGTAGACATAGGTGAGACTTAACAGTGATGATGCTATGGCTGTATCGTGTCCCTCGGTTCCAGGAACCTAGCCGCACACTCTGTTCCCAAAACTTGGAACCCACACACGCCTCAGAAGCAAAGAGCATCACATCAGGGAACAACCGGTGTGTTTCCCCCAGTGTGAAACTGGCTGGGGCCAAGAAATCCAGGTACCAGTGCACAGCTATCCCAGAGACATACTGAGCTGCCTTAGGGTCCTTCAGCACCTAGGGAAGGAAGAAGAAGGGGGCATAAAGAAGAGGGACCTTCTGAGAATAGAGATCCAGGAATATAATGAACAGAAGGGGGAAAACATGAATGTACAGAATTGGGTGGGGAGACAAAGAACAATCAATGATAGAACACTAGGAAGGTCTGGCAAGATCAAGATGACCAGCAAAAAGGTATCCTAAGGTTCTGGGACCCTAGGGACCAGAGAAGAGTACCCCAAAATCAAGGTATCTTGAGATGGGGATCTTGGACTAAAAAGGACCCATATGATTTAGGTGGCTAAGGCCTTACCACATCTGCCCAGTGGGGCAGTAGAAGGCGCTGGTCATCCAGTATTAGTAGTTTGGTGTCATGGTGAGCACTTTGAGCAAGGGCAGGGCCTAGATCGAGGGCAACAAAATCCCGCTGGAGTTCTGGAGTGAAGCCAAGGCATTGGAAGGGATACCCACTTATCATTCCTGCTGAGGGTTCATTCTCTGCTGTCACTGCCCAAAACTTCAACTTATGTTCTGCATAGGCATCCAAGAACCTAAAGAGAGACACAGAACAAGGAAAATGGGGACCCCTACACTGAGATTTGTGAAGAAGTTCATGATGCATTGGAAAGGCTCAAAAAGTTAAATCTAGAAGATCTAGAAACTGGTAGAGTAGGATAAGACAACAAAGATTCAGAGATAAGAGAACCACAGTGACAGGACAAATACCAAAGTATGCATGGGCTAACCTCTCCACTTCCCACCCCTGCCCAATACTTACTTGATAAAGTAATTGGCCCAGGTCTGATGATACTTGTCCCCTGGTTTCCCCTTAAGTGACCCTTTCCCATTCACTGCCCCATTGGTCTTAAGCCAAGTAGGTGATGTCCAGGGGCTGGCAAAGAGCGAGATAGGGCGTTGCGCCAGGGCCAGAGCTCGGTGAATAAGGGGAATCTGAAGGGACAGGTAAATAGGAACAGAGATGAAGAAATTGACATAGTGACTGGCTTAACCAGTGTATCAGGCCCAGTCTTTGGTTCCCGCCCTTGTTCCTCCATAACTATCTTGGGGTGGTGTAGGGTGAGGACCACGTAACTTTCAATAACTTCCTTAGCCTGATGCTTCTTTACCCTCGAGGAAGCAAAGCCACTTTATGCCAACTATGCCCACCTTGAGCTTGGTGTCCTCCTCAGAGAGGCTGAAATTGTTCAACTGGAAGTCTTCAGGATGGTCGGCATAGGTATAGACACGGATGGAGAAGTCACAGCTGGCCATGGGTACTCGGATGATGTTATATTCAATGCCTGAGAAAGAGCAATGGCTCACATGGCCAGGCTGGGGGGAGGAGACCCCCAAAACCTGAACTGCAGCACATGGAAGTCTAGTTTGGAAAACATACATTTTGGATCAAGGCTTGTGGAACCCGAGTATACCTGGGAGAAAAGTAGGCCCAAGGACCCTCAGGAATTTATAGGATGAAGGAGAGGGTATGAAAATATAGGGACATTGAGAAGGGAAGGAGGAATCCCCTGGGTCAAAGAAGCAGATAGATAGATAGATAGATAGATAGATAGATAGATAGATAGATAGATAGATAGATAGGATAGATATTTCCATAAAATCCCTTTCCCATACTCAAAATATCTCACCTTCTGAAGAAAAGTAAGACTTAAGGAGCAAGTCCTGGGCAGGAGGTGACAGGGATAGAATGTTGAGTGCAGCAGCATCAGTCATGGCCCCTCCAAAACCTTTTATCATCTGGAACTGTTGGTCCGGGCGAAGGGTTAGAAGCAACCCTGGAGAGTGAGAGAAAAGGTACTTGATGAAAGGATCTCATCTTAGTCCAGAACACTGGGGAGCTTGGCTGTGTCCCTGGGCCCAAAGGCCTTGAGTTTCTTGGTTCCACGAGAGGTGCTAGTTCTACCTGAGCTGGAGGAAGAGTGATTACCTTTGCCCGTCCAGTTGCTCTGGATGGACCCAGTGCTCAATTCGAACCTCCGGCCACTTCGGGTACTCTCATAGCGGCTAAAGGTACCAGATTTAGGAAGTGTTACAGGATCAAGTGAGTCACAGTAGGTGGCATTGCAGACACAGACGATAGAGCTATAGCCAAAGCTTTGGGGGATACAAGGACAGGCACCTAGACAGATGAACAGGAGGATGGGAAAGAGACAAGTAAAATATGGGCAAGGAGGGGCAGAAGAGGAACGGTTTCCTCTTGTTTGCGTCCCTCCTTCCACCCAAGTTTTCCCAAAATTAAACATTTTCTGGCACCTACTATTTACCAGTATTTCACCAAGGAAGTACTAAAAAGGAGTATAAGTTATGTGCTTTTCCACCTCCTTATTCTGGCCACTCACTTGACGCACAGGAAATCATCTGAAGCAAAAGCAATCCCAAGACACTTGCTGCAACGTTGCTCACTTTAACCAAGTCCCTGGCATGTTCCTGAGATCAGAATAGGATAACTTAAGATTGATTTAGGGGTGACAACAGTATGCATCCCTTGCCTAGGGTGTTTTTACCATGCCCAGCCCAAAGCGGAGCTCTTCCTATACTATCATCCTCTCCACCCGCTGGCTTCTCACTCCAGCTCCCCAGTAAACTATCTAGGATGGAGACGAGGATGAGGGTGGGAATGAGGGCTTGAGGATAAGGGATGGGGATGAGGATGAAGACTAGGGTTCTGGGATGGCCAAGAGGCTAGACAGAGTCCACACTCATACCGTGTCTAGCAGGTACTTGGCTCCATGCCTCTTCCCTCATCCCACTCCCTGTCTCTGCGCTGTATTCTTCAACCCTCCCTCCCAGGATCAAGGGTCTCCAGGTGTCCACGCAGGGCGGACACCTCCAGTCTCCTCTCCCGGGCTTCCCGGTTCCCGACCCGGAGGCTGAGGTCTCCAGACGTGACGCTGCCAGGTGGGGAGTGTGGAGGGCTGGGCTAGGCTGGGCTCCTCACCTCTCTCCGCCGCTTCAGGGGTCCCATCTTCGGTGGGGGCTCGGGAGGACGGTCGGGCTCCCCAGCTCCGGGGAGGGAGAGTACGCAAGCTGTCAGAGAGCACCCAGCGTTCGGCTAGTGCCGGAACACTGCGTCTCTGAACCCATAGGGCGGAGGTCATGTGACACTCTGTGTCTGTCACGCGACCGTCGCCGAAGCGCCCCCAAGCCATCTTTGTGCGGGGCGCAGCGATTCCTATGGGGATTAGGAGTCATGAGCTGTTTCTGGAGCAGCCCGACCCTGCACCCGGATTGGAGTAGAGGTTGGAGGGGGCAGTAGGACAGGGCATGCACTGTACGTCCGGTCTGGGATCGAAAAGGTCCCAAAACCTGCGCGGAACAGCGTCAGAAAACATGATCACGGCGTAGTCCGCGTCCTCAGGGTGTGCCCAGAGGCAGGACCCCGGGGGACTTCCCAGGCATTTATCTGCCATCTTTCGCTGCTTTTAGCCAGAAACCGGGGTTGGGCTGTTTAATAGGATCAGCTAAACGCTTTGGTTTATGGACAAATTTTTCGTAAGGCGAGATGAGAAGGGCAGTGTGCCTCCATCAGCCTTCGAGTCTGATGTGCATCGTCGCTCCTTAGACGCCTCCAACCGAGTGTCATCTGCTGTTTGCGTTTATATGCTTCGTCTCCTTATTTTGTTTAAGAAGTCAATTTATAGGCCTTTAATTCGATAAACCTTTGTTAAATGCGCAGTTCACTGCTTTCGAGGCACTGAAAGACAGTTTTCACCCTCGCGACATTGACACATGGGAAGAGATAACTCGCAACATGAGTTACATGGAAGAGATACATAGCAAGTGTAGCAGGACCCGCGTTATTAACATTTCCTCTAAAGGCTAAACAATCAATAAAACAATAAATTTGCTTATTTCCAAGGTGTAGATGCGTATAGTGAAAATTTAACTACCAGTCCAGTTTGATGGGTCTCCAATCCAGCACACCCCTATCTGTAAGTCAGGGTAAGTGGGAAGCATCAGAGGCTTCCCGGATAAGGTGACATTTAAGGTTTACCAGATGGGAAGAGGATGGGGAAATCAGGAGAAAATGCAAGGACATAGGAAAAGCACCAAACGTGTGGGGAGCTGTGAGGAGTCCTATTTGATGGAAGGGCAGAGTATGAGCAGAAAAAAGTATTATATTAGGTTGGGGGGGGGGAGAGGAGGTGGTGCTAGATTGTGGAGGCCTTAAATACCAGGCTAAGAGTTTGAACTTTACTTGGTAGGCAGTTGGGAGCTACTGAAGATTTTTGAGAGGAGTAGCATGACCAAATCTCTCTCTCTATATATATATATATATGGCAGACTAGTTTTCATGCTGATGCTATCATAAACATGAAAGATAGATGTGAGCAAGAGGAGAGAGTATTAGGAAATTAAAACTGTTAGGTTATCGAAATAAATGGTAATGAGGGTCTATGGCAGAGTGTTAGCACTGCATATAGGAAGGCACAGATAAGAAAACTATTAGATCACAAGGGAAAAAAGAGAGGGGAGGAATGAAAAAAGAAGCAGGGGCTAAAAAGACTTTTTCCGATTTCCCCAGTGGTTAATGCCCCCCCCCCCCATCGCTGGGTATTCATTTATATACACACACATGCACACATACACACACACACACATATTCTGTATTTACTTACTGTGAAAATGCTGCCCCTCCAGAAAAATGCGAACTTCTTGAGGGCAGGGAATATTTCACTGTTATATCTGCATGCCTAGCACCTAACCAGATAGTAGACATGTAATAAATGTTTGTTGCTGCTGTTGGGTGATTTGATCAGTGATACTATAGATAGAAATATTGAAGTCATAAGGAGGTTCAGATTTAAGGGGATAAGATCTGGAGTGATTAACAAAAGGGGCTGGCTTTCCTTGGACAATCAGGGGACCCTTGGCTCGAGCAGCCAACTCAAAGAACAGTGTAATTCTGAAGTAGGACCCTGGGCCCCCTCTGCAAAAAGATTGAGGCTAACGGGTTAAATGAGTTTCCCAGGCTCATACAAATAGTGGAGTCTGAAGCAAATTTATGCAGACAACATGGTGTAGTAAGCAGAAAGCCTTCTACATTTAGAACCAGAGGACCTGGATTAGACCCAGTCTTACTACTTACTACCCGTGTGATCTTTGCCAAATTTCTTAACCTTTTTAAGCAACTGTTTCATCATCTATGAAATTAGGGGATGGACTAGATGTTATCTAAGGCCCTTCCAATTCTAAATCCTATAATCAATCCTACCTTGTTCTTTTGTAGAAGACTCAATATCTTGTATTTTTCTGACTCAGGTTGAAATGAAAATGGATCTTCTCTTGCTGAGCCCCCAGCACTAACCTCCTCACAGGATGGCAAGGGACTTGTAGCCATATAGTCATAGGCCAAGAGGGATGGTAGGGTCATAGAGGGTCCAACTCTGTCGTCCAGTCTCTGGTGTTGGTAATTGGTGAAGGAGAAGGGGCTTGTGATTCGGTAACTTGTCAGCATTTAATCAGTGGCAGGTGTGGGAAGGCCCCAGAGGCCATCTAGTCTAACCCTCTAATGACCTTATATATCATCCAACTTCCCCAACTCCATTATTTTTACAGATGAAGTAACTTGAAGAGAAGTCATAGACTCAGGATTTCAGAATGGGAAGGAACTTCAGAGGTCATCCAGTCTAACTTCATAGCTAAAGTATGAATTCCTTTCATATCATCTCCAAGGGGAAGAATATAAGCTTCCTAAAGACAGGAAATATTCATTTTGCAACTTCTATCCTTTGTTCCTATTTGTGTCAAGTAAAACTGGTTTAATCCTATGGCCAACGTCATGTGCCACTGATAATCTTAGAAACGGAAAATTAGAATGATTATTTATTATTAATTTAATCATTTTCAGTTGCATCTGACTCCTTGTGACCTCATATGGACTGTTCTTGGCAAGGTAGTTTGCTATTTCCTTTTCCAGCTCATTTTTACAGATGAGGAAACTGAGGCAAACAGGGTTAAGTGACTTGTTCAGAGTCACACAGCTAGTAAGTGTCTGAGACCAGATTTGAACTCAGGAAGATGAGTCTTCTTGACTCTAGGCCCAGCACTCTATCTACTATGCCATCTACCTAGCTATTATTATTAATAGGCAATGCAGGTGAAGGTGTTGTCTTCCACCTCAAATTTTCTTTAAGCACTTTGCCTCAATCACATTCTATGTTGGATTATATGTCTACCCTGGTTATATATATATATATATATATATGTATATATATATATGTAGACTGTGAGCTCTTTGAAGGCAAGGGCTGTGTGGCTTTCCATCTTTGTGTCCCCAGGAACTAGCTCAGTACTTTGCACATAGTAGGCACTTAATACATGTTTTATTCAGCTGCATGCAGACATAGTGAGTTCAGCATTTGAGTCTAGTTCCTCAGAAGCTTAAGAATGAAGGTGAATGGGGGTTGAGAAGGACCAACACTCTATCTAGCTTAGTAAATATTTGTTGAGCACTCCCTATTTTCTCATTTTGGTGAGAAAACATACCCTGGAGGACAGAGAAAGGTAAAAGACAGTGTCCCCTCAGGAGAGATGACAACCTATTTGTCAAGAAGTTATGTCTTACCTTCCCATTATAAAACCACATAGGAAGTTCAACAATAATTCAAACCAGTATACCAACTTATGTGCCTTGGGAGGGTTACATTTTCTGTTTGTAATATCAGGCACTTTCCATAAACACAATGACTGTCTAGAAACACAAACTCTTTCCTTATTTTTGTTTTTTCAGGGCAATACCCAGCTAAGTTGCCAAATAAAAGAAGTTTTCCAGGTCTTGTACAAATACGAAGGGGCATAATAAGAGAATCTTAGCTGAAGACACCAGAACTTCAGGTTTTAACCTCAGCTGTGAAGCCAGCTAGCTGTCTGAATTTCAACCAGGCAAGTTCCTTCTCTGGCCCCCATCTCCTAATCTGTAAATGGAGGAGGTGAGGCAAGATTAGGGGTTCTGACCCTTTTTTGTGTCATGGATAACTTGGGCAGTCCTGTGGTTTGTTTGTTTGTTTTTGGAGGTAGTCAGGGTTAAGCGACTTACCCAGGGTCACACAGCTAGTAAGCATCTGAGGCCAAATTTGAACTCAAGCCCTCCTGACTTCAGGGCTGGTGCTCCATCCACTGTGTCACTCACCTGCCCCAGAACCACGTTTTTAAATGCATAAAATAAAATACATAGGATGACAAAGGAAACCAATTCTATTGAAATGCAGCTATCAGGTTAGTGGCTGGGTGGGTTGTCAGATGTGATGTGTGGACCTTTAATTAGCAATTATTTCTCCAGAGAAAAAAGTTGTAAAACTGGAGAAGTGTGGAAGATAGGCTGGCCATAGTTCCATTAAGGGTTAGGGGGGAAGGTAGGCCGTGAGGGAGGCATCATAGCACCCTGGAAAGTCCACACTATATACAGAGTGTCCATAAAGTCCATGTGCAATTTAAAATAGTTGTAACTTTGTAACTATATGTGGTAGAAAGAATCTGTAGAAAGCAAAAGAAAGAAGAAACACCTAATTTTTTTTATTGTTCTTGTTAATTTTCAACATGTCCACCATCATTACTAATACAAACGAGTAATACGATTCTGTAGTTCGTGGAAAACTTTTTTCAAGCTGATTTTCAGTAGTGCCAGCAATCACGTCAATTATCCTAGCTTGCACGTCTTCTTTAGATCGAGGTTTAGTTGAATAAACATTAGTTTTCACATGTCCCCATAAAAAGAAATCCAATGGAGTGAAATCTGACGAATGTGGAGGCCAAGAAAATGGTACACTTTGGACAGCAGCGGTAGATTTTAGTTCAGCCAACCAAAGAGCACAGTTTACTTTCTCTTCTAGTGAAGTCATGGGTCAACAGTAATCCTGAAAAAAAATAATTTTTTTAACAGTTCTTTATTTTACCAGAACACAAATACAAAATAGAGAAAAGAAACAAAAACATATCATAAACTTAAATATTGAAACAAATATAAAATAAGAAAGAAAAAAAAGCATGTCATGCACATAGCAGAACATAGGAGAGGATTCAAATATGTAACAATAAATTTTCATTTCAAGAAAGCCTGTATGATAAATAATACACCTTGTGTTGAGAATTGTCCATCTTTTCTTTGCTTCCTTGTGTTTTCTTTTGTTCTCTGCTTTGCACTTTTTTGCTTGTTCTTTTTTCCCCTTCTCCCTCCCCCCAAAAGGCTACAATATAATTTAGATGTTTTTTGATATATACATACATATACAAATATATACATACACTTATACATATATACATGCGTATATAGGCATATACTTTCCCAAACATAATCTACTCCTGATCTTTGTTTTTTATGTTTGTACATATCTTTTGTTTTCTATCCTTCCTGCCTCCTTCTACCTGCTATATGGCCTTCCTATTATTTGCCTAGCCCTCTCCTCCGCCAACCACCCTGCCCTCCTATTACTTGCCTTCCCCCCTCTAAGGATCCCTCCCCATCCTCCCATTCCCATTAATCTAAACTCCCTTTACCTATCCCCTCATTCTCCCCTCTAAAAATCTCTCCTTTGTCCTAATCCCTCCCTTTTCCTTTCCCCCCTCACTATACCCCTACCATTTTATTTCTTCTAAATTTAGAAGACTTTTATCTTCTTCTAAATATATATGTATTATTCCCACTTAAACCTATTCCCAATGAAAGTAGGTTACCAGAACTACCAGCCCTCCTCCCCATCTAAATCCTCTGTATCCTTTCTCCTTCTCGCACCTCTTTTGTGTGAAATAGTTACTGTTTTTAGGTGTTTCTAAATGGTTTTACTTTTTAAATTCATATCATAGTCCCCTTTTCTTATGAGCTTGACAATTATTAATAAGAATGTTAGGCATACATTTTACATTTTATGTTATATAAAAGGCAAGCAATCTGTTCTTATGAATCCTTTATAGTCAGTCTTTAGTGTGTACCTTATGTTTCTCTCAGTACTTGTATGTCAAATCTTCTGTTAAGTTGGGGATTTTTTTTAACAAAGTCTTGAAAGTCTGAGGGTTTGTCAAACGTCCATTTTTTTCCATTCAATATAATACTGAAATTCGAAGGATATGATATTTTCAGCCAGAGCCCCAGGTCTTTTGCTCTTCGATATATTGTGTTCCAAGACCTGTGGTCCTTTAATGTCTCTGCTGCTAGGTCTTGTGTAATTCTAATTGTGGTGCCAAAATAAGTAATTTTTAAGTTGAATTTCTAAAAATAAACATAAAATTTCTAAAGACAAAAATAAACTAGATACATCAAGCTTTCTAATCCTTGTTACAGATTCTTTCTATCACATACAGTTACAAAGTTACAACTATTTTAAATGGCACACAGACTTTATGGACACCCTGTGTATGTGGACAGCACACTCAGTTGCCACTCTAGCTGCCTCACCTGACATATAGCCAGTACTTAATAAATACTTGTTGACTGACTGATATCCCTCATGCAGCTAGCATTTTAAACATATATTTGATATAGTCTGGCTTCTTATTTAGGTATACATCAAACAAAAGGTACCTTGGATTTGTGGATGTCTAGGTGGATACACTTTCTAGATTGCACTCCTTACTCTCCCAGACTTTGTCTCCTATGCCCCCAGAAACCTCTCTGCCCAGGAAGCACATTCTAGCCCTGGACTTCACACACTGGAAGTACCCTCTGACCTTGATCCTTCCATCCCTCCCGATGATTGCCCGATTCCTCTCAGAATCTCACTTTTAAGGAAGCTGCTCTGGCTACCAATGTCTTTATTTCTTTCCAGGCTACAGTGACAGGTACACAGTTGTGTAGGTAAGGCAAAATGGGCTCCTTAGAATGGGCTCCTTAGCACTTCAGGAGTTTGGCTTTTGTTTATTTTGAGTGGAAGTACTTTCAGCTGTTAAGTGCTAAGCCCCAGGCCCAAAGCCCTATCAGGTGTGAAACCTGTGTGGGTGTAGATTAATGACTTTAGAGGGGCCAACTCTGGACATTGAGGCAGGGCTTGAGAACGCCAGAGGCTCAGCTGCGAGGAAAGGAGAGCCAAGAGACAACTACAGCAGGGGAAGGGAGTGGAGAGAAAATAAGACAATGTTAGGGGCTGAGGAACAAAACGCTACTAGGGTTCAGGACACCCCTTGCATAGAGAATGAGAGATAGCTAAATACTCAGACAGATGTTCATCCCATACAAAGGAGGAAGACAGAAACCCAAGGTGACAATTCAGTCACAAGGGAAATTCAGGAATATTTTTCACAGCAAGAAGTCATGGACATTTTGAATAGGTTCAGCCAAAGAGTAGAACCATTGATATCTTGGATGGTAGGACTCAGTGATCAAGGGGCCAGTGGAATGTTAGTAGATAGGATGGAATGTGTGAGATTCATGGGTATCAGCCACGATCCTCTAGTTAAGCAAGCTTTTAGGGAATATCAGCAAGGAGACGGTGCTGGCAGGTCTACTCTGTTGGCGTTAGCCACTGAGGGATGCAATAAGAGATATACTACTGATTCTATGTGGCCCATTGAGTATAGACCCTGGTATTCACTTAGAGATTGTATCACAAAACTAAAGGAGGAGGTAATAAAGACTGCTATCATGACAGGAACTGCAGACAAATATTACAAAGATCCCATGGGAATCCCTCATAGGAATTTAATAATTAGGACAGCTCCCCCTGCTTATAAACACCTAATTTTGAATCTGTTACTTGGGGAAGTATGGAGCCCTCTTGCAATGGTGATAGATAAAATTTTACAGTTACATGACTTAGGAGACTGGGGAAGGGATAGATCTCCTCAAGAGAGAAGGGTGCATAGCCAGCGAATTTGGCCCCAAAATGGAGTGACAAGGAAAGAAATGTTCACTGCTTTATTGAGAGCAGGAGTAGGCTTTGAAATGATAGATGGCATTCCAACCAATGAACTGTACAGAATGTATGGAGATAAAGGACTTGATAACAGAAGAAATAGGGAAATAAGAACTGCTCTTGCAGATGCTACAGACATTGAACCTTCGTACCCAAGTGAATCACATGTTAGGGAATGCTAGGAAACAGGCCGAGCCCCAGCCCAAATTAAGGAAATACACATGCTGGATTGCAGACCCCACATTAACTTGACCATATATTGGAAAAATGG
>CM053626.1:209165818-209200213 GCA_028646595.1 Phalanger gymnotis
ATGGTCTCTGGTCGTTGAGGCGGGGCTTGAGAACGCCAGAGGCTCAGCTGCAAGGAAAGGAGAGCCAAGAGACAACTACAGTGGAAGAGGAACCTGCTGCTGTGGAAGGCGGAAGCTGCGGAGGCAGGAAGCTGCGGAAGCAGAGCTGACCCGTGTGTAGACCCAGGAGTGCGAGCAAGGACTTGAGGCCAGTAAATATGATTTGGCTAAATACTATCTTGTTTTTCTGTGGCCTCCTGGTTACTCTTGAGGGTGGGCTTACTGGGCGTGGAGTCTTTTTGTCAGGATGTCGGAATGGGGAGGCTGGTTCACGGATCTGCTGCAGTGGGGCCTAAATAAATGTTTTGTTGTGTTCTACTTAGAGAATTTCTCATACCTTGCGATTTTGAACCATTCAAACATATACATGATTATATTTGAGATTATAAATTCGGCCTTCCTACTACAACAGTAACCATGTAATAAATGTTTGTTAGGTCAGTTAGACGGTAGAATGAATGAAGCTCTGCCTGGGGTAAGGAGGACCTGAGTTCAAATCTGGCCTAAGACACTTACTAGCTGTGTAACCCTGGGAAGTCAATTAATTCCACTGCTTCCCTTAAAAGTAAATGTTTGCTGACTGAAGAGCCCAAGCATGAAAGATCTGGATTCCAGTTCTATGTTTGATACATACTGATTGTTTGTTTCCAGTCAAAGTACTCAGTGTTCTAGGCAACTTTCTTTCCAAAATAATGGTTTATTTTTATTCTAAATTTAACATCTATCAAATAAAATAATTAATATGCACAGCAGAACAGAAAAAGAGATTTAAACATGAAACTGAATATCTTAACTATGTACAGTTTGCTTTTCTTTTAAAACATAATAAATTTCAAAACTTTCAAACTTGTAGCTTTCGAAAATGGTTTCCTTGAATGTATTTTCTGGCCTTTCTTCTGTTTTCTTTTGTACACTTTAAAAAAAAAAGTTGACTCAATTGCTTTCTTTTCTTTTTCTTTTTGTTCTCCTATTCCTATTTCGCCTCCTCCTCCCAACTGGGGAAAAATGAAACAAATCTAGGCAGCTTTCTAAGACTTTAAGTTGCAGACATACTGCAATATATATGCATTGGTAGAGGGAGTTTCCTCATCCCTAAGTTCCCTATGCCAAGGACATCATAGATCCAATATTATCTATTCTCTGCTGAATCAAATATCTTTTTTGTTGTAAATTAATTTTTTATTCTTATTGTAAATTTTTATTGTAAAATATTTTTTGATTTACAGGGCTTTGTTTCACAATAAAATAACTGCTTGTTCATGTTATTTACCTCTATATGGAGTTAATTTGGGGTTCTTGAGGATAAGCTAGCACCGAGGGAACAGGCACTCAGGTGTTGTCCTAGGCTGTAAAGGCTTTGGTTATTGGCGTAGGGCAAGACTGACCTTGCAGAACCAACTTAGATTACTGCAGGGAGAAGTTTGGGCCCCAAATGATCCCATTTAGTGCAACAGACATTTATTAAGCACCTGCTGCATACAAGTCACTATGCTTGGGCTTGAGTGGGAAAGAACAGACAAAAAGGAAATACCATTATCCCTTCCATGCCTCAACTTTCCCCATCTCAATTTCAATATATTGAGGGTCAGCATAAGTAATTAAATGGGAATTTTGGAGGAGTTTTGCAGAAGCCACAGATGACACAGAAAAAATTTAGAAACATAAGAAATGCATAAAATATATGTATAATATTATATAATATCAACATATTTTATCTTTTAATAATAATTCAAATTTGTTCTCCGGTAGGAAGGGAGGGCCAAGAAATTTTACACGTGTTTTCCAGATGAGTGGGCACCAACCCCCTAACACCCTCGCTTACCCACCCCCCATCCCCCAGATCTGGAAGAATAACTGTGGTCCCAGCTTTCAAGGAGCTAGAGGAAAGAAGCATTCCAGGAACTTTATTTCTGCCTTTAAGATCATAGGCTATTAGACCTTAGATCATCTAGTCCACCTCCCTCCATTCATAGATGGGCAAAATGAGCCTCAGAGAGGTAAAATAATTTGACGAAAGTCACAAAGCTTGTTATTGGCAACTGTTGCCAAATCTACCTTGTTCTATTGCAACATGCTTCTATACACTTAAATGCTCAGGGTATCCGTGCCTGGTACAATGCTTTGGTGCCTGATACACAGTAGAATCTAGGACAGTGGTCTGGACCCCTTCCTCTTCCTCTCCCTCCCTTCTGTTTGTAAGAACAATGTATATGTAGGTAGGAGGGAGCTTCTTGGGGATGAGGACTCTGTTCTCCCCAATTTTTGTGATGCTCCCATCAAACCATATCTTTAATTCTTTTGGCTTACCTGTTCAGTAAAGCTGGTGACTTGGCTGGAGTGATGGCTTAATGGCAACCTTTCTAGATGTATGTTCCCCAAAAGCAGCCATTTTAGCTGGGGATGAGTTCCCTCATTCTTCCTTTTTTTTTTTTTGGAGGGGGGAAGGCAGGGCAATTGGGGTTAAGTGACTTGTCCAAGGTCACACAACTAGTAAGTGTCAGGTGTCTGAGGCTGGATTTGAACTCAGGTCTTCCTGACTCCATTGCCAGTGCTGCACTCACTGTGCCACTAGCTGCCCCCCTCATTCATTCTTTTTTTAAATATATATATATATTTTGTCAACTGTTTTCCAATTACATGTGAAAAATTTTTAACATTCACTTTTTAAAACTTTGAGTTCCAAATTCTCTTTCTCCCTCCATCCCCTTTGAAAAGGCAAGTAATATGAAATCAATTATATGTGTGAAGTCACGCAAACCATATTTCCATATTAGCTATGTTACAAAAACACACACACAACAAGAAAAAGAAAGAAAGAAAGAAAGAATGGAAGGGAGGAAGGAAGAAAAGAAGAAAGAAAGAAAGAAAGAGAAAGAAAGAAAGAAAGGAAGGAAGGAAGAAAGAAAGGAAGAAAGAAAGGAAGAAAGAAAGAAGAAAAGAAAGAAAGAAAGAAAGAAAGAAAGAAAGAAAGAAAGAAAGAAAGAAAGAAAGAAAGAAAGGAAGGAAGGAAGGAAGGAAGGAAGGAAGAAAGAAAGGAAGAAAAAACCATGCTTCAATCTCGACTTAGAGTTCATCAGTTTCCTCTCTGGAGGTGGAGAGCATTAGAATTTTTCATCATCCCTTATTCATTCTTGTACTTGAGGATGATGCTTCTGGAGACAGAGAGCGTATATGGACTCATTGTGTCATGCAAAGAGGGCATTGGTCTTGGAGTCAGAAGTGATGACTTCATCTTTCAGCTCTGATAATTACCAGCTTTGTAGCCCGGTGCATCACATCTCATCTCTGTGTCTGGATTTCCTCATCTGTAAATGACAATATATTGAAGTATATTTCCTCCTATTTCTTTCTTTTTATTGCTTTTGGGGGGGAAGGGAAGAAGATGGCTAATACAGAAATTTGTTTTACATGACTGTATATATTTGTAATGGGTTGTCTTTTCCTTCTCAATGGGTAAAGGAGGAGGTGGGAGGAGGGAGACATTTGGAACTGATAAAAAAGACAGAATTAAAAAATAATAGTCTGCATTATCTACCCCAAGGGTGAGGAACCAAAGCCTCAAGGCTACATGTGGCCTTCTAGGTCCTCAGGTGTGGCCTTTTGACTGAGTCCAAGTTTTACAGAACAAATCCTTGTATTAAGGGGATTTGTTCTGTGAAGTTTGGATTCAGTCAAAGGGCTGCACTTGAGTACCTAGAGGGCCACGTGGGGACTTGAGGCTTAAAGTTCCCCACCCCTGACCTACCCTATAAATTTCTTTTCAGGATGAGTCTTTGTAAACCTTAAAGTTGTATTTGAAGTTGGTTTCTATTAGAAAGAGCACTAGGCTGGTATCAGGAGACTTCAGTTCATGACTCATTGCCATATCAACATCTCAATACTTGGGCAAGTCATAGAATCATAGATTTAGAGTAGGAAGGTGCCTTCCAGGTCATCCGGTCCAGCCTTTCCTTACAGAGGAGGAAGCTAAGGTCTATTGTGATGAAGTGATTTGCATGAGTCATATTCTGCTCTTATCTTTAGAGGAGGGCAGCCAGGATGAGGAAGAATGGAGAAGGGCCTGGTGCTCATGATATAGGAGGATTGGTGGAAGGAATCGGACTTAGAGAAATATGAGAACCGTGTTTGAATATTTAAAGTGTTGTCACACGCAAGAGAGATTAGATTTGTTCTGTTTGGTCCCAGAGGCAGAACTAGGAGCAGTGGGTGGAATTTGCAAAGAAACTAGCTTAGATTCAATAGCAAGAAAACTCGGTAACAACTAGAGTTGTCCAAAAGTGGACTTGGTTTGGTTGATTTTTTTTTTTTTGGAGACAATTGGGGTTAAGTGACTTGCCTAGGGTCACACAGCTAGTCAGTGTCTGAGGCAGAATTTGAACTCAGGTCTTCCTGACTCAAAGTCCAGCACCCTATTCACTGTGCTACCTAGCTGGCTATTTATATCCTCCTGCCTTTTCTATGTGTATTATGCGTCATGGGGAACATCACTAAGATATGGTCCCTGGGCTCTGAAGGAACTTATAGTCAAATTGGGGAGCTGAGATAAAAAAAAATGAAAAGAAAAATGATACAAGGAAGCTGTCAAAATGCTACTTAAATGTGTCACTGAGGCCTTCCTGATTTATCACCTCCCTCCGATCATTCAAACTTAGTTATAGCCTAATTACTTTGTATTTGTTCATGAGCAGCCTTGTTCTCTGGGTGGTGGCTTCGTGCTGTCATGTATCCACCCAACTTGACTAAAAGAACAGGAACAAAGTAGTGGGTAGGGTATAAGACCTAGCTCAAATATTTATCATTGATTAGTCATTTTAGTTGCGTCTGACTTCGGGATGACCTTTGGGGTCTTCTTGGCAGAGATCCTGGAGTGGTTTGCTATTTCCTTCTCCAGATCATTTTACAGATGAGGAAACTATGGCAAATAGGGTTAAGTGAATTGTACAGAGTGTCACACAGCTACCAAAAGCCTGAGGCTAGATTTGAACTCAGGCCTTCCTGGTTTCAGGCCCAGTGCTCTACCCACTATACCACCTAGCTGCCCTAGCTCAAATAGTAGCCTTTCTATAAAGTCTCTAAGATTAGCCTCATCCCACACATATGTATATGTGATTTCCCTTCATTTGCTTCCTAGCCACCCTTACACCATGCCCCCTTCATCCTGGTCATGATTGCCATCTTCACTCCACCCCACTCCCAGCCTTGAGCTCTGTCTCTAGAACCCCTGGTTTTGAGAGGTGAGTCTTTACCTTATCTTGCCTGGAACCTGGTAGCCACGATGTCCTGTCTCTACACCGTGTATTTCCCACAAAGCCCACTGCCACTTTCCATGTTGTTCCCTCCCATGGGCAAAGATTGCTGGCTGGCACCCGTGTCCACAGTGCCTGGCACATAGAAAGGGCTTAATAAAAGTTCTTTCTATAGAGGATGTGCCAAGAAACTTCCTCTACCAATACAGATGCACATAGGTTCTTCATTTTATAGTCTTTGAGAGTTACCTGACCCATTAAGCCAGGAAGTAACTTGCCCACATGACTCAGTGACTCAAGACTCAAACCCAAATCTTGCTCACCATGAAGGCAGCCCTATCTATTGAGTCAGAGTGCCTCTCAACCCAGAGGCAACTGCCATGGAAGTCTTCCGGTCTTTCTGACTGCGTGGCCAGCCTTCTATCCAATCGCCTTGCTCTCTCTCCTCCTGCACATATCTGGTAAGTAGGTAATAAATGTTTCAAAAGTAAAAGAACCATTTCTTCTTAGAGGCTGCACGGGGTAAATAACTCTGAAGTGATTGTTTATAGCCCCAGGTTCTAGTCCTGACTCAGGCAGTATTCGACTATATGAACTCAGTCAATTCATTTAGTAACAACTAACATTTCTGAATTCCTGGGCATTTGGTTTTCTCATCTGAAAAATGAAAAATGTGGGAGTGGGGGGTGGAGTAGATGACCTTAAACTCTCTTCGTGCGCTCTAGTTCTCCTTCCTTTAAAATCCCAAGGCACCTAGTAGTTTTGGGCATGACTGACTGAAACGATCGGTGTGACAGATCGCACCCAGCTAGCAGCACTAGCTGCAGCATCTCGGATGCGCAACTGTTTCTTCCCACCTGTGCTAAAAAAAAAAAACCCGAAACGAAACTGTGTTCCTCTGGTGTGTGATAGCTTCAGCAACAGCTGAATGGAGAGGAAGGACGTGGCCGGCCACAGTGAGCATATGTTCAACTCTGCACCTCTGAAAGTGGTCATTAGTCAGAAAAACTCCACTTCTGAGAGCCTGGCTGCAGAACCAGGCGATCAAGGAGAGAGCAAAGGGATCCCAGGGGTGCCACAAAAGAAATCTGCTCCACTCTCCCACCCCATCCCCACCCCCATCCCCGCTCAAGGCTTGATCCCAGAAGGTCAAGCCTGGAATCGACTTTAGTAACTTGGAATCTGTGCAAATCATTTACATTCCAGAGGATAGAGAGAGGGAAGGTGTATTAGCCAACGCGAGCGGAGAGGAAAATCGTTCCCTGCCTCCCAATCCAACGCCCTACGTCACACAGCCTCCCAAACCAAGAAATAAAATTCGGGGTTCTATAAAGCGGATGAAAACTTTATGAATCAAACACTGCACCAACAGCAACTGAACCCAGACACTGCCTATAACAAAGCAGAAACCCCACCAGGATGGAGAAGGAGGGAAAACTCCTTTACAATACAAGAGAGTCTGAAAAAGGAGGAGATGGGGTCCACCCGGCCTCTGACGGACAATCTACCCGAGAAACAAAGAGGCGGAAGACTGGAGCCGGCGAAGTTCCCCGACTGAGAGGTGGGGGAAGCCGAAAAGGGATGAAAAGGAGGGGGAGAAGGCTCTTTTACTTCCTCATTGGTCGTCTTGGATGACAGACAGATCTTGCTGGCCAGCTTCAGCCAGAGTGGCCTGTTGGGGCGCACGCGTATTCACATACCCACACCCTGGAAAGAATTCAGGAGTCCAGGGAGAAAGTTGAGCATGCTCCTGGTCTCTACTCCCAATTCCCCATGATCGCTGCAAGAACCCTGGAGAGCATTTATTAAGTTTTAGCTTTATTTTACCGGCGCAAAAACTCATATTCTCTCTCTGTGTCATCACAGCGATGCAGGTCCCCCACTAAATCCAGTTCTCTCCACTAGCCCCATTGTTTGTACCTCCGAAAGGGAAACAGGAAAACCGTATGTACTCAACTGAGACGAGCGCTGCCTTTTCTCCTGTGAAACAATCAATACCCCGAGCCTTTCCCGTCCTCATCCCGTGTTTGGAAATGTCTAATTAACAGATCGTAGCCTGCTGAGCCTTTTTCCCATCTCCCCAGTCCTCTCTGTTCTCCTGAGACTCATAGCGACTGGGTTATTAAGATCTTGGGTTATTTACGATGCCACAGAGAAGGCTGTTCCCAGCCCAGAGCTGCGCCCTCCCACCGGCCCCTGCCTCTGAGGGCACCCTCTCAGGCACCTCGCCCAGCTTTCCAGGACTTGGAGTTAGGAAGGCATATGTTTCATTCCAGCCTCAAGCACAACTTCCCAGCTGTAAAATGGAGATGATAATAGTATTTGCACCTACCCAGGGTTGTTGTGAGGATAAAATATATTTGTAAAGAAAGCGCAATAAAAATGCTATCATTATCGTGGATATTCCACGCCCAGAAGGCAGTATCCTTAAGTCTCTTCATCCAACCCGGGGCTGTGGCAGGCCCCATGCTTCTCCTCTTTTAGATGCTTGTTTCCCCTAAAACGCTCCTCCTGGACTTTGAATCAAAGAGGGGGCACCTTGCCTTTGCTCCTTATACCTAGCTCTACCAGTTACAAACTGAGTCTGTGAGGAGAGACAGAGTACTCAAAACCAGTCTTGGGGGAGGAGAGGAATTTATTGGTTCTTCCTCGATCCAACACACGCACATCGTGTATCAGCTGTAAGCGGGCACAGCCCCAGGCAGCCTCCCCCCAACGGCCCTGTAGCCCCATGCAATGCATGAGCAAAGCTCTCCTGGGTGGAGAGGAAGAGAAAGGATGAGCAGCAAGGAATGTTCCCCACCCCACCCCACCCAGAGCCAGGAAGGAGAGGGACACTGGTCAAGGGGTATTCAGCAGATTTTTTTCTTGCCAACTGGGGCAAGGAGGTGGTGATGGAAGCTGGTCCAGTGCCAGCCAGTAGCTTGTGGCCCCAGTGTTCACCTGGGCCTACACGGGTGTCAGGCTGGCACAGAACCCAGTTCAGAGCCAGGTGGTAGAGAGGGGGTGGTGTCAGGGCTCAGAGCCCGCTTTCTTGGCTGCCCCCATTGACACTGTGAGGGCGGGTAGCTCTTTCCAGCCTACGACCAGACAGAAGGCGGCGAAGGGATGAACCAGAACTGAGGTCTCCACAGCTTCGGAGGTGGAGGCTTTCACGTCCAGGCCGGCCCCAAGGACTTCGTTGTACCTAAAAAGGGACAAGGAGGTTGGAGGATGGAATCAGATTATACAACAGTCCTGGACTGTGAAGTCAGCTCTGTATTCTTTTAGAGGAGCAAGCTTAAGACAGTGGTCTGATGGCACACAGGTTGGCATGGCTCTGTCCCTGGTATACGCAAAAGAACCAAGCCACATCTCAGAAGTCACTGTGAGATCAAGTGTGAATAGAGTAAGTACTCAGCACAGTGCCTGGTACACAGGAGGTGTTTAATAAGTGCTTACTGATTGATTGATTAGAAGGTCCAAGGGGCCTGGCTTCAAGAGTTCCAGGACGCAAAGCCAGGAACAAGACAGATATAACAGAGGTCCCGGATAGTCAGGATGGAGTACGTGGGTAGGTGGACAGACCAGGGCCAGGTTGGCAGACGGTGATTTTTTACTAGATGAACTCCCCTTTATTCCTACCTGCTTATGACCATGGACACCATGTCCACTGGACTCTTGCACCCTCCTGGACATCTGGAGGAAACGAGTTACTAAGCCACGACCAGGCCAGCTGCCCTTTAAATCCCCCAGAGAGTGGGCAGGTGCAGGCCCAGAAGGCAGGGGCACCTTTCGCCAGGTGGGCACTGGACGCCGCTTCTCAGCTGAGCGGGCACGCAGCAACTTGGGGGAAGGGCAAGGGGCAAGGCGGAAGAGGCAGGCTTCAGAGCAGAGCCCTGCAAAACAAGGAGGAGGATGAAGGACAGACAGTGGTCACCCCACCAGCAATGAGTGCACTCTCCCTACCATGCCCACCCAGAGCCCAACTTGTGTCTTGACCTGTGTCTGCAGAGGAGAGAGAAGCAGCTTCCTCCTCAAGCACTTTGGTATAAAGGTCCCTGAAATCAGCTACACAGGGGGAGAAGTAGAGAATTTAAGTACTGACAGGGAATTCTCCCTGTGACTGGCTGCCAATGCCATTCACTCAGGTTTCCTGATCATCTTGCCCATGTGGTATTCAGCCCCCACCATTCACAGCACTGGTACCTTCCCAGAGTCACCTTCTGCCTCCCCCTCACCTAGAAAAGACTTCCTCAATCAAAGTTCCTATATGTACTTACATAGACACTATAACCTGGTCCTTACATGGAGAACCCTCCCCTGATGCTAATCTCACTTCCCTTAGTTATATATTCGCTCCATCCTGTATTTCCTTAGACACCAAAACCAACCCTCTCCTGACACTTTGGCCTCAACCCTCCTCTGTCCCACTCAAGTCTGCCCCAATTTCCACCCACCAGATGCCTCACCAGTCTCGCTGGAGGTGGTGATACCCGGGTCACTGTGGGATCGAAGCAGCAGGGCAGGAGCCGGCTGAGGAGGCCGGTGCCCAGGGGGGGTAAGGGAGCCTGAGCTGTCACTGAATCGGCGGGCAGGTGGCCGAGTCGGAGGCGCCTCTCCTCGACCACCTCCCCGAGGTCCCCGACGACGGATTTCTGGAAAGCATGGCCCAGCCCAGGGTGGCCAGCCTTCTAACCGGTGGCAACTTCGGGCAGCAGTTGGGGCACCCAGTGTGGGTGGGGCTTCTGGGGCAGAGCAGGAGTAGGATCGGGCAGCTCGGGGTGGTCTTGGGGGCAGGGGACTATCCTCAAAGGGGCCCCGGAGCCCACAGTCCAGGCTGAGGCAGTAGCCAGCCCGGCTACGTTGGATGGATCGGAAGAGGACGTAGTCCACAGAACGCACAGAACCTTGCAGCTCCAGCAGGCACGAGTCCTCGGATGGGCTAGAGCCGCCGGGGAGGTCTCCAATGGCCGACAGCACCAGGGACCCACTGTCCATGGACACTGTGGGCACCAGGCACCCAGGGGTGACACCAGGCACAGGAGTCACTCAGCCCTGGTCCCAGCCTCAGGACTTCTCCCTGCCCCCCATAATCATTAGGATCAAAGTATCCTAGCCCTGGGACTCTGTTTTCACATACCCCACCCCTTCACCCTCCAGAACAATGGTCCCAAACTGAAGTAGAAATGGGGGGTCACTAAACCATATGTAAGGATTTTTATGGGCTGCATGCTGACTTGATTTTTAAAATGTAATCTTATCTATATTTTACTGTATTTTTAATTGATTTTGTTAAATATCTCCCAAATGCATTTTAATCTGGTTCAGCCACACTCTGCAGTGCTGTGGGCCACATTCAGGCCGAGGTATTTGACATCTCTGCTCCGGAAGAAATACCCACAGATCCCTCAATCCCCATCTTTCCTCTGGTCCCATGACTCCTAGGGTGGGTTCTTTCTCCAGCCCTGACCTCGTGCCTGGCAGCTAAAATTCTGATTCTATGATTCTAACATTTTGGATTCTAAGGTCACTGACTCAAGCTTCACTCCCTAGCCTCCCACCCCTTAGGAGGTATTTTCAAAACCACCAATCTGGGGAGATGCTGCCTCTTGTGAGATACCCCAAGCCCATCCTCTCACCATCCACAATGGAAGCCACTCGATCACAGATACAGGAACTATCATGGAGCTGGGGGTCAAATAGTGTGGCCTGTGGGGAGGTAGAGGGATCAGGGGCTTGCTCCTCCTTTCACCCATCCACCAGCTATTCGTGATGAAGTGGAAAGAGCTCTAAATTTGGAGGCAAAAGGTCGAGGTTCTAGGCCCAGCTTCTCCATTAACTAGATGTATAATTTTGGGCATTGACCTTCCTGAGCTTCAGTTTGCTTAGAATAGGATGATAATAACACCCTGCCCTGCCTCTTGAGATGGCTGTGAGGTTGAAATGGTGAACTACAAAGCACTACGGCGAATTTACTGTCACTATTACCACTCTGGCCCCAAGCCCCAGCCCTGCCCTGCCCTCCACCCTCAGCTCTGACCAAACCCTATCCATAATTCACCTGGCTATCTCCTCGGAGTCCCATGACAGCTTCATAGGATGGGGGGCAATCGGTGGGGTACAGGGGCACTGGGCTGTCCATGGATCCGTTATAGGTGATGCTGAGAGAATGTGGGAGAATGTCAGCCTAGGACCACCCTCTCAAGTCCTTCCACAATTTTCTCCTCTTCCTCCCTCTCTCCCTTTCTCCTTCCAGGTGATCCTTGCCCCCAGCCCCTACCCTACCTCTGGGCGTCAGTCTCTGAACTGCAGGTATACTCTGGGGGATAATACGGAGGTGGGGGCACCGGGGGCACAAATTCTTCCAGGTCCAGCATGGTATGGAGCAGAGGAGCTGGGGGAGACACACAGCCCAGGGGCCCCAGAGTACCTGAAGCGGAGTGCTCAGGAGCCAGCTGGGAAGGGGAAAAGAACACGGTCATGCAGGGTCCCAATCCCTGCCCCTTCTTTCTCTTGGCCCCTTCCTCCTATCCACACCACCCCAACCTCTCTCATTTTGTTCTCATCCTCTGGAACCTATTTAGATCAAATGAAATAACGTGTGTAAAGCAATTTGCAAATGTTAAAGTACTTTATAAATCTTATTTATTTTTGTTGCTGTTACAATTAACCCCACGTGCTAACTCCTCTTCCCTCTTGACCCCCCAACTCTCCAGAACATGCCTCCTTTAGGTGAACACCACCCCATACCCAAATTTCACTGTCTTAGCCATGACTTCTAAGAACATAACCTCAATCTACCTGTTCTTCCTGACCTTCTACGCCCTCCCCCACTACCAGCACCAAACACACACTCCTGGCCTCCGACATCTCCCTCCTTGCCCTCAGTCCTGCCTCCCACAAACAGCCCTCCCCACTCCACGGAATTCCCTCTGATCTTCCTTTGCCCCAGTCCCCATCTTCTCACTGTATGCACAAGGTCGAGAGAGAAGATCTGGATGCAGCAAACGATGGCAGAGAGGGCACAGACAACAGCAGCACAGACGGTGAGGCCGCAGACACTGAAGAGGAGGTTCTGAAGAAATGAGGGAGGAAGATGGGAGTGGGCACCCAGGAAGGGCAGGGTGGGCGAGTGGGGGCAGGGCTGGAGTTCGATCAAATAGCACCTAGGCCCAGCTCCTACTTTGTTCCCTGAGCATGGGAGTGGTGCACCTGAGGAGAGGGGGCTGCATCCCTGTATGTGCCCATTTGAGAACAGAGGAGACAAGTGGCCTGAGAGAATGGTACAGGGATGGGGCAGGGAGGGAGGCGTTCTCTCTCTAAAGCTCACCTTGAGAGCCCCTAGAGCATCAGCACAAGTTGTGCTGAGGGATATTTTCAGCTCCTGGCCAGAATCCCTGCACGGTCTAGGCAAGTGAAAAGAGGGGCAGCAGACACACACCTTTCCTTCCTGGGTGGGTGGGGGGGCAAAATTGGAGAGGCCTGAGTTAGAGGCAAAACCAGATATCCAGCCCCCTGGACATTCCCAGTCTTTCCTTTTCTCCTCATCTTACCATTGAGCACTCTTGGAAATCCCGTGCCAACTGAGCATTCTTACAGGAAAGGACAGAGCCAGCCAGGCTGAGCATGACACACAGTACGGAGAGCAGGGAGAAAAAGGAGATCTAGGGGACACGGAGGACACTGGGCTGAGAGCAGGGGCTAGAACCACAGGTGTTCCCAGGAGTTTACCTCCCTGTGGGTACCCCTGATCTAGATTATTCTCCACTCTTGATGGGTACCAGAAGGTACATCCCACCCACCAGGCACCATGGAGGTTATTTCCTCTCTTAGACGACATGAATGGGCAATCCCCCCATTGGGCATCACAGAGTCCTGAGTATAAGTTGGTATAAGTGGGCACTGCTCCCCTTGTACCTACCACCAGAGTGAATGGTCTCTTCCATGATACGATGCCAACTACCCCTGAGAATGCCAGCTAGAGACAGAGTGGGCACAGACTCAGGCTCAACCTGGTATGAGCAGGGCATTTCCAACCCCTTCCCCCGCCTCCCCTTCCTTCGATGCTGACCCAGCCAGAGATAGAGACAGAAGGATCTTAGGCCTGGAGAGTTATAGGTCAATAGGGGTACTAGGGTGCCCCTTCTCCAGTTGTCAGGCAATGCCATCAAATGGAAAAAGGTAGAACGAGGGAAGGAGGACATTAGGGATCTGGATTCTAGGCTGGGGGAGGGGACGGTGGGGAAAAACAACAAAAGACTTCTCTTTATCCCTCAGTACTCACCGAGAAGCCAGCCCATGATGGGTAGGACCTCTTTATGTTTTCAGTGGAGGTGACTGAAGAAGCCACCATGCTGAAGGTGACCACCAGGACACCTAGTATCACCTGGGCCAGCCCCAGAGTGAGCAGAGCTTGGAGCCAAGGCCGGTGGAGCCGGAGATGGGTGAGGCCTCTGGTACTGGGCCGGCTGGTCAGTGAATGGCTTGAATCACTGGGTGAGGGCATTGTGCCCACCCCCTGTAGAGCCTGCCTCTGTTGCAGTCCCCCCTGGTACCTGAGAGCATCTCAATTAAACCCAAGGGCCACTCCCTTCTTCTCTCCACTTGCCCCCACTCCCCACCCCTTAGCCACGGGAACCCCCCCCTGCCTGGGTCCCAGGGTGCATGGCCCAAATGTTCCAGCTGGAGGGATGTCAGAGGGCACTTGAAGAGATTGGGGTGGGGTGGGGGGAATCTGCTTGTCCCCCAGGGACGGAGGTCACGTGGGGGCAGCAGGAGGCTCTCTCCCCACAGCAGGCAGGGGGCGGGCACAGTGCCCGGGGGCAGCTCGGAGGAAGGGGGGGCACCGGTTCATTTCATCGCCCTAGGGATGGGGGGTGGGGGAGGGGAGCAGGGAGGGGCCAGGTTCCCCCAGGGAGGATGGAGGGTAGGGTCTAGGATGCTAAAGAAGTGTCAATAGGGACAGCGAACAGAGTGCAGAAAAGAGTCTGGGGGAATGGGGTGGGGGGGTAGAGAAGTGGGGAGGGTGGGGAGGGAAGGGTTGGGATAAGGCTGGAGGTGCAGCTGCGCGCTGGAAGATGCCTGCGGGCGGGGGAGGGTGGTCGGACAGGTGGGGTCTCGAAGCCTTAGAGGTCCGGGCCTTCTGGCGGGGCTGGCTCCGCTGCAGTGCCGTGTTCCCGGGCGGCCAGCCCAGCTCCGGTCCCCGGGATCCTGGCTGCAGCAGGTCCAAGAGGGAGGAAATGGGGTTGGGGGGGATGGGGGATGGAGAGGAGGGGCGGGGTGAAGAGGGCTAGCGCTGAGCAGTCTGGGAGCTGTAGTCGGGTCCTGGAACCACTAAGGTGGGGAGGAGGGGGCGGAGCTGGCTCGGCGCCCTCCCCATCCCCTCCCCCCTTCATTCTGGTTCTCTGGGGCCCATCCCAGCCAGAGCCATTCAAGCCAGACCTCCCACTTATCAAGCCGTTTATCTTCGGAGCCCATCCTGCCCCACCCTACTCCTGCCCTCCCCCAGGGAAAGAGCTGGTTCTGGGCAGCTGCTGCTTCTCCCAGCCGGCTAATGGAAGGTGGAGGGTGGGGAGGGCCCTCCCAGCCGCAAGGTTTTTATGCACCCATCCTGGGCCTGGCCCTCGCCTCTTGGCCTTAAACCCCATCTTTCCAGGTTTCTAATCTTCATCCTCAGACCCCTTCCTTCCCCATGTCCCCACAAAGACACTGAGGCTTGGCTCCAAGTTCTACTTTCCTTTATTTAAATAACTGAAGCATTAGCCTTGGCACAGCAGAGGGAAGGGGGGGGGGGCTCCCAAGGTGGAGTGAGGCCTGGGACGGTGGGGCAGTCGGGCAGTGGCTGGGACTGGGATTGGTACCCCTGGGTTCTTCTCACCCTCTTGGGCAGGCCCATTCTCACTGCCACAAAGATTAAGGGAAGAGAGACAACGAATAAAAACACTTGTCTCTCTCCACAATCAATCCTAGGGAGAGATGAAAGGGGAATAGAACCAGCTTCGTCCAGAGCCAAGGTTGGGGTGCACCGGCTAGGGGAGGAGATAAGTAGGTGAGGAGGAGGAGGAGGACATTATGGGTTCCGAAAGGCATTGTTGGCAGCACCTGCAGCTGCATTGGCCGCAGCCGTTCGGACTGCAGGGTTAGAGAAGACACCGGCAGCAAACTCCTGCTGCGCCTTCTGGAAACTGGCACCTGTGCGGCGGTACAGGGAGTGGATCTGGGGATTGTGAAAGAGGGGAAAGGCCTTTAACATGGTGACAGTCATAGACTGGCTGCTCAGCCCACCATTACTAAAGACTAACTTTCATCTGACTCTGTCATCTCCTCTGTCATTCACCCCCACTATCCCCATCACTTGGAAGCCACAACTCTTGGGAACAAGGTAGCAAGGGGAATCCAAAGGTGAGCAGTGAGGAAGCAAGTGGAAAAGGATGATGAGTGGCCCTTGAATTAAACTGAGATGTTCTTAGGTGCCCCAGGAGGCAGACCCTAAACCTTTACCAAGTGATTCTAGCCCTCCAATGACCCAGGAGCCCATTAATTCCCCCCTCCAGATTGGCTCCAGGCCCTGCTCACAATGAGATCAGCCTAAACGAAACTGGTCACACTGATGGCCCTATCACTGATGGGGGTTATAAGGAGTAGGGAAAGCATATTTATCAGCTTCTCTTCTTTTGGCTCCCTGTGGCCCCTTCTGTATCTAACAACTGGTTCTGCCTTCCCTTTCAATGTTCATCATATTCAAATCCATTCAACAAAAATTTCATATCTACCACATACAAGGCACTGGGGAAGATATAAAGGTAGGTAAGACCCAGGCCCTATTCTTCAGTCACTGTGTATCCAGCACCCCATAACCAGCCTGTACTTTAAATGCCCCAATTCCTCTTCCCTTCACAAAAGACCCCCACATTCCTCCGACTTCCCAGCCCTGCCCCAGTCCCCGACCCTCATTACCCGCTTCAGCATCACAATGCCCAGTACAGCAATGCCAGTGAAGAACAAGGCAACTAGCAGCATGAGTACAGCCACAACCGTGTTGATCTTCAGCACCATCAGGGCCGAGATCCAGCCACTGTCATTGGACAGAGGGAGAGAAGGGAAGCGCATGTCACAGGCAGGCCCGCCACTGCTTCTCTTTGGGCCTCCCCACCAATTTTCTTTCCAGTTTCCCATCCATCGGGGTTAGAAGTCCCTATAATCCAGACCCCACCAGCTCACGTGGCCCCACAATTCCAAATCTGTTGTAGCTTTCTTTCTCTTCCTGCTCAGTCTCACTGTTCTTGGCGGTTTCTCCCCTACAACTCTATACGTCACAGCCCAACTTGGATTATTTACTTCAGTGCGTTCTATTCGCTGTCACTGCTAGATCTCGCATAGTCCTCTCTCCATTTCTTTTCCTTTCCTTCCTGCTTACATTCCCTGTTCTAGACTCTCCTCTTCTGGGAAGTCTTCTCAGGCTGACCAACTACAGATTTCCTCTTAATCCCGTCGCTGAGGTCTAGGGCTCTTCAGTCGATTTTCTGACTTTTCTTAGGAATTCACTCTGTCTCCCTTCATCAAACTAGTAGCTGTCCAGACCTTAGCACAGTGTTTGGTATACAGTAGATGTTTAATAAATGTTTACTGACCAAACTAGGGAGCTCGTCTTCTTCCTCTGGATCTTTCGCTACCTGAGAAGAGTTCTACCTATACGGAGCATTCATGACAAACGAGAAGGGGCACAGGGAGAGAGTGGACAGGCTAACCTGAATCCTGATGATGGGATGCCAATAGCCGCCAGCACGTATATCACGTCCTGGACGAAGAAAATGAAGAAAAAAACGAAGAAATTGAATGAACTGTCACTCCTGCAGGGGAACAGAAAGAGATGGGAGGGAGAGATGTTAGGCATGAGGGACAGACATGGGGCACAATCAATAAGCTTCCTCTTTCCCACAGTCCCATCCTTGCTCACCTGAAAGCCTTGTACATGGGGCGGTACCAGCAGACAAAGGAGCAAGGCGTGAAGAGTAGGGCCCAGAGGATGGAGAGCCCAAAACTAGAGCCACTGGACATAGGGGTCACACAGAAAGAAGCTAGGCAGGCAAGGAAATTCAGGAGAAGGGCCAAGGTACTGCCTGAGGGAATGAAAGGAAGGAAAGTGGCAACATGGATGAAAATAAAGAAAGTCTACTTCAGTACTAATTACCCAAATCCGCCACCTCCACTGGAAAAAAAGATGTTAAGGAGATATCCATCAGCTAGCTCAGGCACTGTCTTTCCACAAGGCCTTCACAGCTCCAGCTAGCCGAAAATGTTCTTTGGCACTTCAACTTTCCCTGGAGGGTGGATTTCTTTTTTGTTCCACCTCACCCTACCTGGTATTTATTTATGTGTATGTTGTATTACTCCATTAGCCACATATCGATGAGAATGTAAGCTCTATGAGGGCAAGGGCTGTGTCATTTTTTTACATCTCTGGTGCCTAGCGTATAGTAATCACTTAATAAATGTTTGTTAAATTTAAGTGAATAAATTAACAAATGTTTATCCAGCTTTCCCACGGCAGAAATTCATAAAAAGGAAGAGTCTGTCCTTCCTCCTCCAAACTAATGGCAGATACAGGTCAAGCAAATAACGAATATGTGTGATCACCTGGGAAACTGCACTTAGAGGAAAGGAGAATGGGTTCTGGTGGTGGCAGTGGGATCAAGGAAGAAGGCTTCCTGAAGGAGATGGCCTTGAGATATGATGGCACACTAGTAAGAGATACTATTATATGACAGGTAGAAAGCAGTTGTTTTAGATATATGAAGTGTCTTAGGAGCAAAAGAGGAAAGTATCAGGCTCTCTTTTCCTCCCTGAAAGATACTCTTTATTCTTCTACCTAAACAAAGCCCTGTGGTTCTCCACTACTTACACATCCAGAGGTAGTACATAGTAGACACTGTCTTCTGGAACTCCTGGGGAATTTCCATGGAGATGTCTTGGAAGAAGCAGGGTTGGACAGGGCAAAATGAGGGCAGTGGAGGCCAGTTGTTTTGTCGGGCTGAAAGGTATAGAGTGATCAGGTGAGGAGGATACTAGAAGTCTGTAAGAGGCCAAGAGGGTAAAACTCAACAGATGGCAACTCTCTTTTTTCCATCAGGAGATTCCTGAAGGTTCATGAAGGGTGCCAGTGAGGGAATGGTAAGAATGGCATTAAATGGAAATAATCCCTCTCCCTTTCTTGCTCATTTCAAAATGTTGGAAGACTTTACTCCCTGCCTGCATCCCACAAGAGCTGGCATGGTGTTTGGTTGCCATCACCAAAGACCTACTGGCAGAACCCCCTAGGGCTGCCTGCCGCAACTCCCTCTCCCGCCGGTCCAGCTCCTCTGCCTTTCGATTGAGCTCCTCCTGCCTTTTCAGAAGTTCTGCGGTGGCTGCTGCAGCTGAAGCCTACCCAGGGAGAGAAAGGCAGAAGGTGAGTCAATACTGGGACTATGTACGCTAGGGATAGCTCTAAGGAGCATTGCTTAACCCTCAGTACTTCTTCACACACAATACCTGAGTGTTATAGGAGCCATAATTCTTGGGTTCTGTGGGGCTGAGTTTTCTGGAAGGTTGCTGGTGGGGCTGGGTTGTTGGTGGAGGCGGTGGCGCAGGTGGCTCATAGGAAGGTGGTGACTATTAGAAAATAGACAGAAAGAAAGAATCCTAGAGCTAACCTTAGATATGATACAGTGACTTGGACATAGCAAATTTTCAGTAAATGAATGTGGAATGAAATTAAATATAGGATTCCCTTTCACAATATCCTTGACGGAGAGCCCCCAATCGCTGGCTGAACACTTCCAATAATGGGAGGGGAATGGAGGCAGTGGAAGAAAGGTCTAATTGTTACTTCTTTCATGCTTTGACGAAAAACAGGAAAATACTAAGTCATCTGCTCTGAATGATTCTCACACCCCATATGAGCCATTAGGCGTGAGCCCAAGGCTTCTTCTAGCCAACCTTTTCTATCTTAGCCTACTCATTTCCTGAGATCTGATTTCTAATAAGACAAACAGGCTTCCTATCACCTGTTTATTCACTGCTTTCTCCCATCTCTGAGCCTAAGTACAGTTTGTTTTCCTCTTATCTTCATTCACTATTTTCCCAGTCCTCTTTCTTATCCTCCTCCATATTACCATCCTTCCAGGAAGCCTCCCTAAACTGACACCATTAGCTCTATCTGTTCATTCTCTCTAGAGCTGATTTCAGCCTCAACTCCCTTTGGTCTTTGTGTCAAGCCATGGGATGATTCTAAAATAAAATGAATAGCTGCCCCTTACTTCACTGAATATACAATCTGATAGATTGATATCTAAGGTAGGATTTTTTCTAAGGTTCCTTCCAACTCGTAATGCTACAGAAGGTGCTAGTGTTTTTATATCTCTCTGGTCATTTCTTAGGTCACATGTCAGACTCGATGAGAAAAGAGACAATGTTTCTTCCCAGGGCTTTGCCACTGGAGGACTTAGGAAGACAAAAAGAAGTCTGTATGTTTACTCCCATCCTAGGGTTAGACCATATCTACCCATCCCAGGCAGACTCACCTCACGGTTCTCAAAGGGGTTGTAGACATCGAGTGTGGCATACTGGGGGCTGGGTCGGTGCTGAGTGACGGCTGGGTCCTGGGGACAGAGACTAGGGGCTTAAAGTGGAGTTGGGGAGGTAGAAGGGTTCCCGGGGAGCTCCCCCTCCTAACCAAAGGCACTGAGAGAAATAGGGGCAGGGAGGGGAAGGGGAAAGGAAGTGAGACCCCGGCTTTGACAGCTTTCCCGAAATCCTGCACCCCACCACCCATCCTCCCTAGACATGGGGGTGCCTGAGTTGAGACATTGCCCCTCCCCCCAGGCCTGCGCCGAAGGATCCCGAGGCTAGAGGGATGAGCCAGGCTACCAGGCTATCATCCACGTGTCAGTCCTCCCCGGGGGTTAAATGTCACCAGGTGCTGAGGGTCAGAGGTCAGCCTGGCCCAGCCACAGAAGGGGGTCGGTGCCTGTCACCTGAAAGGGGTTGTCAAACTCGCCGGGTTCGGCGAACGGGTTCCCACTATTCCCGCTCTGGGCCATGTCGGAAGGTCTGGCCTCGGCCTCGGCTTCAGCCTCGGCCTCAGCCTTAGCTCAGCCTTCTCCTGCTCTTCCTTCCCTCCACCACCTCTTCCGCGGCGGCGGCAGCAGCGGCTCGCGGGGCTCCGTCCCTCTCTGCCCGCCCCGCTTCCCGACAGTGCTGATTGGCTGTGAGGACCGAAGAATCTGGGGAATCCCTGCAGCAAGGGGCGACTACGCATGCGTCGGTGACCAAGGCGGAAGCGAAGCACCATTATTGGTCAGCACCACTTTGGCCTCTGGTTACCGCCCCCTTGCTCATGTGACCGCCTCGCTGAGGAACTACGCCTCCCGGCAGGCACTACACCATAACGCTGTGCGAGGGTGGCCCTGCGTGGCGTGGGGAGCCGATGCCCCCTGCGTCTGCCGTCTGGCACCCTTCTGCCCGGCCAGCCTGATTCGACCGTTTACCACTTGGTCTCAAGCACCCCCAAGGTCCCGATCTAGGACTTCTGGGTAACACGGAGCACCGCAAGCTTTCCACCTCATCTCCACAAACGGTATGCCCAGCCGGTGCCTGCACGGGCCGTGCCCAACCGGCGCCCCGGAGGTTCCGGCCTTTCTCCAGCGTCAGCATCTTCTTAGCTGGATTCCCCAGGAGCAGGCAGTAGTGACTCCTTTCAGACGACTCATAAAAGCCTGCCAGTTGTTAGGGTTTATTTCCCCGCTCTGGGAAACTCGTTAGCAGCGGCGGGAATTATGTTATTTGACCAAATCTGGAGAATGCTCACGTGTTCTTCAAATACCCAACTTATTTTCCCGAACTCCCAAATTCCAGATGGGTCAGTTGAAGCACATCATATTTTATTTCACAAAGACTGTACAAAATTCCTTATAAAACATAGGGTAGGTGCTACCTCACCACCTCATGCCCCCTCCAGCACTGCTGGAAGGAGCAAACAAAGGCCTGAGAGGGTGTTGAAGGGACAGCTTTTATATACAGGGCTTCAAAGGGGAAAGGGAATAAAGGCCAGAGAGCTCTGCTGTATTTACACTATCTCACATATTCACATATACAAAGGAGCCAGGAGGAGGGTGAGGGAAGTTATGCTCCTGCTCCTATTCTTTTGTATAAAAAAGCACCAGTGTCCCAGATTAGCCACTCATTGCCATTAGAGGCAACAAGGGGCCCCAGGCCCAGTTGTCACCGGCTGATATCCCGACTGGAGTCCCACACCTTAGCGCTTGGTGGTTCAGCCCTAAGGCGGGCAAAGAAAGGATGCTGAAGGGCTTCGCCCAGGGTCAGTCGCTTGGCGGGTTCATATTCTAGCATGCTCTCAATCAGGTCAAAAAGCTGGTGGTGCTCATCTGCCTCCGATGTCAGGTATCGCTGGTGGAGGGCAGGAAAAGGGTGAGCTGGGCTGCCCAGGGAAACCAGACCCTCCATGGTGGGGAGATTTGATTCTTCCTTTAGGCTTGGTTTTGAGTACTTAAGAGCATCTAACCCAGACTAATACTTCTAAGCCATCCTATGTACCTCCCAACACCACTGTTACTCCTCTCCTACAATTTCACAGCTCAATGTACACAAGCCTCATCCTTGATACACGAAACTAATTTTCCTTATGTCTTCTACTTGATAATGTTTCCTAAAGTTAGAGATCACATTTGTTCCTTTCCAAATATTTAGAATGCTGCTTTGACCTCTGACTCTGTATGATAATTTTTTAAAACCACTGTTTTCAGCCTCTCATGCTGTCCCCCAATGACATAACTTTTCCTTCGATTTCTTCCAACCCCTCCACGTCCCCAGAATTAAAAACTAGTCTTTGAGAATCCACCGTCCCCAAGCCTGCTCACCCGCAGAGGTTTGCAATTCTCTCGCACATAACGGCCAGCCGATGTGTTCTCATCCCAATCCAGTCGACCCCGGTAAAAATACTTCTGCTTCCTGTTGGAGGTGGGGGTTTAGGGGATCCAAGGGGTTCGCATTCAGATAGGAAACTCCCCCACCTCCTTGATCTCAGTATAGAGAGGCAGCATCATGAAGTAGAAAGAACGCTGGTTTCGGAGCCAGGTAAGACCTGGCTTTGAAATGTACATCTGACACATACTACTTTTGTAACCATGAGCAAGTAATTAACTTTTCTGAACCTCCATTTCCCCGTCTATAAAAGGGGATAATACTCACTTCATAGGGTTATGAGAACCAAATGAGGAAATATATGTAATGCACTTTGAAAGTCTTAAAGCACTATAAAAACATCAGTTTTATTATTAGATCCCTAGGCCTTGGCTGGCCATGAAAGTACCAAGAAGATTTGGAAAAAAAAAAGTGGGTACATTGGAAAAATGTACCCACTTCTCAGGAAATCCCACTCCTCAGAGGGAGAGGATGAGCATTAAGGCTTCACCCAAGTTGGGCTGTCACCTACCTGGTTTTTCTGATCATTCGAGAGGGAATGGGCCCCAGGATCCTCTCCATCATGGCTAAGTGTTCTCGGTTGTCATGAGTCTGGGGGAATGAAGAGACAATGGTCCATGGGGGAGGGGAGATGATGGGTTAAATACTAGGTATATGGAAAGGCTTCTGAGTGGCAGAGATGGGCAGGAATGGTGGGTGGGGAGAACAGGCAGGTAGGTTCTCAGAAGGTAAAAGGGTAGGTAGATGCCAGGGTATGATGCAAGGCGCCCTTTCCCCCTCACCTGGAACAAGGTGAAGCCAACGTAGTACTCGAAGATGATGCAGCCGATGCTCCACACGTCACAGGGCTGTGTCCAGCCGAGCTCTGGGTGTGGGGATGGGAGGGGGTGGGAGGGGGAGATGGCGCTGTGAGGCCCCAGGTGGCCCCACCCTCACCCCACCCCATCCCAGATGGTCCTATCCTCCCTTACCCAAGATGACCTCTGGAGCTCGGTAATGTCGAGTGGAAACGATGGTGCTATGATGTTCATGGTCGAAAGTGGCACTGCCAAAATCCACTACTCGTACTGCTGTATTCTTCACACTCCGTTCATCCCGTTTCTAGAAGAAAGACAAGTGGAGATTTAATCTCAACTTGTAGTATAGCTATGACTTGGCCTCGTGCTTCAAGCACTGGAGCATTCTCACAAAGAACTCTTGAGGATGTATGCCATTTTTGCCTCCCGCCCATTGCTTCACCAGCCAGAGACACTTCTTGTTTCCCAGCCTCCATATCTATTTCAGCCAAGTACTCTCAGAAGTGGAGGCCAGGGGAGAATCAAGAATGATTATCAGCCAACCTGAGTGTCTACATGTAGCCAGAATATTTCTCAATGTGTGGCACTTAAATATTTATCTAAATAAAGATGAGCATACACATTTGTGTGTATGAGAGATGGCTCGAGTCAGGGGAGGGACAGTGCTATCCCCCCTTGGTCCCCACTCAGCTTTTATCTTTGGTTATTTTCCTCTGGTATTCAAGCTAGCTGAACAGGAAGAGAAGAGCAGACGGGAACATAAGTTTAGCCAGAACTACAGAAATGTGTATTAACACCATTAATGTAAAATATTTGACAGAATAAAAAAAACCCTCCCTACTGGAAAATAGTTCTCAGTTTTTCCCAATTCCTCCTGCAATTTAAGCTAGTTTTCTTCCTCTCATTCTATTCTGGTATTCTTAGTCTTAGTGGGAACTGAAGTGGAGGCAGGGGAAAATGAGAAGATGTGGGAGACATAAAAGTGAAAGGACAGGAAGAAAGGGAACAATTGATGTGGCACAGCTGCCCCTACCCCTTTGCCAGAGAGGCTCCAGCCCTCTCACCTTCTCCAGGTTGTAGGTGAGCTCATAGTCCGAATTCACAAACAGGATGTTTTCTGGCTTGAGGTCCGTATGTGTCAGCTTGTTGTCATGGAGGACTGCAGGGGAGAGGGCGGGGTCAAGCCAACTCCTAAGCAGGGGCAGGGCTGAAGCATTCCAGCCTAGTCCAGTGGGTGGGATCAGAGCTGTCACAGAGGTGGATCTAGGAACCACTCAGCAGTAGTGTGTACTTTACAGCCAATTAACCGACTGCACTAAGAACCCCTTCAACTTGTGGCTGACATCATCTACAAGGTCTATAGAGAAACTGGATACATTTAATTTTCACTGCCAAAGGAGGGGAAACTGTGATATGATATAAAAACCAGAGAATGATCCTCAAACCACACATCTGGCTTTGGAACATCTTTCTATATCGACCCAAACATATGGAGGCATCTGATGCCACAGAAATTCCCCAAACTTCAAAGCAAATCATGAAGTTGTCCTATGAAGATCTGACTCAAGAAGAAGCATGAAGCTGTCCAGATTCCCTATCCTGAACCCTGGGTCAACTCAACTACTCCCTGTTCCCCAGGTTCTTGCTGGGGGTGGACATCAACCCTGTCTGATGAATGCAGTCCCTAGCCTGGGCCAAATGGCCCTATCTAAATACTGGATGTCTGGCTTGTACCTTCCCTGGGAAGAAAGGGAAAGCAGTAATTGTTTTGGTTTCAAAGGCCTTCTCTTCCAGCTCCGGATGGGCTGAATGTGGAGTGAAAGTAAAGAGAGATGGTGGTAACATCAGCCAAGGAGTTAAGTCAGAAGAAGATGTCAAAGTGACATTGAAAGCAAGAACTGCAGATTTTAGTCAAGAGTTGGATGCTCAAGGGCTTCACGAGATCGAAGCTGAGCCTGAAGAGGTCCCCTCGGGAGGGGGCGCTGCCCTGAGCCCGCCTCTGCCCGCCCCACTCACACTTGACGGCCTGACACAGCTGGAAGGCCATGTGGCGCACTTGGTGGATGGGGTAGGGCAGGTAGTTGTTGTCTTTGAGGAAGTCGAAAGTGCTGAGGCCCAGGAGCTCGAAGGAGATACACATGTGGCCATGGTAGTCAAACCAGTCAAACATCTGGACACACAGGCTGAGGAGAGAGGGAAGGGGAGAGCAGTGAACCCCCTCTGCCTGCTCTTCCTCCGCCTGTAGCGGTGGCAGGGTGGGCTCACATGGCAGGACAAGACCATCAGATCCAGGGTTGGTCAGGGGCCCTGCCTAGCTGTGGCCTACACCATGATTGCACTTAGAATCTCCTTTGCATGTGACACTGGAAGATCATCAAGCTAGTTTTCTTCTATCACTAAAAAACTCAGGAGACTGTGTTTCCCTTATGAAGCCTTCCTGGATTGACCAGACAAAACAGATGCAGAGCTGGGTAGGGTCTTAGATGCCATCTAAGAGGAGATTTAGATCCAGAGCGCATATCCATTCTACGTCCTAAGGTGCTTCCACCTACTTGGTGGTCTTCTACCCCATGCAGTACTAATAACGTTCTCCAGCTTCCACTACTACTATGTATTTTTCTTGGCTCCATTCCTAAAATGCACTCATCCTTGACCAGCATTTTCTATAATGTGTATGCATACATACCTCCAGTTCATTTGCATGTCTCCCCACACATGTGCACATGCACACACAAAAAGAAGTTTATATAATGAAGAGAGCCAGCCTTGGAATCAGGAAGCCCAGAGTTTAGATACTTACCAGCTTTGTGATCATGGGCAAGTCACACATTCTGAGCCTCAGGCATCAGTGGAGGGAGTTCCCACACCAACAAAACCACATGTCCCTAACACTGACATACATAAGTGCATGTGTGTGTGTGTATGTATGTATAAAAAGCCTGGCATGTGATAAGTGCATAATAAATGGTTGTTGATATAAATATTTTTGCCTATTTAATGTATGTACATGCATGCAACCCGTTTCTAGTCCACTCATATTTTGGCTTAATGCTTTTCTACTGCCATGTAATATATCCATATCTACTGCATCTCTTTGAGATCATATGTTCCAGATATCAAGATTAGGTTATTACAAAAAGTCCTGTACTGTTATTATGTCACCCTGTATACTTAAGACCTTATAAATTTTTTAAAAATGCAAATGAGTATGATGCTGCTGGAGACAAAGAAATGGAAAAATGACAAGATGGAGAAGACTTGTACCCTCTTAGTTTCTTCCTGTTTCCCAAAATCCTGGAAATGTCTCTGGTGTGTGAGAAGGATGGAAACTCAGGCCTTCCTTCCCGCCCTGCCTTGCTTACTTCTTATTGTCTGGGTCCTTTTCATTGATCTTCTCCAACACATTGATTTCCAGTCGTGCTGCCTCTTTGTACTTTTCCACATTCTTAATGATCTTTAGGGCAACTCGAGCTCCCCCCCTGCAGGACAGCAGGAGAAACTGTTGGTGGGTACTCAAGAACACTCCAGAATCTATGAGATTGGCTAAGAGATTTAGAAATCGGCAAAGTGTACCCTAGAAATGCTCCATCCCTCTATTCCTAGGATTGCCTGGGGGACAAAAAGGGGTTAAGAAAGAAGGGTTAGCTCATACCTTCGATGATCCACACACTGTACAACCCGGCCAAAGGTCCCCTCTCCTAGAGTGCTCACGATCTCATCTGAAATGGTATAGAATGGGATTGGGGGAGAGGGAAGGAGAGAGAAGGTAGGGTAAGCTTAGTTGGTAGAAGATGAACATACTGACTCGGGGATAGGAGATGACAGAAGGGGGAGATAGATAAGTCATGGGAGGAGTCCCCTGACCGATTCCCACCACCTAAACCCAGGGTCAGAAGAGCTGGAAGTGGGCTATAGGGATCAATTTATAATAACAACTCAAACCACCCATATGACAAACATCACAGAGAAGAGACAGAAGAGGCAGTGACTTGGGTTGGCATAGGGGAGGTTAAGATGTTTATAGGACCATTACAAGCTATAGGATTGTTACGATTTGGCTTGTACATCGCTCTTGTAGCCAGTCCCCGACGTGGTAGATGAGGTGACCCTCAGCGTCGTCCTCCACACTCTTGGCTCTCCGGCTGCTGTGCTGCTGTCAGGGGACGGTGGGGGGTAGGAGCGAGCCAGGTGTCGGAGCGGGGGCCGAAGGGAGGCAGGGTGAATGGTAGAGGGGCCACCGGTCACAGGCGCCCAGCCAAGGGGGACAGACGATGATGGGGGACAGCGGAAGGTAATACGTCAGATGTAATAAGGCGGATTGGGGACAGAAGAGAGAGCGACGTACAATCCCAGGTTCCCAAACCCAAAGTGGGGTCAGGAGGAGAAATGGGGCAGAGCAAAGAAGTGGTTTAGTTGCTATGGTCACCCGCAGTCCATGACAGACAACTATGTCTCCTCCATGGGGCAGAGATTTACCCTACCCCCCATCAATTCCCCCCATAGAGATAGGTACAGAGCCCAGAGCCTGAAGGAGAGAGGCATATCCCAAAGCAAGGCCTCACTTTATTATAAATCATTGTTATTAAATAATAAGCAGTCAAGGCATCCAGAACAGAACTGATCATCCTAAGAACAGCAGGTATAGTATGCCAAAGAAGGCACTTAGTGAGAATATACACACACAATGTTGATATAATCCAAGTTCTAATGTCCTAGTGTCCTTCAAAAGCCAGAGAGTTTCAGAGGAAGACTGGCCTAGTGCCCACCACAGTATCCACACCCCATAGCACAGCTGAAAACAAGGTCATTTCCTACTTACCCAGAATCCTAAGAATCTTGAAGAATGGAGAGAGAAGAGATAGTGTTCAGTACTCACCGAAGATGAATGGCTGAATGTCCGGCTATGCCGTCTCCGTCGCCTGTGTTTCCTACGGCTACTTCGTTGGCTACGGTAGCTGTCATCGCGGTGGTACTCATAGGAATGTCGATACTCAGCTTCATAGTAAGGTTCTCCTCGTTCCCGGCTGTAGTCACGCCTATAGCTACCACAGTATCGTCGGTCATAAGCCCGCCGGTCAGAAGAGTGGTCATCATAGCTGACAGGAGAGCAAGAAGTAATAAACACTAAACTAATCTGATACAGGAAGGGCAGCTTCCCCTATTCTCTCATAGCTATAAGCTCTGCCATACCAGGTGATATCGAACAACACAGCAGTCAGTTACCCTCTCTTCTCCAGTCTTCCCCATTAGTAAGGATAAAAAAAGAGACATTTTATTACTAGGAAAGAGATATCAAACCTCCTCCTAGTCACCTTAGGAGCCCAAGGCCCAGGAGAGTGAGCTAAGAAATTATCCAAAGAGAACACCCCCACACACATACAAGCATCACCCACTCCCTCAAAAACATTCCACAAAACAATGAAACCCACTTGACCCCTTTTCATCCCCTCCTTTATAAGGTACTGAAAATCAACCTCTTTTCAGGCATTTTCCCTGAAGAACTCCACTTACTGACCATACCACCAGCACTCTCACTGACCTATCTTATTAAGCCACAGTCATTTTATATGAGTGTTCTGCTTCTTCAACTAGACTACAAGTATACCGAAGACAAGAATCTTAACTATTTTATATCTAATTTTCCTTGTCAATATTTACTCCCACCTTCCTACCCACATCCAAGAGCTCTGTTTAGATTGGGTATTCAGTAAATATTGTTGATACTATAACAGTTGCAAGGTTTGCAGAGTTATAGCAATTCCGCAATCATACATTTCTTCTTTTTTTTTATTCTATCTTGAGCTGCCTAAGAACCTCCTAACCCCTCACCTCCTAGAACGGACATGATAGCTGTCTTCTCGCCGACGCCGCCGAGTCCGGTCACTGCTGCTGGACCAAGAATGGCTTCTCCGTCGCTTATGTTTTCGACTACGGTAATGTTCGTGGTAGCTACCCCGGCTGCCCCTCTCTGAAGAGCGGTATCTTCGGGGGTGAGGCATCTGAAAGAAGAGGAGGAGACAAGTGAGGGAGGCAGAGTTTCATGACAAATATTGATCTTTGTGTCTCTCCTACAAAGACCTGTTGTGTTAAATAATCAACTTCCTATATGACCTCCTTTATCAACTATATTTGTTCCTGCCTTTGTGCCACCTCTCCCTCTGCAATCTAGCTCAAAATTTCAATAATTTTTTTTTACAAATGACCCTGCCTGGATTATTCTTCTATCTTGATTCCCCTTTGCATTGTAAACTTTTACTTGTTAAAACATGTATATAATATGGCCTTGTTTTTGCTCTTACTATTCATCTACTCATCCTTTAAAGCCAGGCTTAAACATTTCCTTCTTCATAAACTTTCCTCAATCTTTCCAAACTCAACACTTAAGTTTTACACACGTGTATTATCTTGTATTAACAGATGTTTGTGTCCTATTCCCTTCCTCGATTATATTCACCACAAAAGCAAAAAGGCTCTTATTTCATCTTTATTCTTCTCCATGCATTTACCATAGTAATTTGCACATAGTAGGTGCTTAACAAACATTTATTGGATAGAGGTTGAAAGACTGTTATGAGTTACAACACAGGATAGACCTGTGTTAAACTAGTTTTGCTTACACAATATAGCAAATCTTCAAAATACATTGCCTAAGTGATATAATTTCATTATGTATTGAGTTTTTTAAAACTAGACTGTTAAGTACATCGAGGACAAGAATCTTAACAATTTTATATCTAATTTCCTTTGCCAATTCTCTACTACCCTCTTACCTACGCAGGATCCACATAATTGTACAGAATGAATATCCAATAAATACTGTTAATTTGCTATTACAGTTCTAGGGAACTAAGTCTCAGAACTGTAAGGTACAACTGGAATGGTCCCCCCAACTCTCTTAGAATGTTTTCTTTAGAGGGACCTCACTGGAATTTGCTTTCCAGCAGGCCATTCCCCTCTTGTATTCAGATGGTATGAAGAATGGCTAGTTTTTAAATTGCTATTAGCACTTCTTGGCTAAGATCTGACTACCCCCCAGCTGCCATGGAGGAGGAACAGTGATCTTCTTTCTCCCTGTTCTCCACAAGCCAATTGTGGGAAGCTTTCAGAGGCAAATAGTAGTCACAGGTGAATGAGGTTGGGGAGGAGAGGGAGGGAAGGGAGGAGAGAAGGGGAGAGGAAGAGGGGGAGACAGAAAGGGAGGGGAGGGAGGGGGGGTGGCGAGGGAGAAGGGAGAGAGGGGGAGGGGGAGAGGGAGGAAGAGAGAGAGAAAGAGAAAGAGTGGGAGAGAGAGGGGGAGAGGGGGGAGAGAGAGAGAGAGAAAGAGTGGGAGAGAGGGAGGGAGGGAGAGTGAGAGAGATGTGGTAAGAGTTCCATTACAGTACTCAGACATCTGGGTCATATTCTGAGTCTCTCCTCACTCCCAGCCCAACTCTGAACTGAAGAGGCTGATATTTGGCTAAATTCCTGGTCTGGGGGTAGGGAAGAATATAAAGCAAACGATAAGACGATACTGTCTCCTTAGGACACTATAGTCACCCCTTCCTGATCTGTAAATTGGGAATATTTGTCCTACAACACAACTGCAACAATACACTTACACTGTACTTTAGTAATCTTAAACCTGTACAAATCTTATAACCCCCAAGCACCGAGAATCCTCCTCCATTTCAACCCGGTTCTAGACCACCTCAACTGCCCCTGGAAGTCCCCTACCGAGCACCGCCCTCCTACAAGCTACTACGATGGAAACCTCTGCCACGACCGACTTCTAAGTCTCGCCTCTTTTCTTTTTCTTTACTTGCTCAAGCAATCAAGGCCCAAGGAGTTACCGAGGTGCACCAGCACCCTGTGGTTTCACACACCCAGCCTAGGTCCTCCTAACGCGCGCTGTCCACGCCGCCCCTTCCCTCGCCACACCTCGGTCTCTGACCCCCGGTCACTTCTGACCGAGTCCTCTTCCCCCATACCTTCCGGCTGCCCACGGGACAGGGCCAGCCCCTTCCCACACCGTTCCTTTTCTCCTCAACAGCTAGCAATAGCCTTTGCTCTGCCGCACCGCCCAGACCCCAGCCCCACTTGGGCCTCGCACCCCCAGGCCCCGGCCCTCCCCGCGGCGCGCGCCCCCGCGCCCGCCATCTTGCCGCGCGCCCCCGCGGCCCTCCAGCCCGCGCGCTCACCGTTCTGGCTGCTAGGCCCGTGCGCTTGTCCCACAGGAAGTCCGTGATGGCGGCGGCGCTGCGGCCGGAGACCGGCCCCCACCCCCCGCGGCGACGGTCTGCGGCTCCTCCTTTCCCCCCGACCCACGCAACCAGGGGCCTCGGACCCACCGAACCCGGCCCTGGGCCCCGCTGCGCTCGGTTCTGCTTCCGCCCGGCCTTCTCCCGCCCCCCCCCCCCCCCCGGGATCTATCGCCTCCTCGCCGCCCGCAGCTCGCCTCCCACTCCGGGCCTGGCCTCGGCCACGGCTCCGGCCCCGGCTCCGGCCCCCGGCCCCGGCCCCGGCCCCGGCCCCGGCTCTGGCCGCTCCACTCCGCCTCCGCCGCCGCCGCCGCCGCCGCGAGCGAGCACGCACGCGCGTCCTGCGTCCCTTCCCAGCTCCCTCCGACTCCTCCCGTCGGGGTCGCGCACGTCGCCGTCGTCTTCTCGTTTACTCGCGGGAACTCGCCCGTCGAGGAAGGGGGCTAGGAGGAGGAGGAAATGGCCTATTGAGAGTGACGGAGGGGAACCCATGAAGCCCGTGCGTGCGTCCGCCCCATCTCGCCTACGCCGCCGCTCCTCTTGCCCAGAAACCTTCTCCTCGGGTCTGAGGCCTGGCTCGATCCTAGAAAGTGCTTTGAGATCGTCCTGCGTCCTAAGCGGAGTCCCTGCCTCACCCCAGTTACCATCCTGCCGCTCATACAATTAGGGACTCATCCGGAACCTTCTTCGTCCGTTGTGGTGGAAATGGGTCTCTTCCCTCCCATTCCTCACCCCAAGATCTTCAGGGAAAGAGCAACAGCCACCGCCTCTACCGCGTGTGACTTTGGGCTTTGTTAGTGTCGCTTTCCTGCCGTCCAACCGCATCCTCCTCTGGGTCGCTTAGAACATGAGGAATGGAGGACGGTGTGTCTGGACCAGTGCTAGAAGAGGGCACGATCCCAAGCTTTCTTATCACCAGATTTCATTTTCCCGCTTTGTCCCAGGTTCTCAGGCTTCGACTTAGGAATACAAATGGGGATCCGGAAAGGCAGTGTCACGAGCGTTCCATGGGTATCACAAACATTTCTTAGTGGGACCAAATAAAGAGGGGCGAGTGTAGCCGTAGTCCCTTATTTAATTCACTTCGACATTTATTTGGCCCTTACTGGGTGCTGAGAGCACTGTTTCAGCTGACGTCGTGGTTACTACTTTGATAGAGCAACATAATTGTATAATACTAGCTTGCATTTATGTAGTGATACAATTTATAGAATGTTTGACATACATTGCAGTCCTGTGAGATAAGTAAGTACAAATGTTGTTTGTCCTACTTTACAGATGAAGAAACTGAATCCCAGAGAGGTTTTGAGTCAGCCAAGATCACATTTCTGCAAAGGCAGAAGTTAAACTCAGATTTTCTAACTCCAAGTCCAGTGCTTTCACTACACTATTGCTCCCCTTTATGCTCTCCGGATTTTGGAGAGTATGATGCAACAAGGCTTGGTAGAGGAGGTACCTCTTATCTACCCAGTAAGACTGTAAGATACTCAGAGGCAGTCAATATGTCTTCTTTTCTATCATTGAAACGATTTTTTTTAACATCTTTTATTTATTTACAAATGTAAAGATGCCTTAAAAAAATAAATCAAAGAAAAGTGAGAGGTCCAGGTACCCCAGGAAAGTATACAGAAGTTAGTGGGAGGCCAGGCCCACTCACTCCTCAGCCTATTAGGCCTTGGTCTATTAAAAAGGTTCAGCTGTCCTAATAGGAGAATGTCAGAAGCCATGGTGTCAAAGCAGAATAGAATTCTTGCACCATTGTCCATCATGCTTCTTCAAGTCTAGCCTCGAAGGATGGAGGCCAGCAGGGCAGGATATGACATTAGAGTTGACTCTAATATTTAATAATAGGACTGTATTGAACCGGCACTGTGATGAATATGTTAAAATTATGTCATTTGATCCTCACAAGCCTTGTAGGTACTATCATTATGGCAATTTTAGAGATGAGAAAATAGACAAACAAGTGACTTGCCTAGGGTCACACAGCTCATAAGGGTCTCCATCTGGATTTGAATTTAGGTCTTCCTGACTCTTGGTAATGCTCTATCCACTGTGCCAGCTAGCTGCTCTATGAGGCATTGCAAGCCTGTGCCAGGCTACCTACAAAATCATTCTATAGGTTCAACTTCCACATCTTTTCCCACCAGCTTATCCCCTGTGCCTGGAATGCTCTCCCTCATGATCTCCACCTTTATATATTCTCTGGCTTGCTTCAAGACTCAGCTCAAATCTCAACTTCTGCAAAGAGGCCTTTTGCTGGTGTTCCCCACCACCATGCCATTTTTTAAAGATTACCTCCAGTTTACATTGTATATATCTTGTAAATACACAGTTGTCTCCCCCATTAGAATGTAAGCTTCTTAAGGGCAAGGATTTTATTTTTGCCTTTCCTTGTATCCTTAGCACTCAGCATAGTGGCAGGAACTGACTGACAAAAAGGGTTTGGTGACATTGCCCCCTGCCCCTTAATCTCATCTATCTCTGTAACAAATCCAAGGCTCTCCTATCAGAGAATCTGTGGGCTTCTCTTCTTCTGTATATCTGCCTATGGGCTTTCTCTGGTTTCCTTTAAGTCCCAATTAAAATCCCATCTTCTACTGCAAGCCATTCCCAACCCCTCTCTAATTCTAATGCCTCCTCCCTCTTATTTACCCCCTATTTATCCTGTATATAGCTTGTTGGTACATATTTGTTTGCTGCTTGTCTCCTTGGTTACATTTCAAACTCCTTGAGAGCAAGGACTATCTTTTGACTCTTTGTGTATCCCAATGCTTATTATAAGAGTTTATTCACTTACTGATGACCCACTGGGCAGGAAGGACTCTCACATTCTCTACCTCATGGAGAGAACACCAGACATTGGAAGCCCCCTAAAAAAGCTGGAGGCAGACGAATCTATCCCTCCAATCCTGTTCCCTCTCACACTGCCAATGTGTGTGTAGTATCTACTGGCCTAAGGAAGTTAAGTAGAAGACTCCACCATTCACCACCATCTCTAGAATAGTGCCGCACATTCAATAAGTATTCTCTGTAAGTGGCTTTCAGACACAGCTGAAAATTTTACAATCCAATCTTCTAACTACTGAAACAACTTCTTCAGTCTCAAAACAC
>CM053626.1:209200713-209235728 GCA_028646595.1 Phalanger gymnotis
TGCTTGTGTCACACTGTATTGGTAATTAAGGTGGGACTTTTTTACTGTTTTAGAATGCTAAATTAATTGTCTTTGATTGAGCCTTACTAGATGCTAAACCCCAGGCCCACACCGTTTTGCTGAGCCCTGAAGAGAGTATAAAAGCATAAACCGTTAGCATTCTGTCTGGGGCTCTCACTCATGGAAGAGTGTTGATGTGGAGACTCTGGGCAGCTGTCATTAAGAGTCTCTGGCTTGTGAACCCAGATGTTGATGTTTTCCTGGTAACTATGAATTGTGATTTGGTCTGTTTCTAATGTATGTTTGTAATTTGTATTTGCTCTGAAGTTTGGGGTGCTGACTTTTGCTCCTGAACTAAGTGAATGAAACTTGTATGTTGGATTAAAGTAAGATTGTTAACCCCTTAATGCTGCTTTCCTTAGTAAAGCAGATCAAAGAACCTGTGCTGGCAGCTCTTGTTGTTGGGTTTATGTTGGTCTTTAACCCCCACAACAGCTGCTAGCTGAATTGTTGTTACACACACAGATAGTAAGTGGGAGATCCATGATTCAAACCCAGGACCTCTGATTTCCAGTGCAGTAAACTGAAGCAAGGTTAGATATAGAGTAGTGGGGTGGTGCCTAAAGAAGGTTGAGTTAGGGGACTTGGGGATAGGGTGGAAGATCATTGGAAGGAGGACTAGTAATGGACAGGAGGGCACAGGGCTGACGTGCAGGTCTAGTGTCAGGGATGAAAGGAAACAAGGCTACTTGAAGGATAATAGACAGGAGGAGTTTATTGGGAAGGTTATGGGTGAGAAAGGAGCTGGGGATAACAGCACTTATATAGTGCTTTGAGACTGGCAAAGCATTTTTTATATATTGTTTCATTCGATCCTCACAACAACCCTGTGAAGTAGGTTCTATTTTTACTTCCATTTTACAGATGAGAAAATTGAGACTGAGAGGTTCAGTAATTAGCACAGGGTCGGCAGCTAATGAGTGCCCGAGTCAGCATTTGAACTCAGGTCCTCCTGACTCCAAGTCCAACACTGTCCACTAAATCATGTAAATTGATGGGTAGAGGACAACCAGGGGCTGAGACTGCTCAAGGGTCACTGGCAAGAGAGGTGAGCCTGAGAGCAAGTGGTAAGAGTAGTAGACAAGAGTAGCTAGCAGGTGGTGGTAGTGAGGGGAATGATGGATTACGGGCAGGAGGATGGGACCGAAGGGAAGGCTGGAAGATCAAGAGTAGAAGACAGGCCTAGGGGCAAGATGGAGGGTCGTAAATACGGCGGTAGTCTGAGATCGGGATCCAGGACTGCCTCCAGCTGCAGAGGGAGAACAATCTACCTCCACTGCTCTCCCTTTTCTTCCCAGACCCAAGCCAGCGTGTGCCCTAATCTAGAACCCTGGACTTCGAGCAGCTCCCCACGCCTCCCAGGCTTTCCGGTCAGACACGCTCTTTATTCCATTCTCTCAGGGCATCGCAACGAGACCCAGAGTCTAGGACTCTGTGCTGGACCCCGCCCCACCCCGCCTCTGGGAGGCCGACACCCGGCCCTTCCCCTCTCCCGGACCACTGAACGTGGCCCGCCCCACCCTCTCCCTTCAGCTCCTGCCTAGGGGCGTGCTCTCCCCTCCAGCGGCCAGCCGGGTCTCCGCCCCGCTCCCCGCCCGTCACACACACCCCCTCCGCCCCAAGCGCCGGCAGCTGGGAGCCGCCGCCCGCCTCGCCGCCTCCGCTCCTAGCCCTCCGGGCTGCACCGCCGGCTCCGGCTCCGGTTCGGCTAGAGCTCCGCTCTGGCTCCGGGGGCTGCGGGGGCGGGGGCGGGGTCGCGATGGCCTGGTTGGGGGCCGGGAGGCTGAGGCTGTGAAGGAGAAAGGCGGGGACTGCCACCATGGATTCCGAGGAGCGGCCCGCGGCAGCAACGGCGGTTGCTGGAGACGGAGGCACCCCGGGGCTGGAGGCGGTCCCCCCGCCTGCCCCCGGCCCGGCTGCCGCGGTCCCAGGACCTTCGCCCGTGCCGGGGCCTGAACCGGGGCCCGGGCCGATGAGGCGGCAGCTCGGGGCCCTGCTGCAGCCAGCCGTCAACAAGTTCTCCCTCCGGGTGTTCGGCAGCCACAAGGCAGTGGAGATAGAGCAGGAGCGGGTCAAGTCAGCTGGAGCCTGGATCATCCACCCCTACAGCGACTTTAGGTACCGCGGGCCCGGGGAGGCTCGGGGGACCCAAGGGGACCCCGCCCCATCTGACCGACGGTCATACTGCAGGTCCCAATGATATCCAGGGGGCCTCGGACCCTGCCCATCTCTGACGGACACGTCACTTCCGGGTCACCAAGTGGGCAAGGATGGCCGTTGGGCCCAGTAGATACCCCTGACACCCTCCCCACCACCACCACCATTGTGTAGACTTCTCGTCTTCGAGGGGGCTGGTCCCATTTTCGTTGGGATTGCTGCAGCTGTGGGAAAGACAGCTGAGGTGGTAGTGGGGGGCAGGTATTTCCGGTCTTGGGGGTCCCGGCTCCACCCTCGACGGCATCTTCCGGTCCTAGAAAGAACAAGTAGGGTGGAGATTCCCGGGGTTGCATAGATTCCAGTCTTAGTGTTTGGGGCGAGGGAAATCAGGAGAAAGATTCCCGGGGGCCACTAGAGGCGAGCAAGGCTCTCACCCTTTTGACCTCCTACCTACTGGAAGCCACCCTGGGGCTAAGAGGAGAAATCTTGGGGGCACTAGATGGGATTAGGCGGATGGAAGAGGCAGAAAGATCAAAGTCCTCTTCTGGGTGCTGTCCTTGGTACTAAAGGCTAGTGGAGCAAGATCTAGGGTGCGGGATGCAGAGGGAGAATTGGAACGTTGGAGGCTGGCCAAGGGGGTCAGGAGCACTGCCCAGTAGCTTCCTTGAGCCCCAGGAAGGTAAGGGGGGTTGAGCAGTGGGAACCCTTCTAACTCATTTTTAGAGGTTGGATCTCCAACTCCACATTGCTGTAAGAGGAAGATGTCCTTGTCCTTGGAGAAAGTGAAGGACACCTCTCGGATGGCGAAAGAATTTGGGAGTAGCACCTAAATTTAGGCTATAAAGGTTGGAAGTGGATCCAGAGCCATTAGACACAATTGTAGCAATGGATGTACATTTTTTAACTCCCCACACATGATTTACTTTAAATCTTGAAACATTCCCTTCCCACCCCCTCCTTTGTTCTCCCTATTCCTTTCTTCCCCTTCCCTCTTCTGCCAGGGCCCTCACTAATACCACAGCTGCATTTTTCTTGTCCATCACCACTCTTACTCTCCTCCACCGGCAATTTCACTATTCATTTGTATTGCCTTCAGTTGCCTGTATGTCATTCCCCTCACCCCTCTCCTCCACTTCACTTCTAACCATGTGGCCCCTCCTTACCCTCCCCAATGTATCACCCGCTGGGCGTGTGACTGCCTGTGAGTGACTCAGGCTGTGAAGATCCTATTTTGCTTGAAAGTGCTCTCACTCCTCTCCCAAATTCTGGTACAAACTCGAGTGTCCTTTAGGAGATAAGAAAGATACAGAGCATGGCAGAATAGCCGAGCTGGCTCAGGTTTTTTGTTCATTTTAAATTATAAAAGGTAATTACCATTGAGGTGGTAGGTAGAGAAGGGGGCTGAATGGCTGGAATCCAGCAAATAAAATAGTCTAGATGTAAGAATGATAGAATAATGAAATAATTAGAGGCATTGAAGAGAGAAGCAGGAGTGAAGGGAAAGAGCTAGGGTGGGTACTATATCGAGAGGAAAACATAATGAACTTCCAAATAAGTTGCAAACAAAATTCAAATTGGCCTCTCTTATTTTGGCTTCTAGAAACTGAGGGTCCTCTTGGTTGCCTCAAATAGAAAAAGTCTAGAAGTTCGATAGTGGGAAACACCTAGGACTGGGTCACATCCCTGGAAAGCCCAGACAATTGAAAAAAAAAATTCCCTTTGGATAAGGGACTTTACATTCCTTCTTATTCCTGATCTCTCCTCTCCCAGCCCAGCCTCATAGTCAGTTGGAATATCAGTGGATGGAAGGAGTTAGAAAGGATAAGAGACCCGGGATATTTGTTGAACCTTTGTGCATAATAATGCTTGTAAGTGGGTGGTATAGAAAGTTTCTTCTTAAAGATGTGCTTGCCCTTAGAAACTTCCCATTGGTATGGGAGAAAGAGGACAACTCTACCATGTTTCCCACCTTAAAGACACAGAGATAGAGAGACAAATGGGGACAATGCAGCTGGCATGGACAGTGACAGAATGTAGAGAATAGACCCAGGAAAGTTAGTCCTAGAGAGGGGATTATTACACAGGACTGGGGAGATGAGAGATGCCAGATCCGGGGAGAAAATATTTAAAAACCTGGAGACAGGAGAGGATGATCTTGTAGAGAAGGAGTGCTTAGGGTCCTCATTCCTTTTCCTTTCCCATTAGATTTTACTGGGACCTGATCATGCTACTATTAATGGTGGGGAATCTTATTGTCCTCCCCGTGGGCATCACCTTTTTCAAGGAGGAAAACTCCCCACCGTGGATTGTCTTCAATGTCCTTTCTGACACCTTTTTCCTGCTGGATCTGGTGCTGAACTTCAGGACAGGGATTGTGGTGGAAGAAGGGGCAGAGATTCTTCTGGCTCCCCATGCCATCCGCACTCGCTACCTCCGTACCTGGTTTCTGGTGGATCTCATCTCCTCCATTCCTGTGGACTACATCTTCCTCGTGGTTGAGTTGGAACCACGATTGGATGCTGAGGTTTACAAGACAGCCCGGGCCCTTCGAATTGTCCGTTTCACCAAGATCCTTAGCCTTCTTCGGCTGCTCCGCCTCTCCCGCCTCATCCGATATATCCACCAGTGGGAGGAGGTGGGGTGGCGAGGTGGGCAGGGTGGGACTTATCTCATTCCATGGGGGACAAAAAGTTCAAAGACTAGAGAAGTGGGTGGAGTTTCAAAGGTAGGGTCTCTGAGGCATGACATCATCAGGTGTTGGAGAGAAGAGAGGTTTTTAGCGTTATTGTTCTTACCAGAGAGAGGGCTGGGAGAAAGTTTCTGAAGGTAGAACTATAGGAAGATGTTGGTATCATGGTTGGATTGATTGTTTATGGCACAAAACTATTGCTATAAAAGTGTTTGGAGCTAGTCAGATCTAAGGGACAGAAGGGGGGAAGACTAAGATAGGTGATAGGAGAGACAGATCAAGGGATTATAAGAATGTGGGAGATGCCTAGTGGATTCAAAGAGTCTTCCTCTCTCCTAATAGAATAATTGTTAACATTTATATCATGTTTTAGGGTTTGCAAAATGCTTTACATATTTTACTTGCCTCTACCCTCCTTTTAGTCATTGTAAGGCTGATGGTAATAACTCTTTCATATACATTTATTAAGGGCTATAAGATATCTTACTACCCTCTCTAGGGTTATGCCTGTAGTGGTAACTGTAGGATATATATGTAGGTGATAATTAGGCAGGGTAACCCAAGGACAGAAGAACTAGAAATATTTGCAGACTTGTGAAGGGGGCAGGGACCAAGAGAGAAGTGACTCTGCCCACAGCCCCTGCACACACTCCTCCCCCAGATCTTTCATATGACCTATGACCTGGCCAGTGCTGTGGTTCGGATCTTCAATCTCATTGGGATGATGCTACTGTTGTGTCACTGGGATGGCTGCCTACAATTCCTGGTCCCAATGCTCCAGGACTTTCCTCCTGACTGCTGGGTCTCCATCAACCACATGGTGGTGAGACACTTCTCTCTTCCTCATTATCTATCCCCTGGGTTGCCAAGGACCACTCTTAGGTCTCTCTTGCACTACTAGGGGTGGGTAGGAGCTGGCGTATTGTAAGGCATGATGGAGAGATAGACAAGAGTGGAAAAAGATACATAAGGGGAGGAAAAAGATGTGTGAAGGAAGAAGAGAGAAAGGATCAATTAATCGACACGTATCAACTGCCTACTATGTGGCAGGCACAATGCTAAGCACTGGATAGGACAAGAGAGGAGAAAAAAGTGAGGAGAGTGAGAAGGAGAAGCAGAAAAACAAGAGAACTACCACTACTCTCTCCCAATATGCTTGCATGGTCTTTGGGGGTTGGTCATCCTTTTGTGATTTTCCAAGCCCTTTTAGGCTAAGGTCCATAACTCTGTCTGTGGTGTTAGGGGCAAGGCAAAGAAATGACTAAGAGCAAGAGCAAAAGCAGTTTAGAGGGTAAGAGATCCGGGCCCCTAGTGGCTCAGCCCCATTCTCTTTTTCCTCAGAACCACTCGTGGGGCCGCCAATATTCTCATGCCCTCTTCAAAGCCATGAGCCACATGCTATGCATAGGCTATGGGCAACAAGCACCTCAGGGCATGCCAGATGTCTGGCTTACCATGCTTAGCATGATTGTGGGTGCCACGTGCTATGCCATGTTCATTGGTCATGCCACTGCCCTCATCCAGTCTCTTGACTCATCCCGTCGCCAGTATCAAGAGAAGGTCAGCAGGGGTAAAGAGAGGGGTGGAGGTGGAAGTGGAGGTAAATCCAATCTGTGCAGAACACTGGGAACTGGACATCCTTCTTGGATGCCCATTCTAAATTGTGCCCTTTTCAGTCTCTAATCTTTGCCCCTCCCCTTCTCCCCATCTATTTGCTTTGTGTCTCCAAATTGTTTTCTTGTGTTTGGGGAGGTCTCTGTTCCCTTGCCTGTGGGTCATGTTTCTTCATACCTGGGTATATCTGTGTCTGGGTCCTCTTGTACTTTACCCATGGCATATTCCACTGATTCTATTCTCTACTCCTTGTGTTTCCTTCTGTTTATATCTTTGTATTCATGCCTTCTTGTCTGTGCCCTTTGACTTTTGTTTCCATATCTCTGTTCCTGTGTGATGTTATGATTGTGTCTCTATGCCCACATGTGCCTTTGGGTCTTGCTATATCTTCTTGTCTCTGTTCTTCCTTGTGTCTGTATGTCTCTGTCATACTATGTCCTCATATCTGTCTCTCCCTGTGTGTCCTTGACCCTGTCTCTATCTACATATTCCCCTATCTTTGTCTCCATGCACCTGAGTTCGTGGCTGTGTGGGTCTCTATACCCACATTTCCATATCTACATCCTCACATCCCTTTATGTGTCTGTGTCCTCATGTTCTTGTCTTTGTCAATGTGTCCATATCCCTGTGTTGATGGCCCTTGTCTGGATGGGGCTGGTGCCTCCAGTATAAGCAGGTGGAGCAGTACATGTCCTTCCACAAACTGCCGGCTGATACCCGTCAGCGAATCCATGAGTACTATGAACATCGCTACCAGGGAAAAATGTTTGATGAAGAGAGCATCCTGGGGGAGCTGAGTGAGCCACTGCGTGAGGTAGGGGGGTAGAAGATAATACTCTTGAGATGCGGATGGGGTACTGAATGATTCTGAGTAATGTAGGGAGGATAGGAGATCCTAGTATGGGAAGATTGGGAGCTTTGAGCGGTAGGAACTTCTGAGGGTGGGCAGCATCTGCAGGGATTAACTTCTCTTAAGGTAGAGACTTAGAGTAACGTTGCCTGTGCTGACTCCATCTCTCATTCCTCTTAGGGGTTGGAGTCTTTGAAGCCGATTATATTTGGGGTGGGGGGGGGAGGTTCCCTGGCCATAGAATATGAAGATTTCCCAGTGGGTGATAATCTAACTGACCTCACCTTCCCCCTCTGCCCAGGAGATCATTAACTTCACTTGTAGGGGCCTGGTGGCCCACATGCCCCTGTTTGCTCATGCTGACCCCAGCTTCGTTACTGCTGTGCTCACCAAACTTCGATTTGAGGTCTTTCAACCAGGTGATCTCGTGGTACGTGAGGGCTCAGTGGGCAGAAAGATGTACTTCATCCAACATGGACTCCTCAGTGTGCTGACCCGTGGTGCCCGGGACACTCGTCTCACTGACGGCTCTTACTTTGGCGGTAAGCAGGACTGGGAGAGGCAAAGTGGGGAACAGACATAATGGAAAAACAAGGGAACTTAAAGATAAAAGCAGAACCAGTCCTAGGTTCCATGCTTTTTGGGTGGGGGGAGGATGTGCTATGTCCCTGTACTGCTGACAGATAGGCAGTCTCACAAAAAGAGGCAGCTTCAGTGGGTGAGAACAAAAATATCTTGGGAGCAGTGCTAAAAAGAAGATCTAAGGCCCTTCAGTTTTTCCTTTTAAGCCTATCTTTGATATTCATTTGAACCTGATTTCACTTAGAAAAAAAGTTTGCTCATTAGCGGTGTTCTGGGAATGAAAGAGTATAGAGACACATAGACACATACAGCATGCCCTAGGCTCATAGGAACTGAGAAGTGTGAGGCTAGTAGTTCAGTTGGAAAACAAGACTATATCTGGGGCCTATGAACCTCTGCCTCATCAATAACTCTTTTTTTGGGGGGCCAACTGAGATGCTATCTCCTCCAGATAGTGACAGGGGGAGAGGAGGGTAGGAAAATAAGAGAGACCAGGAACCTTTCCCATTAGTAGGAGCTGGGGGATTATCAGAGCATTTGAGAGACCTCAGAAGGAATTGAAAAGAAATTATACCATGTCCTCAGGGAATTCTAGTAAGTAATCCCTTAAGGGAAAGCAATCCTTTTTTCTTAAACCACAGACTTTGCTCCTACAGTAGAGAGCAACAATGCTGGGGGGGCAGGGGGCGGGGTCTGGGAACCCAGAGCTGCTAAGAAGTGGATTTGAGGGTTCAGGCGGATGATGGGATGCTGACACCCCGCCCCTCTCCTTTCCCCTCAGAAATCTGCCTACTGACTAGGGGCAGGCGAACAGCTAGTGTGAGGGCTGACACCTATTGTCGCCTCTACTCACTCAGTGTGGACCACTTTAATGCGGTGCTAGAGGAATTCCCCATGATGCGGAGAGCCTTTGAGACAGTGGCCATGGACAGGCTGCACCGAATTGGTGAGTCCCCACTTCATCCTCCTTTAACAGTGAGGTCCTTTTTTTTTTTTTGCCCCTGAGCAAAACTCCAGACATTTGGCCTTTCCTTCCACCTATCTCCCCTGCTCATGGCTCACTGCCCATATTAGCAGTGCTATCTTTTCCAGCCTACCTCTGGTCACACTGAATCCTGCAGCTTGGAGGCCCACCCCTTGGCCCAGGTCCCATCTCTCTGCCCTACTTTTGACTTTGCTCAGGATTTCCCCCTCCCCTTTAACTTCAAATAGGATGTGCCCAATGCCACCCCATAAATGCCTGCTTTTCATCTCATATGTGTGAGACACATCGTCTGAAGATCTTCTCTTGCCTGATCAGACTCTGTCATCCTTTGACACCACCTTATCTGTGATATCCTTAGGAAAGAAAAATTCCCTGCTTCAGCGGAAGCGTTCAGAACCCAGTCCAGGAAGTGGTGGTGGTGGAGTCATGGAACAGCATCTGGTACAGCATGACCGGGACATGGCCCGGGGAGTGAGGGGGCTGGCCCCGGGCACTGGTGCTCGCCTGAGTGGGAAGCCGGTGCTGTGGGAGCCCCTGGTCCATGCCCCACTGCAGGCGGCTGCAGTCACCTCAAACGTGGCCATTGCTCTAACCCACCATCGGGCCCCTCTGCCCCTCTCCCCAGACTCTCCTGCTGCTCTTCTCGCTCGCTCTGCTCGGCGCTCAGCTGGCTCACCAGCCTCACCGCTGGTGCCTGCTCGGGGACCCCCTTTGTTGGCTCGAGGGCCTTGGGCATCCACGTCCCGCCTACCTGCACCAGCAGCCCGAACTCTTCATGCCAGCTTATCCCGGGCAGGACGCTCGCAGGTTTCCCTGTTAGGTCCCCCACCTGGTGGGGGTGGACGTCGGCTAGGTCCCAGGGGACGTCCACTTTCAGCGTCACAACCTTCACTTCCTCACCGAGCAGCTGGGGAGGGCTCCCCTGGGCGCAAGGGCTCAGGAGGTGATCGCTTGCCTCCCTCGGGGCTCTTATCTAGGATCCCAGGCACTGCCCAACCCCTCAGGCCTCCTGCCTCTGATCCAGGTACCACCAGGGGCCCCCAACTTCCTGCTAATATGTGAGAACTCCTGGGTACATCTAACCTTGATTGTGAGAGAAGGTGTGGGTGCTTTGATGTCTATGGGTACCACAAACAAAGCATCACACACTGTGGATGTCTCCCTTCACTGCTAAGTGGAAGTGTCTACATAACCCTTAGCTCAGCTATCCCCCTGACAAGCCTCCATCACTGCCAAATAGAAGTATCTCAATGCCCTTTGCTCAGAGCATTCTCCTGGCCACAGACCTTCCCACTTATAGGCCCTTTTCCCTTTCTCCACTCAATGAGGCATGAGGATCTTCTTATCCTCATCACTGCCAAGTAGAAAAATATCTTCTCCCAGCTCCTGCATCCCTCTGCTCGTGAGCCCTTTTGGGGCAGACATCCCATCACTGCCTGGTGTGGCTACCTTCCTGTTCCCCTATCACTGCCAAAATCACAGGCTTCATGCCCCTTGTTTGGGCATTCACCTCTGCTCTCATCACTGCCATTTGTAGGCACCTACCCGTCTACGGCCCTCTCAGTGAATACAAACACCTCTTGCCCAAATGGGCATCTCTTGCCAGCTTTCCTCAATCCTATCTTTGTTGTAGAAAAATCTTCTTGTGAACAAAGAGCCACATCCTCCCTGTGCTCCTAACCAGTTGTGCCCCTGGGGATGGGGAATGTCCAGCCCCTCCCTAATGAATGTGCCAGCCTAGGAGCCCTAGCAGCTGAATTCTTAGGTAATTAATGATTTATTTATGTATTGCCCTCTCTCTTAGGGGGAGGGGGAGAGACAGAGGGGGTCTTTCTCTCCTCATGCCAGCTCCATGGCCCTTGCCTGGCTCCATCAGCAATACTAAGACTCCAGTTCCCCATCCATGTAGGGGGAGGAAAGGGCCACCTGGGGTAGGCGTGGGGGCAGTTTTACTTTTAGGTGTCTTTTTTCCTATGCTGTGAGAGAGTGGGGAAAGGGTGAGAATCCAATCCATGGAGTGGGGGAAAGACGGGTACAGGGTAAGGGTGGGGCAGACCAGCCAGCAACTCTGCCTTCTCAGGGATACAGGAAGCCCCCCAACCTCCCCCTCTGTCCCTGTCTTCCCCCTCCATAACATTAGCATAGGAAGAACAAAAGCCAGAATCCTGGCACACAGCTCCCCTGCCAAGCTCTGGGTTCTGGGATTCTTAGTGTGTGGAGGAATTATTTTATTGTTTTTTTAAATGTTTGTTTACAGATAGTTGAATATATATTAAAAAAGAGAAAAAATATGTCCCTTTTGGCTCCCGGTATGCATGGGGTATAGTAGTGGGCTTTAGGATAAACACATGAACACCAGATTGGGGAAAAAGGCATCTAGGCTAATGATAACAGGGTGGGCACTGAAGTAGAAGAGGGAAGAGCATTGTCTGGAGAACAGCAGGCAAATAGACAAGAAAGTTGGTGATGACTTTGGGGACTGAATGCCCAGATGTCAGTGCCACCCACTATCATTTCCTTCTCTAGCTTGGAGTGAGATATTGTGGTATCATAAAAATAATGCTAGAGCATGGGTCAGAGGAGCTAGTTTCAAATCCTGACTCTCCTACTCGCTCTTTGGGTTGTCTTGGACAAACTACCTCTTTTCTCTGAGAATCAGGACTAGATCAGTTTTAAGGGCCTTTCCAGCTCTATACCTTGTGATTCCAGGAGTCCACCTGTGCATTCAACATTGGCAGCAGCTAATGAGTTAACGCTACAGGGTGCAGGATCTGAACCTTCTGAGAAAGGGGTATTACTCTCTCTACTTAGGGAATTCAAGGATCCCCTGAACACATGATGCCCTCTCCTTTCCATCATCTCTGATTCCCCTATTAGTCGGTGGGTAGAGGGGCTCTGGGAGAAGAAATTAACCAGCTGAGCTGAGATCAATGACTTAGAGTATTGTAGGGGCCAGGTGGGGATGGGATGCAGTCACATTCAGGCACAATTGAGGATGATGAATATTTTATTGAGCACAAGCTTCCAGGAACTATGAAAGCCAGTGGACAGAAGAGGGCCCCCAGGGACAGGACGTAGGAACTACAAAGGGGCTGTGGTCTCTAAGAAGGTTTACAAAGGGATGAAGTTTCAGCATGTAGGTGGCAAGTGGAGGAATTATCTCTTAGAGTTGGGGAAGAGTCTATATAAAGGGGTGTAATATTGGGTGGGAGAAGTCACCTACATTGGAATATGGTCCTGAGGGTTCAGGCACAGGTGTATGGCTTATGGAAACATGGAGACTCAGGATACAGTTAGCACCCTCATGATGTTTGTGTAGCCCGAGCCAGGTCGCCAGCCTGTCACCACAATCACAAGGTCCCCGACTCGGAGGAAACCTCGGAGCTTCCCTGAGTAGAGAAGAGGGAAGGGGGTGAAACTATAAAATTAATTCTCAGTCCCTGAGTGGATGTGGGACAGAGGCAATCATACTATGTTTCCCTACCCACTCCCCAACCTTCCCCACCCCCACCCCCACTAATCCCCAGAGACCTGTAGTACTATAGGGATTCACTGGAAGCCAGTGTGTATAACAAGTTTGGAAGGGAACATTGTCGCCTCAACAGCCTCTCTCAATCTCACCTGTGTTGCCTTGGTGATAGAACATAGGGGTGGGAGGTAGGGATTACTTGAATGAGGTAACTGACATTAATACTATGTGAGCTGTCATAGATGTTTTTTAGGCCAGTAGCTAAAGGCTGCTTCTCCCAACTGTTGTCTTCCTGAACAGACCCAACCTAAGGTGGAGTGAATGGGGCTTTGTCCCTGGAGAGAAACATTTAGACTATTCTAACAGCACTTGCTTGCCTCCTACAGTATAAAAGCAAGCATGCCTAACAACTTCATAGCATGAATAACTTCTGTCATAGCTATACCTCTAGTATACAACAGTTGCCTATATAGCAATAGCCTTAAGTTGTCCCCTCAGTTAAATAGCCCTAGTGCAAAATTACTGATGATTGGTACCTAAGGCAGTGTGCAGTTCCATCTGCCTGGTCCCTGCAGTAACGCAGAATCTCTCCAACAATGCAAGGTGATGGCATTATGCGCTAGCTCTTCCCCCAGATTCAAAAGAAGATAAATCAGCCCCTTTGTCACATGCTTTCACATCAACTAAGTTATATGGCTTAGGCTATACAAAAGAGGCCTAATAAAGAATCTTGGGATGGGTGGAATTGGGGGAGGTAGAGGGGTGGTATTGGAGAGTTGCCATGGAAACAGATGCCTAGAAGGCACTAGGGAGAGAGATCAGTTGTCTTGAGTGAAGAAAGAAGAAACTTGGGAAAAGCCATGGAAGCCTCACCACTTTCAATACCAAACTGGACACGACGGTCAACATCATCAGTCCACACGGGCTCTGGGGGGTCTCGGTAGAGCAAAGGAAAAACACCACGACTTAGGTGGGCCTGGCGGGCCGTCTGAGCAGAACGGGTGACAGCAATGACAGCTGCCCGGGGACGGTATCGGGACAGGAGTTGTGCCGAGCTGGGGGAGACAGAGTATGTAGCTTAGTGGAAAAGGCACGCAATTGTGAATCAGGAGGTCTGGTTTCCATTCCAGAATCTGCCACTGTCTTTCTCTGTATTGATCTCTTCAGGCTTCAGTTTTCTCATTGTAAAATGCTCTATCTACTTTGCAACCAATGCTGTAAGGATCAAATAGGGTAATGGATATGAGAATATTTTGAAAAATCTAAAGCCCTTTACAAATACTAGGCATTAGTATTAGGTGCTTGGGACCCTCCCTAAGCCCCTGGATTGCTATATCTTTTCCAAACCAATAATTCCAGTACTCTTACCCTGCTGTTCACATCCTTAGATGTTCTGCCTGCCTTTCTGTCCCTAACGGCTATTCCCCACCTCTGGCCAAGTTACCATGCTGGTCTCTCACCGGCCAGATGTTGTCAGCACAACTATAGCAGCAGCACAGCACTTGAATGAAGCCTCCACAGCACCAATGGCAGTGACCTCGGTAGGGTCACGGCTCAGGGGAGCCGCCCGACGAAGTTCTTCAAACAGCTGCCGGTGATAAACTGCAGCCTCTGCCTCCCGAGCAATCTGAAAATGCCATGGGGTCAGGGTCAGGCCTTGATAGCTGGCTTGGATGGCCCTGGATATCTGGATCCCAGCCATGACCCATGTTCCCCATCAGCCCCATACCGCATGCTGCATCTTCACAGCCTCCACAGGGTAACTACCCTTGGCTGTCTCCCCAGACAACATGATACAGTCAGCCCCATCCAATACAGCATTGGCCACGTCACTTGTTTCTGCTCGTGTTGGCCGGGCCTTGGTGACCATGCTTTCCAGCATCTGGAAGTACCGTTTCCATAAGGGTAAAGGATTAATGCTTTCCCACCTACCCTATTCAACCCAGGCATTGCTTGCCACTCCAGGGGGGTGTTTTCTCATTTCATGACCCTGTCTTAGTGTAGTTATGATATGGTAAGGATATCTATACATTAATCCCACATTAGAACAGGAGAGTCAAGGAATGGTGCCCATATCTCCCTAGGGAAGTGCCTACAATACCTATGACATGCCCCTGCTCTATCCCAGACCTGTGTGGCACAGACTACGGGTTTGCCAGCCAGGTTGCAGCGTCCAATCATCATCTTCTGTGCCAAGAAGACCTTCTCAGCTGGGATCTCGATGCCCAGGTCACCCCGTGCCACCATGATGCCATCGCTCACCTCCAAGATCTCATCAAACCTGGGAAGTTTGGGCCCAAGAGGGGGCACCACCAGGAGATATCGAGTAAAGTCAAGGAGAGTAGAGCAGAGTCAGGAAAAGGCATAGTTGGGGACATTTCCGTTCAATTCAATTCACATTTAGGAGGGAATCAAGGACCTGGAGGTGGGGGTAAGGGGTGAGATAAAGAAAGTCAAGAGCTGAAAGTCTCACTTCTCAACACCCTCGTGGTTCTCGATTTTGCTGATGATCTTGATGCTCCCTCCCTGAGGCCCCAGAGCTTCTCGTATAGCAATCACGTCTTGGGCCTTTCGGATAAAGGATGCGAAGACGATATCCACGCCTTGCTCCACCCCAAAGCGCAGGTCCAGAGCATCCTGCTCGGACAAGCTTGGCAGATCCACTTCTGCACCAGGCAAATTCACCCCCTTCCTGCTTCCCAGCATCCCGCCGTTCTCAACCTCAGTCACCAGCCCGTCTGGGTCTGTGGAATTCCAGAGACCAACAAGAACGAGAGGATTTGGTGCGATTTGATGGTTTTTTAAGCGGTGTGGCCTAAAGTAAACGCCTGAGACTATACAGAGGTGGTGGGTAAAAGGGTTGGGGGGAGGGCCACGGAGCAACGCTTGGGGCAGGGCTAGGGGAAATCCAGAGGGCAAGTCCAAGAACAAAGGGGTGTGGCCTGAATTGGAGGTAGGGCTATGGGCTAACTCGGGTTTACCCACCTTTATGCTTAACCACGAGGGAGATAAGACCGTCGTCGATGTAAATTCGGCCCCCCTCTGGCACTACCCGGACTATGTTGAGATAGTCCACCCACACAGTGCTTGCATTCCCCCGAGTCCGGAATGCTGGGTCTACTGTAACTCGGACCTGAGAACCTTTCACTATCTCCACTTCTGACTCTGGACCCTAGGGGAGGAAATGGCAAGAGAGAGCAGAGCTGGGATATGAGAGGTTTTGGTCTCCAGCCTTAATTTTGCTCTGGATCCTTCTTTCCTCACGGATTCTTTCAAAACTCCTGTAGTACACGTCACTAGAGAATAACTCTTTCTATACCTACCTGGTAAGGGTTACCAGTCCTTTCCGTTATCGATTACGTCCCCGCCCACACTCATCCCTGGTCCCACTTCTTCACTCGACTCTATCTCAGATTCTGTGCCCTCTGGGTCACTGCTCCAACCTCGTTTAACCCTCCGCCTCATTACAGTTATTGGCCCAATCCTTTATCGATTTGGCCCTGCCCACACCCATCCCTAGTCCCTCCTTTCTAGCACTACCCACTCCTGACTCTCTACCCTGCCCCTCCTTCCTTTGTTCCAACCGCCCTCGCTCTTCCAGTACCGCCGCGGTCCTCACCCCCTGGAGGATCCCGGTGCGGATCTCGGGCCCCTTGGTGTCCAGCGCTATGGCCACTGGCCGGTAGCTCAAGGAGGAGCCTGCGAAGCTCTCGACGGCTTCTCTCACGTTGGCTATTGATTCAGCGTGATACTGGGGAGGGAGACAGGGAAAGAAGGGATGAAGACAGGGATCCCGGGCCAACCTCTCCAACCTCTGGGCCTCCAAGTCCCCGGGAAGAATCCCGCCCCCCGCCCCCCCGCCCTAGGTCCTGTAGCAACGCCTCCCATCGCTCATTGCACCTCGTGGGAGCCGTGAGAAAAGTTGAGCCTGGCAATGTCCATTCCGGCTTTGATCATTTCCTTCAGCCGATCCACAGAGCGAGATGCGGGGCCTATGAACATAAACAGCAACAACAAAAATCCAACCAAACTAAAAAAAAAGAACAAAAAAACCAAACCCAACAGAATCACAAAATCTCCGTGTTGGAGGAGATTCAAGGAACTATCTAGTATAATGGATACCTGAGGAGAAAAGCCCCAAGTGGTCATCCAGCAGGCTCACCCCCACCTACTTAGGCATCCTACCCACTTATGCTATCCCTCCCGTTCAGTTACTGAAGTTTTCGTGTTCTTCACCCCACTAAGCCTTGTCTTCTCCAGACTAACCATCCTCATTTCCTTCAACCAATCCTCACTGGGGTGGGGAAGGTGGGGGGGGCGTGGAATGTGTCAGGGAACTAGGTGGTTCAGTGGATAGAGCACCGGCCGTGGAGTTGAGAGGACCTGAGTTCAAATCCGACCTCAGACACGTCTTAGTTGTGTGACCTTGGGCAAGTCACCTGTTTGCCTCAGTTTCCTCATCTGTAAAATGAGCTGGAGAAGGAAATGGCAAACCACTCCAGTATCTTTCTCAAAAAAACAAAACAAAAGAAAACCCAAATGGGGTTATGAAGAGTTGAACCCTACTGAACAACAAACCAGTTCAGAGAGACCCTGTTCAAAGAAACTTTCCTCTGATTAAAAAATTCCCCTTTCTGCTCCAGAGACACCCTCTACTTTCCCAGATAAGTAGGGTGATCACAAGAGACTTCCCAGCTGTTCTAGAGGAATTTTTATCAGCAGGCCCAGAAGAACTAATTCCCAGCAACTTGAAAGGACTTAGTGCACATGATTGCAATGCCATTCACTGTCAGTGATATTTGGAAGAGATGGAGAAAGGGAGGTATGGCAGTAGTGGAGTGGGTGGAGACTTAAGGCAGAGAGATCAACCAGGTTACTTCAACAGTCCAGGTATGGAGTGATAAAGACCTGTACCAAAGTGGTGGCAGTATCAGAGTGCAGCAGGGGCATGTAGGCGAGATGTTACAAATGTAGAATGGCAAGCAACTTAATAATTTTTTTTTTAAGTGAAGAGAATGGAAGCTGAAATTTCTAGGCAAATGAGCCTGACTTCTTTTCCTGGAAAAATTTAAGGATGCCGGTTAGTGAACATTGAAATAGTGATCAACAAGAAGAGAAGCACAGGGTCCAGAAGGAGGAAGGTGGTGGGCCTACTGTGCTTCATCCTGGTCAGGCCAAATCTAGAATGCTGGTTTTGGCTCTGGGCATCACATTTTAGAAAGGGCATTGATCAGCAGGAGAGTATCCAGAGGAGTGTGAACAGGATGGTGAAAGGTCTTAATATTATGAATACAATAACAATAATTATAGCTAACATTTAAATAGTACCTACTATGTGCCAGGTACTGGGCTAAGCACTTTACAAATATTATCACATTTGATCCTCACCACAACTCTGTAGACCTATATGAACACAATTACAACAAAATAAAGTCAGACCTAAATAAATGGAAAGACATCGGTTGTTTGTGGTCAGGCTGAGCTAATATAATGAAAATGACAATTTTATATAAACTAGTTTACTTATTCAGTGCCATGCCAATCAAACTACCAAAAGTTGTTTTATACAGCTGGATAAAATAATAACAAAATTCATCTGGAAGAACAAAAGGTCCAGAATATCAAGGGAATTAACAGGAAAACTGGAAAATAGTACGACAGAAACTGGGCATAGACTAATATCTTACACTGTATACCAAAATAAATTCAAAATGGGTTCACGATTTAGGTATAAAGGCTGATACTATAAGCAATTTGGGAGAGCAAGGAATAGTTTACCTGTCAGATTTATGGAGAAGGGAAGAATTTCTGACCAAACAAGAGATAGAGATCATTACAAAATGCAAAATGGATAATTTTGGTAAGGTCAAATTGAGAAGTTTCTGTACAAATAAAGCCAATGCAACAAAGATTAGGAGGGAGGCAGAAAATTGGGAAAGAATTTTTACAACCAGTAATTCTGACAAAGGCTTCATCTCTAAAATATACAGGGAACTGAGTAAAATGTATAGGAATACAAGTCATTCCCCAATTGATAAATGGTCAAAGGATATGAATAGGCAGCTTTTCGGAGGAAGAAATTAAAGATATCTATAGTCATATGAAAAAGTGCTCTAAATCACTATTGATTAGAGAATGCAAATCAAAACAACTATTAAGTACCACATCTTTCCTGTCAAACTGGCTAACATGACAAAACAGGAAAATCATAAATGCTGGAGAGGATGTGGGAAAATTGGAACACTGTTACATTGTTGGTGGAGTTCTGAACTGATCCAGCAATGCTGGAGAGCAATTTGGAACTATGCCCAAAGGGCTATAAAGATGTGCATACCCTTTGACCCAGCAATATTACTTCTAGGGTTGTATCCCAAAGAGATCATACAAGTGGGAAAGGGACCAGTATGCACAAAAATATTTATAGCAGCTCTTTTTGTGGTAGCAAAGAATTGGAAATCAAAAGGATGTCCATCAATTGGGGAATGGCTAAACAAGTTGTGGTATATAAATGTAATGGAATACTATTGTGTTGTAAGAAATGGGGAGTAGATGGACTTCATAATAATCTGGAATGACTTATATGATCTGATGCTGAATGAGGGGAGCAGAACCAGGAGATCTTTATACTTGATTACAGACATACAGTATCCGTGATGACTAGCTTTGATAGACTTGGCTCTTCTCATCAATGCAAGGTTCTAAGACAGCTCCAAAAGACTCATGATGGAAAAAGCTATGCACATCCAGAGAAAGAATTACAGAATCTGAATGCAGATTGAGGCAAACTATTTGCTCTTTTTTTTCCTTCTTTTTTTTTTTTCAGGGGGAAGGCAGGGCAATTGGGGTTAAGTTACTTGTCCAAGGTCACACGGCTACTAAGTGTGTCAAGTGTCTGACGACAGATTTGAACTCAGGTCCTCTTGACTTCAGGGCCCATGCTCTACTCGCTGCACCACTTAGCTGCCCCCTTTCCTTCTTTTTTGGTTTTATTTCTTCTTTCTCATGATACATTCCATTGTACAATTCTTCTTTACAACTTGACTATTGTGTAAATAAGTTTAATGCGAAGGCATATGTAGAACCTATGTCAGAATACGTGCCTGGGGAGGGGGGAGGAGAGGGAGGGAGAGAAAATTTGAAACTGAAAAACTTGTGGAACTGAGTGTTGTAAACTAAAAATAAAAAAGAAATTTAAAAAAAGAAAAAAAAAGGAATCCAAAATAAATAAATAAATGAAGATGCATCAGCCAAAAAAAAGGTAGATGCTATTATTATCCCCATTTTAGAGATGAAGAAACCGAGGCAAACAGAAGTTAATTGATTTGACCAAGGGTCACACTGCTAGCAAGTGTCTGAGGCAGAATTTGAATTTATATTCTTGACTCTGGGCCCAGTGTTCTGTTTACTCTACCACCTAGCTGCTCTCCCCTCCCCCCACATGAGGATTGGTTGAATGAAATGAAGGGTAGTGGAGTGGAGAATATGAAAGCTGTCTTTAAGCTGATGAAAGGTATCAGGTTGAAGACAGATTACATTTGTTCAGCTTGTTCAGAAAGAGTAAAACTGGAAGTGAGAAGTGTAAAGCTTCCTTACATGGTTATCCAAAAGTGAAATCGCCTGCCTTGGGAGGTAAGGATTTCCCGTTCATTAGAGGTATTTAAACAAAGACTGTCATATTTTAATGGGTTTTTTTCAGGGACATATTAAACTAGATGGCCCCTCAGATCCGTTCCAGTTCTGTGATTTTCTGTCCTGGACCCTCTTTGCTTCCCTTTCCCCTGATCCTGTTTGCCTGACTACTCTTTCTCAGTCTTCCTTGCTGGATCTTCATCCAGGGCACACCTTGGGTGAAGGTCACATTAAATTGTGGGTGTCTCCCCAGGCTCTATCCTGGGCCTTTTTTTTTTCCTTCTCCCTTTATTCTATTTCACTTGGTGATCAATCTCATCAGTGTCCATGGAGTTATTGCTGTGCTGATAATTCCCAGATTTACTTTTCTAGCCTTGACTTTTCTTCTGACCTCTAGTCTTATATCTCCAGTTGCCTGTTGGACATCTCAAAATCACACCCCATAGATATCTTAGACTCAGTGTGTTCAAAACTATACTATCTTTCTCCCCAAGCCTTTCTCTCTTCTTTTTTTTTTTGAGGGGGGAAGGGAGAGCAGTTGGGGTTACAACTAGTAAGTGTGTCACATGTCTAAGGTCAAATTTGAACTCAGGTCCTCCTGACTCCAGGGCTGGTGCTCCACTTACTGGGTCACCTAGCTGCCCCTCCTTTCCCTCTTCTTAATATCCCTATTACTAGTCACCACCATTCTCCTAGTTACACAGGCTGCCTCCAATCTGTTGCCAAGTTGTATTGATTCTACATTTGTAACACCTCTTCTACATGCCCCTGCTCTCTACTCTGACATTACCACCATTTTCTCCCCATGCCTGGACTTTTGAAATATCCTTCTGATTAACCTTCCCGACTTAAGTCTCTACCAACTCCACTCCATTCTCAAAAAAAAAAAGTGTAGGTCTGGCCATATCATTTCCTTATTCAATAAACTCCAACGGCTCCCTATTATCTCCAGAATTAAATATAAAATCCTCTCTTTGGCTTTTAAAGTGCTTCATCACCTTCCCTTCTCTTACCTTTCTAGACTTGTTACACTTTCTTCGTCCTTCTTTCCCTGCCCCCCCCCCTCCAATCTAGTACTCTTCAATATAGCAACTCTGGCTTCCTTTCTGTTTTTTGAACAAGACGCTCCATCACTCCAGGTATTTTCACTGCCTGGAATTCCCTCCCCCATTACCTCATCTTGGCCTCCATGGCACTCTTCAATTCTCATTTAAAATCTCACCTACAAGGAGTCTTCCCCATCTCCCTTAATACTAATATCTTCCTTCTATTCATTGTCTCCAATTTAGCCTGCTATATGTTGTTTGTATGGAGTTGTTTGCATTTTGTCTTCCCCATTAGATGAGCTCTCTGAGAGTAGAGCCTGGGTTTTGTTTTTTTTGATTTGTTTGTTTTCACCTTTCATTGTAACCACAGTACTTAGCGCAGCGTCTGACACATAGTAAGTGATTAATAAGCACTTGTTTATTGACAGTGTGATTAGTTTCTCTACCTCTTCTTTTTTCCCACTCCAGACCACACTCGCTCAGCTGTCATATTGATCTTGCTAGGGTAGCTGGGTGGCACAGTGGATGGAGCGCCAGCTCTGGAGTCAGGAAGACTGGAGTTTAAATCCGACCTTAGATACTTGTGTGACCCTGGGCAAGTCACTTAACCTCAATTGCCTCTTAAAAACTTTTGATCTTCCTGAAAGACAGCTCTGACCATGTCATTTCCTGCCCTACCCCAATTCATTGAACTTTATTTCTTCCCTATTACCTCCATGAGCAAAAATAATAATAAAATAATAAAAATAAAATCCTCTCTTTGGCTTTTACAGTCTTGGCCCCTTCCTTTTCCCTTTTACACTTTACTCCCCACCATGTACTATACAAGCCAGTTACACTGGCTTACCTAATATTCTTCATAAATGACCCTTCATTTCCAGACTTCATGCATTTTCATTGACTGTCCCCCATGCCTACAATGTTCTCTTTCCTAGTCTCTTATCACCTGGCTTCCCAGATTTCCTTCAGTCTCAAGTAAAATGCCATTTTCTCCTTTAAGCCTTTCCCCGTCCCTTATAAGTATGTAGTGGTTTGCATGTTGTCTCCCCCATTAGAATAAACTCCTAGAGAGTAGAGAATGGTTTTCACCATTTTTCGTATCCTGAGAACTTAGCACAGTGCCTGACAAATAGTAGGCACTTATTAAGTAAGCTTGTTGACTGACTCTGATTCTCCTGCTCAAAGACTTCCTATTCTATTATGCAAATATAATCCCTCCTTCCGTTACTCAAAGAAACCACCAACCCTCTACATCCACCCCTCCACATCTAGGTCAGGGTCTTCTCTATTGCACAGAGACACTTCCTTCCCCCATTCAGAGATACCCCTTCACAATTAAAAAGTTTCACTCTAGTCTCTCGAAAATCACACATTCTACCACATCAGTCCTCCCCCAGACAGCAAAAGAAAATCTCTGGAAAGGGGGCAGAGCCAGAGGATGTGAGATTTGATTATCCCTGGAGCCAGGGAATGATGTCAGTATGCATAATGTTGGAAAATGTAGAGCAGGAGTGGATGTTCTTTGGGTTGGGGAGAGGATCCACAGTGATACCAATGTGGAGGATGGTGGGGATGATGCTGGCAATGATGTAGGTATTGAAAGTGGTAGCCATATGAGATTTGGGATTGAGGAGAAAAATGAGAACATTAGGGTATGGTACTATGGAGTTGGAATGGGAGGTTTGGGAAAAATGGAAAGAACATTGGAGACATGGGTTCTAGGTCTGCCTCTGCTCTTAACTTACAGTGAGACTTTTAACAAGTCCATTGATTTTTCTGGGCCTCAGTTTCTTAGTCAAGTGAAAATAATTGTTCCTTCTACCACTGTGGCTGACAAAGATGCTATCATTCTCAAATGAGAATTGTGCACAAAAGTGCTTTGCTTCTCAGACTCCCTGTCACTGTAAGGGGTGAATTGCCATTAGGTTGAGGGTTCTAAAGGGCAGAGGATGCCTTTCGCCTCTTTTTTAAAAATCCCCAGCATTTAGCACAGTGCCTGGCACAGGGTCGGCGCCTAATAAATGTTTATCGATTGACTGCCATTATTAGTTACCTATGGTGGCGATGATGCTGGTGCTTCGGGCAGCCACTGGTTCTGAGTCAATGTCCAGTAGGCAGAGATGCTCCAGAAAGGTATCTGCCATGGCTGCTGGGAGCTGTTGCTTCTGGAAGAAGGCAGCACCTAGCTCCTGGGTCAAATGGGCCACACTAGCCCTTCGAAGGTACCCAGCTGGCCCTGGCAGGGGAGAAGCATAAGATGGTTACAACGGACACTGCCTAGATTACAATGGACATAGCCTAGAGCTCAGCCCTCTCCCTAATTTCCCTTCTTTCATTTCCAGATTTCTCCCTATTCAAATCCCCAGTCTCTCTACTCCTCTACCAATCTTAGCCCTTATTCCATTTTCAGCCTCCTTTTTCCCATACTTCAGGGCCTTGAACCTATATCTCTGAAAGAAGTTTGCCTGTATAAAATCCCCATCCTCTTGTCCACCACCTGCCATAGTCTCCTTGCTTCTCAGGCTATCAAGCTCCTTCTTTCTCCCAGCTCCCTCAGTCTCTAAGGTTTCCCATTCCAAGAATCAGTCCTCAGGGCCCTTTCCTCTTCTTTCTCAAAGGCCCCCACTCCTCAGCCAGAGCCTACCCTCCATGCTGTTAGACATGTTCAGTACCTGTGTGTCTGCTGCCCGTCACCCCGTTGGTGCTCTGATCTGGGCGAGGCTCTGAGTGGCTGGTTAAAGTGTCACCAGACTCTTTGTCCTCACTGCCCCACCATTCACTGAGCTTTTTGTGATAGAGGGCAGAGTCCAGCAGCCACGGGAGGTTCCCGTGCTGGTAGATTCCCCATAGGCCTTGAGAGGAAGGGAGGACATTTCAAGGGGAGTCCCTAAGACTGGTAATAATCTACTTTGGGGCAACTAGTGAATGAATGTAAACAAGCTATAGTGCATTGTGCACCAGAAAGCCTGGGTCCAAGTCCTGAGCAAGTCATTTCAAATACTGATAAGATTATAGAATATTAGAACCAGAAGAAACCTTAGATTTCATCTAGACCAATCCTTCATTTTATAGATAAAGAAATGGGACAGAAAGATCAAGGTCACAGGGGAAATAAATAGATTCAAACCTGGGTCTGTTAAGTCAAAATACAATGTTCTTCCTAGAGTGGCTAATAGCACCTTCCTACTTCTTAGGGTTCATATACTCGAGTATCCACTGAAGAAATATGTATGAAGCACTCTCTAAAAGCCCGGTGCTATGCAGATGAGAAAATTATTATACAAACATGCACAGATCCTTTTCAAGCTCACAAGATAAACTTTACTTGTCTCACTTCTTCCTCCATGTCGGTTTCCTCCTTTATCCAATTCATTTCACTTGAACAAAGTCCAGTGGGGCTTTGTCCCCCATCCTTACCTCCTGGGGCCCCTAAGAGGAAGGAAGCCATCAGGTCCCGTTGGTGCTTAGAGGTCCATAGCTGAAGTATTCCAGGGGTAAGCTCTCCCCTAGACCACATGGCTGCAAATGGTGGGTCCCTCAAGCTGCCTGGGGCATGGGAGAAGAAAAAAATACTGGGGAGGGTGCCACCTCTTCTTATCTGAGGGAGCCAGAGAGAAGAAAAGGGACACACCCAACTGACCCTCCCCCATCCTCCTGTTGGACAGTGCCCCCCCACTCCCTTACCTGTAGCCTCTTTCTTTGGCTGGTCTGTTAGGCAGTTTAGCATAATAGAAATAATACTGAGGGGCAGAGCACTGACCTGAGTTCAAATTTGACCTCAGACACTTGCCACTTACCAGCTGTGTTACCTTGGGCAAGTCACTTAACCCTGATTGCCTGGGGGGCAGGGGGCAAGAAAGAATACTGGACTGGATCTAGGAGAGAACTAGTTTCAAACTCTTCCACTGACATTTAAGGCTATATGACAATGGGCAAGTCACTTCACCTTTCTAAGCCTCAGTTTCTTCATCTGTAAAATAAGGATAATACTGTAGTACTTACCTCACAGAGTTGTTGCAATGATCAAATGATATAATGTATGTGAAATGCTACTTGAAAGTACTTTATGTCAGCTATTATAATCATTCAGATATTCAGTCAGTTGACAAGCATTTATTAAGTGCTTACTATTTGCCAAACACTGTGCTTAGTGCTGGGGATACAAAGAAAGGCAAAGATTGCCCTCTCGGAGCTCACAGTCTAATGGAGGAGACAACATACAAACAACTATGTGCAGACGAGCTACATACAGGATGAACTGGGGTGGTCTCTAAGGGAAGGTATTAAGATTAGGGAGGATTGGGAAAGGCTTTTTGCAGAAGATAGATGGGGCCTGAAGGAAGCCAGAGAAGCTAGGAGGTTGAGACAAGGAGGTAGAAAGAGAGCAGCCAGTGAAAATGGCCAGTTGGGAGATGGAGTGTCTTATGTTAGGAAAAGCAAGGAGGCCAATGTCACTGGATTGCAGAGTACATTGAGGGAGAGATTATAAAGTGTAAGAAGGCTAGAAAGGTGGGGATGGTAGGGGGAAGGTGTCACACTGTAAAGGTCTTTAAATACCAAACAAATAGGTAGGTGGCACAATGGATAAAGCACTGCACCTGGAGTCAGGAAGACCTGAATTCAAATCTGGTCTCAGCCACTTATTAGCGGTGTGACCTTGAGCAAGTCACATAATCCTGTTTGCTTTAGTTTTCCTCATCTGTAAAATAAGCTGGAGAAGAAGATGGCAAACCACTCCAATGTCTCTGCCAAGAAAACCCCAAATGGGGTCATGAAGAATCAGACACGACTGAAATGACTGAATAATAAATTTGATCCTGGAGGTGATAGGGAGCTTCCAGAGTTTGTCAAATAGAGGCCTGGCATGGTGTGTCAGACCTATGCTTTGGGAAGATTAGTGTGACAGCTGAGTGGAGGATGGAGTGGGATGGGGAGAAACTTGAGATAGTCAAACCAACCAGCAAGCTGATGCAATAAGAACAGATTCAAGGTAATTGGGGCCAGCATCAGAGTGGTAGCAGTTGCTGTATTTGTCTTCCATTCTCAAAGAGGACCATGACATCGGGGAAATGATGACATGACTTGCAGTTGACTTTGATTTGAGCGAAGGAGGGCTGTACAAGGTCACCGGCCTCACTTTCTCCTCCAGAGCCATCTGGGTCCAGTGGCCTGATATTCACTAGGATGATTGGAGATGACCCAGGATACAATGGGAGACCCTGACCCTTTTAGACTAAGGTCTTTTCAGGTGCTCACTGTGAGCAAGGTAAGGCCCATTCAGTGAATAGGCCTCTTTAAGAAGTTAATTAAGGGATGGCCCTTTTAATCAAAAACTCAAAAAAAAAATCAAACCAGGAGGGGAAGACCCTCAAGATTGCTGGCCAAAAGAGAAACAGTTACAATTTAGTAGTTCCATTCATTCTGTGCTGGGAGAGTGGGGACCTAATGTCCAATCTATGAGCTCCAGAGTGAGGTGGGTTTAAGGCTTGGTTTTGAGAAAGAAAGCTAGCCAGTAAACTTGAAGTAAAGGAGGCAGCCTTCAGCCATTGAATTGTATGAGGGGAAGGGAAGCGAGGGGAGAGGAGGAGAGGGGAGGGGAGGGGAGCAGAGGAGAGGTGGTGGCAGTATCAGAGGGAAGAAGGAAGCACATACAATGAAGTTAGAATGGACAAGACTTGACAACTGGTTGGATATGGTGTGGGGGTAGGGGGGAGGGTTGGAGAAAGAAAGAAGAATCCAGGATGACACCTATGTTTTGAGTCTGCATAACTGGAAAGATGGTGGTCCCCTTGACAGTAATAGGGAAGTTAGGAAGAAGGAAGGATTTGAGGGAAAAGACAATGAGTTTGGTTTTAGAGTTTGTGGAGTTTAAGATATCTGTCATAATCAGTTCTAGACATTCAGAGATTCCAGGAGGTCAGGAGGGAGATTAGTACTAGACAAGTTGGTATGAGAATCATCAGCATGGAAATGATCATTAAATCCATGGGAGCTGATGAGATCACTAAGTGAAATAGTATAGAGCGAGAAGAGAAAAGGACCCAGGACAGAGCCCTGGGGGACACTCATGATTAGTGGCATGACTTCCAGCAAAGGAGACTAGGAAGGAGAGGTCATATAGATAGGAGGAGAACCCGAAGATAGTAGCGTCACAAAGACCTAGAAAGAAGAAGGTGACCAACAGTGTCAGTGGCTGTAGAGAGGTCAAGAAAGATGAGATTTGAGAATCATTCATAGCTTTGGGGAGATCTGTTTTAGTAGAAGAGTAAGGTTGGAAGCCAGACTGCAAAGAGTTAAGAAGAGAATGAGAGGGAAGGAAGTAAAGGCACCTATTGGAGATGGCCTTCTCAAGGAATTAATCCCAAAAAAAGGGAGGAGAAATATAAGAGGATAATTAGTGAAGATGAATGGATCAAGTGAGGGTGTTTTGAGTATGGGGAAGACAGGCACGTTTGTAAGCAGTAGGGAGGCAGCCAGGAGTGAGGAAGCAATTGAAAATTAGTGAAAGAGTAGGTGTGATAGAAGATGAAATCTGCTGGAGAGGATGAGATGGAATGGGGTGACTTGTTCCTGTAGAGGGGGTTGCTTTAGCAAGAGAAGATACACTCCTTCATGTGAAACAGGGGTGAGAGAGTAGATAGTAGAAAAAGGCATCTGAGATGAGGAACAGGGGAATGAGCCTTATTTTTGTCAGTGAAATAGGAGGCAAGGTTCTCAGTCAAGAGGGAGGGTGGAGGGGGAGGGTGTGAGAGGCTTGAGGAGGGAGGAAAAGGTTTGGAAAAGAAGATGCAGCAAATGGAATAGCGAATTGACTGTTGTTGTTGTCCAGTCTTGTGACCCCATGTAAGGTTTTCTTGGCATAGATACTGGAGTGGTTTGCCATTTTCTTCTTCAGTGGAAACCGAAGTTAAGTGATTTTCTCAGGGTCACATAGCAATTAAGCTATTCATGGTCTGAGGCCAGATTCGAAGTCAGGGCTTCCTGAGTCCAAGACCAGTGCTCATGCATTAAGTCACCTAACTGCCTCTAGTGAACTGATTAAAGAGGTATAAAAAGATTGCTGGTTGAGATTATGTCACAGGAACTTGTAATGGATCTAATTGGCATGGTTTCAAGACTCTCCCTTTCTCCCTTCCAGCTTCCTTCAGACAGAGCCTTGGACTAGGTGTCAGAAGATCTGGATTCAAATCTCAACTGTTCAGCCAATTCCTCTGTGTGAGTTTGAGTAAGTCAGAACTATGATACTTGGTTGAAATTCCATTACAGAACGAAAGTAACTGTGGAGCATGAAGAGGGATTGGGTTGGGTGGGGCTGTAGCCTGGGGGAAAAGAGAGAATGTCCTGAATTCTGAGGATCTGATAGATACCCAGATACTCTAGGCTCCATCTCAGTGAAAGCAAAATGAGAAGAATGAATAAACAAATGAATGAAAGAATATTTATTAAGCAATTACTGTATGTCCAGCACTGGGGCTACAAATACAAAAGCAAAGATAAGCCTTGTCCTCAAGAAGCTTACATTCTAAAGGGAGAGACCACACTCAGAGGGGAAACAGTGGCCAGGGCACTCTGGTCCACAAGTTACTGAAATGATAGGAACTATGGCTGGGCTGATTGGTTTATGGTTCATGGTTCTAGAATGGAATAGGGCAGGGCAGGGACTATATTTTCAGCTGTGAGGAAGTTTGGAAGGAGGAAGCAGTAAAGGAGAGGCTCCTTATCTGGAGAGTAAGCTCCAGGGTGCAAATTCCTCTAGGATATGAGCTCCAGCGATAAGGGCGGGGTAGTGATGGAGGAACTTGTGGAGATGGTTGAAGAGGAGCAAATACCACAGTAAAAGAAATGGAGGTTGCTTAGCCAAAAGGGCTTTCTTGAAGGAATAAACTGTCTGGGTCAAGGAAAGAGAGCTCTAGCCTCCATCTACATAGAGGGTAGATGAAGAAAAATTGACTCAAGCTGTTGCAGCCAGAAATTGTAGGTAAACTTTGAGGGTTTTTGATTGTTATAATGACTAAGAGAAGATGGGGCTACCTTCCCTTGGAAACTGGTAAACATGGGAGCTATGCTAACTGAGATGAGAGAGTGCCCGGATTGATGCACTTATGTAGCTAGGTGAGCCTTCGTTTCCTCATCTGTAAGATGGGAGGGGAAATTGGATTAGATGATCTCTAGTTTCCCTTCCATCTCTGAACTTGTACATTCTATGACCTGTGAGAGACACTCACGGAAACAGTTGTGGATTTGTAGTCATGAGACCTGGGTGGTTTGCAGGCTTCGGAAAGTGATGAGGTTGGGGAACCATGTGTTTTTTAGGGGTGCTTGAGACCCCAAAATACCAACACACGAGGTCCTGCTTGAATGAATTCAACTCAAGCCTTCTCACAACCAGAGTAAAATAAAGTTTATTACAGATTCTCCCTAATGGGCTGTCTTAAGGAATGTCACCATTTTTACAAGCGGGCCAGATTCAATCTGAGGTAGGTTGAATCTGAGCACCTTCGTGGAGGTAAGATGAAACATATACAGAAAGATTGTGGGAGAGATCTAGAGTGGTCCTGGGGTGATGAGAGGAGGGGTTTATGGAGGAGTCTAAGGAGGAGCTTGATGGCACTGGGGTGAGGTCAGACTCCAGGAACCAAGAGAAAATGGGATTAAGAGTGGGAAGTAGCTGAAGGCTACCTGAAGATAACAGACAATGTAGGGCTAGGCTAGTTTAAGGGTAATAGTTTTGGGTTTAGGCACTTTGTTAGGAACCTGGGTGGAAACTAGCCAGACAATGGAGGGCTAGGCTAGGTTGAGAGTAACCTAGAGATTTAGGCCTAGCCATAAAGGAAGGCTTATGGCCACAGGCAAAAGCGTAATCAAGTGGGAACATTCAAGGAGAGTTCTAGGGGACTCCCACAGTCTGAACCTCATCATTGGTAGATAAAGCCTTGGGCGTGGGGTCAGGGAGAACCAAGTTCAAATCTTGCCTCAGACACTTACTAGCTGTGTGATACTGGGCAAGTTCCTTAGCTTGTCTCAGCCTCAGTTTCCCCATCTGTGAAATATGGATAATAATAGCATCTCCTTTCCAGGGATGTTGTGAGGATTAAATGATATGTCATATGTAAAGCTCTTTATAAAATGCTATATAATTTCTAGCTAGTAGTAGTAGTAGCTAGTAGCTAGCTCTGCTACTCATTACCAATGCACCCTTGATCAAGTCATTTCATTTCTCCAGGTCTCAGTTTCTTCTTCTACAACATGAAGGAAATGGACTAGCCATCCCTAAGTCCCTATCAGTTCTAAATCTACAATCCTCTGATTATACACCTTATTCGTGATTAGAGAGGGGGGAGGGGATGGTGGGACACTTAGGCTGGGTCTTAATCCATCTCAGAAACTCAATGTATAGTGAGTCCTTGAGGATGGTGGACTTTCTCACATCATCTTGGCCTAGTCCATACACTGAATGTGGGCTTGGACCTGAAACTAGATCAAATGTCAAAGGCTTTGGCTGACCATCTGAAGGGACACTAATGTAATCACAAAAAGGTCTAGAGTTCCAAGAAGGCAAATTTCAATTGAGTATGAAGGAGGATATCGTAACAATTAGGAGCTATTGGAAAATGGAATGGGGATAATGAGATACCCATTCAAAAGCATGTTTTAGTAGAACTTGGATAACTAACCCCTCGTAAAGGTTGTGGTAGCAGAAACTCCTGTATCAGGCAGAAATATGAGTACATCATGGCTGAGGTCCCTTTCAACACTATGGCACTATGGAAGGAGTTGGGGATACATTTGAACAGGGTTTTAAGGTCTATGGCAGATATAATTTAGTCAGATTGAATTATTGAGCTGGGCTTGTTGGTGCAAGTAATCTCTGTAATCCCTGCTCCTGGGGGATGCTGAGGCTGGTGGACTGCTTGAATTTGGGAATTATGAGCTTTGAAGAGGAATAAAGTGGATTGGGTGTCCGTCACCAATATGGTGAGACCCTTGGAGTGGAGGACTATTAGACTGCTTAAGAAGGGCTGAACTGACTCAGGTCAGAAAAGTAAAGCTGGTTAAAGCTTCTGTGATGATCAGTATTCGAATCAGACCCAAGAATGGCTGCTGCACTTCCAGCATGGAAGAGCTCTATAGGGAGAGCCAGTCTAAGAAAAATTTTTTTGAATTGTTGAAGTGAGTGTCAAATTATAATCCTAATCACAAAAATGTACACAAGATACATTTTGAAGTTTAATTTGCATTATTAACATTTCTCCATAACAAGAGAACAATAATAAATCAAGCCCTGATTTATACCCTTTGCTGATTTCTGAGGTATAAGTGCTCACACTGAAAATATAACCAATGGCTCTTGGGGGCCAGTGTAAGCTGGCTCCAGCTCACCACTGCTTCCCCCTGATTGGAGGTCTTCACGTAGAGGCTGGAGTACTACTTACTGGGTATATGGGTACTGGGTATATGTAAGAGCAAGCAAAGTGGGACTTTTTACTGTTTTTTCTTTTGGAGTGCTTCTCAGCATTAAGACAATCAAGTGCCTTTGACTGAGTCTTGCCTTTGTTTGTAGGAAGGCCCATACCCTTTTGCTAATTACATCACCAAAGGTGTGAAGCCCTTGAGAGGTATGAAGCCCTTGGACCCTGAAGAAGTGTGTATACGCCCTGAGGCTAGCATTTTGCTTTGGGGGCACACTCGTTGGAAGAGTGTTGGTGTGAAGACTCTGGGTAGTCATTAAGCAGCACACTCTCCCCCACCCCCCTTGAAAACCCCAGATGTTCGTGCTTCTCTTTCTGGTAACTATGTATGCATAACTTTGGTCAGACAACTAGAAGCCTGTCTGTTACTGGTGGAACAGAGGAGGCATGAGTGAAGTTTGTGTTATTTGCTCTGTTTATATTTTCTCTGTTTGTAATTTCTACTTGTATTTGCTCTGAAGTTCAGGGTGTTAACTTTTCTCCCTGAACTAAGTGAATGATATATGTATGTTTAATTAAAGTGAGGTTGTAAACCCCTTAAAGTTACTTTCCTTAGAAAAGCAGACCAAAGAACCTGTGCTAGAAGCCCTCCTATGTGCTGGTGCTATTGGCCTTATACAGCTACAGCAGCAGCAAGTAGCATTATTGTTACAGTATATTGCAGTAAGGATTTTTTTTTTCAAGTTTACAATTCTGCGAGTCTATCATGTAGATGGGGTTCAATATTGAAGACTTCTTGGTGATAATAATTTTTGGCTTATGTTCCTACACTGAGTCCACTCCATAGGAGTATCTGAATTTGACTAATCTCTAGCTCTCCCTTAAAAGTTGCCCTTGGAAGCATGGGATATTGAACAGGCTTATTAAAATCCATTGAAAGAATAAAGACCATTCCCCTACCCCCTTTAGCAAAGAAAGAGTTATAGCCCACCTTCATGTGAATGCCGTTTCTACTCTCCTTCCCTAGCATGGAGACAGTTTCCACTAAAAAAAAAAAAAAGTAAAACATCGATGAGTGAACTCCCAGTATGTGAGTGGAATTGAGGACCTCACTGAAGAATAGTGTTGACATCTCACTCCTTGTCTGCTCACTGCCTCAATCTGATGAGGTTGCATTTTCTCAGTTTTTGCTCTTGCAGCTCCAAACCACTCTTATGGAACTTACAGGTCGCCGGAGCTTCCATCTTTGCTCAGGCTGTCCCCTCTATCTAATGTCACTTCTTCAGTTCACATTCCTCATCTCTACCATTACCTAGAAGTCCTATCCATCTCTTTGTGACTTCTCTTCCCGGAAAGACCATTTCTCCTTTGGTAGCCATGTTCTTCAGACCTATGGCATTAGTGGAAAGGGCTTCTTTCCTAGCAGCTCAAGCTCAGGTGGCCATCTGGCTGGTTCTACCAGGAAAGGAGAGTCTGGCCTGATTCTTCTTATCACAAGGACAGGTCATTTCTTCTACCTCCCTACATATATCATAGAAAATGGAAATAATTGTATTCATGATACAGACCCCACAGGTTTTTGGTAAGTTTGTAAACTTTAAAACATAATGTGAATATGATTTATCATTATGCATGGAAGAGGTGGCATTCTACTAGGGTTTCAAGGAATTGGACAAATAGAATTGAGGGCTAAGGATTTACACGCCAGTTACTAATACTCTATACTTCTCCTTAAGTTGAAACTATTGAATTTTTGTTTCTGCAATTCCAGCACCTAATATAATGCTTGGCACATAGTAAGTCAATCATCTAGCACTTATTAAGTGCCTTCTTTGTGCTCAGCACTGTGCCAAGTGCTGGAGATAAAAAGAACATTCCTACATTCAAGGAGTTCATAGTCTAAGCAGGGAGCAGACAAAAAGTACAAACAGTTATGTACAAATGAGGTGTAGATAAGATAGATTGGAAGTAATCTCAGAGATAAGGCACTAAAATTAAGGAGGAGTGAGAAAGACTTCTTGCAGAAGGTGGGACTTTGGCTGAGACTTGAAAGAATCCAGAGAAGCCAGAAGGGGGAGATAAGGAGGGAGAGTGTTGCAGGAATGGACCACAGTCAACGAAATGCTCCGAGGCAGAAGACTGGGTTTCCTGTACAAGAGATAACAAGGAGGTCTGTGTCCCTGGATTGGCCAGTATGTGGTGGGTGTGGGCCTGGTGTAGAGGTAGGAAGGGGTCAGGTTATGGCGGGGGAGGGAGGAGGCTTCGAAAGTGAAATTTTGATCCAGATCCAGATCCCCTGGAGCTGATTGAATAGAGGAATGAGATGGGAAGAAGATCAATCCGATAGCTGAGTAAAGACTAGAGTAGAATGGGGAGAGACCTGAGACTGAGAGGCCAACCAGTGGGCTATGGTGATGGTACAGGTGGGAAGAGAGAAGGGGGCATATTCAAGAGATAGAAGAAGTGTAGAAATGACAAGGCAATTGATTGGATATGAAGATGAGAGGGGGTGAAGAAGAAGAAGAAGAGGTGAGTTTAGAGCTGGGGTGACTAAGAGGACAGTAACAGTGAAGTTGGGAAAAGGGGAGCATTTGGAGGGAAAAAAAACAATGGGTTTGTTTTGGACATGTCAAATTTAAGATGTTGTAGTAGGAAGGCTGAATTTACAATCTCAAATATTATCATGTATATGTTTGAATGGTTTGAAATAGCAAGGTATGAGAGATTCTCTAAGTAGAATGCAACAAAACATTTATTTAGGCCCCACTGCAGCAGATCCACGAACCAGCCTCCCCATTCCAACATCTTGACAAAAAGACTCCAAGCCCAGAAAACCCGCCTCATAAGAGTAACCAAGAGGACACAGAAAAACAAAGATAGTATTTAGCCAAATCATATTTACTGGCCTCAAGTCCTTGCTCGCAGTCCTGGGTCTACACATGGGTCAGCTCTGCTTCGGCAGCTTCCTGCTTCCTATTCCGCTGTGGTTGTCTCTTTGCTCACTTTTCCTCACAGCCGAGCCTCTGGCATTCTCAAGCCCCTCCTCAACGACCAGAGACCATTGGTTCCTGAGTTGGCCCCTCTTAAGTCATTAATCTACACCCACACAGGTTTCACACCTGATAGGGCTTTGGGCCTGGGGCTTAGCACTTAACAGCTGAAAGTACTTTCACTCAAAGTAAACAAAAGCCAAACTCCTGAAGTGCTAAGGAGCCCATTGTTTTTTTTTTCTTTTTTTTTATTGGGTTTTTTTTTAAATTTTAATTTATTTTTAACATGTTTGGTTTTCAACATTGATTTTCACAGACGTTTGAATTACACATTTTCTCTCCATTTTCTCCCCCCCCACTCCAAGATGGCGTACACTCTGGTTGCCCTGTTCCCCAGTCTGCCCTCCCCTCCGTCACCCCATTCCCCTCCCATGCCCCTTTCCCTTCCTTTCTTGTAGGGCAAGATAAATCTCTATGCCCCATTGCCTGCGCATCTTATTTTCTAGTTGCATGAGAGAAAAAAAAAAACTTTTTT
>CM053626.1:209236228-209254478 GCA_028646595.1 Phalanger gymnotis
TGCCACTTTGTGGGTTCTGCAGCTGTAGAATTGGTTCAGAGCCATTTTTTTATAGGTTTTTGGAGGGACTTGGTGGGGAGCTCACGCCAGTCACTGCTTCCCAGCCGCCATCTTGGCTCTGCCCCTAAGGAGCCCATTCTAAGGAGCCCATTTTGCCTTACCAACACAGATGTCTATTAGACATCGAGTTCAAGATATCCAATATGCTGTTGAAGATGTGAGACTGAAGGTCAGGAGAGAGGATAGGGCTGGATGAGTAAACACTTAAATATTTTGTGAATTGAATTAAGAGAACAGTATGGATGAAGGTGCAGAGACAAGAGAGTGAATGGGTGTGTTTGGGAAATGTCCAAATGCATGTTTTAGACCAGTTTGGCTGAAGAATAGGATCTGCAAAAGGAAATAATAGTGAGAAATGAACTTGAAAAAAAGGGTTGGATGACAAGTCACAGATCTTTAATGACAGACTAAGGAGTCAGGACTTTATATGAGGCAATCAGGAGCCAAAAAAAAAAATCGAGATATTCCCAGTAGATAAGCCATCAAAGTACTCTGAGTTTCACCACATGCCCAACAAATAGGCAAAGATGATAAAATATAGAAATAACGATGTAGGAGCCATGGCAAGATAGACATACTAATATAGTATAAGTGTAGATGTGAATTGGCCCAACCATTCTACAGAACCATGTGGAACCAAACCCAGAGATACTACTCCTGTACATTTATCCCAAAGAGATCAAGATAAAGGTAAAGGTCCTCGGTTAATCAGTTAATCAGGTAATCGGTTAACATTCATTAAGCACTATGTGCTAGCACTGTGCTAGAGACTGGGGATACAGAGCCCAAAGTGAAATAATTCCTGCCCTCGAGTTGCTTACATTCTAATGAAAGAGACACTATGCACATAGATATATACAAAACAAATTCAAGGTCATCCTGAGGAAGAAGGGCAGAGGGGAGGTACTAGCAGCTGGGGGCATGGGGAAAGTTCTTCTGTAGTTGGTGGGATTTGAGCTGATTTTTGAAGACAAGCAGGAATTCCTAGAGACTGGTGTAAGGAGAGAGTGCATTCCGGGCTTGGGGAATAGCTAGTGCAAAGACAAGAATCAATCCAAAAGCAAAGGGCCACATCCAAGGTCCTAAAGGGCCACATGGGGCCTCAAGACCATAGGTTCCCTGCCTCTGGCTTATACCTACCTAATGTCTCCCCTAAAAAGGACTCAACAGGATTCCTGTGTCATTTTCTTATTGCTCCTATTTACAATTAATTGATTTTGTCCTGTAACTGCTTTTGTCTAGTAATTCCTTAAGTCGTGGTTCTTTGTCTCTGAATTTATGTCAGAAGTCAGCTGGCCTGTTAATGTGTTTTGGAAATCCAGCTCTCCTGCCTCAAGGAATTTAACTGACCTTGGGAAGTGTGTAAAAGCAAGGGAGTTGGGCCTGAAATCTTTATACCACCAAGCTATCCTCCAGGGATGTTTGGTTTGCTGTCCAAAAGTCTGCTTTTAACTCACACCTGGACTCAAACAACGAGCATTTCTTAGTCTCATGAGAGAAGGGAGCAAAGTTGCTAGATTTTTGCTCTTCCTGAGAAGGCTGTCATGCCAACACTGTTGCAGCCACTTCTCTAGGTTTTTTGTTTGTTTTGTTTTTGTTGGTTTTTTTTTTTTTGGAATGGGGAAGGCAGGGTAATTGGAGTTAAGTGACTTGTCCAAGGCTAGTAAGTGTGTCAAGTATCTGGGGTCACATTTGAACTCAGGTCCTGTAGTAGCGATTTAGATTTGAAGCTCTTTCCCACCCATTAATAGACCATCTAACCTACTTACATCACAGGAAGCCTAAGTCACTGTGACAGGAGGAGCTTCCTGACATGAAAAGGAAGTTATGTCACAGGAAATGCTGAGAGAGAGAAAGAGACAGACAGAGAGACAGAGAGAGACAGAGAGACAGAGAGAGAGACAGAGAGAGAGAGAGAGAGGGAGAGAGCACAGTTATAGCTGCTAATGGCCGCCGTCATGATTGTTAGACCTGAACAGACTGACTTAGCTGTACTCTGAGTTTGTTTTTGGGGAAGACCCCAGCAGGGGGTCAGAAAGGTTTTGGGATGGTGAGTTTCCATGTTGTGATATTGCATATTGAATGTTTTAGTGTTTTGATAGATTGAATAAATGGCTTATGGGATATGGTTCTCTGCTGTCTGAATAGATGGTTTACTTCTTTTACCTTCTATGTGGAGAGTCTCGTATACTTTGCAATACAGAACTACACAGACATATTGACAATTATCATCTACATTGTTATTGTTGCCTTACTGATACAGGTCCTCCTAACTCCAGGGCTGGTGCTCTACTCACTGCACCACCTAGCCGCCCCAGACATGTCTCTCGTAATCCTTGAGAAGTTCCAGCACATTTTGAGAGTGTGCAACCCCAACATTGATGGACGGTGGAAAATAGCCTTTGCAATCACAGCCATCAAGGGTGTGGGTTGAAAATGTACATGTTCATGTAGTACTGAGGCAAGCAGACACTGACCTCACCAAGAGGGCTGGTGAGCTCGCTGACCATGAGGTAGAACATGTGATCACCATCGTGCAGACACCCCGGCAATACAAGATTCCAGACTTGTTCCTTAATATAGCCAGGTTCTGGCTAATGGTCTGGACAATAAGCTGCATGAAGACCTGGAGTGACAAGATTCGGGCTTCAGCACTTCTGGGGTCTCCGGGTCTAAGGTTAGCACATCAAGAGTCCAGGCCACAGGGGTCAAACTGTGGGTGTGTCCAAGAAGAAATAAACAACTTCACTGGCCTTGTCTATTAAAAAATAGTTTATAACAACAACAACAACAACAAAAAAAAACTTCCAACCAGTCACGATGTCTTCTGTGCCTCAGCTTTGTAACCAATCATGTTGCCTTCAATCCCATGAGGTCAACTACCCTGTTCTGTTCTTTGTTTTGTATTCTCCAAACCTTATAAAAGGGGATCTGTCCTTTTGCATGGGGTATTTGGCATTAATGGAGACAATCCAATGACCCATTTATTAACAGGCGGTATGTCCCGGCTAATAAATATTATCTTGCGCAGAGATTTGCCTCAGTTTACCCTTTTGTTAAATTCCAGTTGCAACATCTACAACTTACAATCTTAGGGAGTTACTTTGAACATAGACACAAACTCAGCCATATTTTAGCTCAGGGTGTAGCCCAAATTAGATTAGAATGTAATTGGGCAATATTTAACAGTGGAACATATGTAACGTTAACGTGTTTTTATACTTCAAAGGATCTTCCTTTCTATTTGAGTTTTGACACCACTGCACTAGATTGTGCTGCCTTTTAGAGGTGGAACTTGAAACCGGATCATCCTGGTTCCAAGGCTAGCTCCTTCTATACTATATCAAGATTCCCTTTCTGATGTAAGTCAGTCCAGAGTCAATGAGCATTTAAAGAGCTTCACAACTTGGCCCCTCCTTCCTTCTCAGCTTTCTTACACTCTACTCTCTGCTACAAACTACAACCCAGTTGCTTGCTGTTCCTCCCAAAAAAGGGCCAGGGTCTCCCATTACATCCTGGAACATCTCCAGTCATCCTGATGAATATCAGGCCACTGGACCCAGATGGCTCTGGAGGACAAAGTGAGTCTGGTGACCTTGCACAACCCTCCTTCACTCAAATCAAGGTCAACTGCAAGTTATGTCATCACCTCCCTGATGTCATGGTCCTCTTCAAGACCAAAGGACAAACATAACAACCATATAGCTACTTGTTGCTTTTTTCATTGCCTGTCTGCCATGCTGAATAGTCTCCATTCTCACCTCCTCCTCCTTTTCTGGCTTCCTTCAAGATTCTGCTCAAATCTCACCTTGTGAGATTATCTTCCATTTCCAATGTATATATCTTGTATGTTGTATGTTGTCTCTCCCATTAGAATGGGAGCGCCTTGAGAACAGAGACTGTGTTTTTGTTTTTTCTTTTTTTTGTATCTCCAGTGCTTGGCATATAGTATTTAACATGTGCTCAGTTAGGCCTTATATCCTCTTACCCTGTGAACTCCTTTATTGCAGGCACTATCTTTTGCCTTTCTTTGTATCCCCAGAGTAATGTCCTGGCACATAGTACCATATTTCACTGCATAATAGGCACCACTGAATAATCAGCACACCTTGTTTTTTTCGGTCCAAAAATTGGTTTGTAACCTTTAATCATATGATTGTCGCATGGTATAATTCTGTTTGTTATACCACTTAAAAGGTAAACAGAGCAACAATGTATTCATCAGTGGGATACAGATATGCATTTATCTCTCGAGCCTTGAGCCTAGGATTATCAGTGCATGCACATTGTCAATATATTTCTGAAAGCCAACTTGCAGGGTTTAGAGCCCTGTAATACTAATGGTATTGTCAACCCAATGAAGAGCTGTAGGTAGGCTTGAAGCAGCCATGAGTGAGTCACGTGATATGGTAAGACTAGCAACTTTCCTAGCTAGGTAAACTGTACAGTTCATCTGCCAGGGATACAGTTTAGTCATAAATAATTTTTAAGCAAAACCAGCACAATTAAAAAAAAAACTTCACATAATAGTCACACTTCACTTTTTGGCAAAAAGCACAAAATCTGCAAGAATTGTGTGGTGAAATACAATACATTCTCAGTAAGTGCGAGTTGACTGACTGACCCCCATCTAAAAGGCTCTTCCTCACCACATGGTTAGCAGACCCAAACCAACTACAGAATGTGTACACATGCTCCAAAGTCTCTCTAAGACACTACTGAGTGGAGTGCTGAAATAGTGAAGCCCCCTCAGTGTGGGACAAGATCTTATCTCTCCTACCATCCACCCCCACCCTGCACCCCTTCTATATTTTTAGAAACTGCTCTGCTGAGAAAGTAGAGATAAGAAATTACATCAGTAGACAGACATCTGCAAGGTCCTGTTTATCTAGGTTTTACTCCCTTTTTTGCTGAACACCAGTCTCTGGTCTCATGCCTGTCTTTTTGTTCCTTGTTCTCTGTTGCTGGGAGAAGATTCTGCATTTAGAATGTGAACTCCAAACCCAGTCAATGGGAAGAGGAGCCAGTAGGAGGTGGGGAAACTCTGTGTTAGGGTCTATATAACTTGCTTTGAGTTATGTACAACACACACATGCACACACACACACACACACACACGCACACGTGCTGGCATCATCTTGGGCCATGCTGGAGTATGTGTCCTTTCTCATGAGAAAGTAATAAACTCCTTTTTGCTTTATATGTCATCTTGACTCTCCCAGGGGCAGGTATTCCAGCTTCTTCTGCATGGGGAAATTGAGTCAGCGGCACACTGTGCATGTACCAATCTCCAGTTAGACCTAGATTATTCTCCTTTACAGTCTTTGTTTTCCTACAAGGCTCAGCTTAGGCTCCACCATCTTTGTGAAGACTTCTCCAAACACACTGATTTTAGAGTTCTCTCCCTTTTTAGATTATCGTAACTTCTTATGTTTTACCAGCAGTTAAGTGGTCTCGTAGGCAGAGAATTGGACTTGGAGTTAGAAAGACTCGAGTTCAAATCTACCTTCAGATATTTACTAGCTGTGTGAACTTGGGCAAGAGTTAAGGAGAGCTGGTTGTTCATTGAAGTTAACAGCCATGTGCTTCAGCACCCACTGGGATTTTTTTTGGGGGGGGAGGGGTGGCAGGACAGAACTAATTTATTTAGTGCACGGAAGCAGACACACATGGTATACAAAGACAAGAGATGAAATTGTAACTTATTTATAATTTTATAAATTATCAGAGATCTACCCACCTTGATTTCCACCTGCCTCCCTTATCTAGTAGCTCTCCAAGCTGCTCTTCCCTTCCACACCTGATGTTTAATGGAATTCCTATCTCACCCAACCCAACCCCACCTCCACTTCCTCATAGGAATCTCTAATCTTTAGGGAAATGAGAATTAGCTTCTCCTTCAGAAAGCTGGGGGACCAATTTCCTTTGTTGGTCTCTCATAGCTCTCTACAATTTTGTACTAACTTGACTTTCCAGTCTTACAGCATCTCCCCCCATACACCCCCTCTCCCTTGCTGTGGGTGCTGTAGGCAGGGGGTGCCAGGTATACAGGTAGTGTTACTACCGCTCATTCCTGACTCATTCCCTTGCTTTCTGCAGTCTGGAGTAGGCTGTCATATGATTAACTGATTAACCAGCTTGGGGATAGTGTGCTATTTAATTTGGCTATCAAGTGATACTATCCTCAGGTCACCAAACCACTCTCTAGCTACATGAGAGTAGAGTCGGTGTATGGAGACTTTTCCTAATAGCTGTGGTTTTCCCTCTCTGCTCACTGAATGACATACCAACTCTACAGAGGGGACCTCCTCCAACCTCCCTTGAACTCTCCTGAGCCCTGGGCCGTTGCAGCTGGGTGCTTCTGGGTATTTTCACCTTCCTTTAAAGCTCAACTGAAGCGCCACCTCCTTCAGTAAACCTTAATTCCCCAAGGTTAGTGAGAACTTCCGTCCTTAGATGTTAACATAGCATTAGGTGCTGTAATTTGAAATGCACTCATTGCATAATTTGGGCATTATAATATTATCACGAGAGGAAGTATTGCAGAGTCATTTGGGACCTGGCATAGGATTCAGGAAGATGGGGGTTCAAATTACGCTTCGGCCACATCCTGGCTGTGGGACCCAGGACAATTCACTTAACCTCTCAGTGCCCCAAGAAGCCCTAAATGGAAGAGCAGGTTCCTTAGTGGAGGAAGGTCCTCACTGGGATGACCTCCAAAGATGAAAACAGGTCTGGTTTCAAACATAACAGTGAGACAGTTACAGTGGTGCATGTAACACCAACAATATCTAGCATTTATATAATATATAGTATAATGTAAGTATATAAAGTATTATGTGCCAGATGTTTTATTATTTTAACTGATTTTATTATTATATTAACTTATTTGATTTTTACAACCCTGGGAGATAAGTGCTACCCCCACCCCCGTTATTACCCCCATTTCACAGCTGAGTAGACTGAGAAAGGGGGCAGCTAGGTGGTGAAGCAGACAGAATGCTGGCCTAGAACCAAGAAGACTCATCTTCCTGAGTTCAAATGTGACCACACTTCCTAGTTGTGTGACCCTGGGCAAGTCACTTAACCCAATTTGCCTCAGTTTCCTTATCTGTAAATGAGCTGAAGGAGATTACAGTATCTTTGCCAAGAAAACTCCAAATGGGGTCATGAATGGTTGGACACAACTGAAAAAGGACTGAACAGCAGCAAACTGGGGCAGCCAGAGGTTTAAGTGCCTTGTCCAGGATCATACAGCCAGTAACTGTCTGAGGTTGAATCTGAACTCAGATCTTCCCCTCTTGGATATGCTGGGTTACACTTGGGGCACTGCTCTTGTGTAAGTAGCCTGCATTGACTTAGGTAAGCCTGTAGAGAGACAGGGGTCACTAATCAGCAAGGGAGTGTAGTTTGTAAATATATCCACGAGGTGGTGCTCTACTCCAGCCACCAGCCCCATGGGTCCCATTTGCCTTAGAACATGTGGAAAAGTTCTCTGAACCTAAACAGGTCTATTTAGCCAGGCCTTGTGGCTTCCAAGGGAAACCCCTCCCTAGCTCACCAAGAGTTGATCTAGATTTATGATTTCATTGCAAAGGCGATCCCTGAGGAAGAAACCCCCTATAACAGGGCAGATCACCTACTGTTCTGCAATTTACAATCTCTTTGTTGCTCAGTTGGGTCTGACTGTTCACAACCCCATTTGGGGTTTTCTTGGCAAAGATACCAGAGTGGTTTGCCATTTCCTTCTCCAGCTCATTTTACAGGTGAGGCAACTGAGGCAAATTGGGTTAAGTGACTTGCCCAGGGTCACACAGCTAGGAAGTGTGGTCACATTTGAACTGAGGAAGATGAGTCTTCCTGACTCTAGGCCAGCACTCTATCCACTTTATCACCTCTCTGCCCTCAAATTATGTGCTTACAGAGTCCCTAAGAAATTAAATGACATATCTAGTCATACAACCAGTATATGTGGGAAGTGGGACTTGAACCCAGGTTATCCTGACTGAGGATATGCCACCCTGCCTTGCTTGGGAAAAATAAATTTGAGACTGGAGCAATCCATTGTCTGGAACACTTCTCCCAGTCATCTTCAAAGTTCCTCCCTTACTTTCCCACTCCTTTGGGTTACTTGGGAAAAGTTCCATGCCATCTAGGCCACTGCCTGTCAAGGTCCCCTCTTGGGGTACAGTACACACCACATAAATTGTGAAGGCAAAGACTCAGCGCTGGAGACCTCCCTGCGGCAATGTTTTGAATGACAAATTCTTTAAGAAATGTAGTTAAATCCCCACCCCCACCCCCACTTATGCCAGGGCTAAGAAAGGGGGGAGGAGAAGGGACAATATTTCCCAAAATGCCCAGTTAGCATTCCAAGCATTTGGCCGAGACCCAGCCCAAGCTGCGGACTGTTACTATTGGAAAACTATTCTGAAAGGAGGGCCAGAGGTCTGCTGATTAGTCTTGGAGGTTTTCCCAAACTGCCCTGATTCTCTCCCTGATCCAGGCTCAGGTCTCCACATGTTGGTTCCCAATGGGCTGCTCTGGCTTCGGATTGAATCCAGCTCTCCTGTCGCGGCTCCTGCTCTGCAGATTAGGATGCAGTCCTAGCGGTCTCATTGGGGAGTGGGGGGGGGCGGGGTTGGGACATTCTAGCCCTACCTACCCCGCTTTTCCTAGCTCTCGTCTATACCTTAATGGCCTCTAGAAAGTCTATCTCGGGCTAGGGATGGCTGAAGCACTGCAGTACCGATTCCAAGAGATGGCCCGTCAGCATTCCTCCCCGCCCCCAAGCTTCGCCCGACAGCAGCCACGCGCACCCGTGTCCCAACCCGGCAAGGAAATTTCAAGGGTAAATCGACAGCGGAGGCACGCATCCGACCAGATGCGTCCGTGTACAGCTGAATCGCTTCTTTGTCCCCTTGCAAGGCCACCTTCCCAAAGCAAGGGCATGCTCCCTGGTACTCCCTGAGCATCAGGAAGATGGTGATGGAGACCAGGTTTCTGGGGTGAAGGTGGGGGTGGGGGAAAGGGGTGATCCTTAGCAATGTCCCATCCGTTCTCTTTCTATTCTTCTCTCCCCTCCCCCATCATCATCCAGGAGGCCCTAGGATAACTGATAATTGGGGAACAGATAGAAGATCTTGACAAGACTCCATCGCCAGTGAGGGGAAGGGGAAGGGAGGAATAAGAAATCCCCTCTCTATTGGAGAGGTGAAGAGCGGTTCTCTCTCACAACCTCGGTTTTTCTTCCGTAGAAAAGACTGCCAGGGATGAATATTCTCTCAACTAATAGAGCTCCTGCTGTCTTGACTTACTCCTTAGAACAGGGCTTCTTAACTTGGTGTTTATGCATAGATTTCAGGGGCTCCCTCAGGTTGGGTGTGAAATATATATATATATACATATGTATACACACATATATACATATGTATATATATAATTTCTTCTTCAAAAATTTTTATTTTTAATATTCATTTTAAAAAAAATTTAATTCCAAATTCTCTCTCCTTCTAGTCCTTCCCCCACCTATTAAGAAAACAAGCAATATGACACTATTATATATGTGAAGTCATGCAAAATATATTTCCATATTAGCCATGTTGCAAAAAAAAAGGCAAGAAAAAGAAAGTGAAAAACAACATGCTTCAATGTACCATAAGATTTCATTAGTTCTCTCTCTGGGCATGTCTCTCTTAGGATCATGAGATTTAGAACAGGAATGAATTAGAGATCAGCTAATCCAAAGCCTGTCATTTGGCAAACCACTCCAGATCTTTGCCAAGAAAACCCCAAATGGGGTCATGAAGAATCAGACATGACTGAGAAATAACTGAAACAACAAATGGTCTGAGTTAGTGATAAAAACTTCTTTAGTGGCATCTCAAGCAATAAATAATCTCCCAATTATGTTATAAATATATTTTTCCTCCGTGCCAACAATCATGGGCATGTTTGAAGTATTACAGGTTTGGTTTTGCAACAATTCAAAGCCATCATGATCACACAAAAACAATTTTGGTGTTTATACAATGATTATATCAAACTCTGAGCTTCTGACTAAGCACATGTTCTTGAAGTTTCTGAACCTTTCATCAAACTGTTTCCAAACTCCCACAGGAGATTAAAGTTCTCTCTCCAACTGATTCCCAATTGATATTCAGATACATGTGCATATGCTCATTTGAACTCCATACACTGCACCCGAGTAACTCCCTATTCCCCTCCGTTACCCTGTAATCAGCTCAGTAATTAAGATGTAATGAATGTTTGCCTGCTTGAAGTATAAATATCAGATTGTGTGAAAACCATGATTTCTGAGTACTGTATCACCAGCTGTCTGGAAACCATCATGGATCATCACAAACATTATGCAGAAACAAACCTTTTATTTCTTTCCATTGCTGTATTAAGGCTGTTTTCCTATTTTAACTTTTCCCCCACTTATATTTCTAGTCTTCTATCTGGCCGTAGAAAGACCAGTGGTTTCCTGATGCGGCTTTCTTAACTCTTCCCCTGACAACCTGATTGGTCCCAGCTTCCCTGAAGCAGCTTCATGATCTGGGGCACAAAAAGTCCCCACCTCATGTAGACTTTGTAGTGGCTATACCCCGAGGACTGACTGACCAGACGGGTTTTTAGACGGAAATGTTAGATTCCAGGTTCAGGGAAATCAAATGCCACTGTATCCCCATCCTTTTTGTGTCTGGGAAAAGTAAACCTCATCCTTTGTTAAATGCTTAGTGGCTTACAAGTACCTTATTCCTTCCCAGCATTGAACCTGAATTAAGAGGGTGCTGGCTTTGGGGTTTGGCCTACATACAGCACAGGCTGATTTCCATTCATTCAATAGAGTTTCTGTGTGAGTGTAACCAGTGAAGACAGTCTTTCCTTACAAAGGTTAGTTTATATGTAAACATTGTTAAAAATGAAGCAACACCTGCTATTTGACTTTAAGTACATTTATGATTCAATACAGTGCTTGTCATTAGCCAGTAGAAAAATAAATATTTTACAAAATAACTAACCATTCATTTTTGTCGATTGGTTAGATAGCTTAAAATAATGAATTTTCATCTCTCAGCAAGACAGCTTATACGATTCTTTCATTTCTACTTTGTATTTGTGTATTTTCACTTTATTCTTGTTTTAAATTAAAATATAGAAGTATAGATGTGAAACTGGATTTAAGACTAAGTAAAAATTTGCAATATTTGGCTCAACACCAAACATAATAAAAGAGTTCAACTTTGAAATTAAGCTTGTATATGACTATTATATCATGTTAAACATCTCCCAAGTTATAAACTATTTTCATTAAAATGTTATTTATACTCAACAAAATTTGTAACATAAAGATATTGACTATGAAGTCTTGCTGATAACAGTAAACATGAGGTGTTGCTGGATTATTCTTTTAATTTTTACAGAAAGCCCATATAAAATATTCATAATTAATTTATAATTAGAATTTTATAATTTCATATTTAGAGTTTTCATAATCAGGTATAGAACAACATTTTATATATTATTATTATGATTATATAAAATTTATTTTGGAGCTTTTAGGTGTAAAAGTTATTACTGTAATTTTAAGCATTTAATGAAGAAATCTAAAAGAATATTATGAGTAGTACATTAAATTATCCTAGGGTTCACAAAAACATTTGTCTAAGAAACTTTTTTCTAAAATATGTAGAATTATAAAGGAAACCAATTATATTAATGTGTAGTTAATATGAAAATTAGTTTTAATATTGTTAATATCAAATGCAATATTCTCTTCTCTGTTAAAAGGCCATCCTGAAAGAAACCCCTCCCTGTAGAGAACCCTAGGGATATCATTGCATTCTTGCTCTTAAGCCACTTTACTCTCAACTGGGGTGGGCTGGGATCCATCCTGGGATTCTAAGCTGTGTTTGTCCTGCAAAGAGAAACCAACTTGGACTAGTCAGGGCTACTGAAAGTGACTCAAGTGTCCTTGCCCCCTCTTTAAGATTTGGATCAATTTGGATCATGAAGGGTAAAAACAACCAGAGTGAATGAGGTTCGAAGCCAGGTTGTCTGGAAAGAATTTAAGGAGCAGAGGTTCTCTTAGTCAAGGGAGCAAAAGCAGCAGACTAGTCCTTAGGAGCACTAGCAGTTTGAGAAAAGACAGGGGCTTGCTCTTGTACACAAGTTTGGGGCACTCAGCTACAGATGGGGGTATGCCCCTGCTCCTACATGGGCACTTAACTACAGGGAAGGTTGTCAGGAAAGAGAAAGCAGGTGTGTAAGGGGAGACAGGAAAGGGGAAGCAGGTGTGTCGGGTACCTTACAAAACAGTTCAGGGATGTGGTTACAAAACAGGGAACTTAACTTGCAACTTTCAAGGATATGGGCACAAACCATAGGGGTTAGTTGCATACGCAGAAAAGAACAAGGGTTTCTTGTCAAGGGTTTATTGTCTATATCTTGTCAAGATATAGCCCCCTGTTACTGGGCAGATTTAGTTTTAGGCAAGGCTCTCTTTGTTGCCTGGTAAAAGTCAGCCTCATCAGCTGAACCCTCATGACCAGGCCTTGATCCTCATGACACCCCACCTTTTTCCTCCTGAATGTACTCTGTAAGTTTTCTTACAAAAATGATTGAACACCAACAAATCACTCTGTTATTAATTTTCCTGACATCAAGCCTGAACTTGCCTCTCACCCGGAGTTTTACAGTAGCCAGTTTCAACTGGTGTCCCTACCTCAGGTCTCTCCTGGTTCCAATCCAACCTCCCCATGGCTTCTGAAGGAATTTTCTGAAAACTCAGATCTTACCACGTTACATCTCTGTTTGATAAACTCCGTTTTCTCTATTGTTTCTGTTGTTCAGTTGTGTCTTACTCTTCATGACCCTATTTGAGGTTTTCTTGGCAAAGGTATTAAAGTAGTTTTCTATTTCCTTCTCCAGCTCATTTTACAGATGAGGAAACTGAGGCAAACAGAGTTAAGTGACTTGCCCAAGGTGAAATAAGTGTCTGAGGCCGGATTTGAACTTAGGTCTTCATGACTCCAGGACTAGTGCTGTATCCACTTGCCTCCTTGATGACCTCTCTGCTTCTAGCATCAAATATAAACTCCTCTATTTGACATTTAAAACTCTTCACAGTCTTACCCCAAACCTACCTTTCCAGCCTCATTATACATTAATCCCCTTTTCTAACTCTATCATTCAACCAAATGGTCTTCTTGCCACATAAGACATGGCCCTACCATCCATATGCTTTTATATCAGGGGTCTTCCATGCCTGGAATGCAATCCAACCTCTTAGAAGGTTTGAATTAATTTCCCTCACTTCTCAGCTCAAGCATCACCTTCTACATGAAGGCTTTCCTGATCCTACCCGTTGTTAACTCCCTCCCTCCCCAAAGTGTCTTGTATTAATTATATCTGTATTATATAATGTGTGTACATATATGTATGTGCATGTATATGTGTGTGCACACACATATACATACATTTATTTTTTGCATATACTTATATTTATATAGCACTCATTTTGGGCTACTTTCCTGACTTGCTCTCACAATTGTGGTTTTGGGTGTCCAGAGAGAAGCTGCTGCCTCAGAATTCAAGGATACACTGTGGGTACCCATTCCAGAAATTATAACTTGTGAGCCCCACCCTGGTGTGCTTTTCATTAATAGTCAAGACATCAGATACAATTAGCTCTAAGCAAAGACATTTAATATGGTGGCATGGTAAGAACAGTAGCTATAACCCCTGACCCCCCTAACACCACCCCATAAACCTGGGCCATACCTTCCCATTCCATACTCAACATTCTCCGAAAGAGTGGGTACAAACCTAGACCCAGCACTTCAATGCCTTATTATCTTTGTTATCTAGTCTTTGCTGATTGTGATTGTCAGTTTTGGGGGAAGGAGGAGACTTTGATGGTAGTAAAGCCCACATGTTCCACATGTAACCAAAGCTATTTACTACTATGGTATTAGAGCGACTAGAAGTTCTTTTTCTTCTAATGGAGTCCTCACCAAGCTCCCCAATGGATTCAGTGTATCTTGTAGGCAACTCAACCCTTTTTTTTTAATTAAGATTTTTTATTTTTAGTTTACAACACTCAGTTCCACATGTTTTTGAGTTCCAAATTTTCTTCCCCTTCCTCCCTTTCCCCCTCCCCCCCAAGACAGCATGGAATCCAATATATCTTCTATGTATATCTTCGCATTAAACTTATTTACACAATAGATAAGTTATAAAGAAGAATTATGACCAATGGAAAGAATCATGAGAAAGAAAAGAAAAAGAAAAAAAAAAGCAGATAGTTTGCCTCAATCTGCATTTAGACTCCATAGTTCTTTCTCTGGATGTAGATAGCCCTTTCCATCATGAGTCCTTTGGCGTTGTCTTTGAACCTTGTATTGCTGAGAAGAGCCAAGTCTATCAAAGTTAGTATACAGAATCAGTATATCTGTGCTTGTGTACAATGTTCCCTTGGTTCTGCTCCTCTCACTCAGCATTATATCATTTAGGTCTTTCCAGGTTATTATGAAGTCCGCATCTTCCCCATTTCTTATAGCACAATAGCATTCCATTACACTCATACCACAACTTGTTTAGCCATTCCTCAATGGATGGGCATCCCTTTGATTTCCAATTCTTTGCTACTACAAAAAGAGCTGCTATTAATATTTTTGTAATACAGTCCCTTTCCCACTTGTATGATCTCTTTGAGATACAGCCCTAGAAGTAATATTGCTAGGTCAAAGGGCATGCACATTTTTATAGCCCTTTGGGCATAGTTCCAAATGGGCAACTTAACTCTTAGTTGTCAAGGAGCTGGTAGGCCTGCAAGATTCTCTCTCTGTCTCTCTGTCTCTGTCTCTGTCTCTGTCTCTCTCAATATTTTATTTTTCCCCAATTACTTGGAAAAAAACAATTTTTAACATTAGTTTTTTTTTAATTTGAGTTCCAAATTCTCTCCCTTCTTCTTTCCTCTTTTCTCCTTCAAGAGGACTCACTCTTTTGAAACTGCTTCCTCTTCAGAGTAACTGCTGTGTCTGTCTGCAGAATATATTTCTGCTCCATCAACTATGCCTTGAACTCCCTTGAACTGATTCTCCAAGTGCTGAATGGGGTGTCTAAGTGGTTCCATGGCTAAACGCCATAGCCAGAAGACAAACAAATCCCTTCCTTCTCCCCACTGCAGGAGTCTCCTCCATAGGAGCTTGCTCATCTGAGTTCACACTTGGAAGCAATAGTGTCAAATTTGAATAGAAACTGCGTCACAAATCCATACATAAGATCTCTATAGGCCACATAATAACTTAGTTTTAAAATGTAATGCTATCTGTACCTTATCGTAGTTTTACTTATCTAATATTTTAATTTGATTATAATAACATTTTACATTACCAATTATATTTTAATGGGATCTTAATTTTTATTTTATTTCTTTTTTTTGGTGAGTAGTATTTTATTTTTTTCCAATTACATGTATGGACAATTTTCAATCTTCATTTTTTATAAGATTTTGAGTTCCAAATCTTTCCCCTCTCTCCCTTCCCCCTTCCTCCTTCCTCCTCCTCAGGGCGGCAAGCAATCTGAAACAGGTTATACATGTACAATCATGTAAAGCTTGGCTCCACATTAGTCATGTTATGAAGGAAGAAACAGAACAAAAGGAAGAAACAGAATAAAACCATGAAAACGAAAAAACAAAGAAAGTTAAAATAGTCTGCTTCAATCTGCATTCAGACTCCATCAGTTCTTTTTCTGGATGTGGAGAGCATTTTCCATCACGAGTGTTTTGGAATTGTCTCAGATCATTTGATTGCTGAGAAGAGCTAAGTCAATCCCAGTTACCAATTACATTTTAATCTTATTGGGGTGCTAGCTCTCAGTACCTCTAGTGAGGGTCTCAGGCCAGCTGAGACCCTTGATCATCACACGGAATGAAGGGGCAGGAACCAAAGATGAAAGCAACTACATTTATTGTTACAGCAAGCAGGATTTTTATGCAGTACTAGCCTTTGTTTCCAGGTGCAAGCAAGCTCGTGCATGATCCTCTAAGCCTATCAGGATCTCCAGGGCCATGCATCACAGCTCGTGGACAGCTCATGTCCAGTGCTTATTTGGAAGGGGGCATGTGCTGTTCACAGCCAGCCTTATCAGAGGAGGAGGACCCAAGCTGGACTGTGTAGCCCCAGATAATTCCTCTTTCCCACGGGACTGTCTGTAGGCCTCAACTCCCCAGCTCATCAGGCTCTCAAGAGCACCTTACATTGGGGCATCTAGGGATGTTGCAGAACAGGTATTTGACATCTCCCCTTTGCAGAGTTTAACAATTTAAAGCCTGCCCCTGGAGGCTCATTCAAATTAGGATGTTTGCACTTAGTAAAGGGATCAATACACATACAGTCATACAGTACAATAACATATTGATTCTGTTATCTTTTCTGCTTTCTGTGACTAGCCAACTATGTGTGGGGAGGAGGACCCTTGGAATAGAAACTTCTTTTTTTTCCTGTATGTATTTTTGTTTAATATTTTAGTTTTCAACATTGATTTCCACCAGATTTTGAGTTACGAATTTTCTCCCCATTTCTACCCTCCCCCCTTTCCAAGATGGCATATATTCTGATTGCCTCATTCCCTAGTCAGCCCTCCCCTCTTTCACCCCATTTGCGCCCCCATCCCCTTTCTCCTTACTTTCTTGCAGGGCAGGATAGATTTCTATGCCCCATTGCTCGTATATCTTGATTCCCAGCTGCATGCAAATTTTTTTTTAAATTTTTTTAAGCATCTGCTTTTAAAACTTTGAGTTCCAAATTCTCCCCCTTCTTCCCTTCCCACTCACCCTCCCTAGGAAGACAAGCAATTCAACATAGATCACACAAACATCATCATGCAAAACACTTCCACAATGCTCATGTTGTGAAAGGCTAACTATATTTCCTTCCTATCCAGTCCACCTTTATTCAATTTTCTCCTGTCCCTTTTCAAATGTGTTGGCCTTTGATTACCTCCTCCTTCTATCTGCCCTCCCTTCTATCATCCCCCCTTTTTATCCCCTTCCCCTTACTTTCCTGTGGAGTAAAATACCCAATTGAGTGTGTATGTTATTCCCTCCTCAAGTTGAATCCAATGAAAGCAAGATTCATTCATTCTCCCTCACCTGCCCCCTTTTCCCTTCCAACAGAACTGTTTTTTCTTGCCACTTTTATGTGAGATAATTTACCCCTTTCTATCTCTCCCTTTTTCCTTCTCTCAATATATTCCTCTGTCACCTCTTATATTTATTTCATTTTTTTAGATATCATCCCTTCATATTCAACTCATCCTGTGCCCTCTGTCTATATTCCCTTCAACTCCCCTAATACTGAGAAAGGTCTCCTGAATTACACACATCATCTTTCCATGTAGGAACGTAAACATAACAGTTCAACTTTAGTAAGGCCCTTATGAATTCTCTTTCTTGGTTACGTTTTCATGCTTCTCTTGATTCTTGTATTTGAAAGTCAAATTTTCTATTCAGCTCAGATCTTTTCATTGAGAAAGCTTGAAAGTCCTCGATTTTATTGAAAATCCATAGTTTGACTTGGAGCATGATACTCAGTTTTGCTGGGTAGGTGATTCTTGGTTTTAATGCTAGCTCCTTTGACCTCTGGAATATAATATTCGAAGCCCTTTGATCCCTTAATGTAGAAGCTGCTAGATCTTGTGTTATTCTGATTGTGTTTTCACAATACTCAAATTGTTTCTTTCTGGCTGCTTGCAGTATTTTCTCCTTGATCTGGGAGCTCTGGAATTTGGCGACAATATTCCTAGGAGTTTCTTTTTGGGATCTTTCTCGAGAGGCGATTGGTGGATTCTTTCAATTTCTATTTTACCCTCTGGTTCTAGAATATCAGGGCAATTTTCCTTGATAATTTCTTGAAAGATGATATCTAGGCTCTTTTTTTGATCATGGCTTTCAGGTAGTCCAGTAATTTTTAAATTATCTCTCCTGGATCTGTTCTCCATGCCAGTGGTTTTTCCAGCAAGGTATTTCACATTGTCTTCCATTTTTTCATTCCTTTGGTTCTGTTTTATAATATCTTGGTTTTTCATAAAGTCACTAGCTTCCACTTGCTCCAATCTAATTTTTAAGGTGGTGTTTTCTTCAGTGGTCTTTTGGACCTCCTTTTCCATTTAGCTAATT
>CM053626.1:209254978-209311969 GCA_028646595.1 Phalanger gymnotis
TTTTTGTCAGGATATGACTGCTTGTAGAGTAGAGAGTACTTTGTCCCAAGCTGTAGGGTTCAAGCACTGCTGTTTTCAGTGCTTCTTCTACTCCACCATCACCCCAGGCTCTGTCACAGCAGTGTTCCTCCTCCCCCAAGAACCACCAACCAGGACCACAATTCAGATCCAAGCAGGGCACAGCAAGAGAATCTGCCTTTGTGCCCACAAAGTGCTTCTTGCATTCCCGCTCTGATCTGCTGCTATATTCCTCCCACTGTGTGAGCCAGGGACTCGGAAAGCCGCTGACACTGGTGCTACTACTACTGCTGCATGACCTCCTCCACCCCCAGAGCTGGCTGCTGGACTGCTCTGAACTGGATCCCGCAGTTTCCCCCTAATCTGGTCTGTGGCGTTTGTGGGTTGAGAAGTCTGGTAACTGCCACAGCTCACTGTTTCATGGCCCTGAGGCCTCTACCAGCTGGCTGACTCTGGGTCTGGTCTGTCCCAGCATGGCCATACTGGGCTGCCCTCCGCTCTCAGCACTGTGCAATAGACCCTTCCCGGCGACCATCCAGGCTCTCCTGGGCTGGAGATATGTTTTCCTCTGCTATTTCATGGGTTCCGCAGCTCTAGAATTTGTTCAGAGTCATTTTTTACAGGTGTTTGGAGGGATTTGGCGGGAAGCTTAAGCAAGTCCCTGCTTTCCTGCTGCCATCTTAGGAATAGAAACTTCTTGAAGGAAGGGACAATTTCCTTTTGGTCTTTGTATCCACAATGGCTAGTACTGTGTAGTAATTGCTTAAGAAATACTTGTTGATTTAGCGATCTATGCCTTTAACCAAGTCATTGACAAAACTGTTAAACAACATAGGTCCAAATACAGATCCCTGGGCCAGCCATTCTACTGGTTATCTATAGCTAAGCTGACCTTGAATCAATAGCAACTTTTCTTTGGGGCTAGCTATTATAATTCATATTTCTGCATCTTTTCTGCAAGAATAACATTAAATACTTTACCCAACATTTTGCTAGAACCTGCAGGGGTGGGGAACCTGCAGCTCCGAGGCCATGGCAGGTTCCCCACCCCTTAGTCTCATACCTATACTATTCTCCTGATTTCCTGAGACTTCTAGGTGGCACCATAGTGCACCTGACCTGGCATCAAGAAGCCCTGAATTCAAATTTGGTCACAGACACTTACTAGCTGCGTAACCTTGGACCCTAGGCAAGTCACTGAACTGCCGCCTGCTACTCAATTGTAAAATAAGGATAATAATAGTAGGGCTGTTGTGAGGATCAAATGTGACAAAGTTTGTAAAGCATCTGACACATAGTAAGTGCATATTTCCTTCCTGCCAGTTTCTATAAGTTTAAAAAAAAGAAATAAATTTAGCCTGGTATGACCTGTTCATTTTTTTTTTATTGTGAACTTAACAATCATCAAAACAAACATTTCAAAATATAAAGAAAAAAGCCATTGTGTATATGTATGAATGAATGCAAAAACATTTTAAGCCATAATTACTATGTGCCAAGCACTTTGGTAAGTACTAGGAATACACAGACAAAAGTAACGGCAAGAATTATACCCAATGAGTTCTAAAACTTTTGACCCAGTAATACCACTATTTGGTCTGTTTCCCGTGGTGACCAGGGAAAAAGGAAAAGATCCTATGTGTTCTGAAATAGTTAAAGCAGCTCTTTTTGTGGTGGCAAAGAACTGGAAAGTGAGGGGATGCCCATCAATAGGGGAATGGCTGAACAAGTTGTGGTATACGATTGTGCTGGAGTACTATTGTGCTGTAAGAAATGATGAGCAGGTTGGTTTTGGAAAAGCATGGAAAGACTTGTATGAAATGATGCAGAGTGAAATGAGCAGAACCAAGAGAACATTGTATATAGTAACAGCAGTACTGTTCAAAGAGTAAATGTGAATGACTAAGCTATTGAGTAATATGAACTTTCAAATCAACTATAAAGAACTCATGAAGGAAAATGCTATCCATCTCTAGAGAAAGAACTGCTATATGGAAGTATGTATTTTATAGTTACACACACACGCACACACACACACGTATATATCTGTATCAAATGTTGGCTGTCTCTAAAGTAGGATTCAAAGGAAGAGAGGGAGACAACTTGGAAATCAAAATGTAATAAAGTAAATAAATATATATAAAAAACATCATGATAGTTTCTATCTCATAAAGGTACATAGTGTAGGGTGAGGGATAGTTGGAATTGGCCTGAAGTGGTGGACCATGTGGGACTCTCAGCAATCAGGACATCTGGGCCTTAGGATGGGAGTTCTGGTGTCGAAAGGGTTTAAGTACTCCAGGGTATGGTCTCTAGTAAAGGATGAGAGGGAAGGTAGCTGACGAGATGCCTAGAGAGTACATTGGATGTGTAAGAAACTATGAGCTTTTGTTATATACAGTTGTTTTTTAAAAGAAATACGTAGCCTTCTCTGAGCTCCAGCCCCGTGACTGGCAACATGGCTAAACGCACCAAGAAGGTCGGAATTATTGGTAAAGATGGAACATGTTATGGTGCATCCCTCGGAAAAATGGTGAAGAAAATTGAAATTAGCCAGCATGCTGAGTATACCTGCTCCTTCTGTGGCAAGACCAAAGTGAAGAGACAAGCTGTGGGTATCTGACATTGTGGATCCTGTATGAAAACTGTAGCTGGTGGTGCATGGACCTACAATACCACCTCTGCAGTCACAGTCAAATCTGCCATCAGAAGACTGAAGGAATTGAAAGACCAGTAAAATCTTCTTATCAAATACCTGTAGCCCATAGTCCAACAATAAGTGGGTTAATTTATGGAATAAAAAAATAAAATACATACATATGTAAAACATATATAGTTTTAAAAGAGAACAATTTTTTTCTTTTTATGTTTCCTTATATACTTTTTTCTTCTTCCACAAATAAGAAATTTTTATTGAATAAAAATACTTTATTTATAAATCCTTCTCATATACATACATAATAGATGTTCTTTGTAATATGTGTATCTATATATCTATATAAACTATATATATACATAACATACACAACACACATTTATATATACATATATTATGAAGTAAGACAAATCAATTCATTGGTCATATCTGAGAATGTTAGATGTTATATCATCAGTCTTTTAGAGTCATGATTGGTTAATATTTTGGTCAGAGTTTTGATGTCTTTTGAATTTGTTTCCCTTCACGGGATTATTGTGGTCAGCATTCTTTGGGTTCTGCTCATTTCACTCTTTATCAGTTCATATAAGTCTTTCCATATTTCTCTGCATGTGTTATATCATCATTTCCTTTGGTGCAAGAATATCTGTGTATGTGTGTGTGTGTGTGTGTGTGTATGTGTGTGTATAAACATGTTATCCATCACCTGACAGAGAGCTGATGGACTCAGTGCAGATTTAAGCACATTTTCTTTTCTTTCTTTTTCTTTTTTCTTTTTTGCCATAGCTAATGTGAGAATGCATTGTGCATGACTATATATTTGTAATGGGGTGTATGGAGTGTTCAGGAGGACTAGCACCTCTGGTGTGAGGGCTTGCTGAGCCCTCTTCAGGGCTACATGTCCATCTTTGGTGTCCACCTGATTCACCCAACTCTCACCAGTGGCTCCAAGAGGCTGTAGCATGCACAGCACGCTACACCCCCAGTAAACCTTCTTGGCAAATAGGCTAAACCAGGTTGAGGGTAATCAACAGGCTTCAAACCTGTCTGTGAGTTAGGGGGATGTCTATCCCAAGTGTGCGAAGACTTCCCCCAGTGTAATAGGTAGATGAGAATGATATGTTCCAAAGGCCATGAAGGTGGCTGAAGCAGGTGCTGTGGAGCCCTTAGAACTTGGTCAGGCATCAAAGATACCAAGGTCACCTACTGTATCCCAGGCCATTGGCAATCTTGACTTTTGTCCTGCCACTGGTCTTCGATGACTCAGGAAGTGGGAGCAAGGCTGACAACTTTGTGCAACTCTGCCTCGCTTAAATCCAATTTACTCACAAGTGAAGACCTCATCCATGATGTCACTGGTCTTCTAAAATGAAAGATGAACAACAACAATATTTGTAATGGGCTTTGCTTTTCTTGCCTTCTGAATGGATGGGGAAGGGGAGGGAGAGAATTTAGAATAGAAAATAAAATAAAATTGAATTAAAAAAATAAATCGAGTGGGCTAAGCTCAAAAACAAAGAAGAAATTCAAAATACCAGTTTCTAACAATATAGTGTCTTATTGGATTCATGGTGTATCCTATGATGTTGAGTCAGTTATTGAAAGAGTTCAAAATATGACATTTACCATTTATATTTGGATGATAATTGGTATTTGTAACCTAGCAATTTAAATTATGTTTATATGACAGCTACATGATAGTAAAATAAAATAAAATACACTGTTTTATCATCAGTTAACAGAACATACTACTGGGGAAGACATTTTTTATCTAATTAATTCATACTTCAAAAGGAAAACAAGTCAACTAGTTCTCCTGTGGAATTTGCACAGAAGGAGCAAGAGATGACCAGAAAATTTGGGGCATTGTTTTGCATATTAAAAAAAATCAATGTGAAAATAGCATGAACACAGTGTAGCACACACAAACAAGTTTGGGTACCAAAGAGAATGCCACGATAACTTAAAAACTTGTTAAATGATGCTACCAAAATAATTAATTTTATAAACTCAAGACCCACTAAATCTGAATTGTTTACCATTTTACACAGATAGATGACCAGTGAGCTTTATTACATTTTTGACATACACAAATGTTAGGTGGCTTTCCTATAGCAGAGCTGTTACTTCTCTATGTGAATTAAGAGAGGAATTGGTTGTTTTCTTCACTGACTATACAAGTGATGTGACATAGCTACATAGATTAGTATATTTGGTAGACATCTTTTCAAAAATTAAGACATCATTATAGGGTACAAACACAGACATATTCAATGTTCGAGACAATGTGAAAAATTTTAGAGTCATGCAATTGAGAACAGTATTGAGTACTTTGTGACACGTAATTTCTTATTAGAAAGTGAATTATTGTTGGATCATGCTATCAAGAAAGATATCATTGATCAGCTAAAATTTTTAGAGGTGAGTTTCAATGAATATTTTCCTGAAATTTCCAATAAATCAAGTTGGACTCATGACCCGTGTGGCATGTTTTTTGTTTGTTTGTTTTTTTTATCTCTAGCTGATGAATTGAAAATGAATGAAAGAGGAAATTTAATTGATATATCTATGGATTTTTGACTACAAACATCATTTAAAAATGACTGCCTTATAAAATTTTGGCTAAAAATAAAAAAGAATTTCCATTTCTCAGTAAGAAAACTTGTAAAACTCCCCTACCTTTTTCCACCACATAGTTGTATGAGCATATTTTTTACTTTATTCTTGCTTTAAATCAAAATATGGAAATAAATGCCCTTCAGAACCAGATTTAAGACTGCGTTTGGTGTTGAGACAAGTGTTGAAAAGTTTTGTTCAAGTAAAAAAGTTCAACATCAAAATTGTTTGCATATGATTATTATATTATTTTAAACGTTTATTAAGTTGTAACTGATTTCCTTAAAATGCTGTTTATATTCAACAATTTTTTTTAAATAAAGAAATTTAGTATGACATCTTGTAGGTAATAGAGAGCAGATGAGGTTTTGCTGGATGACTTAATTTATTCTCACAGAATATTCTACATAAAATATCTGTAATTATTTTAAAATTAGAATTTTGGAATTTTATATTCAGAGCTTTCCTAACTACAGGTAGAATAAAAATTTTTTACTTTGTAATTATAATTATGAATACAAATCTTAATTTGTAGCTTTTGGGAGCAAAAGTTACCAATGTAGTTATTGTAAGCACTTAATGAGTAAATCTCAAAGAATGTGAGTAGTTTATTGAATCAAAGTAGTATATTGGCAGTTCATGACATATTTCTTTTGTTGAAAGGGGTTAGCAAGGCAAATATGTTGGGAACCTCAGCACCACATACAGTCATACAGTCAACAAAGCATCTAATAAGCATTTACTATGGGTGAGGCACTGTCTTAAAGGCCGGGGATACAAAGAAAGGCAAAAGACAGTCCCTGCCCTCAAAGAGCTCACAGTCTTGTGGAGGAAATAACACACAAACTATGTGCAAACAAACTGTATATGGGATAAATATTTGGAAATAATCAGCAGAGGGAAGAATGAAAAGGAATCAGTAAAGGTTTTCTGTAAAAGATGGGACTTTACTTGGGACTTGAAGGAAGGCAGACAGGGAAAGCATTCCAGGTCCGGGCCCTTTAAGGGAAGGGGCGCTGTGACCCAAGAGTGATTCAAACATGCAACCTTCTGATTTGAAGTCAGACAAGTTTCCCTTGGGCTACTAGGTCCTATGATCCTATAATCACTAACGTTTTCACTAACCAACTCTTTAATGATTTTTTCTGGAATTTTTCCAGAAATCAAAGTCAAGTCTATGGATTTTACCCATCTTCCCTTTTTTGAAACTCAGGATAACATTTACCCTCCTCTTTCTATAGTCCCTCTTCTGTTTTCCATGATCTTTCAGATGTCACTGACAGAGACTCAACCAACTCTTCCAGTAGTTTATCAAATCCAAGTGACTTGAATTCATCAAGGGCAGCCCTCTTGCTATCGCCTTACTAATCTTGGGTGCCAACTTCCTGTTAGCCATTTTTCTTATGTAATTTTGTAACTTATGTAATTTTGTAATTTTATAAATTATGTAATTTATTGCAAAAGTTACTCTCTTTGGAGAAAACAGAAATAGAATAATAAAAGAATTGCTCTGCTTTCTCTCTGTTGTTAGTTACCATGGTCCCATCCACTTCAAGCAGCAATCCTATCACTTCTTTGGTCTTCCTCTTTGCTCCAATACAGCTTTGAAAAAAAACCAAACAAAACGAACCTTTTTGTTGTCCTTGGCTTTCCTTGACAGCTCTATCCCTCCTCCTCCCACTTTTAAAATATTAAATTTAAAAAATTAACCAAAAAAGCTATCTTTTCCTAGCCCATTGGAGGGAAAAAGAAAGAAAAACAAATTCCTTTTTTTTTTTAACAAATATCATAGTCAAGCAAACTAAATTCTCTCATTGGTCATGTTCAACAAACATTTGACTTATTCTGTACCCTGAATCCATCACCTCTCTAATAAGAGGTAAATAACATGCTTTATGACTGGTCCTCTGGAATCATGAATAGTTGTTGTGTTAATCATAGTTTTTATAGCATTCGAAGTAGTTTGCTTTTGCAATGTGGTTATGAAGTGGATAGAGCACAGGGCTTGGAACCAGGGAGACTCATCTGCCTGAATTCAAATCCAGTCTCATAAACTTATTAGCTACGTGACCCTGGACGGGTCATGTAACCATTTGCTTCATTTCCTCATCTGTAAAATGGGCTAGGGAAGAAAATGGCGAATCCTTTCAGTATCTGTGCCAAGAAAACCCCAAAAGGCATCACAAAGAGTCAGGCAGGACTGAAATGACTTGATAACAACAAATATTATTCTATAAATTGTTAAACTGTTGCTCTTTTTCTGCTCAGTTCTGCATAGGTTCCTACAAGTGTTTTTTGTGTCTCTTTGAAATTGTCTATTTCCTCATTTCTTGGAGCATGATGGTATTCCATTCCATTCACATCACAATTTGTTCAGTTGCTCCCCAGCCATTCTCCGAGGATCATTCCATGCTATTAATAGTTGTCCTTTGTCACCTGACCCTGTTTCCATTTTCTGTAGGTGATGGTGGGTGGAGGACGTGCACCTGGTAGGTTTTCCTAGGTGGCACCTGAGGAGCTGTGTGAGCAAAACCAACTAGCATCCTGCTTATTTCTCTGCTTTCTGTTAGCCTATAGGAAACAGAGAGCCACACTAATTAACTAATCAGTGAGATTTTTCTCTCTTCTTGTGTAAGAAGAACTCTCATCCCCAATTTAAAGCCCCTGTTCCTGTTTTGAGGCTCCCTCTTTCTCATTCATGAACTTCTATTTTTATTGTATATGTTATAGGCAATCCACACTATGGCCATACATTTTGTTATATAAAGTAGAGAAATGAGTCTCTTGTTAAGAGCTACTCAGCGAAAGATGGACACACTATTGTATTGTGGATCGAGCTATGAATTGGTCTAACTATTCTGGAAAGCAGAAAAAATTGCCTAAAAGAAAAGTGACTAAAATGTCCATACCTTTTGATCCAGAGATGCCTCCACTAGGTATATAAGAAGGGGACTATGGGTGTGGAGCAGAGCATGTAATGTCAGACTTTTTTGTTATTTTGGTTAGTTTTGCTGAACTTTTTAAAAAAATTACTTGTTTTAAGGGATTGCTCTCCAGGATTGAGTGAGAAGATATACTTACATGCATACATACATACACATACACATACACATACAAACACATGCCTCGGAGATATAGTGTGTTCGCTTCCAGACCACTGCAATAAAGTGAATATAGCAATAAAGTGAGTCACATGAATTTTTTGGTTTCCCAGTGCACATAAAAGTTATGTTTATACTATACCACAGTTTACTAGGTGTGCAATGGTATATGTCTAAAAATGTACATAATTAAAAATACTTTATTGCTAAAAAACAATGCTAACCATCATCTAAGCCTTTAGCCAGTCGTAATCTTTTTGTGGAGCAACTTTCCTCGATGTTGATGGCTGCTGACTGATCAGGGTGGTAGCTGCTGAAGGTTGGGGTGGCTGTGGTATTTCTTAAAATAAAACAGTAATGAAGTTTGCTGCATGGATTGACTCTTCGTTTCATGAAGGATTTCTTTGCAGCATTTGACGCTGTGTGGTACCATTTTACCCATGGTAGAACATCTTCCAAAGTTAAAATCAATACCCTCAAACCTTGCTGCTGCTTTATCAACTAAGTTTATGTAATATTCTTCAATATTGATGTATCTCAGGGAATAGAGAGGCCTCAGGAGACGGAAAGAGACTGGGAACAGTTGGTCAGGTGAGGTTTGTGGCACCCCAAGACAATTGCAATAGCAATATCAAAGATCAGTGATCACAGATCACTATAACTGATATAAAAATAATGAAGAATTTTAAGTATTCTGAGAATTATTAAAATGTGAGAGACACGATGTGAGCACACACAACAGACTTGCTCAATTCAGGGTTGCCACAAACCTTCAATTAGTAAAAAATACAATGTCTGTGAAGCACAATAAAACAAAGTACAATAAAATGAGATACGCCTGTGTGCGTGCACACACACGAATATAGGTGATATAAAAATAAAAGATATCATGCACTACTACCTTTTTTTTTAATGAGATAGTCTATGATTTCTTAGTGTATATGGGACCTGGGAGCTAGAGAGCAATACAAATATTATATGAGAAAAAAGGTCTCTGACTACCTCTCCTTCTCATAGCTCTTCAGCCAGTAAATAAACATTTAGTAAGTACCTACTCTGTGCCAAGTATTGAAGATACAAAGAAAGGCTAAAGACAGTCCCTCCTCTGAAGGAGCAATCTAATGGGGGGAAACAAAATGCAAACAGCAATGTACAAACAATATACAGGATAAATTGGAGGTAATTCACAGGGGAAAGGCACTAGAATTTAAAGGGACTGGAAAATGCTTCCTGCAGAAGGTGGGATTTTAGCCAGAGAAGGCAGGAAGCTCAGGTGAGGAGGAAGCAGAGCATTCCACACATGGGGACAGCCAGTGAAAAATGCCAAGTGAACAAGGAACAGCCAGGAGGCTGACACTACTGGATAGCAGGTGTGTGTGTGTGTGTGTGTGTGTGTGTGTGTGTGTGTGTGTGTGTGTGTGTATGCGTGCTCAAGCTTGGGCTCAAGCACAAAATGCTATTGTTCTTTGTCCTTCACTTTTCTAAAGTTTACTGATGACATCATGGGGTGTTATTTTGACTTGTCTATGAACTGGATTTAAGTTCAGGGAGGACTAGCACCTTGGGTGTGAAGGTTTGCCAGCCCTTGTCTACCTCTCATCCAACCTTTGTCTACTTCTCACCTAATTCTCACCTGTGGCTCTAAGAAACTGTAGCATGCCCAGAGGCCACACTCTAGTTGTCTTGGCAGACAGGCTAAACCTGGCTGAAGGTAACCAACAAGCCCCAACCCATTGGTGAGTTAGGGGGCGTGTCTACCCCAAGACTTCCCCCAGAGCAGAAGTTGTTCCAACAAACACAAAGGTGGCCAAAGCAGGCTCCGTGGAGCACTTAGAGCTTAGTCAGTCATCTGAAGATGCCAAGATCCTCCACTGCATCCTGGGCCATCACCAGTCATCCTGGTCTTGCCACTAGACTTGGAATAGTCTGGAAGAGAGAGTGAAGTTGATGACTGTATAATTCTGCCTTGTATAAAATGTAAAAAGATTGGAAAATTATGGAGGGGAGCTGGGTTTTAAAAAGGTTTTGAATGTTAAACAGAGGCTTTTATATTTGATCCTGGAAGTAACAGAGAGGCAACGGAGTTGACACACACACACACACACACACAGAGAGAGAGAGAGAGAGAGAGAGAGAGAGAGAGAGAGAGAGAGAGAGAGAGAGAGAGAATGCGTGTGTTGGTGGTGGTAGGGGAGATGGGACACATATTCAGACCTGGGCTTTAAGACCAGGCGTTGGATGGAATGGTAGATTGGAGTTTGGAGGAACTTATGGCAGAGACCAATCAGCAGGCTCTCGCTTTACATGGGAATTCTGGATTTTGACTATAATATTCTTGGGAGTTTTTATTTTGGAATTTCTTTTGGGAGGTGATTAGTTGATTCCTTCAATTTCTGCTTTGCCTTTTGGTTCTAAGATATCTGGGTAGGTTTCTCTTATCATTTCTTGAAATATGTCTAGGCGCTTTAATTTTTTTTTTTTATCATGGCTTTCAGGTAGTCCAATAATTCTTAAACTTTTTTCCTTCAATTTTCCTAGTTAGTTTTTTTTATGAGATATCTCACCTTTTTGTCTATTTTTCAATCTTTTGACTTGGTTTTATTGTTTATTGATGTCTCAGGGAGTCATTAGTTTCCACTTAACCAATTCTAATTTTCAAGGAGTTATTTTTGTCAGTGAAGTTTTGTACCTCTTTTACCATTGAGTCAATTCTGACTTTTTAAGAAGTTTTCTTCAGTATTTTGGGGGTCTCTTTTACCAAGCTGTTAACTCTCTTTCCATAATTTCCTGCATTGTTCTAATTTCTTTTCTCAGTTTTTCGTCTGTGGCTCTGATTTGATTTTTACAATCTTTTTTTTTTTTTGCTTTTAAAAAAAATCTCTCTTCTTTAGTTCTTCTAGGAATTTTTGTTGGGTTTGTGTCCAGTTTACATTTTTCTTTGAGGCTTTGGTTATACATATTTTCAAGTCATTGTATTCTTCTGAGTTTGTCTTGAGCTTTTCTGTCACCACAGTAGCTTTCTATGCTCGAAGTCGGTTTTTTTCCCTTATCATTTCTCCGGCTTATTTCCTGACTTTGGACTTTATGTTAAAGTTGGACTTTGCTTACCTTAGGGCTGGGGAAGATTTCTGGCCTGAGCTTTAGGCTTTTATGTCTTTCTCTGCTTTTGCAGCTCAGTGGGGGTCTGTAAGTTTTCAATGCTTCCATTATGGTATGATCTGGAGAGAGATTTGGTCACTGCCCTCCTGGTCTGGTCCCTGTTCCCTTGTGACTTTGAGCACTCCTCTCCATCCTGGAACTGCAACCTGGAACTGGGTAATGAGAGACAAACTGCCAAATGGTACTGGGTGCTATGGCCAGTAGTAGTATGGCGATCCCTTGGGATCTCTTTCTGACCAGGTGTTCAGTCCTGGGTGCTCCCTGCCATTGCTGCTGCCACCACAATGCACAACAGCTGCTTCTATCATGCCAAACTCCTGAACAGACCCTATCCCAGTGCTAGAGGACCTGTCTTCCTAATCTGCCTTGGGCTGGAAAAATGACTCATTGAGACTTTTTGTTGACTTCCCTGCTCAGAATTCAGTTTGGCACATATTTAAGGTTGTTGTAGAGGGAATGTATTGGGAACACTCAGCAAAAATGCTGGCTTCATTTTGCCATCTTGGATCAGGTATATGGTAATGAGGGCCTGTACCAGTGTGGTGGCAGTGCCTGGGGAAAGAGCTCCTCTTGGTTTTCTGGGCAGGCTAAGGTATATCCTGACACTCCCTACAACCATCCAATTGCATCTCTGATATAGACTTTGTTCTCGGCTCTGGCTTGTTGTAGTCATAGCAGAAAATATCTCAAGATACCATACCAGCAGTAACAATGCCAGCAATAGTTCTCAGAATCTTCTTCTCTGCTCTCAATTTCATGGAAGGAATGGTCTTCCAGGTTAAAACTGAGAAACAGCTGTGGAAGGGAGATGGAAACCACAAACATTTGGTAACATTTGGATACACAACCTAGGGATGATTTGTCCCCTCCCCCCCAAAACCATCTGGTGGCCTAATAGTGGAAAACCCCCAACCAACTACTGAAGAAGAAATCTGATAAAATAAACTACGCAATGACATAATAAAGGTATATGATCTGAATCACTCTTGCAATAGCTACTTTTTGTCCTTGGATAAGACATCCGCAGTGTGCTCTAAATTGTTACCTCAACCCTTCAGTTTTATCTAATTTTGCAGTTGTAAAAGTATTTTGTCACCTTCCCTTATTTCTTGCCCTTGAAGGTAAACAGATCAGATACCAGACTCTGCCAAATGCATGGCAAATGTTCCCCTAAAAACTCACCTTTTCCTCCTTGAATGATTTCCCTTTTCTTTACCCATCTCTCTACCGTAAAAGGTATAACTTATCTATCCTAAGTTGCCCCAGAATGTTGCTGGATTGGCTGTCTACTCTAAGAGGGTCTGAAAAATATTAAAAACTAGGAAATGAAAGCTGCTATCAATGACAGTCTACCTTAGTGTGTTAATACATTTCTTTGCTTTCAATATAGCCCCCTGTCTTTGACCCGCAGTCATTGAACCCTCCCACTGACAGGTATGGCTCTCCCAAAAAATCCCATTCCACTCAGTAGAGATATTTCCCTAACCTAGCAAAAAGGGGAAGAAGGTATACACACACAAGAGCTCACCATTTCCTGACCGTACAACTTTCTGTATGTCCTGGACTGACACACAGGCCCAGATCACCGAAGACCTTTTTACTTGTTGCTAAGTTCAAAGAGTTTTTACAAAGTCTCTTTAGACCACCACTGCCTTTCTTTTTCTACTCCAGTCTATCCTCTACTCAGCTGCCAAAGTGATCTCCCTAAAACCCAAGTCTGACCGTGTCAACTACGCTTCATTCAAAAACCACCCCTAGCTCCCTATCACCTCTGGGATCAGATATAAAATCCTCTGCCTGATTTTTAAAATCTTTCACAATCTTGGCCCCTTCCTACCTTTCCGGTCTTCTTATATTTTACTATACACTCCAAGTACTGTGAGTTTGTTCTTTCTTTCACATGACATTCTGCGTCCCAACTCCGTCCCTTTTCATTGACTGTCCCGTGCCTTGAATGCTCTTCCTCCTCACCTATGTTCCCTGGCTTCCCTGAAGACAGCTCTATTCCTACCTTCTAAAAGAGGCCTTTGCTGGTCCCGGAGCCACTCTGACAAGTGGCTTCTCTCTGGATCGATGTCTATTTATCCTGCATACATCTGCCATGTACAGAGTTGGTTGCGTATTGTCTCTACCATTAGAATGTGAGCTCCTTGAGGGCAGGAACCATTCTTGCCTTTTCTGTATCCCCAAAGCTTAGCCTATTTGTTGACTCAACTCTCCTCCTCATTGAAATTGTTTTTGTCTTTAGAATTACATTCTTGAGAATTTCCCATCCTTCCTGGGTTGTCTTACCCTTTAGAATATTAGTTCTTGGGAACCTATCCAGCTTTCTTCTTAAACCTTTGACATTTGCTTTCCCAATAACAAGGGCATATGCCAAACTGTGCCTGGTTTTCTTCTTGTTTTCTAGCACAAATTCTCAGGAGTGGTCATTTCCCATCATTTCCACCATGCAACTAGCTCCTATTAGAGAGAATCAGACTCAGAATAGAATTTCTGTGCTGCTACAAAGCAAAGATTTCAGACTGCACAGATGATGTCAGTGAAAATGGTAAAGGAAATCATGCTATCTGAAGACTGAACAAAGAAACTAAGAATGTTTATCTTGGAGAAGATATATATTTTGAATGTACATAGTTATTAATGTGGTAAAGAGGCCATTCTCTGCCTCATTTCTTGTCTAGCCTTAATCAATGAATGGGCATTGCCTCAGTCAGAGATCGGTTAAATAAGGTGGAGGTCTCCCCCCACTGCATCTGGGCAGTCTGCAATCGTCCTGATCTATCTCTTGCCACTGGACCCAAATGGCTCTGGAGGAGAAAATGAGGCTGGTGACTTTGCACAGCCCTTCCTCACTTGAATCCAATTCACTTTCATGTCGTCCAGTCACTTCCAACAACAAAAGACTGTGAGTTCCTTGAGAGTAGAGATCATCTTTTATCTTTCTTGGTATCCCCAAGGTTTAGCCCCGAGCTTCATACAAAACACATGCTTAATAAATGTTTATTGGTTCGTTGATGAAAGGTTTATTGGTTCATTGATGATTAGAAGAAGTATTAGATTTATTTTCTGTAGAGGAGAGAACTAGGAGCAATAGGAGGAAGATTAGACAGATTTAGGCTCAGTGTAATGGTACATTTCTTCATAATTAGAAGATTGTGCAAAGTCACCAGCCTCACTTTCTCCTCTGGAGCCATCTGGGTCCGGTGGTAATTTCTTCATTAATTATCCAAAAGTGAAATGGGCTGCTTTCATTGTTAGCGCGTTCCCTCTCACCAAAGGTCAGTAAGCAAAGTCTGGATAACCACACCTCAGGTATATTTATTCTTGTTTAAGTCTAGAATATAGGGCCTCTGAGATCCTTGCCAAAACTCAGATTTTGCAAACTGGTAACTTTTAGCCTAGAGAACAGATGTAAAGAGAACCTAATAGCTGACTTAAGAATTGAAGGGATGTCAACTGGAAAGGGAATTAAACTTATTCTCCAATTTAAGCCCCAGAGAACATAACTAAAATCAATGAGAAAAAAGTGCAATCAGATTTAAGCTTGATTTGCTGAAAAACTTCCTTTATAATTAGTGCAGTTCGAAAGCAAGATAGCAGCTCTCCTTCAACATGCTGGATGACTTTAGGGATTTTGCAGAGATTCTGCCAGGTAGCGATTGGGTTGAATAATCTCTGAGGTCCTTCCCAACTCTGAGCCTGATTCTAAGGGATGCTGGAAAAGCCAGGGGAATGGGACAATCGCAGGTGCATCTCTAAGAGCTCAAGATAAAGCGGGGAGCCTATAAGGAGGTAGTTTGTAGGACTTCCAGGAGTTGGGAGAGGGCTGGGAGGCTGGGTGGTAGCAGTCAGGGAGTTGGTGGAAGGTGCACATGAGGATGTGAAGACGTGTTTGCGGGGGTGGGTTGGGGGTTGCTGACTCTGGGTTTAACGGGGAAACGGAGTCTCAGAACTGGTCTGGGGTTTAGGCAGCCACAGCTTTCCAGACCACGTACTGAGTGCCCTCTCGGTCCCCTTTCTCGGTTTCTGCATCTGTGAAATGAGGTCATAGCATCACACACAGGTTAGATACGAACCTAGAGATATTCACAACGGCGGACCAAACCACCCACGTCAGATCAAGAAAGGACTTGGCGGAGGGGCGGGCATAAGGCTATGACATTGAATACTTCACCCCAGCCTTAGTCCAACCACCTGCCGAGGTCCACCCCTTGCTTTCTGGCTCGCTGAAATGCGTCGCGCCCATTGGCCGCTTTCCCAGGGCCCCATCCTCATACGAGGCGGAATAGCCAATCAAAGGAATGATCCTATGGACGATTGTGCCTGACTCAGATAGAGGGGTCGTGGGACCCCGCCCCCCTATAGGCCTCTGGAACTCTGGGAGTTGTGGTTCATTGGCGGCGCCCGTAGTGTGGAGCCGGGGGGAGAGGAAACTACTCGACCCAGGGAGCTGTGCGTGTCTTCGAACTTGCTTTTTAGGAGCTGCGCGCCTCCTTCCTCTCTCCCCACCCTCCAGAGAAGGCTGTGGCTGCATCTAGGTACCAGGTGAGTGAAGTCGGGGCTGTGGCCTTAGGAGAGGGCGATGGCTCCATATCTAGGCTCCGCACGCCCACTCAGCTAGTGGAAGCCGGGGATCCTCAGCTTCCGTGGCAACCCTTGCTAGGGCAAGTCCGAGGGTGCTCACCACCTCTGGGGTGTGTGTGTGCCTTCTCGGTGCCCACCTGTAGAGACAGACCTGTAAAGGGCTTAGGGCGTGCTCCCCGCGGAGCCGACCTCTATGGCTGGTGTAACCCACCTGTATTATATGTCTTCCCTGTGGTGCCCACCTGTAAGGCTGGCGTATTATGTGCCTACTTGTAAGGCTGGTGTGACCCTCCCACTGTATTGTGTGTGCCCCCTGTGGTACCCACAAATAGGGCTGATGTTATACTTTAACATATTATGTGTGTCCCCCTGCAAGCCTAGTGTGACCCTCCCACCTGTATTAAGTGTGCTTCCTGTGATATCCACCTGGAAGGTTGTTGGGACCCTTCCACCTGCATTTTGTGTGCTCCTTCAGTAGCCACCTGTATCACTTACATGTTTTCTTGTAATGTCCACCTTTATCTTCACTTGTCCCTGGAAACTCCTTGTTTCTGGCAGGTCTTGTGTACCCCTGGCTTCTAGAAGCCCTTGGCCCTTACCCACAACAACTGCCACCAGGGCTGCCTTCAGAACTTCTTTAGAGGGCCATCACTGTGTCCCTCAGCCCAAGTGCTATCCCTCAGAGAGCTCTCTGGGACAACCTGTGCTCCTAACAGACCAACCACCACTTTGCATCCGTTAAAGAACCCTCATTGTCTGCTTCTATCTCCTGGAGAGTTACCTGCAGTCCTCAGAGAGGGCTCTCTCAATTCTTCCAGGTCCCTTATAGTGTCCTCTCCATGTGCTAGTGCATCTTGTACATCCATCTCCGTTCCAAGTCATTCCCCCATTTCTGCTTTTGCTCCCCATAGGTGCCTCTGTGCATCTTATCCTTGTCTACATTTACAGTCTTCTCCTGTCTCTCCCCCACCCTTTGCCTAGGGCATAACTCCTTTCACCACACCAGTGACTTTCCCCCATCCATCTCCTGCACTTCTCCACTTTCAGAAAGTGAATCAAAGCCCACTTTCTAGGAAATTTGTCCTGGTAAACCTTAACCAACATGGATCATCCATTTTTGCCACGAAAAAAGCGTTGGTCAGAGGCTGATTATAATTCTAGTTCTGACATAGACTCCAAACATTGCCCATTCTGGGCTTCAGTTTTCTCCCTAGGCATGAGATTAGGTGAGATGATTTTCCAGGTCTAAGAAATTAAGGTTCTTTATTTTGTGCCCCACACTCCCTTCTACCACACACATTTACAGCTTGTGGATCTGCTGCAGCAATGATTTTGTCGTTTCTTGTAGTCATGTCCTTTCTCCCCAAATAGTCTTTAAGTAACATCTCAAGGACAGATTGCTTTTCTTTCCAAATATTCCATGTGCTTTCCTGCCTCCTCTATCTATACCCCTTTCCCACCAAGGGGGATAGAACTGGCTGCCTAGTTGAACAGCAACTTAGAGAGTGAAAAAAGCAGAGTGGGAAATGGGCTGGGGGAGTTACCACTGTGCATCTGCCTCCCGTCCTTGCCCCTCTGCAGGGAATACCTGGTGCCCCCCTTTCCCTGCTACCCCTACGATGCCCCCAGCCCGCTGGCTAAGATCGGCAGGGGCCCTCCTGCTGCCAGCCCCACGCTGGGTACCCTGGGAGAGGCAGCTGGGTCCCCCATGGCAGCCCTCTCTGACAAATGGGAGCCGAGCCCTGGGGGTCCAGCACAGTGCTCGCCACTGGTGCCAATCTCGGAGAGAGGAACCTCGGTGAGTGTACGTGTGTGCATATTTGGGACTTAGGGGGCAGGGGTGAGGGTGGGTCTAATGAACCATCACTTAGGCTTATGACTTTACCCTGTATTTCCCCGACCCTAACCATTCTCCTTGTAGAATGAATGGAGATCAGAAATCAGTTTTTGCCCAAGAGAAGCAAGACTTTGTCCAGCATTTCTCCCAGATTGTAAAGATCCTGACAGAAGATGGGATGGGGCATCCTGAGGTGGGAGATGCCATAGCCAGGCTCAAGGAGGTGAGAAACTGGATATGGCTTTGAGGGTAGAGTCTGGAAAGAGCCCCAGGGAATTTGGAAGAGAAACTGGGGAGGAAGGGATATCAGTCACTCATTCTCATATATTAAAATATCCTGTGTTCATAGCCTTCCTTTGGCTGCTGGGAGTGGGGATCTCAAGGCAGAAGGTGTCCTGCTTTCAAAAAGTGTTAACTCATATTTAGGTAATGCAAAATTACACACAAAAACAAACAAAAAATCCCAACCCAGTCCCTGCCCTATTGGAGATATAGCATATATACAGAGCAGTTTGATTAGAGAGTTCAGGAAAGGCTTTGAGAAGGAGGTGATATCTGAGTTGAGCCTTAAAGTTAGAGATGAGGAGCCTTGGGGAATTACTAGCGAGGATCCACAGACCTGGGAGATGGGAGTTTTGATTGTCCAGCACACATAGTAATAGCACATACAGTGTGTGAAGGAGAATCATGTTAAATAATGTTGGAAAGGTAAAGTAGGGCCAGATTGTGGAGGGTTTTAAATGCCAGGCTGAGGAATTTGTACTTTTCTGTAGGGACAATAGGAGACTACAGGAGAATAACATGTTTAGACCTCTGCTATAGGAAGATTATGTTGAAAACTGTAGGAAGGATGAACTGGAAAGGGGAGAAAGTAGGGTGAGAGAAACCAATTAGAAGCCTATTAGGTCAAAGAGTCATCAGGACCTGAATAAGAAGGTTAGTCATATCAGGGAAGGTGTTATGAAGGCAGACAGAATTTGACTACTGAGTGTATGTATAGGGCATGGGGAAGAGAGTCTAGGATAGTTCAGGGTTACAGTTCTGGGTGATTGGGCAGTGGTCCATGATGAGAAATTCAAATCAATTGTACTTTGTAATTGAATTGATTTCATATTGTAACAGATTCTGTATCTAGCTAAGTCCCATTTCTGTATCCTTTAGTTTAATTCAGGAATTCAGTTTTCACCTCTGAGTTAGTTTAAAAGTCAGCCTGACCATTGTTCGATTGTTCCAGTCGTATCTGACTCTCCATGAACCCATTTGGGGTTTTCTAGGCAAAGATGCTGGAGTGGTTTGCCCTTTTCTTCTCCAGTTCATTTTACAGTTGAGGAAACCAAGGCAGACAAGGTTAAGTCACTTGCCCAGGATCACACAGCTAGTGTCTGAGGCCAGATTTGAACTCACAAAGATGAGTGTTTCTGATTCCAGTCCTGAAACTAGCTCTAAGAGCTATATTGTCCCAGAACTGGCCTTGTATCATTAAGGAAAACCCTTAAGTTCCTAACAAACCTTTTTAGGCACCAGGGAGTCTGTTAACTCAGGTTCACTAACAAGGTCTATGATGTGCAGATGGATCCCATAAATCAATCAGCATCCCTTAATGACCAAGGGAAGTGGTCACACATCTGTGGGTATTAGCCCACTTTCCTTGATGTAACCGATCATTTTGTCCCTACCCCATGATGCTGTCTACCCTGTAACCAATCAAATTGTCTTCCCCATGTGCCCAACTCTGTTCTTTGTTCTGTGCTTCCCTAAAAAGTGTTCTTAACCTCGTAACTGGGTCTTAGCTTTGCTGAGGAAGCTAAGACCCTGTTTATTGATAAATTCAGGCTTCATCAATAAATTGAATGTGCTCAGAACTTTGTGCCCATTTACCTTAATTTTCAAAAGTAACAATGGGAAGGCTTCTCCCAGGTGAGATAGTGTAAAGACATTTAGGGAATAAGGCATGTCTTTTTCTCCCCCTGGAACTGAGAAGTCAAGCAAGCAAGCATCACTTATTAAGCAGTTACTAAGTTCTAAGTACCATGCTAAACATTGAGGTTATAAAGAAAAATCAAAAACAAAACCCGCCCTCAAGGAGCATACCTTCTAACGGGAAAGATATGTACATACATACATGCAAATACACACACAAATACATACAATATACTTACAGAGTAGATGGAAAATAACTTTAGAAGGGGAGTTATTAACAGCTGGGGAGACGAGACCTTCTGCAATAAGTGACATTTGAGTTTTGAAGGAAGCAAGGATTCTGAGAGATGGTGGTGGGGACAGAGATCCATTCCCAGACATGAAGATAGCCAGCACAAAGACACTGAGGTTTCATACCCGGGAGACTGGAGGCATAGCAATGCCCTCTATGGTGATAGAGAGGATAGAAAAAGGCAAGGGTTTTTGGGAAATGATAAGTTCTGTTTTGGATATGCTGAGTTTGAAGAGTCTATGGAAAGTCCAGTTTAGAGTGTAGTAGGCAGCTGGTGATGTAACCCTGGAGTAACAGCTAGAGCATTTACATAGCTACATTCCAGGCACTGTGCCAGGTACTTTGCCAATATCTCATTTTATCCTCGTAACAACCCTGGGAGGTAGGTACTTTTAGTATTCCTATTTTACAGTTGAGAAAACTGAGGCAAACAGGTTAAATGACTTGTCCAAGGTCACACAACTAGTAAGTGTCTGAGGCTGAATTTGAACTCAGGTCTTCCTGACTCTAGGCCCGGTGCTCTATTTCCTATATAACATCTTGGCAGAGAGACTATACAGAATAGATAGATCTGAATTTCATCTGTAACCTTGTTGAGTGATGAGTAGAAATCTTGTGAGGAGGTGAGAGATGGGCCATAATGCTCTCCTCCTAACTTTGCCTCTCCCGACCCTTCACCCTTGCAGATCCTAGAGTACAATGCCCTTGGGGGAAAATACTACCGAGGTTTGTCAGTGCTCATGGTATTCCGGGAGCTGGTGGAACCCCAAAAGCAGGATGCTGACACTCTACAGAGAACACTGGCAGTGGGCTGGTGTGTGGAGCTGGTAAGATTCACAAGGTAGTGAAGCATCCCAGGGGAGGAGTTGGGGAGAGATTGAGAAATACCCAGAGGCTCCAGAGTGAGATATCTCTGGGATAGATGGGTAGAGGTAGATAAGTGTGATGGAAGGAGATTTAAATCTGTACCTGGAATTTTATTTTGGGGTACATTTGGTGTTTCTGCATTTATAGTTACATAGTTTGTGGGATCTAAACTTTATAGCTGAAAAATATGGTTAAAATTTTTTTGTGTGTGTCATAGAGAGAAGTTAAGGAGCACTGATCTTCTGAAAAACCTCTCTTCCTAATTCCTGAACTAGAAAATTTTTCTTTTTTAGATTTACAGAATTACAAAGGCCGTGTTTCAATATTAGCAATAAAAATCTTCTCGAGTAAATATCCCTACAGTATAACATTTCTTTTTTTTATCTATATGATTATTTTTAGTTTTCAACATTCACTTCCATAAAATTTTGAGTTTTAAATTTTCTCCCCTTCCTTCTCCTCTCCTCTCCCCAAGACAGAATGCAATCTGATATAGGCTCTACTTATACATTCATATTATTTTCACATTACTCATGATGTAAAGAAGAAGTAGAACAAATGGGAGGAACCACAAGAAAGAAGAAACAAAACAACAAAAGAAAAGGAGAGCAAATAGTCTGCTTCGATCTGCATTCAGACTCCAAAGTTCTTTCTCTGGATGTGGATAGCATTTTCCATCATGAGTCTTTTGGAGTTGTCTTAGAATCATTCATTGCTAAAAAGAGCTGAGTCTATCAAAGTCAGTCATTGCACAACATAGATGTTACTGTGTACAGTGTTCTCTTGGTTCTGCTCATTTCACTCAGCATCAGTTCATATAAGTCTTTCCAGGTTTTTCTGAAGTCCTCCTGCTCATCATTTCTTATACCACAATAGTATTCCATTACATTCATATACCACAACTTGTTTAGCCATTTCCCAATTGATGGACATCCCGTCAATTTCCAGTTCTTTGCCACCACTAAAGAAGTTGCCGTAATAGGTAACATTTCTTAAAGATTATTTTTAGAGTTTTATGCTTTGATGAAAATTTTAAAAGACTAGCGAAAGGTTTAAATATGTTACCTATCTCGGGCTCTCTATTTGATAAACTCCTAAGTGTCAAAAGATCATTTGACCTTGCAACAGTGTATAAGGTTGCTTGCTAACCGCCTAACCACACTGACCAAAGATTTTAAAGCACTAAGTAAGGCTCTCACAATAGAGAGACAAGAAGGAATTTGTTTTAGACCCACTATGGAGTGGGAATTTTAGGCCTGCTTGATGTAGCATATTGGGAAAGGCTTGAGATGAGATAAATCACTCTATTCTAGGCTTTGTCTGGTAGGATGGAGGAGCCTTATCATATTTTCTCATTCTCTTCTCTAGCTCCAGGCTTTCTTCCTAGTAACAGATGACATCATGGATGCTTCTCTCACCCGCCGGGGACAGCCATGCTGGTATAAGAAGGTAAATATGTCCTGGAGATGCCCCGGGAGAAGAGCAGCATGAGCTAGGGAGTTGGGATTGGGCATGTAGAGATTAGGTTTGTTAATGGATGTGCTGGAGAGGTAGTGGAGATGATTCTCATCACTCTGTAAATGCAGCCTCTGGTTTCATGCCTTGAGTAACAAGGTCTTCAGAGTCTGCTGTTTCAGAGACCAACCCCTTTGCTTTCTCCCTTGACGCAGCCTGGCATTGGCTTGGATGCCATCAATGATGCCATGTTGTTGGAAGCCTGTATCTATCGCCTCTTGAAGCATTACTGCCGTGGGCAGCCCTATTACCTGAGCCTCATTGAACTCTTCCTACAGGTAAGGCAGGCAGTGGGGGTCAGACTGTCTTGACTTTAGAGTCCAAAGGACTGTGTTCTGGTGCTGTCTCCAGTGCACTCTTCTTTTTGGGTCTCAGTTTTCTCTTGTGCAAGATCAGGGAATGATCTTCAAGGACCCTTCCACATCCCAGATCATCAGACTAAGACTAAGACTCCTCGAATCCCCTCAAGTAATTCCATGGCCATGGGCATGGCCATCTTTGACAAGATCCTTTTTTCAGCCTCCCTGAGTAGTTTTTCTCAGGTCATATTAAAAATCCCAGGCTAGCCTTGAGGGTGAAAAAAAAAAATTACAGAGAGATAGGGAGTAGTGCAAACTGCTTCCCTGTCCTCATAATAATGGTAGAGTTGGAGGGGGGTCTGGTTAATCCAGTTCTATTCATCCTATAATTAGGATGATAGGATTCATTCAGAGACAGTATGATAAGACAGAATGGAAAGAACACTGGATTTGAAGCCCGGAGACCAGGGTTTGAATCTGATGTTAAGCACCTGATACCTGTGTCCCTAAGTTGTCTTTTCCTTTGTTGTAAGATGGGAAGGATAATATTTGTCCACATGCTTCCTCGAATTTCATAGAGTACAGTAAAAATATGAGCTATTAGAAGATAGGGGTAGGGGTAGCTAGGTGGTACAGTGAGCAGAGCATCGGCCCTGGAGCGAGGAGGACCTGAGTTCAAATCCAACCTCAGACACTTGCCACTTACTAGCTATGTGACCTTGGGCAAGTCACTTAACCCCAGTTGCCTTTCCTTCCCCCTCCAAAAAAAAAGAAGATTGGGAGTCTTTCAAGTACCAGCTGGAGGAACCATTATCTCCTCCCCATTCTGGCTGCCTGTCAGAGTTTACTCCAATTCCAGTCGTCCCCGCCATGCACACTTTGCAGCTTGTAGTGGGGCTTCATTCGGTCCACCATTTATTTACTCTGAGCCATTCACAGAACTCTGCCTTGATGGTTTCTCTCTGTTTCTCCTCTGTAGACCACTTACCAAACTGAGATTGGCCAAACCCTTGATCTTATCACAGCCCCTCAAGACAAGGTTGATCTTACCAAATTCACTGAGCAGAGGTGAGGGGTAGTGATTGATCACTGGATCTGGGATGGCTGTCTGTCTGGGTGTGTGGGTGAGGCAGGGCATGACTTTTGTCTTTTTGAAAGTTCCTTTCTCCCTAATCCTCTATCTTCTTCCCCTTGCCCAGATATAAGACCATTGTCAAATACAAGACGGCTTTCTACTCCTTCTACTTACCATTTGCTGCTGCTATGTTCATGGTGAGTAACAGTGAATGGGTGGTATCATTGGCATCAACACTAGTTCATACCTTACTCATCTGAAGGAGAAGGGCCTGGGTAGAGTGGGATCGGTTGTTCCTTCAGGAAAGGTGATTGACAGGAAAGTTTTAGTCCAGTTCAATAAACACTTATTAGGCACCCTCTTAGTACAGTACACCAGGGATACCACAGTGAAATGGTCCTTAAAGAGGCGAGCAAAGAGCTCAGAATCTAGTAGTGAGTTGTGGTATCTGTGTCTTTAAGAGGTCACCCAGGACACCTTCAAAAGGCAGGAAACTGAGAAGGGTTAAGCAAAAATGAAACAGTCATTGTCCTCAAGGAATTTCTAATCTAATGGGTTGGGGGTTAGGAGTCACAGTCCCTGAGCTCCCATGAAGACTGGAACCCACAACTGCTGGATTCAGAGTCAGAAGTGAGAACTTTTGCACAATGGCCAACTGGAGAAGAGGATTTTTCAGCCCAGTTTCTATTCTCCCCACAGGCAGGCATAGATGGGGAGAAAGAACACGCCAATGCCAAGAACATCCTTTTGGAGATGGGGGAATTTTTTCAAATTCAGGTATGAAAGCATCAGATTCAGACATGAAACAGTCAGTGATCTCCCTGCTTTCCCTTCATTTTCTTCTCTCATCCCCCCACGCAGGATGATTACCTTGACCTTTTTGGTGACCCCAGTGTGACTGGCAAGATTGGTACTGACATCCAGGACAACAAATGCAGCTGGCTGGTGGTGAAGTGCCTTCAGCTGGCATCATCTGAGCAAAGAAAGATGTTGGAGGTGTCTGGGGGTAGGGGGTAGGGTGGAGGGAAGGATTCTAATCCAGGCTCTTCCATCTGGGACTCTGAGAAGAGAGACACAAATGGAAGGGAAGGAGAAAACTCGGTCTGGATTTGGAAGTTCACTGAATGTTGAAGGGGACATCTAGGATTGAGAGGTCCTGTGTGTGTGTAGGGCTGTGATTAGGTGGGACAATGGCTCTGTAAAAGGCAGGAACATATGAGACTATGGGTGTCTTACCCCCTACCAGAAAGTAAGCTTAATCAAAATAGGGAGTATGCCCTTTCTAAACTTGGTATAGGCCTGGGATATATAGCTTAGCACAGTGCTGTAAATACTTAGTTTGTTGAATGAATGCATAGATAATTCAAAGAGGTGGTATGTGGAGTGGAGATGTAGGGAGAGGGCTTTGGGAGAGGACCCTGGGGTGTAGGTACTGGGAATTCTTCTAGAGGAGACAGCTGGCAGAATTGAGTAGGCTATTAGTGGGTGCTGGGTAGAAGTTCTGCAAAGGGATAGGGCCATGCAGGGCCACATTCTCCCTTTAACTCTTCTCCCCTTACCCTTTCCCAAATTCCAGGAGAATTATGGACAGAAAGATCCAGAGAAGGTTGCCAAAGTGAAGGAACTGTACGAGAAACTTGAATTGCCTGCTTATTTCACCAAGTTTGAAGAAGAAAGTTACAGTAGACTAATGGGGCACATTGAGAAGCATTCATCCCCCCTTCCCCCATCTATCTTCTTGGAAGTGGCAAAGAAGATCTACAAACGTCAGAAGTGACCAAGGAGTTGGACATGAGGAGGGGGGTTGGGAGGGCAGGGCACCATGTGCGGAGTTGGGAGAGGATGTCTTCTCAATAAATTATGGCTCTTTTACTCCTGTGTTTCTCTATTTGTCAACCTTCTCCACTGCTACACAACACAGCGTGAAGGTTAGAGATCTGACCTTGAAACTAAGAAGCTGAGTATATAACTTAAGCCCTCAATGCCTCTCTTCCCCACCCCCCACAAGTCTTGGAGTATAATTTGGAGAAAAAGGGAATTTTCTTACTGGAGATCCCTTACAATTGAAATCACAGGTTCAGGTGCCCCTCCAAAAACTGCTGCCCAGCTTTCTGGGGAGTCTTCCCTACTGGCTGGGGAAGACCTAGACCTGCTGTGGGAAACTCCCAGCTGTGGGAATGGGTGCTACCTTGGGTTTGGTACCCAAGTAGATGCTTTCCTCCTCTTGCTTCACCTTCGAATCCCTGGTTTCTGCCGCATAAGGAACTCTCTAGAATTTAGAGGGGATGGACTTGCTAGGATTGCCTGACCTCCATCAGTCACTCCTTGCAAGAGTGGAAATGGCATTGGAAGCTTTTTAACCAGGCTGGGGCTTGGGGAACAGCTACAGCACCCGCCTCGGGGGCGTGGCCTAAGGGAAATCCCGCCCCTACGCGTAGGTGCGCAGAGGCGCAGGGAGGACTAACCTAGGGCTCCGCCCTCTCCCCACCCGGTACTGCGGGGTGGGGGCCGGAGCCCGAACCAGGGAGGCAGCCGGGTGGGGAGGGGGGAGGCGGCTGCTGGAGGACGCAGGTGAGGAGGGGATCGGTGAGCTGGGGGAGGGGGGCGGATAGACAAGCGGGGTGAAAGGAGGGGTGTATGGACGAGGGGACGTCACTGGCTGGGATGGAAGCAAAAATGAACGGAGAGATGGGGTGAGAATGGGGTTTGAGGGTGGGGCACGGATGAATGGACTGAACCACCGATGTGGGAAGCAAGACAACCCAGGGTGGGACGATCACGGATAGAGACTGAGGGACCTGGAAGAATAGACTAACGGAGTCTGGGGAGGGGGCTGCGGCGGGTGAACAAACAGACTAAGGGTCCCTGGGAGTCCAGCAAATGGCCTTGGGAGGACACTGGGGAGGGTTTAGGCGGGGTGCGGATGGACTTAAGGCTACCCTCTTTTCTCTTTCTCGGTTAACCCTCTGTGTGCTGCTTGCGGCAGAAGCATCTTGGGGCGGGGCTGTCTCCCTCCCCATTTAGCGTAGCCTTGAGCTTGGGGGAGGGCGGGGCGGGGCCAGGCTTGGGCCCAGGCTCTGGGTGCTGCAGAGCCCGGCACCGCCCTGGGTGGCAGTTAGCCCCCAGACCCATCCTATCTCAAGGCAACGCCCACCTCCATCTCCAGAGATTAGGAGATAAGAGAGGGAGGGGGGGCCGGTAAGGTATCTGGGGCTCAGACGCATTCTCCTTAGGAATTAAAAGGACAGGGGGGATGTCCAGTCAGACTGGTCTCCACCCAGTAAGCATTGCAGTTCTAATTAATGGCAATTCGAGGCTAATTTGATTTCAATGATCTCTCCTTCACCCTCTCAGCCTCTAGGCGACCAGGGTTCACTCTAGTGTCTTCCCAGCCCGTGCCTCCCTTACCTTAGGAAAAAAAAATGCTGGTTCTTGTTTTACTGAACTTCTTGTGTCTGTTTTCTTTTCACTGTCTTTCAGGTCTCCAGAGCCGCAGTCAGGTCAATCTGAAGGGCTGGGAGAACCTTGTTTTCTCTTCTAAGGATTTCACCCTCCTCCCCAAGGCACCATGCTTTCCCCACAACGGGCCTTGCTCTGTAACCTTAATCACATCCATCTTCAGCACGTCTCCCTAGGCCTGCACCTGTCCCGCCGTCCAGAGCTCAGGGAAGGGCCCCTGAGCACTCCACCACCTCCTGGAGACACAGGGGGCAAGGAGAGTGGAGTACCTTGTAGTGGGACCTTGGTGGATGCCAACTCCAACAGCCCTGCAGTTCCCTGTCGTTGCTGCCGGGAGCATGGTCCAGAACTGGAAAATCGTCAAGGGGAAACAGAGGAGGAAGAAGAGGGGGTGGTATCCCCCTCAGACCCTGGCTGCTCATCTTCACTCAGCACCTGTTCAGACCTCACTCCTGATGAATCTCCTGTCTCTGTTTATTCCCGGGACTTCCCTCCAGAGGAGGAAGCCCATCCTCAGCCTAGCATTATCCCTTTGGATGAAGGCTCTCCTCTGACCACAGAAGGTCCTGACTGTAGCCCAGACAGCTTCTGCTGCTCCCCGGATTCTTGCTCTGGAGCCTCTTCCCCTTCTGTCACTGGTCTAGACTCCAACTGCAATACTTTGCCCACTTTCCAGGACCAGCACTCCTCAGTAGCAGATGAAGATGGAAGAGGGCAGGGTCTCCTTACCACTGAGCTCCTTGAACAAGCCTTGGAGACAGACAATGGGAAAATTGAAGCTGGTGGGAAAACTGGATCCAGTTGGAAAATCATTAGCAGTTGTAAAATTGACTCTGTTAACACTGACTCTGGCTGGAAAACTGACCCTGAAAATAATGACCCTGGCTGGCAACTCAATGGCAATTCAGACTCTACCTGGAAAACTAGTACTGAGAATACTGACTCTACCTGGAAACTCACTGAGAAGAATACTGATTCTAGCCGGAAAACTGGCCCTGGATACACTGACTCTTCTTGGAAAACTAGCACTGAGAATACCGACTCTGGCTGGAAAACCAATACTGGGAAAATCGAAGGTGACGTCAGTGGGGAACCTGTGCCCCACCGGACAATCACATCCTTCCACGAGCTGGCCCAGAAGCGGAAACGGGGCGCGGGGCTTCTCCTCCCCCCACAGGCCAAGAAGGACAGGAGTGACTGGTTAATCATCTTCTCCCCAGACACAGAACTGCCTCCCAGTGGGGCTCTGAATGGCTCCCCTGCCCCTCCCCGGGAGGTCACCACCTTCAAGGAGCTTCGCTCCCGAAGCCGGGCCCCACCCCCCCCAGTTCCACCCAGGGACCCCCCAGCTGGCTGGGCCTTGGTCCCACCGAGGCCTCCACCTCCACCAGTCCCACCCCGAAGGAAGAAGACCCGCTTGGGGCTACAGCCCATTGCTGAAGGGAGGTCTGGGGATGTTAGGCCTGGCAGCCCAGTGGCCGCTGACGATGTTCCTGTAGGGAAGGAACCAACCCAGCCCAGGGAAACCCCTGACATAGAGGGTAAGGGGGTTCCCAGCTGGGGCGGGGGGCCGAGGCTGACTGGGAAGGGCCTGGATGTGGGGGGCTGATCTGACCTGAACCCCCTCCTATCTCAGAGTTTCTGGAACCTCTCCTTCATGTGCTGCCCCATTGTCTCCTCCACCCCAACTTTTCGCTTCCTGTCCCCCCCCTCCCCTTTACCGGGGCCTGGGGAGAGCTCTGGGAAACGGGAGTAGGGGTGGTGTCATAAGGGGAGTGGGACTAATTTTCTGCTCCCCTCTTTCTCCTTGCCCCCTCCTCGCCTGGCTGCCCGTCCCGCTGCCCCCACCCCACCCCACCCTGCACCTGCTCTGTCCCCACCGCCTGTAGCTGGCCCCCTCCTCCTCCCTCGGCCCTTGGTTTTTCGGTTCTCGGCCGACGGTCGTCCCCTGTTGGAGGGCGCGGGAGCGGGGGGAGCCGGCTCCCTGCTCTTGGCCCCACTGGCTGGGTGGCCTGGCCCGGGGCTGCGACTGCTCGGGGGGTCTAGCCCCACGGAGGAGCAGCTACTGCCGGTCCGCCTGTCGCCCGTAGGGGCTTATTCGCCCCCGGCCCGGGGGGCCTTACCCTGCCTGGCCAGCCCCGAGCTGGCGCTGCTGCTGTCCCCGCTCTTCCCCAGAAGCAGCACCTTTCCCTCCGCGGCTCCCCCACCCCGCCAGGTAGCCGCCCCCCTGCCGCCACCGCCACAGTCGAAGGCCCTGCGCAGACCCAGGAGCCCGCCACCGCCACCCAGGCAACGTAAGACGTACTGTGTCCCTCACCTGGCCACGCCCCGAACACCTGGCCACACCCCGCGCTCCAGGACCGCACCGGGCGCCCCGCCCTCAGAGGCATCAGGGATGCTCTTGGCCCCTGGGCATGCGGTCCTTCCCTACGGTGGTAACCTCTGGGCTTACGGCTAGGGCTCTGGACCTACCCGGACCCAGGAAAAGGGCTCTCCCCCACGGGATCCCCAAGAATGCTTTACTTTTCTGGGGGATCTCCAGTCCCCATCCACCCTAAACTCATTGTCCCCTGGGGTTCTAGTCCCGCCCCCTAGGAATTCATTGGTCCTTGGAGTTCTGGCCTCGCCCGCACCTTGCTGCAGCGGGCGGGAAGAGCCCACGCGAACCCATTGGTTAATGCAAAGAACTCTAGTCCATCCTTCTCCCCGTGGCCTTTCCCACTGCCGTCCCCTCCCCAGTGTGGGCCAGCACTGTAGGAAGCGAGGGTAGAGGAAGAGAAAAGGCGGGTTTGGGTCCTTGGTTTTCCCCTTTCCAGCCTCTCCCTCTCCCCTCGTCTTGTCTACCCCCTAAGCCCCTCCTCCGCCCCAGCTTCTGTCTGTCTGTCTGTCCTTCTATTGGCCATGGCTCCTCACGTGCTCTCCACGCCCCGGGCTGGGACGGGGGCGGGGCGCGAAACCATCCTTCCCCCGCCCCTCGGAGGCCCGAGGCCCCTCCCTCCCTCCCTCTCAGTGGGAGGTAAGCCTGGCTCTGGACTTCCGGGAATAAAGGACTTAGGAGGCCAGACCGCGAACCAGGAAGGACCTTGCAGTCACTCATGGGGTTTACTAGGCTTGAAGGGTGAGGGGTTGAGCCGGTCCTCTGGGGCCGCCCTTCAGGACCCCCCTGCTGGCTCCCTAGCTCTGCCCTCCCCCCATTCCCCCATGAGCACTAGTAATTGTTTCCCAGGAGGGCAGTCTAATTCTTCTGGAGGGTGATTCCCTTAGCCGGTTCTGGTGCTATCTGCTCTCAGAGCAGGGTCTAGTCAAGGCCATGTGTGCAGTAATTGCTTAATAACGCTTTCTTGAACCGAATCTTTTTTCTACCTGCCCCACAATCTCCTCCAGTCCGGAGTTCCTGGTCATTTGCTGGTGTACCTGGGGCCCAATGCCTGTGGATGGCAGAAACCAAGCAGGGATCTGGCCATCTGCAAGAGGAGAAGAAAGGTAGTGACCTTCACTTTTGTCTTCTGACCCTTAACCTTGCACTTGTGACCCCTTCTTCTAATCAACTGTGTGTCTCTCAGCCCTTTGCAGCACTGCCCACTTGTCTTTGGGTCCTCAGTCTGCACTAGGGAGGGCTGTTCTTTACTGATGGACATATCGTTCTTTTCCCTGAAGGCCTCCTGATTGCAGTTAGCGCCTCAGTGGACAAAATCATCTCCCATTTTGGGGCAGCCAGGAACCTGGTGCAAAAGGTTAGTGGGGCTTGGGAAGATGGGAAGGAAGTCTTGTAAGGGAAGGGGCTGTGTTTGGGTGGAGGCTGGAACACTATGCCTTTCTCTTAAGACGCAGGTAGGGAGTTGAGAGGAAGAGGGGTGGGTCCTACCTGGAATCTGAGCAACCAGGATTAGGGAAACTCTCTGGGACTGAGGGGAGGGATTGGATGGTGGGTCTTTGATGTCCGCTTCTTCTCATTGCCTAGGCCCAGCTGGGGGATAGCCGATTGAGCCCTGATGTGGGACATCTGGTGCTGACCACGTTGTGCCCCGCTCTCCATGCCTTGGTGGCTGATGGATTAAAACCATTTAGAAAGGATCTCATCACGGGGCAGCGAAGAAGCAATCCTTGGAGTGTAGTGGAAGCATCTGTGAAACCTGGTGAGGTGGGACAGAGGCTGGCCCTGAGGGCAGGGTGTGTCCTAGGAGAAAGTGGGGCTCTGGAAATAGGAGGGGTGTGTGTGTGTAAGCATTGATACATAGTCTCACCATAATAATATTGCTCACTCTGTGTCCCCAGGTTCCTGCGCCCACTCCCTGGGAAACTTGTATAATCAGGTCAGCCGACTGACACCTCTCAGCAGCAGCCGAAGCCGGTTCCATGCCTTCATTCTCGGCCTCCTCAAGTGAGACCCCAACACCTGTCCCCTGGGACTCCTGCTGCTGTGAGGCTCTCCTGAGTACCTTGTATAGGGTGTCCCAAGCAGACCCTAGGAGATCTTTCCCATCCCTGAACTCCCACCCCGTCTCCTACTTTCCTGTTGTATCTCATACAGAAGACATAAGCAGTAAAGACCCCCCTGGGTTTTTGACCAGGGGACTTGGGTTAAAGTCCTTGAGGATCTCATACTTTTTTGCTGAGTGACTTTGGGGGAGTCACCATTACCTCTTTATCTGAATTTCCCCCCCTTAAAAGGAGAAGGTCCAGATAGGTGGTCTCTGAGGTCCCTTCCAGATCTGCCTGTAACCCTGTGGGCTTATTAGGTCTTTCATGGCCCTAATTCTCTGACTTCTTTTTTCACCTGTATCTCCCCTTACAGCACCAAACAGCTGGAGATATGGTTTTCCAACCTCCAAGAGGATACAGGTCAGAGGGCCTGGGGATGGTTTGAGAAAGATGGAGGTAGGGGGAAAAGAAAGCATGTGGACTGGTGGATGGGGACCATCTAGTTGAATATTATGAATTGTTTGTGGGTTTTTTTCCCTCATTCCCTGAATTAGTTCAGTATGTCTCAATGTATATTTTTTAAAATAAATGAATGTGAAGACAATAAGTATGAGGGGTTGGAAACACAAACCCTAGGGGTATGGGGAGGGTCAGGGGTATGTTAGTATGTGGCTAGGACAGGTATGGGGAACCTGGGGCCTCGAAGCCACATGTGACTCTCTAGCTCCTCAAGGGTGGCCTTCTAGGTCCTCGAGTGCAGCCTTTGACTGAATCCAAACTTCACAGAACAAATTCTTTTATTAATCCTAGCTGCCAGCATCTAATACTCTCTTTCCCCGTTATCTCTAGGCCTCCTGTCTGTGCTGTACCTGCCTACAGCTTTCTTTTCATTGGCCCGAGGAGGCTGCCCCTCCCTTTCCACTGAGCTGTTGCTTCTGCTCCAGCCTCTGTCCGTGCTCACCTTCCACCTGGATCTCCTTTTTGAGCACCACCATCACCTGCCCTTGGGCCCTCCCCATCCCCCGACTCCTCCAGGACCACCACCTGCACTGCAGCAGACAGTACAGGCTGTGTTGGGCTGGGGTGAACGGTTGGCTCAGAGCCTTCGGGGAGGTACCGGCGAGGCTCCCCAAGGTCCCTCTCCATCTAGTGGCTGGTGGGAACAGCTGACCCAGGCTTCCCGGGTCTATGCCTCAGGTGGGGCGGAGGGCTTCCCTCTTCCCCGCTGGGGTTCCCGGAAACAGGGTGCTCCGGCTGAGAGCACCAAGGAGAGTCTGCCATCAGAAGAAGAGCCAGTCCAGGCCAGACACATGTGGCTGGGGAGACTGTTTGGGGTTCCAGCAGGGCCAACAGAGACAGACTGTGGTCCACTAAAGTCCAGGTAATTGGGCTACAGGTTTCCTAATGATCTCCTTAAGCCCTTAATGGCCTTGAACTCCAACCAGTCCACTTGAAGACCACTCATTGACCCCTAACCTTTCTCTTCTATCATTTCTACATACAGATAGGTATTTAATTAGGTCTACAAAAACACCATATCTGGCCAAGAAAAATGTCACACAGAACTTTGTCCCCTAAGATGAGATTTAGTTGTGAGTTATTATAGAACATGGCTAATTGAGGCAACATGCAGGGTATACTGTATGTGCTTGTGATTATGGCCCCACAGTGAGAGGTCTGATGGCCTTCCTAGCCCCCATAGTCACCTGGGACCCTGGAAACACCACCATAGTGATCCTAAAATCTCCTTTCTGACCCTAGTAGGGCCATTGACCCCTGGCCCTATTGAAATGAACATTTGGCCTTTAGAGGACCCTTCAACCCCTCCTCTCCCACCAGACTTCCAGTTTTTCCTAGAAGGGGGCAGGGTGTGGGGCATGTTCCTTAAACCTGGCCACCCTTCCAGGAGACCATCCAGCTGGCTGCCTCCTGCTGTGAGCGTGCTGGCCTTGGTGAGAAAGGGCGGTCCCCCTGAGCCAAGCTCACCCCCAGAAGAGCCTGAGACACCAGCCCCCGGTGAACTCCCAGTGCAGAGGTGAGGAGGAAAAGGGAAAGGATAATACTAGAGGCTTCAGGTTGGTCTCGCTCACCCTTATCTCTGTGTATCCTCACAGGGCAGTCCGGGCCCTCTGTGATCACACAGCGGCTGGACCTGATCAGCTGAGCTTCCGGCGTGGGGAGGTGCTTCGTGTAGTCTCCACTGTGGATGAGGACTGGCTCCGGTGTGGGCGAGATGGGGCTGAGGGTCTTGTGCCTGTGGGCTACACTTCCCTTGTTCTCTAGCCTCAGGGCCCTTCCTTCCCCTCTTGTGTATGTGCCACCCCTCCTGTCACCTGGGAATGGAATGGGTCTGAAGCATCCTTCCCCTCATGTAAAATGAAGCTTACCAGAAACATTTTCCCCATCTGTAAAATGAAAGTATCCTCCTTGCCTCACTCATATTTAATATGGAACTTCCTCTTACTCCTGTCTGTAAATTTCTACCCATCCCTGATCTGTAAAGTGGAACTTGTTCTTTTGCCTGACCCCTCCCATATGTAATATGGAGTTGCACTCTCCCCCCACCTCCATCTGTAAAGTGGAAATTCCTACTTTGTTCTCATCTATGGGTAAACTCTACCAATATACTTGCCCCCATCCCACTTTCTCCCCTACCCAAGTGGATGGAATCTTAAATATGTACCTACCCTTTCCATTGGTCTGTATTTATTGAGCAATCATGGTGAACTTATATGCTGTAGCACTGACCTCATTAGTGGGGGGCCCCTGGAGGCTGCCTCACCTAAGTCACAGTCCCAATAAAGTATGGGAGCTGAGTTTTCTGTTGTCTGCCTTGGAAAGTGGGGCATGTGGGGCACTGAGTGATGCTTGGGTCAGGGGAAGAAGCTAGTTTTGAGGGATCCACCAGCACTTCTGCATCTCTCCCATACCCATATATTCCCCAGCCTCAATAAGCGACTTGTCCAAAAGAGAGTCAATTGCAGAAATGGCGTTGGAGCCCAGATTCACGGGCTGATAAGCCCAGGGCTGGAAGGGCACTTACAAGTGACCTAGTCAAATATGTCTCCCCTCCCACCTCTGCAGTTTACAGATGAGGAAACGAGGCCAGGTGAACTAAAGTGATTTTGTCCAAGATTACACACCATTGGAGCTGGCATCTGAATTCCTGTCCTCTGACCCCATGTCTTTCCTCTGCACCACTGTTCTTTTCTGGATGCTTCCTTAGAGAGGGGGATGCCAGAGATTTGTTCTTGGCCTTGGAGATGGTACAGAGGGAGACGGAGACATACTGTGTGTGAGAAAGACAAGGTAGTATTAATGTGGCCTGGAAAAAGGCTTGGAGCTGGGTTTAGTACAGTAAAAATGAGGAGGAAAACCGCCAGGATTTGAACCGTCTTGAAGGAAGCCAGGGAACCTAAGGCAAAGGTGAAGGGTATAGCCTGCCAGGCATACATGGAAGAGGAGATGGAGTGCAGGTTCAAGGAACTGATAAGTAGATTGGTGTTGTTGGATCACAGAATTTTTGGAAAATAGGAAGTCTGGAAAGGTAGGGAAGAGCCACGTTGTGAAGAGTTTTTTTTTGTTTTTTTTTTAACTAAACATTTTCTTCTTACCCACTCCCTCACTATTTAAAACACACACACACACACACCCCACCTTGTAATGAAGTCAAACAAAACACATTCACCCAGTGTGCCATGTCCAAAAACGTAGGTCCCATTCTGCATCTTGAGTGCATCCCCTCACTTCATCACTGGTTCTCTGGGATTATGACTGGTCATTGCATTGATCAGAATTCTCATGTCTTTCAGAGTTATTTGTCTTTACGAATAAATGGTTGCCGGGTTTCTCCAAAACCACTCCTTTCATCCTTCATTAATAGCACAATGGGATTCTGTCCTATTCATATGCCATGATGTGTTGAGTTGTTCCCTAGTTCATGAACACTCCTTGTTTTCCAGGTCTTTGCTACTACAAAAAGAGTTCTAAAAATAGATTAATAGATAGCTAGCTCCTTGATTGATAGATTGGTAGCTAAAGGATTTATTAAACCATACTGTACTGAGTGCCTGGGATACTCCAAAAAGTAAGCAATTCGTTACCTAGGAACTTATCTACTAATGAGGGAAGACAACATATAAAGAGAAACAAGAAAGTTGGGGGCAAAGGGGTGGAAGGGAAGGAGATGTTTCTCAAGGTGGTATTGTTGCGGTTTCATGGTGTGTTGTGGGAGTTGTCTCCAAGCATTCAAAGTCAGACCATCTCTAATCCAAGTCCAGGCATTTATTGAGGATTGACGCCCCTCAGAAGCAGGATAGGTTCCAAGAGGAACCAGGAACTACTAAGAAACACAGGGGAATTGGTAGTGTAATGATGCTGATTATGCAACAGAAGTTATGAATATTAAAAAGGCAGGAGGGGTTTGTTAAGGGATTAGGTAATGGGGAGGGGTCCCTTCTATGGCAGCCAAATGTCCTGGTCATGCTGCTATCTGATTGGCTAGCTATTGTGGTCCTGTCTGGTCAAGATAGGTAGTTAGGTCTGTGGTCCTGTTTTGGGCTAAATGGATGATGTAATTTTGGTTGAGCACAAGGATGCACCTATTTAAACATGAGAATCGGATCTGGGGACAGAGGCTAGCTAGGAGCGGTGGCTGTATTGAGTCTGGAGGCCTGTGGGATGGTTAAAGACAGATTGTGTGGTTAAATCAGGACATGTCTGTTATTCAGCAGGACCCATAAGGGAGTTAGAATATTGGGGCTGGGAGCAGCTTTATTAGGATTCTATCAGTATTATGTCAAGGAAGTTGTTCATTTGTTTTACTTTTGTTGTCTGGTGCTCTGTGACCCCATTTGGGATTCTCTTGGCAAAGATGTTGGAGTGGTTTGCTCTTTCCTTTTCCAGCTCATTTTCCAGATGAGGAGATAGAGGCAAACAGGGTTAAATGACTTGCCCAGGGTTGCACGGCTAGGACATGTCTGAGGCTAGTAAGGGAGCAGGGCAAATTGCGTTAAGATCAATTGAGTCAAAGTCTGCAAAGAAGTCAAAGAAAAGGGGTGAGAGAAGAGCATTAGATCTGGTAGTTAAGAAATCAATAATGACTTTGAAGAGGGCAGTTTCAGATGGATGATGAAATTAGAAATAAGATTGGAAAAAGTTTAGAGGAGAAGGAGGTTTTGTTTTCCAGAAAAGATCAGAAAGGCAGTGTGGCAGAGGGCCAGATTTGGTGTCAGGACCTGGATTTGAATTTCAAATGGAGACAACTTTTTCACCACAACTGACCACAAAGGGGACCCAGGAGAAAACTGGGATGTGTACTGAATGTACCAGAAGAGTATATGTGAGGGCAGGGGGAGTTGCCCTCCCCCAGCAGGAAACCAGGGCAGGGTCACTATTACTCGATGTCCCAGCCCTAGACTCATTCAGGGCCTAGATTTGGAGGCCTCCTCTCCCCATGTGTAATAAGATGCTACTTGCCCCTGCTGTGGCTATCTAAGGCCAATAATATCAACATACAGGAGGGCAACTTTGAGGGGTTAACAATCTCATTTTAATTAAATGTACATATATCATTCATTTAGTTCAGGGGGAAAAGTCAGCAGCCTGAACTTCAGAGCAAACACAAACAGAAATTACAAGCAGAAATTATATAAATGGAGCAAAATAACACAAATCAACAGACAGGCTTCTAGCCATCTGACCAAGACATTACATATATAGTTACCAGAAAGAGAAGCACCAACATTAAAGCCAGGGTGGGGGGTTAGGTGAGCTCCAGCGGTTGCCCAAAGTCAAAATCACACAACACTCTTCCAGTGAGTGAGCCCCAAACAAAATGCTAACCTCAGGGTATACATATACTTCTTCAGGGTCAGATAGCTTCACACCTCTCCTGACCTAATTAGCAAAAGGGTATGGGCCTTCCTACAAACAAAGGCAAGACTCAATCAAAGGCATTTAGTGCTGAGAAGCCCTCCAAAAGAAAAAACAGTAAAAAGTCCCACTTTGCTTGCTGTTACAGGATCTCCTGCTGCTTGTCCCTGAGACACTGTAACAAGACTGAGCATCCCAGTACACGGGTGGCTTTTACTAACACCAAACCTTTGACCCAGCATCTGCCCCTCTGTAGACTCTCCTCCTGAGGCCTCTTGTCTTGGAATTGACTGCTCCCAACTTACTGGCCTGGTGGAAAGTATCATCTGCTCTCCCCTTTGTCATCACAAAACTCCCATTTTCCACCAAGCATTTAGGCAGATGGGGGCCTCCATTAAGACCATGGCTTTTTGTCTCAGTGTCTTCTCCCTTTCCTTTTACTATTAGTCAATTAACATGTAATTAAGTACCTACTATGTGCCAGGCATAGTGCACCGGAGATTCAAGAAAAGGTAAAGGACAGTGCCTGCTCCCGAGCTCTCAAGTCTTATGAAGAAAACGTGCAAACAACTATGTACTAATGAGCTATGGAAATAAGCGACAGATGGAAGGCACTAGACTTAAGGGGGGATCAGGAAAGATTTCCTGTGAAAGGTGAGATTTTAGCTGAGACTTGAAGCCGGTAGGGAGAGAATTCCAGGAATGGGGGACAGCCAGTGAAAATGACTGACTCTCAGAGTTGAAAGATGCATTGTCTTGTGGAAGGAAACGCAAAAAGGCCAGTGTCACGTATATAGGATTGCTTAATATATGGGGTGGGGGAAGGGGTGATATAAGGTGTAAGAAGACTGAAAAGGTGTGGGGGAAGCAGGTTATGAAAGACTTTGAATGCCGGAGGATTTTATATTTGATCCTAGAGGGGATAGGGAGCCACTGGAATAGAGAGTTTCCCTGGTCAGACCTGCACTTTAGGGTGTGCTCTGGCAGCCAAGTGGAGAATGGATCCAGAGTAGGGAGAGAATTGAGGCACAGAAACCCACCAAAAGGTTATTGTAATAATCTATGTGATGTGGGCCTGTACCAGTGAGGTGGAAGTGTCAGGGGAGAGAGAGGAGTGTATAGGAGAGATGTTGTGAAGGTGAAATTAGCAGGTTTTGGCAACAATCAGTAAACATTAAGAGCCTACTATGTGCCAGGTACTGAGTGAATCACTAGACAGATTGGATATGGAAGGTGAGAGAGTGAGGAGTCCAGGAAGACACCTAGGTGTTGGACTTGGGTAAATAGGAGAATGGTGGTCCCTTCAATAGTAATAGGGAAGTTAGAAAAAGGAGAGTGTCTGTGGGGAAGGACGAGTTCAGTCTTGGACCTGTTGAGTTTAAGATGTCTAGTGGGACATCCTGTTGAAGATGTTTAATAGGCAGTTGGAGATGCCAGATTGGAGGTCAGCAGGGAGGTTAGGGAAGGAGAGGTGGATTTGAGAATTCTCAGCACATATTAATCCATGGGAGACACTGATGTTGTCAGTCCTTTGTTCTCAAAAAGGACTAATGACATCACAAGGGTGATGTCTTGACTTGCATGTGAATTGGATTTCAGTGAGGCAGAGCTGTGTAAAGTCCTCAGCCCTACTTTCTCCTCCAGAGTCCCTGACAAAACCATGGGAAATGACGAGATCACCAAGTGAAGCAGTATAGAGGAAGAAAGAAAAGAAGGTCCAGGACAGATCCCTGCGGGATATCCATGGTTAGTGGGCACGACCTGGATGAACATCAGTAAGAGGAGACTGAGCAGGAATGATTTTATAGGTAGGAGGAAAACCAGGAGAGAGCAGTGTCACAAAAACCTAGAGAGAAGAGAGTATCAAGGAAAAGAGGGCAATGTCAGTGGCTGCAGAGAGGTCAAGAAGGATGAGGTTGGAGGAAAGGCCTTTAGATCTGTTAACTAAGAGATCATTAGTAACTTTGGAGAGAGCAATTTCAGTTGAATGATGAGGTTGGAAGCCAGACTGTAGAGAGCTTGGGAGTGTGACAAAAGGAAGTGGAGGCACCTGTTGTGGCCTTCTCAGGGAGAAGAGATATGGGATGATACCTAGAGGGGACAGATGGATCAAGTGAACGTGTTCTGAGGATGTATGAAGGCTCCATGGGCATGTTTGTAGGTAGTAGGGAAGTAGCCAGTAGACAGGCAGAGATTGAATATAAGTGAGAGAGTGGGGATGATAGGAAGAGAAATCTTCTGGAGAAGGTGGGATGGAATGGGATTGCTTGTCCATGTAGCGGAGTTTGCCTTGGCAAGGAGAAGGGCCATCTCATTATGTGGGACAGATGAAGGAGGAGATTGTGGCTGAAGGCATCTAGGTGATATAAGATGAGGAGGAGGGGAGGAAGCTCTTGGTAAATGATCTCATTTTTTCCAGTAAACTATGAGGCAAGATTCTCAGCTGAGATGATAGGGGGAGGACAAGCCATGAGAGGTTTGAGGAGGGAGAAAAAGGTTTGGAAGAGCTCCTGTAGTGAGTGGGATAATGAGTTAATTAGGGAGATATAAAGGATTGTTTTGCTGCAGTGATGGCCTAGTTGAGGACATGTTACGTAAATTTGTAGTAGACCTGTCAGCACAATTTCATGACTTTCTCCAGCTTCATTCAGTTGCATGTTTTAAGGAATGAAGGCAGAGGATGGTGGGAGTGATCCAAGGTTGAGACTTGGCAGGGCAAGATCCATGATGTGATAAGGGGGCAAGGGACTGAAGAGGACAGTTGGTTCACCAAGGAGTCATGATGGGAAGGAAGGAGAATATAGTTAATGGAATGGATGATATTCTGGGAGAGACTCGAGGGGTTGAGGGATTGGAGGTCATGTGGTATGAAGACCAGAGTTTGGAGTTGCAGGCAGAAGGAGAAGGGGAATGCCAAAAGATTGTGATCAGAGAAAGGAATTCTAGAGTACATGAATATGGAAGTGGTACATTTTTTTTTTGTTTTTCAAGAAGCCTTTATTAAGAACTTTCTTTGTATTAGGCAACAGGCTGAGCACCGGAGATATAAAGAAAACAACCCTAAATGACATCAGATAGCTTTGTGTCACAAAACCTCATCAATTTTACACCAATATTCTCCCAGTGATGCTTTGTGAAAGCGAGTCATGCAGCATCATAATTACTAATGAATCAAAATTGTAAGCTTACTCAAAGGCTAAGAAAGAAACATGGTGGGCTTAGGTAGGTTACAGTCACTCAGGCTCACAAGCTAGGAGTCATCCTCAGCTCCTCCCTCCATATCCAATCAGTTGTTAAATCCTCTTTGTTTACCATCATATTGTATACCATCATAACACACCCACAAGCTTAGGTCCTTTGATGTTCCCACCACTCTGGTGGAGTCCCTCCTCTCTTCATGCCTGAACTATTTTGGTAGCCTTCTGGTTGGTCTCAAGTTTCTCAAGACTGTCCCCATGCCAGTCCATCCCCCTCCCCACTCAAGTGTCAAATGGATCCTTCTAAAGCTCTCATCTGGTCAGATGGGAGGAGTGAGAAAGGACAAGATTTAAAATGTGATCAAGGTAATTGCTTTTCTAGAAAGCGCAGTGGAAGGGTCAGGGAGCTTTCAAATGGGCCATTGGCAGTGTTGAATTGAGAATGAGAATAAGGGATAGGTCGGTAGGGAAAGGAGAACAGGGTTTAAATGTTGGCCATTGAGATTTAGAATAGCTGGGATGGAGAGGGTCTTTCTCCTCTTACAGCAGGAGACAGGAGACTGGGCAAGAGACCATGGAATGAATTCAAGTGAATGATGTTTTCTTCCCTCCCCAAAGGCAGGTAACAGGTCAGTGATGGCATGGCATTTCTCCTCCACTTTAGAGACCAGTCCGGAGATCCAGAGCCACCACTGGTTTTGGAAGGGTGGGGCTCTCGGTGGAATCCCTGTTGGAGGTGGGATTTGGAAGCCTCCAGAACTAGGTGGAGCCTGCCCTACTTTACCAAAGGAGTGCTTTTCTTTATTGCTGAGGGCCCAGGAACTGAATCTGCAAGCCAGAAGCTCATGGTCATATGTGCAATAGAGAGGCATTGCCTACTCCACCCTATTCCATTGAACCATATGTGAAAAGCCTCAACCCATTATAACCATCAATCGACCAAACACTAGGCCTCTAGTAGCCAGGACCCAGCCCCCAGGGCCTAACAAGAGCCAGGTGCACACTCAATGTATGGTCTGTCTGTATCATTCCTTACCAACCTTATTTACTGACTGAGAAGCCCAGGATGATTTCCTTTCTTCCCTGGTGTTTAAGAGAGAATGTGCTAACACTCTTTATCAATACAGGACCTCCGGAGGGTGGAAGCTACAGACAAGTAATACTTCCTTGTATTGTAAAATGCTTAGCACAGTGCCTGACTCATAGTCAGTACCACATAAATACTTATTCCTCCCCACCATGTCCTATGGCTATCAAATCCCTGCCTCCTCCTCTCCTAATCCTTCTGATTCAGTCACCTAGATTACCTCGGTAAAACTGCCCCTTTCTCTGGGTACCACTCTGGGATCTGTTATCTCTAGTCACTTTAGCTCTAACCCTCCCAAATCCCTATTCTGCTCCTCTGAAGCTTTGATTTGTTCTCCTCCCCCAGAGGCATCGGTTCCTATGGCACTAGGGGGTGTATGTTTAGAATAACTCTGCAGTGCTATATCTGGGAAAGCCCCCAGATGGTAGGCTAAGCTTGAACTACCAGTTTCAGTAACCAGAAATGCATAGGTAGAGCTGAGCAGCCCTAACCTTTTAATTGCTAGCTGTAGTATCCATGAAAGCAAATTCCCCTGGGGCTTTCCAAATCTCTACACCTTCCTAGTTGTCTCTTAGGGTGTTGAGGTGGTGGAGTGATTAAATGCTGTTCCTGGAGTCTGGAGGACCTGAGTTCAAATTTGCTCTCAGACACTTAATAGCCCTGTGACCCTGGGCAAGTCACTTCACTCTGTTTGCTTCAGTTCTTCATCTATAAAATGAGCTGGAGAAGGAAATGGTAAGCCACTTCAGTATCTCTGTCAAGAAAACCCCAAATGGGGTCACGAAGAATTGGACACAACAAGTTGCTTCTTAATTCCTCTGTAAGATGCACTTCTGATTCTGGGTTTTCTTTACCATGCCATAGACACATCGTCACCCTGGGAGAGACATTTTACACCCCTGGACCTTGGAAGTACCCTGCACTCCCTGTAGCCTCTCCCTCTGATAGGCTGATTTCTCCAACCCACCTCTATTTTAAGGAGGCTGCCTAGGCCAGCCTTATCTTCTTTCCTCTCCAGAGTGCATTCCTGACTCAATGGATTTTCTACCATACCTCCTGCTCCAGATACCTTCATCTCTTTCTCTCCATCCCCATTCTCTTCTTTAAAAGTAGAATGTAAGCTCTTTGAGGGCCAAGACTGTCTGCTTCTATTCATCTTCCTAGTGCTTGATAGTGCCTGGCACATAGTAAGCCCTTGGCATATGTTTGTTCACTTGACTTTCTTTGACTCCATTCCCAAGTTAAAGTATACACAATTCATTTGGTTCTTTGTGCTTCTATTCCCATTTGGTTTTTTGACTTCTCTTTCTCAACATGACCCAAAGAAGAATTCTAGTCAATAAATATTGAAATTAAATTGCATTTACTGAAACAAAATTGAAAGCAAAAGGGGCAGCTTTTAAAATCCTCAAGCAGCATAGCTCCAGTGCTCCTAATGGCTTATTTTCAAACCTTCCCCCATCTGCATCTTCTACATTTGCTTTTACAGACACACCTAAAAGCATTGCATGGTCTCAGAATCATAACATCTTCACCATCATCACATCTACCCTTTTCCTGGAGGCCTTTCCTGGTCCCTACTCTCCCCCACCTTCTCTCCCCTCACTCCCCACTCTGCCTGCCCACCGTTGGTACCTTTCCTCTGAGATTACTATCCAGGTATTTTGTTTTTTTGTTTCATTTTTTTCTATTTATTTTTTCATTTTATTTTCAGTTCCAATTACTTCCTTCTTCCCATCCCCTACTGTAATGCCAATCAGCACAGCGCACTTGAGGGCTACTGCTGTAAATACACACACACACACACACACACACACACACACACACACATATTTAGGGTCGAATTGTATAGTATAATAAGCACTCTAAACCTTATTCAAGAAACTAAAGCATTCACAATTCATAACACCATAACAACTTATTACCAGGATGGCCACACGGCCTTAAACGAAACATGTCATTCAGTATATAACATATTGTTCCAAAATACTTGTTTGTAATCAGGAAGTCCCAGGCCAGGGTCTTCCCTTAGCACAGCACATCCCAAGGGGTAGGAGAAAACACAACACACTCCACCCCTAGGTCACAGTAGGTTACAATTCCCTCAATCCAAACAGTGTCCAAGTAAAGTCCTCTTGGAGGTGTGTCCTCCCCACATTGTTGTTGCAAGCTTCCACCTAGTACTCTCAGGCACATGCATGCTCAGATGAGACAAAAAGAAGTCCAAAGCCTCGCAGTGCTCCAGCTCCCACTTCAAGGTCTGGGGGCAGCTGGGCAACAAAGCCGACAAGGTAGGTCCCTGGGGGTTATGGAACTTCCCCCATGCCACCATAGACAACTCCACCCCTGGGTCCCAAACCATTCCAGGGGATACATCAGAAAAGCATGCTCAGTGCTCCCGCCTCATTGCAAAGCCTCCATCCTGACCTGGGGCTTAGTCTCAAGCCTTGTGGTTCCTCCATGGGCCAACTGTTCCTTGCAGCTATCTGCTCCTGGTGCCTGTCTCAACTTATGAAGGGAGGGGCTGCTCCACTCCAAGATGTCTCCGCTCCTGCCTGGATCCAGGCACTGCAGGCTCCAGAGGCTCCTGCCCCTGGCCTCTGTCTCCAGCTCGTAGCACCCCAACTCTGGGGCAGCTTGTCCTCCCCCAGCCTTATATGGAGAGAAGTCATTCTGGTCTGGGCTCTGGGCATAGCCAAATAATACGGTAACTGGGAAACCACAGACAACTATCCCAGTCTCACTAAACCCCATACTTTCCTTCAGTCTGTGCAGATCCTGCCAATAGGAAGGCTGCTAGCACAGGTTCACTCTTGATCTAAGAGAGGTCTCCTGTCCTACTATCAGAGGTTTTCTCTCTCTCAGGTGAAGTATCCTTCCTGTAAGCCCCCAAGGCAATATCAATCTCCCTGAATATATGGTGTTTTCAAACAAAGACTTAGCACATGATTAGCTCAGTGCCAAAACAAACAAACAAACCAGGAAAAACCCACATGCCTCAGCACCTAATTGGCTTAGTGCCAAAAGGCATGAGGGTCCAAGTGGCCCAGCCCCTGATTGGCTCTGTGCCAGTGCTCTATGTGTGATCCTTCAGATGTTTACAATTTAGCATGAGCCTAGGAAACTGAACTCCCCCCAAAAACAACAACAAAAATCCCACCTTGCTTGCGCTCACACCTGCCCATTGAGAAGGCAAGAAATATACCCATTATACATATGAAGTCATGAAAAACATTTCCACGTTAGCCATGTAGCCAAAAAAAGAAGAAAAATAAAGAAGAAAAAAAACCCTTCAGTCTGCATTCAGACTCCATCTTTTCTCTCTCTGGAGGTGGATAGCATTATTCATCATGAATCCTTTGGAATTGTCATGGATCATTCTGTTGATCACGAATGCTAAGCCTTTGACAATTGACCATCTTTATAATATTGTTGTTACTGTGTGCATTGTTCTCCTGGCTCTGCTCACTTCACTTTGCATCAGTTCATACAAGTCTTCCCAGGTTTTTCTGAAACCAACCCTGTCATCACTTCTTATAGCACAGTAGCATTCCATCACATTCATATGCCATGAGTTTTCCAGCCACTCTCTGATTGATGAGCATCCCCTCAGTCTTCAATTCTTTGCCATCACAAAGAGTTACTATAAATATTTTTGTATATAGGAGTCTTTTTCTTTTTTCTTCCGTCTCATTGGTATAGAGATCTAGTTAGTAGCAGTATTGGTGGATCAGAGGGTGTGCACAATTTAATAGCCTTTTGGGCATAATCCCACATTGTTCTCCAGTCCATCTACTTTCTATACTTAAGATACTCCATGTCTTGTATGTGTAAACTTAAGTGCTAGCTCCTGCCATTAGAATGGAAGCTTCTTGAGGACGGTGATGCTGTAGCACAGTGCCTGGAACATTTGTTCAGTCATTTCTATTGTGTCCACCTTGTGATCCCATTTGGGGTTTTCTTGGCAAAGATAGTAAAGTAGTTTGCCTTTTCCATCTCCAACTCATTTTACGGATGGGGAAACTGAGGCAAACAGGGTTAAGTGACTTGCCCAAGGTCACTCAACTAGTAAGTGTCTGAGGCCAGATTTGAACTTAGTGAAGATGAATTTTCCTGACTGCAAGCCTGGCTCTCTATCTACTCTTCATGACCCCACTTGGGGTTTTCTTGGCAAAGATCCTAGACTAGTTTGCCATTTTCTTCTCCAGCTTATTTTACACATGAGGAAACTGAAGCAAACAGAGTTAAGGACTTGCCCAGGGTCACACAGCTAGTAAGCGTCTGGGACCAGATTTGAATTGCGTCTTCCTGACTCCAGGCCCAGGGCTCTATCCAGTGTGCCACCTAGTTGCCTTGGTCTGGCATATAGTAAGTGCTTAATAAATGCTTGACTGACTGACTGACTGGCTATCATCAATAAACACCATGTTGCTTGCTCCTGTCGCTATTTTCTTCTTTAGTTTTTAGACAGTAGTTAGGTAAAACTTGTCATCTGCCTTCTCATTGTCTTCTCCCGATGTCACTATCCCTTCAGGCCTAAGAAATAGCCATTTATCAGAAGCACGTTGCCAATTCACATCTTGAAGAATAAGAGATTTCCCCACCACCACCAAAGAGAGAGGTGCAAAGTCCTGACCCAATCTTTTAAGAATCCTAACATGGCTTTCAAATGGACTCAACCCTCACAGCTGTTTTTTATGATTCCCCTATCAGAGGTTACAGGGCAGCAAGGTTGTGCAGTGGATAGAGCTCTGGCCCTGAAGTCAGGAGGACCTCGTGTGGTGGTAAGCAAAATGGGCTCCTTAGCACTTAGTTCAACAAGTGCACTTGAAGAGTTTGGCTTTTGTTTGCTTTGAGTAATTCAGTGTATTTCATCGAGTCTTACTAAGTGCTAAACCCCAGGCCCAAACCCCTATTAGGTGTAAAACCTATGTGGGTGTGGATTGGCAACTAAGGTGGGGCCCAAGGTGGGGCTAACTCCAGGAAGGGCCTAGTTTACACGTCTGGGACGGCAGAGACTCTTAGACCACGTGGGTTTAAGTCCGCCTCTTTGTGACGATTTTAGGTCGCGTGGGTGAGTGGCATGTGTGACTCACCCCCGACGCTGACAAAGATATAAAAGCCAGGGGTTGGCCTCATCTTCCTTGGAGCTCATTCCCGCAGCAGTGGTGGCGTGAGTGACTCTGGGCCAGCCCTTGTTCTAAGCTCCCAGGCTGAACCTAGATGTTGGTAAGTATGAATTGTATTGGGTTTGTCTGTTGATGTTTGTAATTTGTTTATATTTTGCTCTGAAGTTCAGGGTGCTGGCTTTTTCCCCTGAACTAAGTGAATGATATTTGTGTGCTGAATTAAAGTAAGCTTGCCAACCCCTTCACCTTGCTTTCCTTAGTTAAGCAGATCAAAAGAATCTGTGTTTTCTGGGTGCTGGCAGGTTTCTGGGTGCTGGCTGTGGGTGGATCTTACACCCCCACAGAAGCTGCTAGCCGGATTGTTAAAACACCTAAGTTCAAATCTGACCCCAGACCCTGAGTGACTCTGGGCAAGTCACTTATCACTGTTTGCCTCAGTTTCCTCATCTGTCAAATGAGCTGGAGAAGGAAATGACAAACCACTCCAGTATCTCTGCCAAGAAAACCTTAAATGGTGTCAAAAGGAATTGGACAAGACTGAACAGCAATTGAAAATGTCGTGCCTAGAAGTGAACACAGTTTTCCAGGTATGGCTTTATCTAGTCAGAGTACAGAGTACACAGTACCACCCAGGACATCCTTAACTTTTCTGACAGTCCTGTCATACTGTTGACTAATATTGAGCAATGAAATCTCCAAATATTTTTCAAAGAAACTTTTGTCTAGCCATGCCTCCTATATACTGCATTTGCAAAATTGTTTTTTCGGAATCCAAGTAGAGAACTTCACATTCCCCCCATTAATTTTCATATTATTGGATTCAGCTTATTATTGTAGTCCTTAGAGATCTTTTTGGACTCTGATTCAATCATCTAACTTTTTTTTTTTTTAAAGACTGGTTCTCCATGTTTTGCCCAGGCTGGAAGTACGGGATGCTACTCATAGGTCAGATCGGCAGGGGCACTTTGACTTGCTCTGTTTCCAATCTGGGCCTGTTTGTCCCTCTTAGGCAATTTGGTGCCCCTTCCCCAAACCCAGGGACTCTCCATATTAGTGCTGAACTTAGCATTAGTAAGTTTAACAGCCTATCAACATAGTCTCCTGCCCCTCAGAACTCCCAAGATCAATAGATCTACCAGCCTCAGCTTCCCTAAGAGCTAGGATTGCAGGTGTATGCCACCACACTGAGCTTATCATTGAATGTGTTGGCTATCTTTCATAATTGTCAGGTATACTATCTATGCCTTCATTCGAGCCATTGATAAAAATATTGGACAGCACAAAGCCAAAGACAGATTCCTGTCCTAGAGGTCCTCTTGAAAGCTGACATGGAGCCATTAATGACTAATATTTGGGAATGGTCATTCAATCAGTTCAAAATTCACCACATTGTACTGTCATTTGGCCCATGGCTTTCCATATTATGTAAAAGAACAACAGGAGAGACCCTGTCGAATGCTTTGCTGAAGTAAAATGTACAGAATCTATAACATTCCCTTGATGTCCAAATTTAGGTACCCTGTCAGAGAGAAGAACTGAGGTTAGGCTGGTTTGGGTCTTGAGGAAGCCATGCTGACTTTTAGCCATTGCTGCTACACTATTTATACTAACTAACAAATTATCCTCTAACCCCTGTCCAAAGGCCCATTGGTATGGGACTCTCTCCTTATTGGTAGAGTTGAATGCCCTGCCTTACATGATGGGCAGGGAAAGGCAAGAGCTTCCATTCTCAATCAGTGCCCCCCTTTGCAGATTGGTCAAGCTTCAAATCCAGAATTTTGCTAAGACTAAAGGTTAACAGGTGTGGGGTTAAGACTAGAAGTTAAATGATTGGGGAACCTGCGGCCTCAAGGCCACATGTGGCCTTCTAGGTCCTCGGGTGTGGCCTTTTGACTGAGTCCAAGTTTTAGAGAACAAATCCATTTATTAAGGGGATTTGTCCTGTGAAGTTTGGATTCAGTCAAAGGGCCACACCTGAGGACCTAGAGGGCCACATGTGGCCTCGAAGCTGCAGGCTTCCCACCCCTGGGACCTCACCGTCTATGGTTTACAGGTGGCGCCCTCTCCTGTTCTTTGAAAATGTGGGTCACATTTAGTCCCTTGGTGTCCCCTCCTCTCATTCTTTCAAAGATCATAACAATACTTGCTGGTTCTTTCAGCGCCCCTGGATACAACACATGTAAACTGGGTAGCATGAAACTATTTTGTAGGCAATTAGGCAATTTGGTTCCAGCCTGTCTTTCCAGGCTTATTCCACATTCCTTTTCCTCGTGCACTGAGTGCTCCTGCCACCACTGATGTTCCCCCTATGGGTCATTCCACCTCCTTTCTCCATACCTGCTCAGGCTTTGGCCCATGCCTGGCACGCTCTCCATCCTGACCTCTACCTCTTGAGTCCTTAGTACCATCCAAGCCTCAGCTCAGCTGCCACCTCCTTCAAGAGGCCTTTCCTGATTCTCCCATTGGCTAAGCCCCACTCCAAACCACTGCATCTTTATTTTGTATATCACCTATATTAACGTCCCCTCTCTGCCTGCCCCGCCCCTCTTACCCCCATAAAATTTAAGCTCTTTGAGGACCAAGATTGTCTCACTTCTATATTAGTACCTCCAACACCTAGTACAGTCGGCTCTTGATGTGCTTTTATTGATTAGGCACCGGCACACCAAAGATAAAGAAGGATATCATTCCTGCCCTCGTGGAATTTATGAGTCATGACATATCCACAAATAACTGTAACACAGAGTAGGTTATGATGAGCTCAAGATCAAAACACAAAAAGCTCAAGAAAAATACAGGTAGAAGACAACTTAACCAGCTAGTAGGATCAAAGAAGAGGCAAGACCTAAACAGAACCTTGAGGGGAAAGAAGGATTTTAATAGGTTTGAGATGAAGGAGTATATTCCAGGTTTGGGGGGGGACAGATTTCACAAATGCACAGAGGCAGGAGATAACAGAGTTTGAAGAATACCTCTTAATCCTGCCTGCCTGGAATGTAATTGTATAAAGCTAATTATGAAGCAAAATGTTTCAATTAAACTAAATGTATTAATATAGAATTTCAAATAAAGTATGGAATGAAACTCCAAGAAATCTATAAAAATAGTAGTAAAAATGAGAAACAGTGTGGCATGGTAAATAGAGACCTGGTTTTGGAGCCAGGAAGACTTGAGTTTCAAGACCTGTAGGCTGACAGACAGGGTGAGTGACCCTAGGCAAGTCAAAACTGCTCAGTGTTGTAGGTCAGTAGTGTCAAACTCAAATAGTAGATGCAAGGCCACTAAACTGCACCTATGAATCCCTGCAGGTACATATTGACTGTTTATGTATTTCTTTTTTTTAATGTAACCCCAATCCCAAAGCCCACTGGTATGGGACTCTCTCCTCATTGGTAGAAATGAATGCCCTGCATAGACCAACATCTCACACCCTATACCAAGATAAGGCCAAAATGGGTACATGATTTGGACATAAAGGGTGACACCATAAGCAAGTTAAGAGAGCAAGGACTAGCTTATCTGTCAGGTTTATGGAGAAGGGAAGAATTTGTGACCAAACAAGAGATAGAGAACATTATAAAATGTGAAATGGATAATTTTGAATATATTAAAAAGTTTCTGCAGAAACAAAGCCAATGCAACCAAGATTAGAAAGAAAGTAGAAAGCTGGAAAACCATTTTTACAGTCAGTGTTTCTGATAAAGGTCTCATTTCTCAAATATATAGAGAATAGAGTCAAATTTATAAGAATACGAGCCATTACCCAATTGATAAATGGTCAAAGGATATGAACAGACAGTTTTCAGATGAAGAAATTAAAGCTACCTATAGTCATATGAAAAAATGCTCTAAATCACTATTGGTTAGAGAAATGCAAATCAAAACAACTTTGAGATACCACCTCATGCTATCAGATTGGCTAATATGATGGAAAAGGAAAATGATAAATGTTGGAGATGTGGGAAAATTAGAACACTAATGCATTATTGGTAGAGTTGTGAACGGATCCAACCATTCTGGAGAACAATTTGGAACTGTGCCCAAAGGACTATAAAACTGTACATACCCTTTGATCCAGCAGTACCACTACCAAGTCTGTATTCCAAAGAGATCGTAAAAAAGGGAAAAGGACCTATATGTACAAAATTTTTATAGCAGCTCTTTTTGTGCTGGCAAAGAATTAGAAATTGAGGGGCTGCCCACCAGTTGGGGAATGGTTGAACAAGTTGTGGCGTATTAATGTTATGGAATACTATTATCCTATAAGAAATGATAAGCAGGAGGATTTCAGAAAAACCTAGAAAGATTTACAGAAACTGATGCTGAGTGGAGTGAGCAAGATCTGGAGAACACTGTACACGGTAACAGCAACATTTGTACAATGATCAACTATGAATGAGTTTGCTTTTCTCAGCAATACAATGATCCAAGACAATTCTAAAAGACTCGTGATGGAAAATGCTATCCATACCCACAGAACAAACTATGGAGTCTGAATGCAGATCAAAGCATGCTATTTTCACTTTTTTTCTTTGTTTTTTTTTCTTTCTCGTGGTTTTCCCCTCTTGTTCTGATTCTTCTTTCACAACATGACTAATGTGAAAATATGTTTAACATGATTGTACATGTATAGCCTGTATCGGATTGCTTGCCATCTTGAGGAAGAGAGAAAGGAGGAAAGGAGAAAAAATTTTGGAACTCAAAATTTCATAAAAGTAAATGTTGAAAACTGTCTTTACATGTAATTGGAAAAAATACTATTAAGTGAGAAAAAAAAGAAAACCGAGTGACATTCTTTAGGACAGAGAAATGAATGAGACTCCAGGGCATTACAGTCCTTCAGCTCAATTGCATATAACTTGAAAGGTTAAAACTCACACAGTGAGAAATAACTGTTTGGAAACTTGTAGTAGGAAGGCCGAATTTATAATCTCAAATATAATCATGTATATATTTGAATGGTTCGAAATTGCAAGGTATGAGAGATTCTCTAAGCAGAACGCAACAAAACATTTATTTAGGTCCCACCGCAGCAGATCTGTGAACCAGCCTCCCCATTCCCACATCTTGACAAAAAGACTCCAGGCCTAGAAAACCCGCCTCACAAGAGTAACCAGGAGGCCACAGAAAAACAAGATAGTATTTAGCCAAATCATATTTACTGGCCTCAAGTCCTTGCTCGCACTCCTGGGTCTACACATGGGTCAGCTTTGCTTCTGAAGCTTCCTGCTTCTGCAGCTTCCTGCTTCCGCTGTAGTTGTCTCTTGGCTCACTTTTCCTTGCAGCCGACCTCTGGCGTTCTCAAGCCCCTCCTCAATGACCAGAGACCATTAGTTCCCTTGGCTCCTCTTAAGTCATTAATCTACACCCACACAGGTTTCACACCTGATAGGGCTTTGGGCCTGGGGCTTAGCACTTAACAGTTGAAAGTACTTTCACTCGAAGTAAACAAAAGCCAAACTCCTGAAGTGCTAAGGAGCCCATTCTAAGGAGCCCATTTTGCCTTACCGACACACTCCACCCCTATGTTCTAGGATACAAAACTATGGATGATTAAACAAGTATTTTTGATTTCATAACCAACAGAAAAATAAATTTTATGAGTTTTACTTCATAATGAAAATATGAGTCACTAATTTGATTCTGATTTTAGCCATGAAGAATATTAAAGAACCCAGAGCAGAGATCTTTAAGAAGCAGGAGCAGTTAAGACAACAGAAATTGAGTTAGAATATGCTAGAAGGAGCAGTCAGCTGACAGGAAGGCTTTAGCTGTTGTATTTGGGAGGCTGCTGGTTGGTCAGAGAAAGGCTGAAACTCATTGGAAAACAGGATTTTTGTTGCTGGTCAGTATCATTTACAATTTGAGAGAAAGGCAACCGCTTAAGAAATGCCTGGTTGGACTCTGCTGCCACCTTCTGGTTCTGGCAAGAAAAGGATTTTGTCGTTCAGTCACTTCCAACTCTTGGAGACCCCATAGACCAAATGTCCATAGGATTTTCTTCGTAAAGATAAAGTGGTTTGCTATTTACTTCTCCAGTTGTATGCAGGCAGGGGTTAAGTGACTTGTCCAGGGTCATATAGTTAGTAAGTATAAGGTCACATTTGAACTCTAGTATCTGATTCCAGGCTCAGTGGAATCCACTAAGCCACCTAGCTGCCCCCTGAAAAAAAAACAAAGGGAGAAAAATAGATTTTGCAGCTACTCTGCTATAAATGTATATTGAGGCTGATTGCACAGTACAGCAACTGGTTGAATGCGGAGCTGGCTGGGTTTATCTGTATTGACCAGAGAGTCAACTAGAGGAGCTTGGTGGTTCTCTGGATTAAGGGAACTGCTTATCATGGTAATGGTGTAGCTCTGCCTCTGTACCCTTTTAAGGGTGATTTTGTGTTTAAAAAGCTTGTCGCTGATTCAGCAGTTTTAGAGTAGAAAAGGAGCAGAGTAGTGAAGCAGGAGAATAGTAAGGACCAGAAGAGGAGCAATGAACAGAAATGCAGTGTCCTATGATGCAGTTAGTTCATGATGGGACCAAGAGCATCAAGGTCTGAAGTTCAAAGTTGTGAGTTGCCTCCATGGCTGTTCTCACTCATGTTTCCCTGCTAGCTTTCTGTAAGTATGTGTTGGAGGTATAAGATGACCCAGATTTAGGGTAATTATAGTATTTATAATACATTGATTATCTCTGCATTTGCTACATATTGAGTACTATGATATATTGGTTGTTATTCCTTTTGTCTAAAGAAAATATTTATGTTTAAGAGTTAATAGTATCATCATTGTGATTAACTCATTTTATGTATTGATGAGGACTCAGGAGTCTCAGTGGTCAGTGGAGGTAATCACAACTATGTTATCCATATGACCTTAAGAGAGGGAATTGTATTTATTGCCAGTGGTCCTTTCTTGCGAATATAGAACCTCCAATGTAAGTGCAGGTTGAAATGAGCTAGTGATCCCAGAAAATGAGTGGGTAGCCCATATCTCATCTAAGTGGTATGTAAGAACCACAATACTTGGCCTTTTAAGGCCTTTTTAAAAAAAGTTTATCAACGAATTCACTGTATATCTATATTGATCTCTTTAGGTAGCTCCCCCTTTTCACAGAATTTGAGAATTGGAAGGAACTTGAGTGGCCATCTAGTCTAACACATACATGAATGGATTTCCCACTGTAACACATCTGACAAATGGTTTTCCAGGTTCTTTCAGAATAGAACTGATGAAGGTAATCAGTTAGGACCAATAAGGAGGAAGAACACCACAACCTCTTGAGGCTGGTCTTTCCATTTTCAGAGAATTCTAATTATTATGAAGCTTTTCCTTCTATCAAACCTAACTTTGCTTTGCAACTTTCATCTGCTGTTCGTGGTTCTGCCCATTGGGCCAAGCAGACCAAGTCGAATATTTCTTCCCTGTGACAGCCTTTCAAGGACTTGAAGACAAATGTCATGTTCCCATGCAGTTTTGTCTAGCCTAAACATCTCTAGTTTGTCCCTTCCATCATCACAGACTTGAGGTTTTTCATCATTCTGATTATTCTCCTCTGTGTAGTCCTCAACTTATCAATGTCTTCTGAAGAAAAAAATCCAGATGTGGTCTGACCAAAGAAGAGTATAGTGGGACTCTTAGCCCCTTATTTCTGGAAGTTGTGGCTCTCTTAATGAAGCTCTAGAACCTATTAGTGTTTTTGGCTATTATATCAAACCTTTGGCTTGTTGTGGACTTGTAAATTTGGAGATGTTTGCAGGATATCTAGTTTAAAATGTCTAGTAGTCAGAACGCAAGTTCCTTGAGGGTAAAGACTATTTCATTTTTTTTCTTTCTATTCCTAATACCTAGCACCTTGCCTGCAACATAGTAGGTACTTAATAAATACTTGTTAATTGATTGGTGATATGGGACTAAACATTACAGAACCTCAACTTGGATAATTACTTGGCAATGAAGACTGAGGAACAATCAGAAAGGTAGGAGGAGAACCAAGAGAGATCAGTATGACAAAATTCAGATAAGAAAGTATCCAGGAAGGGAGGATGGCCAATAGAATCAAATGCTGCAGAGAGAGAAAGATGAAGTTTGAGAGAAGGCCATCATATCTGGCAACTGAGATATTATTGGTAACTTTGGAGAGATCAGTTTTGGTTGAGCGATGAAATAGGAAGCCACAATGAGAAAGGTTGAGAATGAAAAGAGGAAGTGGAGGCAATGACTGTAGGAAGCTTTATCTAGGAGTTTGGCTGGAAAGGGGAGAAAAGATATGGAATGACAGCTTAAGGGGATGAATGAGTCAAGTGAGGGTATTTTCTTGATGGGCATGTTTGTATACAGCAGAGCAAGAACCAGGAAAGAGAGAGAGAGAGAGAGAGAGAGAGAGAGAGAGAGAGAGAGAGAGAGAGAGAGAGAGAGAAGAAAAAGAAGAAGAGGAAGAAGGAGGAGGAGGACAAAAGAGGCAGACAGAGACAGAGATAGATGTATCTGATATGTATGAAATCAGGGACACTTTATTGGAAAAGATGGGATCAAAAGTACATGTAGAAGCATTGGCCTTGGTGAGGAGAAGGGCCACCTCTTTGTCAGGAATTGGAGTAAAGGAGGAGAGAATGGAGGATGATTTCAAGAGATTTTAGATAAAGAGGAAGGAATAAGAGGGTTCATGTTGAATCACCAATATTTTCTTAGGAAAGAATGAGGTTAAGTGTTCAGATGAGTAGGTGAGGAATAGGATGAGGTGGTGGGTTGAGGAAAGACAAGGTTTGGATTCACTTCTGTGACGAATAGGATAGAGGGTAAACTAGGAAGGAGTTAAAAAGTTGCTTTGTGCAGGGAGGGCCAAGTTGAGGATCACTAATGTAACAGATGCTTGAGATGACTGCTGTTTGGGCAAAAATCTCCTAGCACTTCCCTCCTTAACCCCTGAGGAGTTTTGCCTCACCCTGTAACTCACGGACATGACTTTTTAAAAAATTATTTTTTTCAGTTAATAAACATTTGGTTTCTCTCCTTACCCTCACCATTGTGGGGCACGGGGGTGGAGGGGAAGAAAAACAAAATTCTTGTAATAAATATGCATACTCAAGCAAAACTAATTCCCATATTGGTCATGCCTAAATGTGTATAACTCATTCTAAATAGTTAGAGGTCATGACTTTATCTTACAAGCTAACCTGGTTTATACTAAGAGATTGTGGGGAGGGAAAGCTGAGAAACCATATGGGAAGGATATTGTATATGTCCAGAGAGATGGAACCTCAGAGCTTAGCTAATATGAAATTATCAATGCCTATCTCTGGAACTGAGGTCAAGTAGGCAGTTAATATATCAGCAAGTGGGCATTGGATTCAAGCATAAAGGACAGGTATACAAAGGGATTATGCAAAGATGGTAGCATGTTAGGACCTAGAAGAGCTTAGATCCATTAGAAATGTCCTATTAGGACAACTCTAAAAACATTCCAGAAGAAACAATTATAAAGAAAACTAAAGACAATCAGTTATAAACTTCTACATCCATTCTAGGATTTAAAAGAATGAGTTCTGGATTCCTGTGTAAGGTCTGAGCAAAGATACACCTCAGTAGGTAGAAGGCCATGTGAATAAGTTATGTTTCAAAGCAGGAGACAGGACCAGAGTATTGCTGAGAAGAGGCTGACTATGGAGACCCAGACTCAGTAGGATACAGGGCCAGAAGAGTGCAGCTTTCATCCAAGCCACTACAGGAGATAGGGCCAGGCCAGCACCCATGTCAGACACTCCTGAACCAATATCCAGCCTATGCCTGAACTACAGTAGGAGATAACGTCAGAAAATTCCTGGAGAAACTGGGACTTATTCTTATCCACCATACTTAATCAAGCATGGCTTGCCCACATTGTTCAAGAT
>CM053626.1:209319830-209348429 GCA_028646595.1 Phalanger gymnotis
GTCTGTCTGTCCATGTTTGTACTTTGTATTTTGCTCTGAAGTTCAGGGTGGTGGTTTTTGCCCCTGAACTAAATGAATGATATTTGTATGCTGAATTAAAGTAAGCTTGTCAACCCCTTAACGTTGCTTTCCTTACTAAAGCACATCAAAAGAACCTGTGCTTTTGCAGCGTACTGGTAGCGTTCTTGTTGTTGGACTTGTGTTGGTCTTTCGCACCCACAACAGCTGCTAGACAGATTGTTGAAACAGTTACCACAAAAGAGCTGCTATAAATATTTTTGTGCATTTTGTCCTTTTCTCTTTTTTTATGATTTCTTTGGGATACAGACCTAGTAGTGGTATTGCTGGATCAAAGGCATTCTTAGTTTGATTGCCCTTTGGCCATGTGTAAATTTGTTCTATACAATATTGGTTTCCATTGAAATCCTATGCATTTTATTTTAAGCAGTTAAAAACATTATTCTGAAAAGGGCTCTATAGGTTTCTCCAGACTAACAAAGGAAATCAAGTGCAAACACTATATGTAATGAAAAAAAGTTACAGTGACCTTTCTTATAGGGACAGGGTAAAGCAAGGATGTCCAATATCACCATTATTTACCAGTGCTAGAAATGCTAGCTATAGTAACTAGACAAGAAAAAGAAATTGCATTCTTTTCTTCTCATTTGAAAAGTCAGGAATGTTTCTAATGTATTTAATTCAAGGCATGTACCAGATTACTATTAATTCTTCTTTTAAAAATGTTTTTATTGATGTCTTCTTTTTTTTATACCATTATAGTTAACCCCAGTATCCCCTCCCCCTCCCCTTCCTCTTCTCAGAATGCCATCCCATATAATAAATAGTATTTTTTAAAGAGGAAAAAAATCAATACAACTGGTTAATACATTTAAAGAATCAGAAAGCATATGAAATGTCTAATATCTGTAGACCCCCCACCTACATGAAAGAGTGGGTTGGGGGTGCCTTCTAATATCGCTTCAGTTGAGTCATACTTAATCTTTATAATTTTGTCATATTCACTTTTGATTTTTTGCTGTGTGGCTATTTTCCCCCCATTTATATTGTGGTAGTTATTGTATATCTTGTTTTCTTGGCTTTGCTTACTTACTTCACTCTTCAGCAGTTCATACAGATTTTTCCATGCTTCTTTGCATTCATCACACACATCATTTCTGTGAGCTCAGTAATATTCCATTAGGTTCATGTACCATGATTTGTTTATCCATTCCCCAATCAATGGACATCTGCTTTGTTTCCAATTCTTAGCTATGACCAAAAGTGCTACTATAAATATTTTGGTATATATATGGGGACTTTTTTTCTTATCAATGACTTCCATGAGGTATAAGCCAAGGAATGCAGCCTCTGGTTCAAAGGGTATGGACATCTTAGTCACTTTTTTTGCATAATTACAAATTGATTTCCAAAATGGTTGTACATTTCACAACTCCACTAATGTCTTATAGTGCCAACCATTCCACAACTCCAACATTGACTATTGCCATTTTTTGTCATCTTGGCCGATTTTCAAGGTGTGAGATAAAATCTCAGGGTTGTTTGATTTGCATTTCTCTTATTAAAAAGAAGGGGCAGCTAGGTGGTACAGTGGATAGAGTGCCAGGTCTATAGCCAGGAAGACCTAAGTTCAAATTTTGCTCATGTGACCCTGGGCACTTAACTGCTGTTTACCTCAGTTTCTTCATCTGTAAAATGGGAATAGTAATAGCATCTACCTCCCAAGGTTGTTGTGTGGATTAAATGAAGTAATAATTGTAAAGCTCTTAGCACAGTGCCTGGAACATAAAAGTGCTGTATGTTAGCTATTATTATTAGCTATTATTGTAATTATTATTAGTGATTTAGATTAGTGATCTCTCCACTCTGCCATCCGCTGCTTTGCCTGGTTTCAGCTTCATGGAATGACATACTTCCGTAGTGGGTATCCCTGGGTGTCCTTCCCTACCCTACTTCTTTGCCTTCTTTTGTGTCTTGTCTCTCCACACTTGATTGTGAGGTCTTTGAAGGCAGGGACTGTCTTTCTTTTTATTAATTGTATTCCCAGCACTTGGCACAGTAGTAAGTGCTTAACAAATATTTATTGGATTGGATTGGAGTATTCTTTAATGTGGTTGTTAATACTTTTGTAATGCTTCTTTTGAGATCTATTTGTTCATATCCTTTGATCATTTATCTATTGGGAAATGACATAAGTATCACATGTTTATTATTTATTTATCTTGGAGGCCAAACCCTTATCAAACGAATTAGATACAAAGATTTTTTTCCCCATTTGATCACTTCCCTCCTTATCCTACATTCATTAATCATTAATTTTATCTATGCAGAAGCTTTTCAGTTTCAAGCAATCAAAATTATCTATTTCATCTTTTGTAATTGCCTCTATCCCTTGTTGGGTTAAAAATACATCCCCTAATTCCTTTCCAGGAACAGTGGGTCAGAAGAAAAAAGAGAATGTGCAGCCAAGACTGGAGAGTTTGACCAGTGTACTGGAGTGTCAGTTGGGGGAAGCCAGATCTTTGTGAGTGAGAGAAATGGAAAGAACTTGAGAGGAAGAGGTCCAAAGTGAGAGAAGTTTGTTAATTATGAAATAGGAATTCCAGAGGGCATGATGGAAGGGGCCACCAGAACTGGAATGGAATATGGGTGAGATAGGGGTGAAGAGGATACTAATGAGAGAACTGAGTGAGGACTGGAAATGAGAGTGTTCTATTCTTAGCCAGGGAGTGATTTAATATTTATAGCAGCACTTTTTTTTTGTAGTAGCAAAAACTGGAAACAAAGTAGATTGGGAAGTGATTAAACAAACATGATTGTAATGGAAGATTACTTTGCTTGAAGAATTAATGATGAATATGAAAAATTCTGAGAAGCATGAGAAGAAATGCACGAATTGTTAAAGTGTGAAGTAGAAACAGAAAAAGTGTATTACAATGACTAAAACAATATAAATGGAAGGAATAACAACAACAACAAATGTAATACTGAATGCTGTTTAATTATAAACAAACTTGACCCTGAAAGAGAGAGATGGAAATGCATTTCTCTCTTTTCTTTGTAGACATGTGGGACTATGGATGTAGAACATTGTATATATTGTTAGACTTGGTTGCTGTCATAGTTAGTTTTGCTGAACTGCTTCCCCTTTCCTTCTACTTTATTCTTTTCTAAAATAAAGATGGCTGTGGGATGAAAAGAGGGATATCTTGGGAAATGAAAGTGATGTGAAAACAGAAGGTATCAATAAGTTCTCTCACTCAAAATCCAGTATGCCTTCTATTGTGTCATGCTGTAAAATGAAGTTAAAAAAAAAAAGGAAGGAAAATACAGAGCTGAACAGATTTTTTTTTGAAAAGCTACATTTAACGAACCCGTGACAACTCCTGAATGGAAATATTAAAGAATATCCATAGTATTAGAGAAGCATAGATTTAGAATTGGAAGGAACCTTGGAGGTCATTCAGGTCATTTTAGTTCAATATCATTTTACAGATGAAGAAACTGAGATTTAGAGAAGTGAAATGATTTGCCTAAAATCACACAAGGAGTAAGTAGTAGAGCTGTGATTTAAATCCTAGGTCTTCTGATTCCAAACCAGTGCTAATTATTCCCAGCATCCATGGTACCTTTACAAAAATTGATAATGTGATAAGATGTAAATAATAATAAATAAATGTTAAAAGGCTGAAATAAGCATATCTTTTACAGTCCATAATGCAATAAAATAGTACTTAGCAAAGGAATTATGAGGAAAAGATTCAGACCTAAACAGAGATTTAGTAATGATATTCTGAATTATGGTTAGTTTAAAAAAATCAACAAATCAATAAAGAATCAAATAATGATAATGATAGCAGTAACGCATTGTACTAAATATTTGAGACACAACTAAAGTAGCCTTCAGAGGAAAATTTTGTTATTTTATTATGTTATACAGAATTATAAAAACAAAGCATTAACAAAATAGAAAAAGAGGGTCAATTGACCAAGCATGCATAAAATACTAGAATATAAACAAATATCTTAAAACAAATACAAAGAAAAATTTAAAACTAAAATACTATAGATATAGAAAATAGAACTGATTGAGACAGAAAAATAGAACTGATAAAATGAAAATAGAACTGCTAAACACAACCAAGAACTTTTTTTAAAAGACTAACAATATCGATGAAATAATTAACTAAAACAATTAGGAGGAAAAGGAAGAGGAAAATCAAATTAACAAATAAAAAAATGAACAACAGAGAAAAAATAAAGAGTATGATCAGAAGCTACTATACTCAGCTATATGCCAGCAAAACTGACAATTCAGAGAACACAGATGAGCATCTGCTAAATATTAAAATACCTAAATTAATAAAACAAGAAATAGAGACCTTTCAAAAAGCCATTCTAAGAAAAAGATATCAAGTGAACCAAAAATGTTAAAGGGAAAAAAGAATCTAGGTTGTATAGGTTTAGAAATGGATTCATATAACCAGGCTGCAAGAAACAATATGATGAATACAGAGAAACATGGAAAGACTTACATGAATTGAAGCACAGTGAATTAAGCAGAACCAAGAAAAATAATACCGACAATGACCATAATGATGTAAAGAGAAAGAATAACAACTAATCAAAAATGAATGTTGCAAAATTACAAAGGACAAGCACTCTCCCAAAGAACACATATGAAAAGTTACTCTTCACCTCACTCCTTTGTAGAGGTGGAGCTCCACAAGTGTGGAACATGGAATATATTTTCAGACTTTGTTGATGTATTGATCAGTTTTGTTGATTTTTTTTTCTCTGAAAAATATTATGTTATACAGGATGGTTCCTTTGGAGGGCTGAGGGGTGAGTGATATTGGGCCATGTAATAAAAGATATCAAAAATTCATTTAAAAAAAGAAGTGGATTCTACCAAATATTAAAGAGAAATTAATTTTTATACTACAAAAATATAAAAAAATAGAACTAGAAGGCACCCTACTAAACTCCTTTTATGAGACAAATATGGTCCTGGTATCCAAAATAGGGAGAGATAAGGCAGAGAAAGAGATCTGTAGACCAATTTCACTAATGAATATTAGCATAATAATTTTAAATAAAATCCTTGCAAGATGACTATGACAATATGTAAAAAAATTAATTCACTACAATCAAGTTGGACTTATGCTAGAGAGGTGACCATGGTTCAGCATTAGGAAAACAATTAGCCTAATTAATCATTTAAACAAAAATACTAAAAAAAACCAAGTTTATTTCGAGAGATGTAGAAATGTCTCTGAAAAAATGTAAAACTCTTTAGAAAGAGAGTCATGGAAGGTTGTTCTAATGTGTTCAAAAGTATATATCTAAAACCAAGAACTAGAATTTTGCAATGGAGAAACATTAGAAGCTTTGCCAGCACTAACAGAAAGTAAATCAAGGGATTCTTTTTCCCCATTATTATTTGGTACAGTGTAGAAATGCTAGCTATGGCAATAAGACAACAGAACATAATTAAAGATACACATATTGGTAGAGAGAAGACTGAATTACAAATTCCCTATTTTCAGGCAACCTAATGGTGTACTTTGAAAACCTTAGGAAATCAGTGAAGAAATTATTTATGAAGTGAAGAAAGAAAATCAGTGAACAAATAAAGTATGTAAAGTGTATACAAAATAAATCCATGAGGTAATAATAAGGGAAATTCTATTCAAAATAATTTTAAAATGCATAGGTAGCTGGGTTTAAAAAGCCCTTTTCTTCCACAGCCCAGGTGTAAGTTTGAGATGAAGATGAGGCTGCCCAAGAGGCCAAGTGGAGGAGCAAGATTTCAAGAGTAACCTGGGGTCAAAGTAGAGTTGGTGTTTATGCGTTTAGGAAAACCCCCAGAATTATCTGCAGCAATAGCTTCAGCCCTTTTCATGTAGAGGGTCCCTTACTAGTCTTCTACACTCTATATGTGGACACTCTATATATTCCCTATTTATACACTCTGTATATTCCCTTTCTGTCCGGCTCTCTCTCTCTCTCTCTCTCTCTCTCTTTCTCTTTCTCTTTCTCTCCCCTCACCCCCTCCCTGCGGTGGAAGTGAAGTGGAATCGTTCTTTTACCTTTCCCGGCTATCTGGGTCAAAGGGCATGAACAAATTAGTGACTTTTTTCAAGTAAGGCTAAGTTGTTTTCCAGCATGTTTGGACTAAGTAACAGCTCCACTAACAGTGTATTGGCATCCTTGTCTCCCTTCAGCCCTTCCAAAACTATTTCCACCTTCAGTCATCTTTGCCAATTTGCTGTTTTAATCTGTATTTTTCTTATCATTGTTGTTTTGGAGCAATCTTCCATATGGTTGTTGGTAGTTTGAAATTCTTCTGAAAACTTCATGTCTATTTTTTGATCTCATCTGTGGAGAGAGTGGCTCTTAGCCTGATATATTTTTGTATTGATTTCCTACTTATTTTGAATAGGATTGATTGGATTAATAATTTCTCTGGCAAGTTCTGAACCTTATCTTAAATTTGCTAAGTCTTAGATTGCTGCCTAGGGCACTGAGATATGAGATGATTTGCCCAGGGTCACTGTGACAGCAACAGGACTTAAACCAAAATCTTTCTAGCATCTAGGCCAGCGTTGATGCCTCCTTATATCTTGCATAATAGGCTTTTGACAGAGCTATTTGATGCAAATTTGTTTCCCAATCGATGACTTTTCTTATCTGTCTGCGTGGGTCATAGGATCATATAGTTAGATTTAGTTAGAGCTAGGGGAGACTTTGGAAGCCATCGAATTCCATCCCCTTATTTTACAGATGAAGAAGCTGAGGTTGAGATCAAATAACTTGCTTAGGATCACAGAGCCAGTAAGTGATTGCGGGAACATTTGAATTCATGGTGTCCCTTGACTACAAGCACAGTGCTGGCCTCGTTGTGCCTATTCATTTTATGCATGCGCAAGCTTTAGATTTTTATGCATTAGAAAGTGTTCATTTTCTCTACTTCATCGCTTCTGTTCAAGGCTTTTCCACCTAGTGAAAGTACTCCCTTTCATCCCTCCATTTATTTTTAACACTTTGACCTTCCTCTTTAGGTTTCCTCTAACACTTTTGGCCCTATGCAAATGGCATTTGTGTCCTTGGCACCCCTGTTGGGTCTATATTGTCAGGTGCCTCGAGGGTATGAATGTAGGCAGGAGGAGATCTTTAAAGTGGACCTAAGGAAGGATCAGCCTCCTGGGGTCTCAATCGGTTGGGTGGGCATTCGCTCGCTAGGGGACCGATCTCTCTCGTTTCGGGGTGGAGGGATGGGGCTTTTATGTCTCTTCTTCAGTTTCCAACCTACAGCGTTAGTGACCCGACGCTAACCCAGCAGCAACCTGGCAGATACCAGAGAGAAGAGAGTGAGGGTGGTGTCTGGGGGGCAGGATTGACGTCCTCTCAAACTCCGGTGCCCTCCGCTGTATCCCGAATACGGCAGTAGTAAATAGAAGCTTAATAAAGAAATGCTGGACTGAACACCTTTTGACAATAATCTCCCACCAACTCTTGCCCACCTTTCTTTAGCTCGTCTGAAAGTGTGGCAAACTGAAAGTTACTTTGGATATGGTCCGAAGCAACATTTCCAGAACGACGATTCACGTATCTCCCCTGCACGCAAAGAAGCAGGCCTGCATGGACTCTGGGGAGAACAGGTGCTGTCAGCTGGTAAGTCATCGCCACCTGGTGGTTCCAATGCTTATTTGGGTTAGAGCTCTTGTCCGGCGTTGCTGGAAGCGAGCCATTGGTCAGGGCTTCCAGCATGGTGGAGAGTGAGAGTCAGGATCAGGGCTTTGACCTGTAGCTTTGGACATGACCCTGGACCCTGGAACCTCCGAGAGACTTGGAGGAGTCTCCCTCCCCACCCGCGTCGGTGATGTGATAGAAGGATAATGGTAGAATGGGACATTTTTTTTTTTGGAATGTGGCCAATGTGTCTGTTTTTGCTCAACTGTTCATATGTTACAAAAGGCTTTTTTTTCGGGGTGGGGGGACAGGTGGTTGGGAAGGAAAATAGATTTTTGTGAATCGGAAAAAACTCCACATTTTTAAAAAAATATAATGTATAGTGATGAGGAGAGCTGGGATGGAGTTCCAGTCCCACCACTTACTGTGTTATTTTGGGCAAGTTGCTTCCCTGAGTTTCCTTATCTGAAAATGAAGGGGTTAGATTAGATAATCTCTTAAAGTCGCTTCCGATTTACCTATTAGATATGAATCTTTAGATGGCTGCAGATATTCATGGTATCTGTGAGCAGGTTGCACCACATAACCCAAACCTATCACTGGGGTAAGAAGAAATGAGGGAAACCTTTTAGTATTACCCCCATGGATGAACTGATGGGAGAACAGTCAATCCCACAGGTTGGAAAGGTATGGATGGGTAATCTCACACTTGGAGGGAACATTCATTTGGATTCACATACATTCAGTTCAACAAACATGTATTAAGTTCTTGCTATGTAAAAGGTATTTGAAATCAGCCTTATGCCATTTGGGAAAAGTTATTTAAAAATATTTTGCTTCGATGGTCCTGTCCTGCAAAAAGTATAAGAACCACTAATTTACAGCATTATCCTGATTTACCAGCCTATTAACCTTATTTAAAAAAAAGGTAATGAATTTTGTCTGGCGTAACTTGTTCTCAAGTGAATGAAAGCTGGCTCCTGAGTGAGATCATTATTTTCTAAGTGCTCACAAACCATCTTTGTTTTTTTCAATCTATTCTATAATTCTATAGCGGACCGACATCAAGTTCACTAGTTTATTGTTTCTGGGATCTATTCCCTCTTTCCTCCCTTGGAATATTTTCCAATGGGACATTTGCCTATTAGCTGTCTTTCAGCATCCTTTGTTCCTCAAAGATCGTTAGCTGCTGCTAACATATTGATCACATTTACAATATTCAGGAATTTTGAGTAGTTAGTTCACCCAGAGCAGGAGGCTTGAACTTCATCTAAGAATTCTCCCTCTTGAGTTTCAATTCCTCAACCACATTTGTTTTACACTTTCCAATTTGAAGATCCTTGATAGAAAGGGTGGAAACAAAATGAGTTATTTTGCTTTATCTGTTAATGTTAAACTGTTACAAGCGGCAGGTCTTTCTCTCCCTGTTATCTTCTTGTTCCAAGTATGACTAAAAACAGTACCCTCCTTTTGTTAACATTTTTTTCACTAGCCTAAATCCATTCTGGAGCTCAGCCTTTCAGATGCTATTCTTACAGGATCTAGCTTTTTTTTTTTTAAATTTGTTTTTGCTTAGCACTGTGCCAGGCACAAAGTAATTAATGTTTGTTGACAGGCTATGTGTCCCTAACTTTTGAATGTATATTTTTAAAAAAATTGCACTCAATAGAAAGCACTTTAGCTATTTTTACTTTTTATTTTTCACTGGAATGTCACAATTCAGTCACTGGATTTTTGATAGTTGTCTCTCTTACTAGCTTTCTTTTTAGGGACTCAAAGCTATGGCATCACACATCATTTCTCTGAACTTCTAAACTCTGCCTTCATAAAGTCCAGGGTACAAAGCCAGATGATCAGAATTCAATGTTTTCATTCCCTTCCCTCCATCTCCCAAGTTTGACTATCAGCAAATTTATAGCTATTGTCTAAAAGGAAAGTCTAAATGAATACTTTTTTTTTTTTTAGATTTCTTTCTAAACTGGAATGAGGGCCATAGAATACACATCATTCTCTAGATAGAAGTAGCAAAGAGGTTGGTTTGAAATTCACCTATGAAAAAACTTCCTAAAATCATGATTAGCTCTACTGATCTGTCTAAAAGTGGAATGGGCCACCTCTGGAGAAATAACCACTGGAGTAGATAACTGTTTAAGTCCCTACCAAGGCTGAGATCCTTCAGTTCTATGATAGAAAGCTGTCTTTCCCTTGACTACCAAATTCTAAGATGTCATTGTTTTTCATTCAGGGTTCCCATCACTTTCTCTTCTCCCACCAGCCCTCTTTCTTCATGGTTTGAAGTAGTTTGCTTTGTTGCTGCCTTTACCTCTGAAAAAATCGTACTCATGTCAGGTTAAAGACCATATGTTCTCTTGGTGGTGTGAGAATCAGAACTTTATGATTTGCTCAAGTTCTAACAATTAATAAGTGGTGGAATTTAAACCTTTTGGGTCTAGCATTTTTATGACTAGACCTTAACAGCAGTCACATTTATATAGATCTTTGGAGGGAAGCACTCACAGCTATGAATTCACAGATCCATAGAAGTATCAACATTTATTTACCTGAGCACCAGTTCTATGACTAGCCCAGGACTAATTCCAATCCCCACTTATTATAAGCCCTCTGTACCCTATAGAGGTCTAGGTTTTTATGGCTTCAGACTTTTCTGGGGTTCTGACCCATCTCCCTTCCATAAATTGTCATTCATACGAACATTTTCTTATAGCAGCAGAGATAGAAGTGGGGTGATCCAGAGGGTAAGACCTCTCACACCTCTCTGGTCCTTTACATTGGCAGAAGTTTCCCCCCAAAACTGAGGGTGAGGATAAGAGGTACACAGGCTCTGAGCCTGGTTAGAAATCCCTTCCCACCTTCCTTGGCGGCAGATGGAAGGGAAAAGAGAAAAGGGGAAAAAAATGGAAAGCTCACCACTCCACAGTTAGGAAAAGTTTTTCCATTTAATACTAGACTTTCAAGGATTGAGATGCAAGCTTTTTATGCAATTACATCCAATGTTAAAATTGGTAATACATAATTTACAAAGATTAACATCAAAACAATCATCTATTTAGATATGCTTTTGTAAAAAGGAAATATATTAGCAGCATTTATATTTTCAGCAATCACACAGCCTACAAACATGCAGACTAAATCCGTATCTATTTGCAGTAATGTAGTGCTTCGCCCCGTGTTTCAAACACCAAAACCCACCCAACAGTTGGGGGTTCTTTTTATTTCCGTTATTATAAAATAACCGAAAAATAAAAAAAGGCATTAATTTTCTACACCAGTAAGAAAAAACAAGTTTTTGCACTTACCTAACATTTGATTGTCTAAAAAACATTTCGGTTTTTAGTCTTTCAACAAAAGAAAGATAAAATGACAGAGCGTAGTGTCTTTTGCTTCTGTTTTGCATTTTACAAAGTTTTTTTTCTGTGTTTTTTAAGTGTTTAACACCATTAAAGGAGACAATGAATTTTATCTTCTTTCTTGTCACTTTCCTGCTTTTGACTAAAAGGAGACCCCCCCCCAATTCCCCTACTATCCCTCCCAAAATCTCCCCTCCCCCAACAACGAAAACCAAAAGAAACCACCCAAATGGGCTTGGACATGCGATTTTTCCAACTCCACACGTGAGTATTTTATACCCAGGTCTCTTAGTAATGTACAGTGCTTCTCTACAGTAAGAAAATACTCCAAACTATTTTCTTATTTCTCTCTTTTTTTTTTAATAAAATATTTATTCTGCTTTTTCTCTGCTTGAGGGGGATTTTTGTATCCCCTGTATCTTTTGTTTTATTTTTTTTTCTTAAAGATTGACACAGAAAGGAGAAAAAAAGGAAAAAAAGGATTCAATGGAATAGGGAAAGAGAGGAAAGTCAATGTTCTACCTAAAGGAATGAGAGAGAGAGAGAGAGAGAAAGAAAAAGAGAGAGAGAGAGAAAGAGAAAGAGAGAGAAAGAGAAAGAGAGAGAGAGAGAGAAAGAGAGAGAAAGAGAGAGAGAGTGTTGTCATTATAAGGGGAAATGTACATTTAGGACTGCATTGGTCCAATATTTAAAAAAAGGAATAGGGACAAGTTAACTATTGTATTGCTTACCAATCACGCAGCAGATATATATATATATATTATATATATACAACTTGGCACATTTAAAAACGGTCTTTTTTTCTCATAAGAACATCTAAAACATATATGCATATGTACGTCTGAGAGGACAACAAAGCAAAGCTTAAAAAAATTTTTTTTTTTAAAGAGACAGTGTATTCTAGCAATCCCTGGCCAGAAGGAAAATGGGAAAAAAGAGAGGTGCTTGGGTAGGGGAGTCCCTATACCAACTTCATCTTAGACATTCAGGATGGTAAAGGGAAGTAGAGATGTGACTGGGAGAAGAGAAATACACACTGTCTCTTTAAGAGATGGATAATTTGACTGTACAGTTAAGAACACAAGAGTAGTGTTTTCAGTTGATAATCTACAGCTCACAACAAATACTCTGGTAGTTGAATACTGCTTGACATTTCATGTAGTGACATGGGGGGAGGATTAGAGTTTTTCATTTGTGTTTTTTAAAAGTTTTTTTTTTAAACGGATATCCATTGCACAGCACATCAGACACATAAGAACCACAGCGCTTCAAAAACAAACAATGCGGTGTGCTGGCAGGGCCTGGCCTTCCCTTTAAGAAATAAAAATCTGGTCTGTAGGGGACAAAGGGCAAAACAATTATAATTACACTTGATGTGCCGACCTCTTCCCTGATCCCCTGGGGGCTCTCCTTATATGCCAAGACCCCATGGGTGGGGGTCGGGGGGTACAAGTCAGAGTAACGGGGAGGGAGGTGGGTGGTAGTTACAAGTGCTTTAGACTTGACTTATATTTTACTTTGAACTAGCTGGGTTAAGGAGGGAAGATAAACTTTTTTTTTTTTATAGCTGGGAGGAAACCTTGGCTGCTGTCTTTTCTGGGTCCCTGTGGGAGCTCTAGGAGCTAAGGACGGCTGGGGTGAGACCATGGCCTTTGAGTCAAGGATGCCCTCTGGCAGTGCCCATAAAGTTGGAGAAGGGTGCAAGAAAAGCCAGGTCTAAGGAAAGGGGGGGCAAAAGTGCCAATAGGCTCGAATGTGCAGCCCTTCCCCTGTTCTAACCCTCTATTAGTTTTCCTCTGGCTGGGGATGTGGAGAGGAAAATAAATTAAGCTAGTCTGTCTTGGACAGCTGTCTCTTTCATCTTCTCCATTCAGTACCTAATGTCAGCTTCATGGTCCTAATCCCCTGCCTGGAGGGTCCTCTTCTTATCCCTGTTTACACTCAAGTGGAAGCTGGGTCAGGAGGTTGGGTTGACTGGCCCTCAATGGGTCCCAGAAGCTTGAGGTCTGGCCCCCCCCCCCCCGATGGTCACTTTCGGAAGCTGCTCTCTGGGATAAGCAGAGTACGTCTCCGAAGCTTTCTTCCTGATCCTTCCTCCAGCAAGTATGTCACATCAATGGCTAAAAAGAGAGCCACAGAAGTCAGTCAAGTGGTGACAACACCAAAGAGCTTTACTCCTCCAAAATTTTCAGCTTTTTCCACCCCTTTCCATGTACCAGTGAAATGGCCTACTTCTCCAGGCCCAGATGGATTGACCTTTCCCTATCAGAAGGTCTTGAGGGATGTAGCTATGACCTTACTTCCAAAGTATAACCAGAAGATGGCAGCTAGTTTTAACAAAGGGTCATATTGGAAACTCGAGACTGCAGCCACGAGTAGAATGAAGTAGAGATGGTATGGTATCCATGCTGTTTTCAGTACTTCCTGATTTTTAGTAAAATACAATTCCCTTAATTTACCACCTTTTTATCCCAAATAATTTTTATTCCCAAAGGACTGGTTCTTTCCCAGGAGCAAAAAGTCTTTACTATGTCACTGTTTACATCACTGTGACATTTTGCCGGTGGTCTTCTCGTGTGTGGCACATACCCACATACACAGAGCTTTCTTTGAGTGACCATTCCACACTGGCCATTCTTAAACAGTCTTTTTTTCTGGAAGAAACAATCTTGGTTCTTTTAATTAGCTATTCTACTCTTTTATGGCCCCCTTCTAATTTTTTACCTGTCTGCTTTAAGCTACGGAGGCTAATTCTTACCATTTTTCCCAGGGATCTTTTCAAGGAGGTTGAGCAGAATCTGGTTGAGTCGCTCCCGTTGGCTGTGTCGCCTCTCTTCAGGTGTGCAGGACCTCTGAGGCTCCTGTCTACCTTCATCTGCTTTCTTTTCACCCTCTGTTGTTTCACCAGATGTTACCTCCCGATCAGGTTCCTCCAGAGTGGGCATCTCATTGGCTGCTTGCTCTTGATTGGCCAGTACTTCTTCAATGAGTGGTAGGGCATCATCCTCTTGGCCTAGGTCCTTGATGGGTGGCTTTGAACGTTCTGTCTTCCAAGATGACCTACAAGGAGGACCCACAAGTTCAGGTTAAGCTCAGGAACAAAGGGGAAAAGCATGAAGGGGGAATAAAGAAACAAAGCTGGAACAGAAGCCTGGGCTCCTCAGATTCCACTGGACTTCGGGACAGGACACTTGATTCTCTCCTCCCTACCTCAGCTAATACTAGTTTTGTTTCTGACTTGATGTTATATGTTGAGCAATTTACTGACGTTCTCTGGACCTTAGTTTCCTATTTATAATATTGGAAGAATTCATCCCCTAGAAGGCACAGGGAAATTAGAGACACTAAAGAACACAACAAAAACCCACAATAGTGGTGGGGCAGTTTATTTCACTATCCCGAGTCAATTCAACACAATTTTACCATAACAACAACCTAACAATAAAGATAATTTGTACTGTGCTTTTAATTTTTCCAAAGCATTTTAATCCTGATCAACCCTGTATGGTAAGTAGAATAGCTATTACTATATCCATTTGACATTAAAAAAAACTAAGGTTGCTCAACTTCCAGTCCCACCCCCTTTCCTCTGGACAATTCACCAAAAACAAGTAATAAATACCTAGATGCAAAGTACTCTTGCAGGCACTACAGTTATATATAAGGATGAAATAAGACACAGTTCTTGTCCTTTGTGTGAAACCTATCATAGGGGATGAGGTATGTACACAAATAATAATACAAGAATGAGGAAGAGATTGTGATGTTTTCAACATGATGTGGGCAAAAAACCCTATCTTTGCCTACCTAAAAGTCCTGTCCTTTGGGCCCTACTTCTTCCTGATACAAGGGGCATCCACATTGGTACAATGAGGGCAGAAGATTTATGAGCATATATGGAAACTATTTTAAGTTCATTTGGATTCCTAACCCAGTCTTTTCTTCCATCTCCAAAAGATCTTGACTATGAAACTTCCTTTGTTTTAAATCTCCTCTTTGACAGCACTGGCTGGGCTACCTTCACAAAGAATACCAGTCCCTCATGAGGTATTCCTAATATTCCACTTTTAAGCTCTCAGTTCATCTCCTTGGATCCTTTCCTTTTCTGGGAGACTCACCTTCCTCCATTCCTCTTGTAGTTGTCTGGGACATAATGAGGCTGTAGCAAAAAGAAGAAAGACATGAGAAGCATGCAGAAACTGGCAAAATGACTGAGAAGACCTGGTCCCAATTCAAGGTGAGGGGAGAAAGGAATGTAGGGAAGAGAGAAAGAGAATGAGACAAGAGGCCTGGCTCTCTTCATTTTCTAATGGGTTAGGGTTGAATGGTCTAATGCAGAGGTTGGCAAACTACTGTTTGGGCCTCTGCAGCCTGTTTTTGTACTATCCATAAACTAAGAATGGCTTTTACGCTACAAAAACAGGCAGCAGTAGTTTGCCAGCCTCTGGTCTAGTAGATAGAGAGTTGGCCTTAAAGCCAGGAAGAGTGACCTGGAGTCTGGTCCTACCTCTAATGCCTATTGGCTCTGTTACCCTGGTCAAGTCACAACCTCTCAGTGGTCTAGGCAGCTCTCTAAGACTTAGGCTGTGGAGAAGAGGCCAACCTGCATTGGAAGAGGGAGTTTTCTTATCCAGGAGTTACCTACATCAATGAAATCACAGGCCCAGTCCCTATCTCTGGATCTCCTATGTCTTACCCTTGAGATGTGAGAAGGGAATCAGTGTGTTCCAAGGCACTAAACAGAAGATTAGAAACCAGGAACTTTTGGGACCAGCTCTCAGTCTTTTCTACTACGGGCCTCAGTATCCTCCTGAAACTGGGGACACTCATTCTCTACTCCACTTCTATCTTCTGGTTGTTAGGTTGTCCCCCTCCCCAAACTCCCAATTAGTCCTGGGTGAAGGAATGAGATCATTTCCCCTCCTGTTCTCTAGCACTGACGAAGAGGATTCTTAGGCAATGGAAAAGGATAGGTAGAACAAGAATTTGGAAATAATGACAACTTAATTTTATGATAATCTAAGAATAGACTATATTGCTCACATAGGCATGTATGAAGTAAATATAATTATAGTTATCCTCTTTAATATACATGGATGAGGTTTTTGGGAAAACCTTGTTGGAAACTAATTTTGTAGCATCTCCTTTGCCTGAGATAACTTAAGTATAGTCCTGGTCTAAAATCAGGAGATAAATGAGATGCCTGTTCAAGATCACCATATCTGCAATTCCATATGGAAACTAGTATATTCTAACACTCAGTGGAATGGGAAGGAGATAGGCTTACTGAGAAATCTCTCTTGGGAGTGAGCTTCTTGGGGAAGTGATCGAAGGCATAGGGTTTGGTGCAGACGGGGTAGCGGTTCCGGTGAATCTTGTAGAACAGGTGGGCTGATTTATCAAGTCGGTAGTCACAGATGTATACGTCCTGTTCCTTCACTCCTTTGGGCCTCCCTGAAATCCCAGACACTGTCAGAGATCCAATCTCCATCACCCTCCCTTATTCCATATTGCTCAGAAATCCCAAATACCACCTGGATGAGCATAGTCCCTTAAGCAGGTGCTTATTACTGTTTAGCAGCTCCCAGGGTCAGATGACATAACAGTGACTAGGGGGAAATAAGATACCAGAACATACAAAAAGTAAATGAGGGATAAGGGGTTAAGGATATTTTAGGTAGGAAAGGAACCAGGAAGTGACTATTTAGGGGAAAGGGCAGGAAGGAGCCACTATGAAGAAAAAGGGTTAGAAGAATTATAGACATAAAATAGGGCAAAATCTAGGAAGTGGGTTTCTTTTCATAAAATGATTAACAGATGTCAATGCTTCAGAGCTCTATGGAGTTGTATGAACTGGGCCTGTAATCTTTGCCTCTTGGGATATCCTTGTTCTCTGTCCCTTTTTGTCTTAGCCTTTAGGATGTTCTGAATAACAGACAAGAAGAACAGTTTTCTTTAGGAGCTCTATTTGGTGGTGATATGCTTAAGAAGTAATACTAGGTAAGGAGGAAGAGAAAGCAACAGAGAGCTCAATTTAATTTTCCAGATGTCTTTGGAGAATCCTTAATAGAAGATATACAGAAAGCATTTAAAGGGGTAGACTGGAGAGAAAGTGAGTCAAGGAACGGATGGAGCCTGTATGTTCTTAGCCTAACCTCAAGTACTTACCTTTACAATATGTGTACAGGTCCAACACACAACAAGTCCCCACCACAGCCTCCAGAGGAATGATTTCATATAGTGGTACTCGGAAAAGCTCGTTGTGATAAAATCGACGTGATGGGGAGTGGTGGGTTTCATGAGGACGAAAATAATGATGACCAAAGGCAAACCGCTCCTCTCTGGGGTAGGGAGTGATGTGAAGGAAAGAGAAAGAGAAGTCTGGTTGATGGCTTGAAACAAAAGCCTAGCAAAAATTCAGTTTTGTGCCTCATTATTATGCAGAAATGGTTCACGAGTGGGACCTACGAACATACTTTTCATTCTTCCAAAGCTTCTCAATGCGGAAGATGTCAAGTTTCTCTCGGTTGATGTGGGATAATAATCGATAAGACTGACGGACTGGGTGGCCATCAGGGGTTCGCCGACTGTCTCGCATCAGGTACACACAGTCCCCTGAGAAGTAAAAGAAGAATACATACAACTTCAGATGACATGAAGAAAACTTCACTAGACTCTCCCAAGATACTGTCCTATATCTCTCCTTCCTCAAACTCCTTAAAAAAATCGTCTACATTCACTGCCTCCATTTCTTCTCCTCTGACTCTCTCTGCATTTGTCTTATAACTTGTCTTACCATTCCTTCTCAGTCTCCTTCGCTGGCTCATGATTCACATTATGTGAATTGTCTAACTGTAGGTTAGGCCTCTTTTCTAGGCCTAGGCCCTCTTTTCTTCTCCATCTCTGTGCTCTTTCTTTGTAACTTCAACAGAGCCCAAGGGTTTAGCTATCATCTTTATGCAGGTGACTCCCAGATCTACATATCTAGCCCCAGCCTCTCCTTTGAGCTTCAGACCTGTATCACCAAATGCCTATTGGATATTTCAAACTAGATGCCCTGGAGACTTCTTAAACCCAGCACGTCTAAAACTGAACTCATTGTCTTCCTCCCTAAACCCTCTCCTCTTCCAAAATGACTTATTTCTGATGAATTATCATTATCCCTCTGGAGTCTCAGGTTTGCAATCTCAGCATTATCCTTGATTTCATACTGTCCTTCATTGGACAAATATAATCAGTTTGCCAAATTTTGTCATTTCCAACTTAACATCTTTTACATATAACTCCTTCTCTTCATATACACAGCTACCTTTTTTTTTGAAAGATAAAAAACTTTACTCAAGAATCAAGATCTCCTTCACATTCATCACCTCTTACTGACAAGATTTATAATATTCCTGCCAAATCCTACTTAACTCAAGTAATAGGTATTGTTAGGCACAAAGGTTTCGGATTTCACTTAATGTCAATTTTTGCAAAACTGAGTTTACTAATATAAGCAATTACTGTAACTAAAAGATCTATGGAATAGTTTTCAACTATTAATTATACAAGCCATCCCTTACTTAAATAAAAGGTTAGAAACATTTTTAGTTTTAATATAAATTTCCATGAGAATAAATGGCAAGGCACTGTACATGTTTAAGTAATATCACTGAAAATACATTGGTACAATTATTGCCATAGCTACCATTTTAATTCAGGGCTTCATCAATTCTCCCACAGATTATTACAACAGCCTCTTAATTAGTCTCACTATCTCAAATCTCTTATCACCACAGTCCATTTAACACACTACTGCCTAAGTAATTTTCCTTAAGCACAGACAGTGCAATTATACACACACACTTTATATCTAACTGTATCTATTTTTATATGTATGTACTTTCTCCTCCATTACACTATAAGCTCATTGTAAGGATAATAGCTAGAAGTATTTTACAAATATTATCTCATTTAAATCTTAGAACCCAGAAAAGTAAAGTACGTGCTATTATTATCCCCATTTTGCAGATGAGGAAACTGAAGTAGATGGAAGTTCAGTGACTTGCCCAGGGTCATGCAGCTATTAAATATCTGAGGCCACATCTGAACTCAAGTCTTCCTGATTCTAGGTCTAGCTCTCTATCCACTGTGCCACCTAGCTGCCAAAATTTTACCTGTGTCTCATTTGATCCTCATAACAGTTCTGTGAGATAGGTGCTATTATTATCTTTATTTTACAAGTAAGGAAACAGCCTGAGAGAGGCTGAATGACTTGTTCAAGGTCAAAGAGTTACTAAGTATCAGAGGCAGGAATCAAACTTAGGTCTTCCTGACACTAAGTCAGGAGCCATCTAGTTGTCCCAAATTAATTCTAGTATCAGCACAGTATCTGGCACATAGTGAAAGCTTAATAAATACTTGCTGGTTGACTTGTTTTCACTGGCATGTTAAGTATCCATGTTAAATGGCAAGAACCTTGTGAACTACTGTAATAGCAATTTAGATTTGAAGATCTTTCCCACCCATTAATAGACCATGTGTCCTGCTTATATCACAGGAAGCCTAAGTCACATGTGCTGGGAGGAGCTTGCTGAGAGGAAAAGGAAATTGTGTCAAAAGAAATGCTGAGAGAGCAGTTACTACAGTTAGAGCTGAGGGAAAGAGAGCAGATGTGTGATAGCTGTACTGTAAGTTTGCTTGCTGGTGTCAAGGCCCAAGGAGGTGCCGGAAGGTTATAAGATGGAATGGATCTCTGCTACAATGTTGTGTCTTAAGCTCCTTGCTGTTATGATAAAGTGGACTTACTGGTGTGGGAATAAAATTGCTATTATGTTGGGATGGACTTATTAGTTACAGGATCTGGTAGTCTAGTGTCTGAATAAATGGTTTACTTCTTCTACCTTCTATGTGGAGAGTCTTGTATATTTTGCGATACAGAACCACACAGGCATTTTGACAATTATCATCTATATTGTGATTATTGCCTTGCTGTTGTATTTGACGAAGAATAGGATTGGATCACAAGGTATAAGATCTCTATTTGGAGGTAGAAGGGCTTTAGAAGAAGAAATGGTCATTCCAGGATGGGATGATATAACTTATTCCTCCCTAGCAAGGGAACAGTCTAAAGGCACTGGTTTCTGGGAAGACTGGAAACAGAAGCTACAGGGGGGAGAACCTAGAGAATTGGAAAGATGTTTGCAAAAAATTACAGTTAAGCCAGGGAGAGAATTACCAACAGCAATCTCTAGATGAGGCTGGATTTTACTTACAGTCTCGTATTATTTATGAAAGCAGGGGACAGATCGTTAAGAGAAAGAAATCAGACTCAGTTACTGAAACAGCCCAAATGAGAATATTTGTATACCATAGCAAGATGGGGAATCTCAGGTGGTAGAACAACAGATTATTGTTCAGGAATTTACTGATTTTGCTGTTAATTTGGCTAGAAGATAGAGGGAGCCAAGGAGGTCAAGAGTGCATTTCAGTTCAGCCCAGGTCGAGTCTAATTGCTTTAACTGTCCTAACTGCTCTCTCAGCATTTCCTATGACACAATTTCCCAGCACATGTGACTTAGGCTTCCTGTGATATAAGCAGGTCACATGGCTGATTAATGGGTGGGAAAGATTTTCAAATCTAAATTGATATTACAACTACGTGAGCTTACACTCTGAGACTATAACATAGATAAACTTTCAACTAGGGGGTAAAGTCCTAGAAAGTGTTCTGAGAATGCTAGAGCTCAGAGCTGTAGTGTCTAAACAGTATTTCTGCAGTGGTGAAAATCAATTGCATGTCATGGGAATGAAGTAAGCTATCTCTATTTCCTGGACTCACTTTTCTTTGCCTTTCAGATTCAAGGTCTTGCTTCATTTTAAAAGGAAGATAAAATTGTTTTTTCTATTGGTAAGAGTAAGTTGAAACATGTAGGTAGATTGGATAAAAAATGCTATAAACACTATTATGAAAGCTTAAATGGACAACTCCATAAATATTAGAAGTTTCTCAGCATTCGAGAATGGATAGGGCCAGGTCCCGTGTGTGTACCTTGACGTAGCAGCAGGTCATCCCGGAGCAGACAGATGAAGTAGACACATCCAGGCTGGGCATAATGGGGCCGAGGTATCATGGGCACCTCCTGGGGAGAGGAGAAATCCAAAGTATGAAGGCTGGGATTCTGATCTACCTACCTATTAAGTTCCACTAAAGAGAGGTAAAAAACTAAGATTTGTACTCCTTGCCTACCAAACCCTAAGCTCAGTTATATTAATCCATTGGGGTTGACTAAGACAATTTTCAAACTCACTTTGAAAAGTGAACTTCTGAGGAAAGATTAAAGCATGGAATTAGCTTGGAAGAAAGGCTGAAGATAGATCTAAGTCTATGTCTCAAAGGGACATATTAAGTAGCCACTTGTTCTTTGTCGGAATAGAAAATAAGAAGAAATGAGATAGGTATAAGAGGTACTAAGGCTACAAATGATCTTTTTGAACTGTCAGGTATGGAATTAAATGAAGGAAAGGGTAGCGCCTCCTTTCTTGGAGGTATTTTAGAATAGGAAGTCCTCTAATATATGTGGATTGTAGAAAGCTGTTTGAAGGCGGGGGATGACCCAAACATTAAACTCCTGCTATGAAAATTCCAGAAGCCTAGGTGTTCAATTCTTATCTAAGGCAATAGAACCTTCTTTCAAGGACCAATAGCAATGGAAAGGATCCTGTTTTGGCATAATGTCATTACAGACTGAATGAATGCTGAAAAATATAAGCAGCCCCCATCTCATCTCCAGTGTGCTCAAGTGTAACTCGGAAACCTGAAGTTTTAAAAGTTCTAAGTATTCTTGCATCTTAAGAAATTTCACTATAAAATAGGCAACGTTAACTGAGTGTTAAAATTCAGACCATCAGCTGTTAATGAAGCTGTGATCTGTGGCTGGTTACACTACAATATAGTATCATCAATCTCAAACTTTAAGATTAACTGTGGTACATCAAAAGCAGATTATCCCTGTTATCCAGTATACTTATGGAGTACTATTCCTATTTCTGGGAATGCAAGATTATTTTAACAAGTCTAAGCAAAACATAATGGCAAAAGTATATTTTCTGGAAAATCACTAAATATAATTATAAATAAAATATGAATGATTTTAGATTATTCACTGCTTTAGGTTACTCAAGGTATTACTCTCTTCATACAGATAGTTATTTGTAACTATCACCTTTCTTCCAAAGACCTCTAAGTATTTTCTCTCTCTGAACACATTTCTAAGCAATGGAGAAATGGGATTATCATATTTACTACACAAATGAGGCCCGGGAATTTGAAAGCATAGTAGGGGTGAAGAAGAGAAAAGTCATGTATGTCACATCCCTTGCTTTCTAGGTCACAAAATACTGAAATAAGGTTGCTTACCCTATCCACAGGCCTTGGATCACATTGTTCACAGAGGTAGTGCTCTACATCTGAGTTTACTCCCATGCAATCACAGTGTTGCCACACCTACAGAGAAAAGCTGAAATTAGTGAACAAGGGTCTCAGATTTATTGAGGAAAGCTCCGGAAAGGGAGCTGACTAGGCCCAGCATCTTAGGATCCTTTCCTCCTACTTGGCAAAAGCAAGAACATTTATTAAGATGGTCAAAGAAAATGTACCCAGGAGCTAAGGGAATGAGTTGGAGAGACAGAAGCAGAGTGGTACAGACAGGGAAGAAAGAATGAAAATATTTAATAAAGAGGAAAAACAATTTGGCATAAATGTATAAGAACAGGTCAGATTTCTAGAGTACTTTAAAGTTTACAAAAGGCTTTCCTTACTCATAACAATCCTGTAAAATATCTGGTGCAAATATTATTCTTCTCATTTTTTTCAGAAGAGGAAACTGAAGCCAAAAGAGGTTGAGTGACTTGTCTAAGATCACATAGCCGGTAAGTACTGAGTTAGGATTTGAATTCAGGTCTCTCTTGATTACAATTCTAACCATTTCCCTAGCATATCATGCTACCATTGACAAGAGCCTGGTAAGATATAAATCTGTGCAAATAAAACGAAGGAAATAAAGAATGGAGACAAAGGATTACTGTCCCAAACTGCGTATTTTATAGAGTGGTGTTTACCTCTGTAATTTTCCTAAGGATAGGAAATAGGTAGCCATAGTAACGTCTATGCATTTGCATACTATATATGTCTCACATAGGTTGTTACTTGCTCTTACATATTTTTCAGGTTGAAATGTCAGTGCTATTCCTCATGTTTCCTGATTATTCTTCCAAGTTCCCTTTCAACACGAACTCACTAATTTAGTTTCCCTTCACAAAGAAGTACAGAAAGGGAGGAGTATAGAGGCATGTATAGTAGTGCCTTGCATACAGAAGGCCTTTAGCGAATGTTTGCCAAATTGAATGGGAAAGGAGGATGAATAAATCTTTATACAGCTATAATGCACAGGGAGACAACAGACTGATTTGCAGTGTATCTACGTCAAATAAAGAGGCAGGGGTTTGTTGCTTGAAAACACAACACCTTACAGATCAAAAATTTTTCTGTCCTGAATCTTCTTACCATGCACTTGTCACACTGGATCATGAGGCCTTCATCCTTGTAGAGGCCGCAGATACAGCGGATAACATCATCATCCTTCTCGTGCCCATTTTCCTTCTCACAGACTGAGGTTTCGCTGCTGTCTGCCTCACTTGCTGTTTCCCCCACAATCTCATCAATTTGAGCTGATGCCTCATGACGTGCATTGTAGTATGCTTTGCGTAGTCGACATACATCTCTCCCAATTGGGGACTTGCGCCCATAGTATTTCTAAGAGAGAGAAGAGAGAAACCAAGCTCAGTCTCCTTAAGTTTTGGTTTCCAGGTATGCCAGAAGAGGGGGGACAAGTTGCCCTGTTCTCCCATTTTGGTTGGGATGTCTTTGGAACAGTGCTTAGCACACTAGTAGGCACTTTATAACTATTCACCTAAGTTGAACAGAAATGAATTGAAACGCAGCTGTAATCTTCAAAGCCATTTAGTATATCCACCTTGATTACCATGTAAATCTTACTATTCTCTATCTCTTTGTCAGTGGTCCTAATGCCTATTTGATAAAAAAAAAAAGATACATTTCATATTGTTGACATTAAGGGACAAGATTACAACTCTTTTATGAAGCTTTTAATAGATGTAAATGCTAATGTAAGATTTGATTCATGGTAGACCCAAATCCATAAAATGATGAACTATGTTATAATGGGATTCTACTATATGAGCTTCCGATTACTGTTTTTAGAACATTCATATCCTCTCCTTACTTGTCAGTTCCTATTTCTTACTTCTCCCACATGCCCATTGCCACACCCCCACTGAAGCTAAACTAATCTTGTTTCCATTATTCCTCTTTGGCCTTCAAATTTTTGTCCATTGACCAGAATGATTTCCCACATATGCAGAAAAATCTCTCTTCTATGGTTTGCCATGTGACAGCTCTCTGACTCCTTTAGATCATAGCTCTAGCTACCCTCTGCCTTCTCCAAAAGTCTGAATAACACTACCATCTAGAAGCACAATCTTTAAATTTTTTTTTTGCTTCAACGCATTTCCCTAATTGTTTTATTATTACAGATTTCCACATGTTTCCCTTGTCTCAGTCATTATCCCTACAACATACTGTACAGGGACTACATTTTAACTTTTAATACATGTACAAGCATTCTGGAACTCCTTTATCGTGTTATCAGTGTATAAGACTGACCATGATATATCAGACTTTTTATCATATCAGTGATATTTCTTTTGGGGGTATGACATAATCTGTGATTGACACAGAGCTGGGTAATGAGTTGTATTAAGACAGGCTTTTATTGGGCTTATAAAGCAGTTTCCTCACAATTACTGTGCTCTATACTGATGCTCAACAAATATTGCTGAGCTACAGCACCCATTTACGTCTGGGTCTGCCCTAATGATCAGCAGGGAAAGCTGAAGGGAGAAGGGGCCAGTGTTCTTGGCTTATAATAGTTACTTTCACTACAAATTCCTTTTCCATGAGCTCAAACTTAGAGATCTCAGGGACTGTACCCAGCCTCACCTCAGCATTCCGGAAGACCTTGAGCATGTCAGCGTCAAACGCCTCCACTGTCTTGTAATAACCTGTCAGGATCTGCTTCTCAATGGTGATGAGATCTAAGGGGTCAGATATCTTCTCATAATAATCAGCATTCCTGGAACACAAAACCAGGGCTGTCAGTTTGGGACACCTATCTGTCCCCATATACCCTGGTTAACCCCCAGAAGAAGTGTGAACGTACTTTTTCTTTGGGGGAAGGTTCAACAGTGGAGCTGCCAATGCCTGTCGGGAGGAATCTGCAAAGGAAGGCAACGTGTATTAGAAGGACTTTGTGGAAACAGTACAATTTTATTTTGAATAAGGGAAAGACCCAGAAACTAAAGGGCAGAGAAGATTCAAGTTCCTTTTGGGTTCTACACACAAAAAAATTCCAAAGAGTTTTCAATAATGTGAATTGTTGAGGCCAAAGGTCAGAAGGCACCTGCAAGTCCATGCAGGAACATGAATAAATATTGTAGACATGGAGGTATGCTGATGCTGTCTGTCTGTGTGAAGACTAAGAAGGAAAATAAATTTTAATTGCAGTATAAGGAATTTTAGTTTGACAGTAGGGAAAACTTCCTATTAAACAGTGAGAGGCAGATTACAAAGGAAGAATCTGGAGTTCCTTTCCTAAGATTTCTAGAGCATGGTGAGGTCACTTTCTGAAATAGACTAGTTATATATTGGTCAAATCTCTCAAGAAGTACTATTACAATGAAATGTAATTTATAACAAAGACTATTTCCAAGTCATGATCAGTACTTGGCTGGTATAAGAAAATCAAGTCTTCCACAGTGAAAAATCTAGGATAGTGAAAAAATTTTTAAGTGTGTTTCCATGTAACATAAATGTCTACATAGAAAAACATAGTAATTATGTTGTAATCTGAATTTATTTGTTAATTCATTCAATTTCTAGAAGTTCCTCCGGAGAGAAGGAAAGTCCACTGTTCTATCTTCAGATACAGCTTATGTCCTCAGCCACTTTCTTTCTAATCACTGTCCTAGTCTCAGATGAAGGAGGAGAAGATGGTGAAATTTGTTTGGAATGTGAAGGGAGCAAAGGGGGATGCTATGTAACTTTATACCTTAAGGCAGGCTGGCCCTCTTTTCTTTCTACGTATTTACTTCTCTTTTACTCCAGTGGGAGTTGGGCTATAAAAGTTGCAAATAGGAAGGCTACACAGAGCAAAGACCTAAGTTCCTCCTAGCTTCTTTGTTCTATGTGGGAGGAGAGGCAAGAGGGAAGAGAAAGGCCAATTATGAACTGCAAAAACCAGCAATTACCCTTCAATTTCCTTTTTCCACCTCAAAACATTCATCATCTTTGCCAGAAAAACTCAACCTAAGCTCATAAAACACCCATCAAAATAACACACAAGACTTCCCACTCCTTAAAGATTCTGAAATCCAAAAGAAGAGGATAGAGATGAAGATGTGTGTATGAAACCTTGAAAGCAAAATAGCAATTTGCATTGGGGCTTTCTTTTACTCTGTTTACAATCTATCTTTTCATTTGTTGATTTGCTGCCTCATTGTGTGAAACTATAGAAAACAAAATAGATGAGGCCCCTATCAACTCATTCTAGGCCCTCAGTCCGAGAATATAATTTCTAGCCACAGATTTCCTATTATAATGAAATTCTTTTGGACATAGGAAATGAATAGATTATAGATACATAAAGACACTGTGAATCTCTGCTCAAAGCTCTTGCCAGTCCAATACTTCTCGATTCTGATATGCAAGAAAAATTTTAATGAACCCAAAGTTCATATTCTTACAACATAAAAAAGCAGTGGACCTTAAGTCAGGAGATTTAGGTTCAAGTTCCCGCTTTGCCACCTGTGTGACAATGAGCAAGTCACTGAACCTCTCTGAGCCTCAAATGCCTCACTTGTAAAATAAGGATACAAACACTATCACTGAGAAAAACACTTGAGAAAAGATATTCTGCCTGCCAACTGGTTAGAGTGGGCAAAGTTGAAAAATACCAAATAGTTTGTGAGCGTCTGGCTCAGGAAAGCTATTGAGGGTAGAGTTATACTCTATCCAAGCTGGGTTCCAGCTACTGATACAGGATTGTCTAAATGGAAAATTAGATCTAATGGTTAGATCTAAAAATCAGATCTAACGAGAAAATTGATGGTCTGAGACTCTATTAAGTAGAGCAGAGACATATATAGCCAACATATCATTGGTGCAAGAGAGTACGTAGAATTTAGAGAAGAGTGTTTCTTTTTATCTTAGCACGGCAGAAAATGATCTTGTAATGATTTAAATAGAGAAATGATGGCAATTTTTACTCTATAGAAAATATTATGAAATATATGTTGCTTTCTAAAAGTAGTTATTATTTATATGCATACATATATGTATTTTAAGTTTATTAACATATTTTATTGCTATCAGGTAATTATATATCAGAAAATTCTGAATCATTATACGACAATAATGTATGTGAACTTTAAATAATATTTGAATACAAGTAAAAGATCTCTTTCATAAACCTCAAAGGGCTATTGGGAAGATCAAATGAGAAAATGTGTGGAAAGCACTTTGTAAACTTTAACATGCAACAGAAATGCAAGGCATTATTATGACAACTTTGGTTTTGAGGCAGATGAGGGAAAAAAGGGAATATGATATGAAGATAAGAGGGAAAGAAACTTTTCTTGGGGATCTGGTCACCTTTGTAAGAGATGATGCTGTCACATATCTCTTTGAATATCTGGGCCAGGCGTGCTGCCCGGGCTACTTCGATGTTCTCCTCTGCAGCTGCCAACCTCCTTGTCCGTACTGAGCGGGCTGTCTGCAAGGCGGAGAACTGCGTCATGAAGACATCTGGAAAGGCAAAAAGGAGACAAATTTCATTCAGTGTGAGCCTGAATTCCTTCCACTTATTCCACATTTCTCTTGGTTTGCTTCAGAAGATTCACTAGTTTCAGGAGGCCTCTCTCTCTCTGTCTCTTTCCAGAATGCAAGAAATATTAAGAGTTTCTTGGAAAGGCAAATGATGGGAGTTAACACAGATTTTGGCCACTAGGCTGATATGAAACTCGTTAAAAGTAGAAAAGAGACTACATAAAAGTTCAGAAAATCACTGCCAGTTTTAAAATCAGCCAAGCCCCCGAAATATTTTGAGGTTCTGGGCAAAGTTCTGAATATATTTAGGGTTTGCTCAGTATATTCTCTTACATACCAGAAAGAATACCTCCCCCCTACTCATTCATGAAAATCCACCTTCTTTCCCTTCTATTCCCTCCACCCCCAACATTGGAAAAGAAAGATAAACAAAAAAACCCTTTGAAACAAATATTTATAGGCAAGCTCTTTCCTCAGTTTTCTGGGAATGTTGCAGAGTAGCTAACTGGAAAAAAAAAAAAAAAAGGTGATGCTCTGTGTTGGTAAGCAAAATGGGCTCCTCAACACTTAGTG
>CM053626.1:209348529-209369422 GCA_028646595.1 Phalanger gymnotis
ATTCTGGTCATTCAGATGACATTTGATGACATCAGAAGCCCTATAAGAAGGGAGGACAGTCATTTGTGCAGGGCTCTGGAGATGGTGTTGATGAGGAGACTCCGGCAGCTGTAGCTAAGGAGCCCTCCAGCTTGTAAACCAGGATGCTGAGACTTTGTTGAACTCTGGTAACTATGTATTGGGATTTGAATCAGACAAGGTCTGTTGATGTTTGCAATTTGTTTGTATTTTGTTCTAAAGTTCAGGGTGCTGGCTTTTTCCTCTGAACTAAGTGAATGATATTTGTGTGCTGAATTAAAGTAAGCTTGTCAACCCCTTCACCTTGCTTTCCTTAGTTAAACAGATAAAAAGAACCTGTGTTTTTGTGGCGTGCTGGCAGCTTTCTGGGTGCTGGCTGTGGGTGGATCTTATACCCCCACAGAAGCTGCTAGCCAAATTGTGGAAACATGCTCCCAACGAATGCTAAGGATGTTGATTAGTAATTTAAGATTGACACTAGCACTCTCAGGAAACCCAAGAAGTAACAGAAGAGAATGATGATCCTGAAAATTTTTATTTTAGTTTAAATGGTTATTAGGACACGTCAGTTATTCTACTTTCAGTCTATCTAAAGAACAATTTGGAACTTGGCTATGTCTGCCACTCAAGAATCACAAGCCAACTATCTTCTACGTGAAAGGAAAGAAAAAGAAACTCAAAAGGTTGTATATTGATTTGAATGAGAAAAACAGCTTATCAACTGCTACACAAGAGCCATTCCCCTCTCTCCCAATATATCTAGTTATAATTCAGTCTCTCCTACCTCAGGCCGTAGGGTGATAGTAGGGAGACTGATGAGAGGGGGTCCCATCCTATTCATTAAAGTGTAGGCAGGTATGCTATAGGATTATGACAGAACATTATTCACTCATGCTAATCAATGGACCTTGGTACCAACTTTTCTATCCATTTTCTAGAATCTGGTACTGACTATTCCTGTAAAGAAGTAAGCTTTATTTGAAAAAACTATGTTTGGGTTAGCCCTCTGGGATGTAAATGGGTCCCCACCCACATCTCACCAGATTTGATATTTCCATCATCTCGGCAGATACCATTCCAGCGGGTATACAAGGAAGCCGAATGGATATTGTCACTGGTGTGTTTTACCTCCTCTTGTTTCTGTCTGATTTTCTCCCAGTTCCGGACCAGGAATACATGATGTTTTAACACAAAGTTCCTTTGGGGAGGGAGAAGGGGCAGTTATCAGTACATTGTGAAGCTGTTGTAAAGAGGTCTGGATATAGACAGGATTATAGGAGATCCATTTTTTAATTGTGGAGAATTTTCCAAAATGTGATTGGTGACTATTGTATAGAATACATATACATCATGCTTCGTTTCCTCTTGATATCTCCATTTAAAATCGTGAATCAATTAACCATTATTCACAAAATGCCCCCATTTAGGATATGGTTTAGGAGGATATCACTGGGAGAGATAAAATGCGATATACTACATGACTCCATGAAGGGGCTTTTCAAACGACAGAACATATGAGAAACACATGAACACATAAACATATGAAAAAGTGTTAAACCAATACAAAACTATGAGTAATGTTATGATCAAAGATGGTTGAGGTTGATCAGGGCACACGACACATATGGACAATAATCATGGAGATATGTAGGAACTACATAGAGATATTGTGACAAAATACACAGAAGAATCCAATTTGCTTACAAATTTCCTAAAGAAATTTTCTGAGATTCTATTGAGTTCTCTCAAGTGTTGCAAGACTATTTAAACACTTCTACTCATACCTACCTGTCTCTTCTCTTGTCATGCCTAAATGCACAGTGCCATCTATAAAGTATTCCTTGAAGCTGTTTTCATGCTGTGCTTTTTACAATCCAAGGACCATAGGGACCTAGGAAATCATTTATTCACAGGAAGACCCCAGACACTACCAAGTCCAACCAGTACTTGAAAAAGAATTCTCATCTTAATAAAAGGGCTAAATAACTCTTGACAAGGAATCATTTAGTCTTTGCCTGAGACTCTCCAATAAGGAGGAATCTCCTATTTCCTGAAGAAGCATATTCCACCTCTGGTTAGATCTAATTGTTACTTCAAGACTAAATTTGCTTCTTTGTACTTTCCATCCATTGTTTATAGTTTTGCTCTAGGGAGAAGAATACCTTTTCCCTTCAAATATCTGAACACAGCTATCATGCCCTTCCTAAGTTTTGTCTTCTCTAGGCTAAATATTACCAGTTTCTTTAACTGGTACTCCTATGGCATTATCTCCAGGTCCTTCACTAGCTTGCAGCTTTCCTCCTGATATTCTCCAGGGAGTCAATGTCTAAAGCATGAGCTCTAGAACTGAATACAACATTCCATATACAGTGTAAAGTGGATATTATACAACTCTTAATGTAGCCCACAAATATATCAGTTTTTTTGGATGGCACACTGCTGAATCACACTGAGCTTGCATTCCACGAAAATCACCAGATCTTTTTAAGATAAACTCTAGTCTTTCTTGTACATGACTAAAAAAACCCAGGTGTGAGACTGTATTTATTACTACTAATTTTCAACTTATCAGATTTGGCCAAATGTTCTAGTTTGCAAGATCTTTTTGGATTCTGTGATTCAATGTATTAATATCCTTCCCCGGTTTGTGCCATATGCACATTTGATAAGTATGTCATCTATGACTTCTTCCAAGTCAATGATAAAAATGGTGAACAGCACAGGTACAACATCAGCACCTCAGAGCACACCACTGGACACTTCCTCCCAAACTGACAACAAGACATTAATGATTACAATTTGGATCCAGTCATTCAGTCAGTTTTGAATTCATCTTACATTATCATCTAATTCATATCTTTTCATCTTTTCCAAAGTATAGCACAAGAGATTGTGTGAAATGTCAAATCTAGGAAAACTATCTAGAGGATGGTCTGTATTTAGCAGTCTAGGAATCCTGTCAATAAAAGAAATGAAGTTATTTTGCTGTGAATTGGTTCTATTTTTGAGGGATTTTATTTTTAAAACATTACTACTCTTGGTTTACACCTTGGGTTTCATGCAGTCCAAACTATTTTTTTTTCATTGTGTTTGGTGTTTTCTTCTGTTTTTTCATATCTCTAGCCTCAGTTTATAGATTGGAGGCTTGTTCTTAGATCAAACTGTGTGCATATACTCCTAAAGGGTATAGAGAGGACCTTATTAGGTTCTAAGTATGAAGGCTAAGATTAGGACCTGCCTTCTACATTGCTTGACCTTGTCTCCTGCTCCAGTTCAGGACTATGCTACCTGGATGCAGGGCTGGGCCTTGTTTCTTGTGTTGCCCTGCTTTGGGTGCTTCTCTGCTCTTGTCTTTAGTTGCGGCCATTACCTATAATCCTTCAAAGGTCTCTGAAAGGGGCTTAGCAATCATAGCTGCAGTTCTTTTAATACTTGAAAACATATTTCATTTGGGCTTGTAACTTGAGCTTATTAAGGGCAGGCACTTTCTAGGTAGCACAGCAGACAAAATGTTGGCTTTGGAGTTAGGAAGACCAGCATTCAAAATCCTTTCTCAGAAACTTACTAGCTGAGTGACCCTGAACAAGTAATCTAACCTTTTTCAGCCTCAGTTGCCTCATCCACAAGGTGGGGAAAATAATACCTAGCTCACAGGGTTGTTACAAAGATCAAATGGAATAACATAAGTAAAGCACTTTGCAAACAAGTGCTTACAAAGTGCTACTTATTACTATTATCTTGGATATCACTTCTATGTTAGTTCATTTTTGTTTTGCCTCTTTCAGTACAAAGACTATTCTTAGCAAAGTAATAAGAGTCGAGCAGTATTGCTTCATCTTCAAAGTCCATCGGTCTTATCAATGCTTTGGTCCTTTTTCTCGATGTGCTAAAGGACAAATAAAAACTATTTTGTTTATCCTTAATTTTCCTTGCCAGTCTCAGTTCATTCAAAGCTTTAGTGTTTTTGATACTTTTCTTTTTTTTAAATTTGTAATAAATAGATTTTGTTGTGACATAACCAACACTTTTCAAGGAATAATGTGTGTCTCCCCACCTCTGCCCAAGAACTGTCCTTTAGAAAAAGTTAAGCCATCTTCCACAACGGCCACTGCCTTTGGACTAGATTTTGTCATCTTTTAGTACTGTCTTCACCTATCATATGGTCAAGAGTCAAGACATGATGGGCAAGCATGGATGTACTTCCAACTGTATCAGCAAAGGCTATATCCAAATCAATCAGAGTTGTTGAGTATACTGTTCTTTTGGTTCTGCTTTCTTCACTCTGCATCAATTCACACAAGTTTCTCCATGTTTCATTGTATTCATATCTTGTGGCACAATAACATTTCATTATTCATATCCTATAATCTGTTCATATATTTCCCAATTTATTTCTACGTTTGCTACTGCAAAGAATGCTGTGAATGTTTGCTACACATATAGGACATCTCTGTAACTGACTTCCTGGGAGCATAAATTTGGTAGGACTGTTCCACCAACAGTGAATTATTTATTAGTCTGTCTTTTGGAAAGTAGCCCCTCCAACACAATTTCTACTTTTTATCATCTTGGTCAATTTGAGGAGTTTGAGGTGATGCCCGTGTTGTTTTACTTTGCAATGATTTTATTATAAGTGATATGGAAAACACTTATTTCATACATTTTTGCATTCCCTCTTCTGAAAACTGTTTATATGTTCTGACCATTTATATACTAGGGAAATATTTGAGCTTATAAACTTATGTAAATTCTCTATAGAATTGGGATACCAGAATTTTCTCAGATGTTTGATACAAAGATTTTTTTTCCCAATCCATAACTGTTCTTCTATATGCAAAGATTCTATGCATGCAAAAGACTTCTAATATTATATAATCGAGAACATACGGGTACTATTCCATGACCATTGGAGTTGATAAATATTTATTAAGCATCTGCTATGTGCTTAGCTCTGTGTTAAGCATTGGGGATACAAAAAGAGGCAAAAGACAGTCCCTGCCCCTTGTGGAGCTCACAATCTAATAATGGAAGAGACATTAAGCAAACCAATATACAGAAACAAGCTAGATCTAAAAGTAGGTGGCAGGGAGTAAAGTATAAGACTGGAATAGCAGTGGTGGAGAGGGGAGATGACAGGTTATGAAGGGCTTTAAATGCCAAACGGGAATTTTTTTATGATCCTGGAGGTGACAGGGAGCCACTGGAATTTGAGTAGATGGTTGACATTGGACCTGTGCTTTAGGAAAATCACATTAGTGGTTGAATAGGGGAGAGATTGGAGCAGGGAGAGACCTGAAGCAGGCAGATCCAGCATGCCACTGCAATAATCCAGACACGAGGTGATGAGGGCCTATACTACAGTGGTGGCAATGTCAGAGGAAAGAAGGCCATGTATGGAGAGATTAGGCAGGAGACAACACAGCATAAGATAGAAGTTCTGTTCCCCACTATCTTTTCTCTTCTTCCCTCAAGGGACAGACACAACAGAAAATGGAAGGTCTTAGGTCAAAGGGAAAGTTGTTCTTTGTACCAGAAGATCTGTACATTTGGGGCAGGAAAAGGTGCACCATGCTTTTCTTTTGCATTTCTTCTCTGTTATGGGCTGTTGTTCTTGCTTCCATTTTGTGGATATTTAAAAAATCTTAGCGGGGTATACTCACACCTATTAGATTGGCTAACATGGCAGAAAAGGAAAATGATAAATGCTGGAGGGGATGTGGGAAAATAGATACACTAATTCACTGTTGGTAGAGTTGTGAGCTGATCTAACCATTCCAAAGAACAATCTGTAACTACTCCTAAAAGGCTATAAAACTTCATATCCTTCGACCCAGCAATACCACTATTAGATCTGTATCCCAAAGAGATCAAAGAAAAGGGAAAAGGACCTCTATGGACAAAAATATTTACAACAGCTCTTTTTGTGGTGTCAAAGAATTAGAAATTGAGGGAATGCACATTAACTTGGGAATGGCTCAACAATCTGTGGTATAAGATTGTGATGGAATCTTATTGTGCTCTAAGAAATAATGAGCAGGATGTTTTCAGAAAATCCTGGGAAGACAGACATAAATTGATGCAGAGTGAAGTGAGCAGAACCAGGAGAACAGTGTACACAGTAACAGCTTAGGTACTGTCATCACAATACAGAGATGAAAGACAATTCCAAAAGATTCATAATGAAAAATGCTATCCACCTCCAGAGAGAGAATGGAAGAACTCTGAGTGCAGAGTGATTTTTTTTTTACTTTCATGTTTCTTGCTTTTTATTTTTTTGCAACATGGCTAATATGGAAACATGTTTTACATGACACCCCATGTATAACTGATATTATATTGCCTGCCTTCTCAGAAAATTTGGAACTTGAAACTTTAAAGAGATGAATGTTATGAATTGATGCTGAGTGAAGTGAGCAGAACCAGGAGAGCACTGCACACAGTAACGGCAACACTGTGCGATGACCAACTTTGTTAGACTTAGCTCTTCTGAGCAATGCAATGATCTATGACAATTCCAAAAGTCTCATGATGAAAAATGCTATCCATATCCAGAGAAAGAACTATGGAGTCTGAATGTAGATTGAAGGATACTATTTTCTCTTTTTATGTTTTTTTCTTTTCCATGCCTTTTCCCTTTTATTCTTATTTTTCTTTCACAACATGACTAATGTGGAAATATGCTTCACATGACTGTACATGTAAAGCCTACATTAGACTACAAGCCATCTTGGGGAGGGGTAAGTGAAAGGAGGGGGGGAAATTTAAAAGTCAAAATCTTATCCCTCCTTAGTAGAGCCAGTCCTCCTTGTTGGTAAGAATCTGATCCAGAGTAAAAATTCTCCTTGTTGGTTCCTTCACCTTTTGAAGGATGAAATTATTATTCAGGCAGTCAAAAATTTTTTTATGCCTGCTCTATTTTTGGCAGAGTTTCAGCGGAAGTAAAGATAAATGAAGTCCCTTGTCATTACTATATGACAACTCTATGCTAGGATTATAATTTATTTCTCAACCTCCTCATCCCTTCATTTTTCAGATAAGGAAACTGAGGCCCAGAGAAGTTGTGAACTGGAAAGATTATAAGTGGCAGAGGACAACTTAAAACTTCTGGCTATAAATCCAGCATTCTTTCCACTGTATCATGCATCAGTGAAAATATCATATCTATTTATACTTTAGTTGATCTTTACTCAAGTGTTCTCCTGCTATGCTTCCCAAATTTCTTTACAAGTATATTTTCTTAATATACAAGGCTACTTTACTCCTTTTGTTTATTCTGTTGCTTCAGAATGAGATATATACCTTCTCTTTGACCTGGAAACTCAATTTTAGCTATAATTTGGGAGTTTTCATTTTGAGGTTTCTTTCAGAAAATAATTGGTAGATTTCTTCTCTTTCTACTTTACCCTTTGGTTTTGAGAGATCTAGGCAATCTTCTTTTATAATTTCTTGAAATATGCTATCTAGGCTTTTTTTTGGTCAAGTAGTCAAATGATTCTTAAATGATCTCTTCTCCAGATCAGTTTTTTTTTCAAGTCTTTTGACATTGTTTTAATTATTTTTTGATGTCTTAAGGAGTTAACAACTTCTCTTTGGTCCTTTGCCCCATGCTGTTAATTTTTTTTTTCAGACTCCTTAGGTGAGAAGACCTTAGGCTGAGAGAAGGCTTCAAGAGGCCTAGCAGGGAGTCTTCCACCCACACAAAAGCAATGACTTCTATCTGTGCCAGCAAAGGCAACCTCCACCTCTTATTGCCAAGCCTATTCTCCCAATTGGGATGTGGAGAATGTTTGGTGCACAGAGAAGCAACCTATCTTCTGTGTTCACACCTTCTATCTCCTATTGCCTCTGTCTTTTGACGGAACAGAAAGAAGAAAGCTGGTGGACAATGGGACTTATTTCTCCCATTGGGCAGGTTTCACTTCTACCTCAGAAGATCCACTCATCTCCAGCTTTTGGAAGACAGAGGATTTGTGAAGTGGGACCTCCCATCTCATACGGCACTTGTCTGCAGCCTGATTCTCCAACCTCCACTGGGAATAAGACTGATGCCTTCTACTCAGTGAGGAACAATCTCACAGTTGGTCATACTTTTCATGTGCCAGTGACTGAAGTGTCTATCATCCAAACTCCATCCCCTATCCCCCACCACCTGATTCCTCCCCTTCTCTTCCCCCTCAACAATCCCACCCCAAAGTTAAAATCAAACACTAACCAGCCCTTCTGCCCTTTCCACAGGCAACAAACCTCCCTTGATTTAAAATTTCTTTCCCTCCCATTTTTTCTATCTACTGTTTCTCTCATATGACACAGCCTTCCTTACGCCACTCTTCCCAGTGCTGACTGTACCTTCACTCATTTTCCTTAGCTTACTGGTTGAGCCAGGGGAATTGGTATATTCCTGGCTCCCCAATGACACTTTCATGTTTTCTCCCTACCTAAACTCAGTGACCTCTCTTCCTTTTAAGTACATTGATATTTACATCTACCACATAATCAAAGTCTTGGTAGTTACTGTCTACAGACCCCAAGGTCACTCTCCCTTACTTCCTCAATGAGTCTGATACTTGGCTTGTAACTTTTCTTTCCTCCCTTAACTTCTGTCCTCATACTAGGGAATTTCAGCATACAATATATATTAACACTCCCTCAAACATCCTCACCCACTCATTTACCACTTGTAGTAGCAATTTAGATTTGAAGATCTTTCCCACCCATTAATAGGCCAAGTGACCTGCTTATGTCACAGGAAGCCTGAGCCACATGTGGTGGGAGGAGCTTCCTGACAGGAAAAGGAAGTTATGTCACAGGAAATGCTGAGAGAGAAAGAGAAAAGGGAGCAGTTATGGCTGCTAATGGCTGCTGTCATGATAGTTAGAAATGAAGAGGCTGACTTAGCTGTACTGAGTTTGTTTTGGGGAAGACCCCAGCAGGCAGTCAGGCAGGTTTTGGGATGGTAAGGCTCCATGTTGTGATATTATTGTGTTTTAAGTTCCTTGCTGTTATAATAAAGTGGGCTAACTGGCTGTGGGAGCTGAACATTTGGTTATGGGATATGATTCTCTGGTGTCTGAATAAATGTTATACTTCTTTTACCTTCTTTGCGGAGAGTCTCTCATACTTTGCGATACAGAACTACATAGGCATGTTCATGATTATCACTGATGTTATGTTTATTGCCTTACTGATACACCACCCAAAATCAGTTACATACAAAGATGGCCATACCCTTGATCTTGCCATTATCTACAAGCGTACCACTTCTATGTTTAAAAATTCTGAAAACTTTCTATCCAAACATAATCTATTTGCTTTTCACCTTTCTCTCTGCCTTCTCTTGTCAAACTCTACTCTTCTTCGGTACCATGACCTCTAATCCCTTCACTTTTTAATTATATCCCAGGCCATTTCCCCTGTGGTGGCTACTCACTCCTCATCTTGACTCCTTGGTGAATCAATTCAATTCTACACTGTTATCCTTTCTTGAATCCCTATTCCTTCTTATCATATCTGTGATAGTGCCCAACCAAGTTTCAGCCTTGAATTATTCCTACCATTTGACACCTTTACTCTTTCATACCACATGACACCTTCACACACAAATGCTGCTGAACAAAGGTGGAGAAAATCACGCAATTGTTTTGAGTGGGTCCCCGACGAACTTATGTTACACAACCTCAGCTGGACTCACTGTTCCCAGGCAATCCTATTCTAAATCCCTAACAACTCGCTATCTCACTCTCAACAGTGACTCTTCACAACCTTTTCATCCTTCCTCAAATCTCCCATGGCTCTCCTTCCTCTCACATTCTCAACTGGGAATCTTGCCTCATATCTTATAGAAAAAAAATGAGGTCATTTTCTGTGAACTCTTCTTCATCTTCTATCACTCAGATGTCTTTGGCTACTATTTCCTCCTTCATCTGTCTCACATGATAAAGAGGTCTTACTCTTAACCCCCATCACTTGTTTAATTCATCCTACTCCATTCCCTCTCCTCCAAAAGACTGCCTCCTCTGTCATCCCCACACTACTAGTTACCTTCAATTTCTCCCTGTTACTGGTTCAGTTCATCTGCTCCTGACTTAAAACTCCTTGAAGTCTGTCTAGAATAGGTGCGTCCACTCTCTCTCCTCACAAACCTCTTAACTTCTTGCAATATGGCTTCTAACCTCATCGTTCCACTGAAATTGTTCTCTCCGAAGTTACCAGTGATCTTTTAATTGCCCAATCCAGCGACTTTTCTCAATCTATATTCTCCCTGACCTCTCTGAGGCCTCTGACACTGTTGATCACATTCTCCTTGATATTTTCTTCTCTAGGTTTTTAGAACACTGCTCTATACTGGTTTCTGTTCTGCCTTTCAGATCACTCCTTCTCAATCTTCCTCACTGGATCCACACTCATGTCACACCTTCTAACAATTTATGTCCCTCAGGGCTCTGTCCCGGGCTCTCTTCTCTTTTCCTTCTCTACTACTTCACTTGGTGAACTCATTAGCTCTCATGGATTTAATTACCATCTCTAGGCAGATGATTCTCAAATCTCCCTATCCTACTCTAATCTCTCTGCTGACCTCCAATCTCACATTTCCAACTACCTTTCAGATATCTCAAACCAGATGTGAACTTAGCATGTCGAAAACTGAACTCACCATCTTTCCCCCAATCCCTTCCCACCTTCTACTTTCCCTATTCCTGTAGATGGTAAATTCATTTGCTCTGTCCCTTAGCCTCACAACCTAGGAGTCATGCTGGACTCCTCACTACGTCTCATTTTCCATATCCAGTCTGTTGTCAAGACCTATTGATTTCACCTTTGCAAAATTTCTTGAATATGACCCATTCTCTATTACATTGCCCACCACCCTGGAACACCCTTCATTATCTAATGCTTTAGACTATTACAATAGCCTGCTAGTGTGTCTGCCTGCCTCAAATCTCTTCCCAATCTAGTCTATCCGCCACTCAGTTGTTTTTCCTAAAATTCAGGTCCAACCATGTCACTTCTCCCTATTCAATAAACTGCAGTGGCTCCCTATTGCCTCCAGGATCAAATAAAAAATCCTCTTTTTGGCTTCCAAAGAGCTTTATAACCTTTCACCCACCTCCCCACCACTGTTGTTCCAGTCTTCTTATATCTTACTCCCTGCCATCTACTCTTAGATCCAGCAATGCTGACCTCCTGGTTGTTCCTCACACAAGGCACTCTATCTCTTGGCTCTGAGCAAAATTTTCTCTGGCTGTCTTGCATTCCTGGAATGCTATCTTCCTCATCTCAACTTCCTGGCTTCCTTCAATTCTCAACTAAAATCCCATCTGCTACAGGAAGATTCTCCCAATCATTTCCCAATTTCTTAATTCTAGTCCCTTCTTTCTATGAATTATTTCCTATTTATCCACTGTATCACTTGTTTCTACATATTTGTTTGTTTGTTGTCTGTCATTAGACTGTGAGCTCGCGGGGAGGAACTGACTTTTGCCTCTTTTTGTATTCCCAATGCTTAGCATAGGGCTTGGTACATAGTAGGCACTTAATAAATTTTTACGACTGAATCACAGATGCCCAGAAATAGAATAGGATGCCTTAGGAGGGAGTGAGTTCTCTGTCACTGAGGGACCTTTAAGAGAATCCTAGATGTCCATTTTTTAGGAATGCTGTGGAGGGAATTCATGTTTTGAATAGAAATTGGAATAGATGACCTCTGAAATTCCTTCTAACTACACAATTCTGCAGCTATCTAAGAACTTCCAGATATTTGTTTTGTTGTTCTGATTCTATATCCTTAGGAAAGAGAATAAGAACCTATTAACAATGCTTATTGACAATGTTAAATTACATATATGTGGAAATTACAGAAAACATAAACTCACAATCATAAAGAACTTAAGCAAAAAAAATACTGTTAGTTACCTTTCGCGGTTGGACATCGGCTTCATTTGCAGTTGAGGGGTCATTCTGGTTGGGGTATTGACATTTTCATTAGGCTCCTCAGAAAGATGGCCTCTCTGGATAAAAAAATGATGGGTTAGACCTTGGGGAGAAAATATCAGAAACAGGAAAATACTCTCTAATAAAACAGAAACTTATTTCAAGTTACTCTATTGGTGCCTCTCCCTTATTCCAACAATGGCGTTAGGCAACTCTTTAGGGAAGCCATTATGATCAATATTCACCCTCTTCTTCAACTTGTGCTTGGATTTCCTCTTCTCTTTTGACCGTCCTGGACGTCTGTGTGTGGTCACAGGTTGGGTGCTTTTGCTGGTGAGTCCATTCATGCGTTGGCTCTTGCCCCCAATGATACCTCGGCATTTGTCATAACCACACTTACAAAGTTGCTTTGAGGGAAAAGCAAAGAACATTAATGTGTATCTTAAGTCTAGAAAAGAAACCCGTGCCACGAGATTCATCTCACAATTAATCCATGTTAACAAAGAATTTTAATAGAAGAGAAAGTAATCATTTTTTTTATCTCTACTGAAAGAAGAACAATATTAAGATAATAGCAAAAAGGAGAGAAGTTAAACTTTAGTAAAACTTCCTGACTGCCAACAAGACAAATGAGCATTTAAAGCAGATTCGACATTTTTTCTTATGGTTCTTTGCAAAAAAAGATCCAAATGCCTCATTATGTCAGATTAGGTAAAGAGACAAGCAAATACTGCCCAAATACTTTAGAATTCTATGGCCAGTGTTAGTTATAGTTTATTGAGGATTCACTCACTGGACATCAAAACCATAAGTAAGTCCTTGCTTTGGATCTATTACCTGTTTCTCAACATTAAAGGAATGAAAATTGTAGTCATAGGTGAGTTCAGTACCAGCTGGCATATCTTTCAGGGCATAGAGCCCAATCCGGTAGACTCCATTGACAGACCTAAGAATGTAGAAGAGAGCAAGAATTTAAGACAGTGCCTGGGAGCAATAAACCATGAGGTAATCTTTGACTTCTATTTCATATTTCATATCCAACTAGTCATAAAGTGATTTAAAGCCTTTAAAAAATATATATATATATATATATACATATACACACATATCATATACTCACACATCTTAGACTTACTTCTTTACTTCCATTCTCATTGCTAATACCCTAGTCCCTTTTCCTCAGTACTTCACACCTTAATTACAACAACCTCCTGATTGATTTCCCTGACTCTGGCCTTTCTCTTTAAAATATTCTGTATATTACTGCTAAACTAATATTCATAAATACCATTATGTGTTATGTGATTCATCTGCTCCAAAGCTTATAATAGCTCTCTAATGTCAATGACATCAAGTCTCAACTCCATTAAGGATTCAAAGCCCTTCATATTCAAAGCTTCTGCTCTATGTCTACCCAATTGTATTTCTCACTATTCTCTGTTATGCTCTATTTATTCTTGCTTCCATATTTTTGCTCATGCTATTCAAATTCTCATTGAGATCTTATTTTGCTATGTGCAAAGCACTCTTATACAAGCTATATCTCTGAGAGAGAGATAGGAATAAAAAGATGTAGAAGGATGTCCTCAAGGAGACTACAATTTATTAGGAGGTAAGACATGTACATAAAATAAGTATATATAAAGAGGTGCACTTTTAGTGCCATAAGATTCATCTAAATAAAGTATTACAAAATATCAGAAGATGCTGTTTATCTTGTGCCTGAAGTGCATTTTCTCCTTGATACACTTGTCTACATTAGGCAGTCGGAATTTGGTTGAAATGAACTGGTTAACAAACTGAAGCAATGTATTTATACATCTAGTTGGAATCATTTGAGTGTGTAAGAGAATTAGAAAGAAAGGGAACATAGAATGTATCACCTAGTTATAGGTAGGAAGAGCTAGATTCACACTTAGGCAAAAAAACAAATTTAAAAACTGGCTTATGAAGAAAGGAAAGTGAGCTTGGAAAGCTGGCAGTTTCACCACTAAAGAGGGAGTAGCAAAATTACACCATAAGTTTGAGAAATTTTATAGAGTATAAACCACATGGAGCCAAAGAGGAAGCTCATTCAGACTGGGTACAATGAAAAAACCAGAATAAATGTAAGACAGAAATGGAAAATATAAAAGCACAACTCATCACACAGTAAGCATTAACTGTTCCTTTTCAAGATTCTTATGTTACACCACTGATATAGAAGGGGTCCAGGCTCTGGAACACCCCCCCCCCCCAACTCTCCTTCAACTTTACCTGGCATTTGCCTGAGGCACCTACACTTTCCAGTAATCCTCTCAACTGGCCCTTCAATGTGGCCTATGCCTAGTCTCCCAATTCTCTGTTCTCAGCCCTCCATTGTCTGTTACTTGGAGATTGCAAGGCAACTTCCTATCCTTGATCCTATCTAGACCCTATTCTCTTGGTCCATGTGATTGGACCTCCAGTCATCCCAGCCTACTAGCCACTTCTATCAAGATCTTCCCTAGATCCGTCCTCCAATAACCCCAGACCACTTGGCCACTCCTAGATCCCTCCCACAGTCTTTCAGTATATAAGATCCATCTTGTTTCCATTAAGGTGCTCAGATTCAATCCGGCCTGCTTGCATTAGTGATACAAATGCTTAGATTCTTTAAGAGTCTGGTTAATTTGGCTATAAGAAGGCTCGAGTCGAATTCTTTTGGGCGGGACCTTTGTGTCACTATTTTGGGGTCCTAGCATCCCTAAACCTCGATGATACCTGGTTTGAAATGAGAGGAGTATAGTATGTCATGTGACTTAAAGGCAGAAGATAGAGTACAAAGTAGAAAGACTGTATGAATTCAATGAGTACAAAAGATGGCTACTTAAAAATAATTGTCATGTATTATACCACAGCTATAAAATAATACTAATACCTCCTAGAATTGAGTTACATTTTTTTCTAAGTATTGATGTCATTTTAAAAATAACCATGCCCTATTTTAACTGGAAATAATGGAACTTGCTGTGAGGTTGAATTCCTTCGGATTATATATTTGGCTTATTTATTACCTATGATCTTACATTAATCCTAGTAAAAGTTTTATGACAGAAACCTGCAATCCACCATGGGGGTGGGGTGGGGGTGGGAATACAACTGCTGCCAATTAGGAGTGACGAGCAGCACATCCAAATTTTAAACCAGTCCCAGGTAGCTATAAATTATTTGGAAGGTGAGGGTGCCTAGCCTGCCGAGAAGTAATGAGATCTCTCGAAATATCCTCATTCCTTTTATGAATGGCAGTTTTTCATCTTTTCCTTTTATTACCCTCCTAGCCTTATTTCTGACTTTCTAGACTTCAGAACCACACTTTTACTACTCTCTTATCCTGAAATTTTCCTCAGCGCCCAGGCCCTTCTCAACCTGGAATAGTCTGCAATCCTTGTGGCCTGTTAGCTATGGAACATCTCTCCGCAAGGCCTGCCTCTGTTCTCCCATTGGTGAGTTCCTCCTAAAGTCTCCATTTTATGAAAGCATTTTTGGTCCACCTGTCTTCATTCTCTTCCCAGATCCACTCTAGACTTTCTGGACTCCAAAACCTGCTAACTTGATTTCCATCCCATTCTTCCCCAGAGTCACTTTTCAGCTGCCTTTTGTGAGTAGTCTTCCCCCATTAGAATGTAAAAACTCCTTGAGGGCAAGGCTTGTCTTTATTTTTTGTTAATATTTGTACTCCTAGAGCTAAGCACACTGGAACAAGAGTAAGTACACTATAAATGCTTCCTTCCTTCCATCTGTTTGACCACAGCCCTGGATCCCTTGAAGAATGCTAGGTTATGACTGAATACATTGACTATTAAAACCAAACCAAATGAAAACTCTGATCTTTAACCAAGATCAGAATACCTATAAAATGTCAGTCTTTGACTTTCAGTTCCAGATTTTACAGAACAGTTTAATGCTATTACAAAAATGTCCCTCTTTGCCCTCATAGTCAATTCCTTTGACCATTCCAGTTTTCCAATGTTTCAATGTCACTATGCATCCCTGAATCCATAGTGATGGAGATATAGAGTGGAAAAACTTTTGTAAGTATCATCCACTTCCTAATTATTGTATGTATCAAAGTTTAAATGATTCCCTACACTCAAGGATAGTCATACAGAATGTGGAACCCATTAAAAGAAAATAGCAAGTGAATTTTGGTCTACGAAGTATCTCAAAACACTCCAAGTCTCACTTTGCTACATTTTCCCCTTAGACTGTAGCTGTGGTCCTGTATAACCTAACTGTAACTTGAATCATGATATAAGTGCATCAATTATGGTGTAGAACTTAGGTATAAAGCCTATATTAAGGCTTTACTCTGCCTAGAGCAGGGGTGGGGAACCTGCAGCCTGGATGCCTATGGCCTAGAGCATTAAGAAGTTAAGCCCAAGGACACACAGCCATTATGTATCAGAGGTAGGACTTGATCCCTGGTCTTCCTGGTTTTGAAACCAGCTCTCTAACCCTTATGCCACTTTACCTCTCTCTGCTTTTTTTTTTTGATTATGCTAGGAAAGCACATAAAGGGGGAATGTGGAAGTCTAAATAACCTAGGGCCTTCTAAGTATTTTAAGAACTATGGCATTTGTCCTTGGCTTTCTGATAGGCCAAACTGCTGACCATGTTGCCAAAGTTGTGTCCATGTAATCAGTAGAAATGATACAAAACCATAACAGACATCCCCATATTTTGTATTTTTATCTGTATTTTTTCCATTTATGAAATGTTGTGGATTTTCCATTTTATAAATGGTAGTTGGAATTTGCTTTAAGTAGAGCCTATTCTGAAATGAAAAACTGGTCGACTGGTGCCTCTCTCTGCAATTTCTTGTAACATGAATAAAATATTTCAGATGGATTTTAAATACAACATAATGAAGTCCATTTCTTCTATATGGTGATTCAAAGGGCAATGGAAGGAAATACCATGTGAGTAAACTGCTAAATATTACCAGTGATGATCTGTGTGCAAGAAATAGCACAAAAGATATCACCTAGAAAACGTACAATCAAAAAAAGATGTGTGCCAGTCAGGTAACAAGAAGGAAGAGCAAGATGGAGAGCCTGAGTACTTCTTGAGAATCTATGCAATGATTTAAAAAAAAAAAAGACCCAAAAGAAGGCATCTAGTGAGCTGCAATTTTCTTTGGAGGACTTTTGGGAGGACATGGACATGAGATCCACAGAGTAAGAAGGTATGTAAGAATTACAATCTGCACTGTTGGAGGAAGGATTGACATTAATGATATCTTGAAGTATCACAATTTTGAACTTAATTCTAAATTGTCTTATATTTTAATATGGTTTCTTATAAACTTATTATCCCAACTAGATTAAAAAATAAAGATGACACAATCCACAAACATTAAGTGTAAAACTGAATAGGGAGAATATGATCAACAAAAGAGAACATGTTAAGTACACTAGATACAAAAAGCTATCAGAACTACGAGGAAGAAAAAAGTATTTTTGACTATGGAATGACTGAAGCTTCATAAAAGATAAGGCTTTTAAACTCAGTCACAAAGGTTGGGTCAGATTTCAGATATCTGTAAAGTGCTAGGCACATATATACAACATATATATTAGCTATTATTACTACTTCAAAAAGTGAAGCCAGGAGGGGAGGTTACAGCAGAGAGAACATTCCAGGGAAAGGAGCCATTTGAAAAAAGGTAAGGAATTAGGAAAGTGGAGTCAGAGTGAATGGCTCTATTAAATCTTGACATTTCTAACTTCACATCTTCCATACACATACCTTTCTCTCTACTCACGTAGCTACTACCCTAGTTCAGGTGCCCATCCTCTCTAAAGTGGACTATTGCAATAGTCTTTTAGTTGTGGTCTCCCTGCCTCAACTCTCTCCTAACTCCAATCTATCCTTTATTCAACTGCCAAAATGATTTTCCTAAAGCAGAAACTTTGATCATATCACCTCTGTACTCAATAAAATGCAGTGGTATGCTATTACCTGCAGTGCCAAGTATAAAGTACTCTGGCATTTAAATCTGTTCAAAATCAGACTCTTTCTTACCTTTCCATCCTTATACTCTGCTCTCCTTTACAGACTCTACAATCCAGTTATTTGCTGTTCCTTGCAAATGATATTCTGCCTTCTATCTCCATGTCTTTGCATTGACATTCTCCACAGGTAGAATATCCTTCCTTCTCACCTCTCTTAGACTCCCTGGTTTCCTTCAAAACTCTGCTTATCTCCCCACTTCTGCACACGGCCTTCCCCAGGATATAGCGGCTAGTGCCTTCCCCTGGGAAATTGCCTTCTATGTACTCTGCATATATGCTGTATGCACCTAGTCATTTACATGTCGTTTTCCCCATTAGAATGGCAACTCCCAGATGGCAAGAACTGTTTTTATTTTTCTGTGTATCCCCAGGGCTTAGCATAGTGCTAGGCACATAGTAAGCACTTAATAACTGTTTGTTAACTAGTAAGGAGTTCAGCATTGAAAAGAAAGAGAAATCAGATTGTAACTCCCAAAATGATCCTGCAAAATTGAGAATATTCTTGTATGGGAAAAAGAATTATTTAATGAAATAAGAATATTTAATTTCTTCTTAGGAGTACTGAACTAGGCAGGGCCTTTCAGAAAATTGGCAGAGCAACTGAAAATCAAATAGCACTCTAAAATAAAATACAAATAAGTAAAGTGTGACTCAGTGCAAAAAATTATATTCAAAGACAAATCTGCTAAGCTTAAGTTTTATCTATAAGGTAAACAAACAAACAAACAAAAAAATGGCTACCCTGTCTGGTTGGAGGCCTGCCTCCTTCCTAGTCTGTGCTACCAGGGCACTTGCACTTCTTGTCATATTATAGTTTTATTATCCTCAAGTCACCTAGTTGCTGTGGCAGTAGATAAAAGTGTTAGACCTGGGGTAAAAGTCCTTAGTTTAAATCCAGTTTCAGATACCTGCTGTTTGACCCTGGACAAGTCACCTAACTTCTCTCGAACTCAGTTTTATCACCTGTAAAATGGGAATAATAATACTGTCTACCTCCCAGGACTGTTGTAGGAATAAAATTACATGTCTGTAAAGTGCTCTTGCAAACCTAAAAGTGCTATAAAAATGCTAGCTATTATTATTACTGCTAGAATTGCTAGGTCAAAGCAAAATGCAGAGAGCTCCATATTTATAATGGATCAACACCTGATACACTAGCAGGTATAAAATAAGATCCTAGAATTAATGGAGACAGATTATAATTTGCATTGGTTTGTGCTGGGAAATAAAAGAAGGGAATGTGAAAGCAAATGAGGTAGACAGCTTGAAGCTTAAAATGTAACAAAAAATTTTTTTTAAATAGCAGTGGTAATTTTACAGTATAATTTTCAAAACTTAAAAAAATAGCAGTGGTGCTAATGGACATACTTACTTTTGCCAGTAATCTCAATCATTACAAATAATGCTATCTCTTGATTTTAGATAGTTGCTACTTATTTTGTTAAGGAAACATCCATTCATATGCTTTTTAGTGCTTTTAGCAGAAATAGGTATTGTATTTTATCAGAAAGTTTTGCTGCATCTAGGAATGTAATCATGCGATTTTTCTTCCTGTAATTAATATGGACAATTATGTTCAATTTAATTTTCCTATTATTGAACCAATCCTACATTCCTGGTATAACTCTAACCTAATTATATTGCCTAATCTTTGTGACATGTTGCTGTAACACCACTGATAATATTTTATTTAAAATTTTGGCATCAATGTTCATTAGGGTTTTGGCCTAGAGTTCCCTTCCACCATCTCCTCTGTTTTGACTTTTCATGGTTTAGGTATCAAGAGCATTATTTGCATTACAGAAGAATTTGGTGGGATCCAATCTTTTGCTACTATTGCAAAGTCTGTAATATTGGCATTAATTGTTCTTTGATAGAATTCACAGGAAATTCTATTTGGTCCCATGTTTTTAACCTTTCTTTGGGATTCCATTTATGGCTTCTTCAATGTTTTCCCACTCTGACAATGAGTTATTTAAATATTCGATTTATTCTGTTAATCAGGATATTTTATATTTTCACATATACTAATCCATTTCATTTGTTAGTTTTGTTGGCATATAGTTGAGCAAAATAGGTCAAAATTTTTTTTACATCACATTATGATTTCTCCTTTTTCATTTTTGATACTGGTACTTTAGTTAACAGATTTTTTTTTTTATTAAAAGCAGTTCCTAGTTTTATTATAGTTCAATGCAATTTTTTTCCTTTCAACTTGTTCACCTCTTATTTTCAGAATTTCTATTTTAATGTTTAATGTTTCTATTTTAATGTTGAATTCAGGTTTTAAAAATTATTATTTTTGCCTCCACATTGAGAGCCTCATTAGTGATTGCTAAGTCCCTGACTGGAATCACTACATCAAGACAAAGTCCAATGATGCTGCGCACTCTCCACTTCCAGCTCATATTCCAGTCTGTTCTACCATTACATTGCTCTCTGCCTACCTCCACAATGTCTGTCTGTCTCCTTGGACATCATCTTTCCTTCCTCACTGCCTGATTTCCAGCTTTATATTTTGTCTTTCCCTATTGGGATTTAAGTTCAGGGGATCATCTTTTTCCCCTTGTTTTTCTATCCCTAGTGTTTAGCACAATAATATCATACAATGACATATAAGTGCTCAATAAATGTTCTATCTACCTAGTATGCCCAATTTATTGATTTGTTCTATTTCTTTAAATTTTCCCCTAAAGATTGCTTTGGCTGAATCCTAAGCATTTTGGTATGTTGTCACATTGTTGTCATTTTCTTTGACAAAAATTTAGTTTCTAGGATTTGTTTTTTGTCCTACTAATTCTTTAGGATTATAATTGAGTCATCAATTGATCTCTAATTCTTTCTTTCACTGTCCTTTATTTAATATAATTTTTATTACATTATAGTCAGTAATGAACTTGTTTAATATTTTT
>CM053626.1:209369922-209386405 GCA_028646595.1 Phalanger gymnotis
CCCTCTGCCACTTTGTGGGTTCTGCAGCTCTAGAATTGGTTTAGAGCCATTTTTTTTATAGGTTTTTGGAGGGACTTGGTGGGGAGCTCACGCCAGTCACTGCTTCCCAGCCACCATCTTGGCTCTGCCCCTGTTTAATATTTTTCTACATTTTTTGGTGAGTTTTTTTTTATGTGCTAACACATTGTCAATTTTTATAAATGTCCTGTGCTGGGGTGAGAAATATATAATCTCCTTTCTATTCTGATGAATAACATCTTTCATATTTAACATTCCTAAAATTCTATTTGGTGCCTTTACTTAGTATGTTTTTCTAGGTCTGGAAGGGTTATGTTAAGGTCTCCCAGTATTACAATTTTACTATTTCTCCCTGCAACTCATTTAACTTTTCCTGTAGTATATAGATGTTATGCTATTTGGTGTATACATATTTAGTATTGATGGAAATTTCATTGCCTATGATACCTTTAAGCATAAGCATAAACTTCCCAGCTTATCCCTTTTAAGAGTGTAGTTTTACTGTAGCCCTGTCTGATGATTTATTCCTTGATTTTCTGAATTTAGCATAAGCAAAACAGTTTTTGGTTCAGCCACCTATTTTAAATCTTTGTGTGTCTTTGTGTTTCAATGTGTTCTGCATAAATATATTGTTGGATTCTACTTTGTAATACATTCTGCTATCCTCTTCCACTGTAAGGCTCAGTCCTTCTCAGTATTCAGTTCATTTTTTTTTTTTCAGTCAACACAGTTTATTTTTAAAAGAGGAGCTGAATTTTGTCAATCAAAAGGATGGAATGTGGAATAGGAAATAAATGCAAACATAAGCTGTTTAGCAAACTACTTTATAAACATAAACTAATACATAGGATTCCCTGTAGAACAAAAACATAATGAAGACTCAAAGATTAAGGTGTTCCCATGGCAAGACTGAAGATTTTCAGTGTCTAGCACTTGGAATTTAGGTTACAGCTCTTGTGCTTTGAATGGATCTTTAGGTGGGAAAAATAATCTATGTTTGAACCAGACATAAATGGAAGAATAACAATTTGGCTTAGGTAGAAATCGATGAAGTGCTTAGCTTCATGAATCATATAGCTGCCAAAGTTCTTGCTCACAACAGTACCAGGTGGGGTTATTTGTATTTAGCAAATTAATTCTTGATACAGGCTGTGTACTTCTCTAAGTCATTATTTTTCTAGGGCCCTTGTAGCATATTCCTTAGAGTCCTGCTACATCTCCTCTGATAAGACATTTTTTTTATTATGTCCTTCCAGTCACAGTCACTGCAGGCTGTGAGTACTGGCAGCTCTGGGAAGGTACTGATAGGAGTGGGTAAAGGAGGTACAACTCAGGTACTCCAAAACTGGGCAGATGCTCTTGCTGCTAAAATCACTGCCTATCTCCACATTTACAGTTATGATCATTGTTTTATTTTGCTCCATCTTGTTTCTTATACTTTTTCCCCCTCTTTGCCTTTCAAGTCTCTTTTTACAAAAAAGTATGGTGACAGTGTGTTTGGCATATAGTAGGTGCTTAAAAAGGCTTATTGATTATTCACTACAATAATTTAATATAAGAAGTTCCTTGACTCTTCCTAACCCTTTTATCCTTAGTGCATTACTTGTACCTTCTCTTTCCTTTTAAGATTAATCAAATAAAGCAAAACTACTTTTAGGGACTCTATTTTATTTAATTCCCTGTATGATCCCTGATGACATTAGGGTTCTGGGGTGACACATTCCTCTTCTGCCTATTAGAATGTAAACACATTATCCTTGCATAATCCCTTCCAAATGCTCAAATATATTTACATTTCTACGTTTTTTCTTGACTTTTGTGTTAGTATTTTAAGGTTTCTACTAAGCTCTAGTCTTTTAATCGGTAATACTTGGAAGTCTTGCATTTCATTAAAAGCCCATTTTCCCCAGCTGTAAGATTATACTCAATTTTTAAAAGTTACTACTGTTGTAAGGTTATATCTTTTGAAAAATCTCCTTCCAAGCTCTGTTTCTTTGATATAGTAACTGCCAAATCCTGTGTGATTCCTGACTGTGGTTCCTTGGTACTTGAATTTTTTTTTCCTCAGCTGGTTGCTGTATTCTTTAATTTGACCTAGAAGCTCTGGATTTTTGTGTTGATGTTCCTGAGATTTTCATGTTAGGGTTTCTTTTCAGAGGTGACTGGTAAATTCTTTCTAATTTCACTTTGTACTTTGGTTCTAGTAGGTCTAAGCAATCTCCATTTGTGATGTCTTGAAATATGACATGGAGGCTTCTTTTGGTCATGATTTTTCAGTTAGTCTGATAATTCTTAGATTTTGCTTCCCCCCCCCCCAGCCAAATCTATTTTCCAAGTGGATTATTTTTGATATTTCCTTTTGTTTCTTTGTGGCATAAACTTCTGTTTGGTACATTTAATCACAGGAGATTTGTTACTTGGGTAAGTTTCTGTACCTGTTGCTCTAGGATGTTAATTCTTATTGTTACCCTCCTGGTATGAGATTTGCAGGATTCTACCCCCAGTTTTAGACTAGGAAATACCACTGCAAGTTTACTCCTGGTTGGAGCTCCAGCAGATAGTTTCTGGCCCCTGCCCAAGTCATCTAGGTGGAAGGTTCAGAGCAACAGACCTATAGGCTCAACCCTTGTTGGCATTCCTTGCGCCAGGTTTTCATCCACATCATTTTCTGAAGTCAGAACAAAAGAATTGTAAGACTCATCCATCCCTCACAGTCCCTGTCTAATTACTCAAGTTAGGCTTCAAGCCCAAGTCTGGGGACTGAGTCTACCATGCAACAATGTTAATGTGATAGAACTCTAAAGTGACTCCTAGTCTGCAGTCCCTACTCTGACTACGAGCCTCAGACCCCAGCCCAAGTTTATGGGCTGCATTCAAGATCCTGCTCTAGGATTTGGATGACAGAGCTGTAGCTCCATGCCTAGTTCGAAGTTCTTGACCTGCTTACTCAGTAGCAGGTGGCAACCTCAGTTTGTGCTTGGTCTATAGCCCTGTTTCAGGTTCAGAATGACACAACTATTTTTTTCTTCCACTTTCTTGTCCATACACATAGGTAGAATCCAGTCAGGTTTTCATGCTAGAAGTTTTGTGCAGATTTACTTAGCTGGATTCCTTTTTCAGTACCTGGAGGTCTCTGGCTATGGCCTGTACTGACTTGGGCTGGAAAAAAATATCTCATTATGGTTTCTCCTCGAATTTCCCAATCATCATTTTGTTTAGTGCTTCTCATAGAGTGTTGCTGGAGTAACTGTAGGAGGGAGCTGGCTGCACTGCTTCTCCTCCACATATCTTTGCCAACCTCCTCCTTCCATTCCTCCCTTTTGTTTTCAGTGGGAGAGAGTGAGTTGAAAAGGATATACAAGTATTGATGAGTTACAAACTTTATCAAAGAGCTCATTACACTGTCTTTCTCCCCTAACACCTCCTCCACTTTCTGAACTTCCCCATTTCTGCCTGTGGCACCAAAATCTTTCTGGTCACTAATGTTTGCAAACTTAGTGTCATCCTCAAATCCTAATGTCCCTCACTTCATATGTCCAATTAGTTGGCAAATCTTGTTTCTATCTCCACAATATCTTTCATATTATCTCTTTATTTTATTTTGTACAGAATGATAATACAATAGTACTTTCTATCCACCTCTAGACCATGAAGTCTGTACTCTGGGCCTGCCTCTTCCCGTGACCAGGATTTAGACTCCCACCTCTTGGTCCTTGGGCTCTAACAAGTGAGTTTTCTTCACCTTATCTTGTAAGGAACCAAGCCACCATGCCACTTCTCAGGCATTTGTAAAACATGCTATCACCTCACCAACCTCCATTTCAATTCTTATACTCTTATATTAAAATGTAAAGCTCCTTGGAGTGATTATGGGAAGACACTGTGAGAACCCAGGAGTCCAGTTTACTCATAAATACCTGAATAATGCTTTAAAAATGAATCAGAATCGACAATGACAAAGAAATACAAAAAGAAAAAGTGATAATTTCCCTCAGTCCAGGACTGCACAAAAAGACTATCAGAATCATGTAGAAGTAGACAGTAGAGATAAGGTAGGGTAGATGAGAGATATAGTATAAAGCAACCTGGTAACACAGAAGGAGAATGGGGCAGACCAGCACCCTTTGTGGGCAACCTAGAAGTCTCACCCATATTAATAGGAAGAGATGAGGATAGACTAGCTTTTAGCATGGTAAGGAGTGACTCAGGGGCCTCATCCAAATCTGGGTTAAGAGGTGGAGTCAGACTACCTTCCAGGCTGTCTATACTTTATCCATGTTCAATGTACAACTTAACATTCGGGTGCATGGGCCTCAATCACAGTCAGGGAGTAAGGCCAGATAATTCCTGAAGAAAGTGTGGAATGGTTTTACCCACTGAATTTAGGGTTGAGAGGATGATCTAGGAAATCAGTAGTGGAGTTTGATGCAAGCATTAAACTCTCAATCCTGAAACTGAGGCAGGACATATGAGTAAATAGAAACAAAATGGTCAACACAACAGCTTGGACCAAGCGCAAGGGATAAACTCAGAAAAAGAGTAAATTCAAAACAAATCCAAGCACAGCCTCAGAGAAAAGAATATCCAGGTCACGAGGACTAGAAGAGTACCTGGAAGAAATGAAACAAGAGGTATAAAATGTAATAGCTAGGGTGGAAGAACGCGGCAAAGAGAATGAATATCCTAAAAGAGACAGTGGTAAAACTTACTCAAGAACTGATCTCTCCAAAAATTAGACTAGGACAAAGAGAAAACTACAATTCTTTGAGACAAGAAATACTGAACAAAATAAAAAAGTAGAAGAAAATATAGTGTCAAAACAACTGACCCACGAAACAGGTGAAGGAGAGATAATGTAAAAATAATTGGATTATCTAAAAAGATGGACAAAATTCTACATATATACCACACTGCAAGAAATCATTAAAGAAAACTGCTAAGATTTCTTAGAACTAGAGGGCTAAGTGAAAACAGAAAGAATCCAACAGTCACAAAAAGTCCCAGAAAATCTCATAACCAAAACTGAGAGCCTTTAGGTAAAAAAAAAAAAAAATTGCCAATAGCCAAAAAGAAAGATTTCAAGTACCATGAAGCTACAGTAAGGAAACATAAGATTTGGCATCTGTCAATAGAGAGAGGAGAGCTTGGAACAGGATATTGCAAAAGACAAAAGATAACCAAAGAAGCTATTTAGAAAAACTGAGTATCCTGCTATATGGAGGGAAAAATAGAACTTTAATGAAAGAAGATTGCTAAGCACTCCTGAAAAAGTCCAGAAGTGACCAGAAACTCTGAAATACAAATACAGGAATCAAGAGAAGCATAGGAAAGTACACAGGTCTGATTAGTTGGAAAGGCCTATGGGAAGATGACTGTCTACATGCTAAGAGGGGGAGAAGCAATGAACATTTTCTCAGAATCTTATTATCTTCAAGGATTACAGAGAACTATAACAATAGTAGCTAGCATTTATATAGTGCTTTAAGGTTTGTAAAGTACTTTAAAATATTATCTTATCCTTAACAAAACCTTGGGAGAAAGGTGCTATTATTATCATCCCAATTTTACAGATTAGGAAACTGTAGTAGGAAGTGTTTAAGTGACTTGCTCAGGGCTCACAAAGCTAGCAAGTTTCTGAGGCAGTCTTTAAATTCATATCTTCCTGACTCATATCTCATCAATATCTTCTGCACCTCCGATTGGACTTTTTGACTGCGAGGCTGGGTCATGGGCTCCAAGGCCACTTTTTAAAGAGGAAATTCAGTTTAGTTTTTCTCCCCATTACCCAGCAGCTGCACTGCTTTGGAACTCTCCATCATGTCTTCTTTCCCTAGGAAAATAATCATTGAGAAATCTAATTATTGTAATTGTAAGACTGAATCTAACTGATACTTACATCTCATTAGTATCCTCTGGCCTTTTTAATGAACCTCTAGGGCAGAGGCCAGGGCCATGGAATCTAGGACCTCTATTTAAAGAGGGGGTTCAGTACAGTTTTCCTCCTCATTTCCTACCAGCTTCAATGCTTTTGGACTTCTTCCAACATCCCTATCCACACCTTCCTTACATGGAGTAGCTCCCTCCACTTTTTCGAACTTCCTTTTGTGTGTTGTCTTCCTCCATTAGATTGTAAGCTCCTTGAGGGAAGGGACTATCTTTGGTTTTTATTTTTATCCCCAGCATGTTAGGCACAGAGCCTGAACATAAGAGGTACTTAATACATTAAATTCAATAGAGAACTATGGGGAAATGGAGAAAGGGATTTAAGAGGAAGGATGGATGAAGGAGTAGTTGAAAGCAAGAGGAGGGGAAAGAGAAAGAGCAAAGTAAAGAAGGAAACAGAGTAAAAACCTGTGATTGGTGGCAAGGAAGGAGAAGAGAACAGAAGCAGAAAGTGAAAACATGGCAGTATCTATACAACAGAGGTATTGGGCAAACTCCTTGTCTTTTACAACCTTTATTATCTTCATTGTAAATGGGAGGGTGGGGGCAATGAGAAGAAAAAGTACAAGAGGACGGGATATAAAGAAATATAGATTTAACAGTCATAACTGAATATGAATAAGCTAAACTTACCCACAAAATAGAAGATTAGCAGAATGATTTACAAAATAGAATCCAACAATATGTAGTTTACAAGAAACAGGCTTGAAATAGGAGTTGAAATTAGAGGTTAGAGCAGAATCTATTATGCTTTAGCTAAAGTAAAAAAAAAAAAAAACAAGAGTAGAAATCAGGATTTTAGACAAGCTTACAGTAAAAATAGACATAAAAAAGAGATACTTGAGATAGATACCCATACTATAAACAAATAATAAAAACATAACGTATGTAAGTGTATGTGAATATATATGTGTATTTTTACACATACACAATGAACAACATAGCATTTAAATATTTATGGAAAAATGAATCAAATTGCAGAGAGAAAAATAAAGTAAAATTATAATTGTGGGAGACTTCAATGTACTGATTTTAGATTTAGATGAATCTAACAAAGAAATAAGCAGAAAAGAAATTAAGAACCTGAACTTCAGAAAAATTAGAGCTTAGCACAAATCCTGTGGAGAAGGGGGGTCAATCATTCCCATTTCCCACAAACCAAATGCAAACCATAAGGCTGACAGGCCAACCTAGCTGAAGAATTTGGGTAACCTGAAGGACAGGCAGGAGGCACCATGTGCCAGGCAAGCTGAACCACCGCCACCTCCATCTTGACCACCCTCTCCCTTTGGACATTAATATAAATAGAATTTCTTTAAACTCATCATTATGTAATCTCATCATCGTAGAAGATCAAATTAGGCTTAGAATTCATACCCCATCAATATCTTTTGACCCCTGGAGGGCAGAGCTATGAACTCTTTAACCTCCATTTAAGGGGTACCCCTTAAATGAGTGGGCAGGGCACACATGTATTCTTAGACATCTCATTTCCCACCCAGCTGTACTCATTGACTTCTCCACCATGCCACTGCCCTCACATGCACTGGTACCCTCCCTTCCTCCAGCTTTTCAACTTTCTTTTGTGTATTGTCTTTCCCCATTAAATTGTAAACTAAGAGCAGGGTCTGTCTTTCTTTTTTATTAATTGTATCCTCAGAGCTTAGCACAATGCCTAGCACATAGTAAGTGCTTAATAAATGTTTAATATGTTATTGGATTATACCAAAGACTCAGAAAAGAGAGTTCTTGTCCTCAAAGTTGTTAGAGCTATCAAATGGTTCAGCATTAAAAACTGATATGATTTTAATCAGTGGAAATGACATTAAAGAAGTGGAATTACCATCTATTTTGCCACTGTACCCTTAAGGAACATGGGAACTTTCTATCTGACGCTGAAATCTTCTATATGTGTTGTATTATCCATTAGAATGTGAGCTTCTGGGGAAGAGGGACTATCTTACTTTTTGATTTGAATTTCTACCACATAGCTCAGTGCTTTACACATAGTAACTGCTTAATGTTCAATATTCATTCTCAGTGCTTGGTACCAAGATTTACTCAAGAAATATTCCTTTCCTCTTTACCTTCCCTACTTTTATAATACACTCCTTTCTCTCTATTCACACGGTTGTCACCCTTTTTCAGGTTCTCATCATATCCTGTTTAGACCAGGTCTACAGAGCCATTGTGCTGACCTTGCACAGAAACTTGCAAAGCTCAGACCAGGTAGGTATCAGATTTTGCCCTAGATCAGAGCCCCTTGGGAGCTCTGATAGCTTTCAGGTCCCCAGTCTGAGCTGTCTCTGAGATCCTGGAATAACACATCATTCAAAACTCCTAAGAAACCAACAGGAGGACCAGCCATAAAGTACAAAGTAAGTCCAAGTCGTTAAGTTAGTTAGAAAAATGAGCAAACCTATAGAGTATTACCATAACAAACTATTATAATAAGAGGGATACTAAGACACAAACCCAGAAGAAAGATACCAAAACCAGAGTGGGCACACGTTCAGCTAGAATTCCTGGGATGAGAGGTTTTTTTTTTTTTAAAGAGTTAAAGTGCTTTAATAAATGAGAGGGATAGAGGAAAAAATTGGAAAAGAAATGAGAGCTATGGAAGAAAGAATTGTAAACTGAACTGACTTTGGCATAAGAGGTAAAAAAAAAATTTGCTGAAGCAACAAATTCCCTGAAAATAAGAATGCACTAAAATAGAAGATAAGGACTCCATGAGACAAACAGAAATATTAAAACAAAAGGACTGATGAACAAAATTGTAAGGTATCTCATAGCGAAAACAACTCACCTGGAAAACAAATTGAAAGGAGATAATCTGAGAGTCATTGGGCCACCTGAAAGCCATGACCAAAAATAGGAGCCAACATACCATATGTCAAGAAATCATTAAAAAAAAAAAGCCTACCAAATTTCTTAGAATCAGAAGACAAAGTGGAAATCGAAACCCCACAATGAAAATTCCTAGAAATACTATAGCCAAAATCCAGAGCTTCCAGGCCAAATTAAAAAAAAAAAATAACACAAGCAGCTAGAAAAGAGGGATTCAAGTAATAAGGAGCCACAAATAGGATCACACATAATTTAGCAGCCACCACTATCAAGGAGAGTTTGGAATAAAATATTCCAAAAGACAAAAAGATATATAGTCTGACAGCCAAGAATAACTAGCAAAAATGAGTATAGTCCCACAGTGGGGGAAAATGGACCTTTAATAAAGGACTTCCAAGCATTCTTGATGAAAAGAGCATATCTGCATGGAAATTCTGAAGTGCAAACACCAGAGAATAAGTGAAATATAAAATGGTAAATATGAGCAAGGAGCAGGTAGGTGGCACAGTGAATATAGCACTTGGCTTGAAATCAGGAAGACTCATCTTCCTAAGTTCAAATCTGGCCTCAGACACTTACTAGTTGTGTAACCCTGGTCACTTAACCCTATTTGCCTCAGTTTCTTCATGTGTAAAAATGAGCTTGAGAAGAAAATGGCAAACCACTCCAGAATCTCTGCCAAACAAACTCCAAATGGGATCACAAAGAGTTAGACAAGACTGAAAAAAATGACTAAACAATGAATATGAGGCAAATAATCATTATAGACTAAAAGAGGATAAAACTGTTAATATTCTTATACAGTGGGATATTCTCTCAGAACCTTATCATCATCAGAGAGTCTTAATGGCAGGAGTCTAATTAGACATAGGACCTGGGAGTGGTTTTGTTATGTCTTGATGACTTTTAAAAGAAAAATGTAACAGGAGGGTAAAAGGCAGGTAGAAGGGGTCGTGAGAAAGGTTATGATTGGGAAAATTATTTTACATAATCAGGGCAGAAGTCTATACAAAAGGAAGGGGTAAGGACAGTGGGTGACATCTGAATCTAATGCTCATCTGAACTGGTTAAAGGAGGGAAAAATATACAAACACAGAGCCGAGTACAGAAATACATTTCACTCAACAGGGAGACAGGAGAGAAGGGGAAGACAGGAGAAAGGGAATAAGAAGGAATGTAGATTAAGGGAGGGATTAGTCCTAAGCAAAACAAACTAAAATATTTATAGCAGCTCTTCTTGTGGTGGTAAAAAATTGGAAAAGGAAGAGATGCCCACCATTTGGGAATGGCTGAAAAAGATGTGATACATAAATGTGCTGGAGCACTACTGTGCTGCAAGAAACGAAGGCGATAGTTTCGGAAAAACAAGTTCATATAGGAAGGAACTGATGTAGAGTGAAGTGAGCAATGACATCTTAAAGACAAACACTGTGGAAAGCCTTAGAAACTGATCAGTGCAGTGACCAACCACATCTGCAAGGGTTTCATGAAGAAACATGTTACCCAATCTCCTGATACAGGACCAAAAAAATAAAATAAAAACAATCCAAGAAAAACAAGATTATGGAAAGAAAGTCAACCAACTGGAAAAGGAGATCTAGAATCTTAAGGAAGAAAACAACTCTTTGAAAGTTAGAATTGGGCAAGAGGAAGCCAGCAATGTTATGAGACCAAGAAATAATAAAACAAAATAAAAAGAATGAAAAAAATAGGCGAGAATGTGAAACATTTCATTAGAAAAACAACTGATCTGGAGAGCAGGTTAAGAAGAGAAAATATAATTCACATTACCTGAAAGCTATGATTAAAAAAAAAATCTTGACACAATAATACAAGAAATAATTAAATAAAATTGTCCTGAAGCATTAGAACAAGAGGGGAAAGTAGAAATAGAAACAGAAGAAATCCACCCATCACCACCTGAAAGAGAAATCTGTTGGGAAAGCCTGCAGGAATATCGTAGTCAAATTCTGAAACCCCCAGCTCAAGGAAAAATTATTACAAGCAACTAGAAAAAAAACAATTCAAATATGGTAGAGCCGCAAATAGAATCACACAAGACCTAGCAGTGATGACATTAAAAGACCACAGGTCTTATAAAACTATATTGAAGAGCAAAAGAACTGGGGTTGTAGCTGAAAATCTATCCAACAAAGTTAAGCATAATTCTAAGTAAAAAAAAAAATGGACATTCGAAGAACTGCCAGACTTCCAGGGTTTTGTAAAAAAACAACAAAAAAACCAAACAACCAAACCTGAACTTAATAAAAAATTTGACATACAAGATCTAAGAGAAATATAAGGTACATATCAAAGATTAATTACAAAGGACTCAATAAGGACAGACTGTTTACTTTTTATATAAGGAAATATAAAATGTATGTCTAAGATTGTTATTAGTGATTGGGTAGCACAAAAGAAAGATCAGAGTAGTCCTGAGTATGATGTTGACTCTAAAAAGTAAAGGCAATGAGGAAAAGGTAAAGAGTAATTATCTTATACAAATGAGGTGTGAGAGGAAGAACCGACACAGAGGAATTAGATAGGGGAGAAGGGCTGGTAGTTCTGGAAGCCTACTCTCCTGGGGAATGGGTTAAAGAGGGAACTCTATATATAAAAGTCTTCTAAATTCATAAAGAAATAAAAGGCTAATGGATATGGAGGGGGGAAGAAGATAAGGGAGGGATTTTTAGAGGGAACCCTACTCACATTAGATCTGAGTTAAAGAGAAAACAACAAATACATTTAGAAAGTAACAAAAGTCTTCTAAATTTATAAAGAAGTAAGAGGGTGAGGTAGAGAAGGGAATGGGAAAAGAAGGAACATATATACATACATGTGTATGTGTACATATATGTACATATGTGTGCATACACACACATACACATACATATATTTGGAAGGCTATAAAAGTCTTCTAAATTCAGATAGAAGAGGGTAAGGGGAAAGGGTTGAGGGGAGAGGATAAGGGAGGGATCTTTGGAGGAGGGGTAGGTTAAGTAAATGGAGGGCAAGGTAGCAGATAGAAGTAATGCAGAGGAGTCTGGAGGGATACGAAATAAGGCACACACAAAAATAAAGATAAGAAACAGAATTAGGAAAAAAAGCAGAGGTAGGAATGATCTCAGACAAAGTTAAAGCTGAAGTGGTTTTATCAAGAGAAAAATAGAGAAACTACACTACATCAGCCATATTAATAAATATTATTTTAGACTACTTAAAATAACTAGACAGTATATGATTGGAATATTGCTCTGGTGTAGGAAACAATGAGTTGGTGGACTTAGAAAAATATGGAAAGACTTGGATTTATGAAGGAAGATGTTGTCTATCTTCAGAGAAACTAAGATAAACAAGTATAGTACTGTCTTACATATATGCATATGATTGTATATGTTTATATATAAGTATGATTATAAATATATTAGCACAGAGGTGTGTGTGTGTGTGTGTGTGTGTGTGTGTGTGTGTGTGTGTGCGTGTGTGTAAAATCTCTGCACTTTACTGTAGCCTTTGGGGGTGGGGGTGGGGGAGAACAAAGTTAAAAAGTATACAGCAGAGAACAAATGAAAAAGAAGTAAAAAAAAATGGGTATCTCTGAACACAACGTGTAGCATTTATTATATAGGCTTTTTTAAAATGGAAATTTATTGCTGTGTATTTTGAATCCTCTCTTATGTTCTGCTGTGCACATGGCAATGCTGCTTTTTCCCTTTTCTTATTTTGTATTTAAGTTTATAATGTTTCTTTTCCTTTTCTTAAAAAAAAGAGCAGATGAGGACAGCATGGCTTCATTCTTTTTTTTTTTTGGATGAGGTTATTAGACAGCTATATATAGTTTATGTAGATTTTAGTAAAGTATTTGGTAGGGTATCTCATACTATTCTTGAGGAAAAGATGAAGAGATGTGAAATAGAGGAAAAATGGATTTAGGACTGATTGAATGGGGGACCTAAAGAGTAGCTATTAATGGATTAATGTCAACATGTGAAGTCTCTAGGGAAATGCTCCAGGGATCTATGTTTGGTATTGTTTAACATTTTAATTAATAACTGAAAGGAGTAGGTGGAATGCTTATTGAATTTGCAGATGATACAAAACTAGGAGGGATATTTATCATGAGATGACACTTAGGGTTGAAAATGATAAGGACAGGTTAGACTATTGGCCCAAATCAAATAATAGGACATATTTATGGGGATGAAGTCACATTTTAGTTGAAAAAAAAATTAGCGTCAGAAGTAAAATATAGGGGAAGTGGGACCATGGAAAAGATTTGGAGATTTTAGTGGCCTGAAAATTCATTTTGTCAAAAGGTTGATTGATTAGGAAGTCAAAAACACTTACTGTAATTTCATGCTGTATCACCAAGCAAAGTGATCAGGTCTAGGCCTAGCTGCATTTACTCTGGTCACACCTGGAGTACTGTGCTCAGTTCCTGGTACCACATTTTAGTAAAGATATGAATAAGCTGAAGAGCATCCACAAAAACATTACCATGATAAGAACGGCTTTTGGTCTGACAGATGTGTCAGAAGGGTAAGACTTATTCTGTTTGGCCCAGAGGATGTAATTAGGAGAAACGTATGTAAGTTGTCAAAAGTCAAATTTAGACTTTGTATTAGGAGAAATTTCATAACAATTAGAGCTACCTGAAAGTGTTATGTGTTGCTTTGAAAGGCAGTAAGTCTTCCCCCACTTAGTTTGGTTGTTTTTCAGTCATGTCCAATTCTTTGTGACTACATTAAGGGTCTTCTTGGCAAAGATACTGGAAAGATTTGCCATTTTCTATTCCAGCTCATTTTACAGATGAGGAAATTAAGGCAAACAGCGTTCAGGGTCACATAGCTAGTAACTATCTGAAGCCAGATTTGAACTCAGGTCTTCCCACTCCAAGCGCAGCACTTTACCCACTATGCCTCCCAGCTTTCCCTCCTCTCTCACTGGAGGTATTCGAAGAAAGGCTGGGTGACCACTGATCAGGTACGTTGTAGAAGGAATGACACTTATAGCTCTGAATTCCTATAGTTATAAACTTTTGGGAGTGTGGAGAATAAGCTCAATGCTTTTCTTGAATCTTTTTCAGGGCCAAACACAGAGCTAGAGAAATAATATATACTTAATAAATACTTGATAAACGAACTGATTAAATGCCAAACTGGTTCCTTATCCAAAAGTCCCTGAAATTAACCATCAATTTTAAATGCTTTCCTTGGAATAAGTTATGGAAGTGGAATATTTAGCTAGTGATCAAGGGAATTCACCTAATTTGCCTTGAGTTATCTGTCTTTAATTTCTAGATCTAAAGGACTACAATTTATAGACAGGTTGCAGTCTGCATTGGTGGATGGAGTTTCCTCACTAGGGAAATCAAGAGTCCCTGGGGTATTAATGAACACCAGAGAGTTTCCTGGCTATGCAAGACACCACTTGATTCATCAGACCTTTGGCTCCACCTTCCCTCTTCCTTACCATTTTTGCATTTCACAATTTGGGTTACAGCTGTGGTTGATGAAGCGGGCCTCATTGCCCATGCGGTAGCTGTCAATCACCATTCCACTGTCCAGATTTAGGCAGTAGTGGTCACTGTGATTATGGTATTGTTCAATCATTCGGTTCCTGAAAAAAGGAGGAATCCATGAAGACTAAGTTACCTTAGAGTTTAAAGTAAAACCAAGTATTTGTCTTAACATCTAACATTTTCCCGACTGGACTTACTGTACCTGAACTCCTGCTCACTGACAACTTCTCCCAAGTATTCGATGATGAACTGGCCAGCTTTCAAAGGTTCTTTGGTCCGGATCCCCCAGCCTTTCTCCTCAGCTCGGAACCGCTCAAGACACTGCACCCACTCATGCCTTTGTATCCTCTGATTACAGCACTGCTCCCCACAGGGGCAGGTATTGGGGGAGCACTCAGCAAAGATCATTCTAAGGAGAAAAAGAATCAGAGGTCAAATCCCAGCTTTCATAAGATCTACTGAGTGTCCAACAAGGAAAAATGACTAGAAAATGAGATAGAGTGTTCATTTAGTGAGAATGAATCACAGAAAATCTGAATATTGAGTAGTATCTGTGAAATGCTGGAAGGTCTCTATTTCAAGGTCTCTAGTTGATTGGATCAATCTCTATGGAGGATTTATGGCAGGACAAGGACCAGAATCATACAGGATGAAGCATAGCTGGGTTGTAGGTTGCAGTTGTGGAAGTAATTTCTATACTAATGAGATTCCAGATCTGCTGAGGTTAGGAAATTCTGTTGTAAGGCTGTTAGCCAAGATGACTACCTGGAGAGTGGCCAAGGGAATATGCCTACAGCATATTCTAAACAATCTAAAAATAGTACCAAATCAAAAATAATCAAGAAATACAATGAGCAACTTTTGTAAGTGACTTTTTCCACCCCAGAATGGTACAAAAAAATCAGCCAGAAGCCTACAAGGAGTAGGCCCCCTTGCCTATGCCAGAGCTCAGAGAAACAAGCCAGTAGCCTCCCAGCGTACCAGATGCTGACTAAAGACATATGTAACCTATAGGGTTCTATACTCCTAGGCAGGCTGCCCCAAGAAAGCTGGAAAGACTGAGTTTTAACAATCGGTATGCTGTGCCTGTAGTCAAAACAGCATTCAGATTGGGAAACCCTAATATAGCCTCTGAGGTTCTTAGCATTCAGTCTTGAGATGCCACAGAGGGCTCTGAAGATCTAGAGCCTGGAACCTCAAAGATTAAGTGGGGAACTAACCATGATAAACACACATCAACATGGAACCCAGATGACCTAGGCTGAGATTAAGCAAGAACAACTACTTCACCCACAAGGGCAAAAGGAAGCAGAACCTGGCCCTAGAACAAAGCTCCAATTAAGGAACTAAAGCTGGAAAGATCAATAAACAAAATATACTGACAACTAGGAGGAAGCATAATAGATTTAAAGAAACCCAAAATTCTAAAGGTAGAATACACAACTATAGCAAACAGAGACTAAAATGGATTTTCAATTAAGAACTATAAATATCTATAAGAAAAGAATGGATGAAAACTGGGATAAACATTATAGAGTAAAGAATTGGAAGAATAAATAGCGTAGTAAAAAGGTAAACCTTTCCTGAGTTAAAAGACTTCCTGAAAAGTAGGAAAGAACAAACAGAAATCAAAGACTCCAAGAGAAAGCAATAAATATTAGGGAAAAAAACCTAAAATGCAAAAAAAAAAAAAAAAACCAGGAAAAAATGTAAGGTATCTGCTTTCAAAAACAAATGACCCAGATGGGGGGCGGAGCCAAGATGGCAGCTGGAGAGCAGGGACTGGTGTGAGCTCCCCACCAAGTCCCTCCAAAAACCTATAAAAAAATGGCTCTGAACCAATTCTAGAACTGCAGAACCCACAAAGTGGCAGAGGGAAGCAGGGCTCCAGCCCAGGACAGCCTGGATGGTCTCTGGGTAAGGTCTGTCCCGCACGGAGCTGGGGGCTGAGGGGAACGGAGCTGAGCCAAGCAGAGCCCAGCGGGGGCAGCGCGGACCGACCAGACCATGGACCGACCACACCAGGAGCCGAGCGGAGCGTGCCATAGCCCCCTGAATCAGTGAGTTGCAGCAGTTTCCAGACTTCTCAACCCACAAACAGCAAAGACAACAGAGAAGGTTAGTGGGAAAAGCTGCAGGGACTGAGTTTGT
>CM053626.1:209386905-209416634 GCA_028646595.1 Phalanger gymnotis
TCTATCTATCTATCTATCTATCTATCTATCTATCTATCTAATCCTAAATGGAAAAGTCCCAGGCAAAATTCAAAGCTTCCACATCAAAGAAAAAATACTGCAAGTAGTCAAAATTAAATAGTTTAAGAACCATCTAGAGGCAGATACAAAGAAGGTGGCTTTTCACATAAAGGAGATCTTGAAATACACAAAATATTCCAAAAGGCAAAAGACAAAGAATCACAACCAAGACTAACTTATCCTGAAAAGCTAAGCATAATTCTATAGCAAAAAAAATGTACTTTCAGTAGAATAGAGATCTTTCAAGAACTAACTGATCAAAAAGACCATAACTGAGGCAAAACTTTGAACTATAAAGACAAAGGTCAAGAGAAACCTACAAAGTTAAATCTGAACAACTAGAAGGAGTTAGAAGATGAACAACTGTTAGTATCCTAAAGAAGAAGAAACAAATGTCACTTCAGAACAAAATGAAGAAGTTAAATAAGACAGAGGACCTGGGGTAGATCAATTCTGATTTGAAGATCTTAAGAAAGGAAAGAAAAGGCAAAATAAAAGGAATATGCTAGTATTGCCAGGAAGAAGAATTGGCTATTGATGAAGTAGATAGAATTCTGGGCCTGGAGTCAGGAAGATCCATTAGCTGTGTGAACCTTGGCAAGTTACTCGACCTCTGTTTGCCTCAGTTTCCTCAACTCTGAAATGAGGATAATAATAGTACCCACCTTCCAAGGTTGTGAGGATCAAATGAGGTATTATTTGTCAAATGCTTAGTGTGGTGCCTGGCACACAGTATGTTTCTAAATAAATGCTTGTTCCCTTCCCCTTTCCCCTGTAGTAAGAAAGAATGTTGGATTTAAAATCCCAGGTCTGCCACTTACTATCTAACCTTGAACAAATCACTTATCTCTCTGGGCCCTAATTTCTTCACCTGTGCCTGATATTTAGCTTAATAAATGCTTTTTCCATTCATAACAGGAATGCATGAGGAGCATACAAACATAGGGAAAGGGCTAGGAGGAATGGGTATCAGGTAAACCTGATTCTTATCTGTATCAGACAAGGAAAAGTTTAACACACACACACACACACACACACACACACACATTTACAATACACCAACTCAGTATGGAAACAGGTGAGATGGGCGAAGAGGGAGAGAGGAGGTGAAATAATACTGGAATAATACCAAGGAGGGAACAGTTATAAACAAAACTAACTTCCTGACCCTAAAGGGAGATTAAAAGGAAAAAAAAAGATCTGGAAATTTAAGGGAGTGACCATCAACTGGGGAATGGCTAAACAAATTGTAGTATGTGAACATAATGACAGAAATTAAAAAAGAGATTGTTTTAGAGAATCCTTGGAATTACTGACTGATGGAGTGAAGTGAGCAAAACTAGGAGAACAATTTATATGGGACAACATTGGTGTAAAGAAAAGCAACCTTGAAAGACTTAAGAACTCGAAAGAAAAAAAAGAAAAAGAACTCTAATGAAAGCACTGACCAAGCACTTCTTCAGAGGACCTATGATGGCCCTCAGAGAAGGGTGACCAGGACAAAAAAAAAAAAAGGTTGCATCTTAAGATCAAGTTACATAAGAACTGCTGAAAGATGTGGCAGGTTTAGCACTGAGAAAACTTGGGGGAGACTTGACAACTACCTTCAAGTATTTGAAGAGTTGTCATTTTGAAGAAAAATCAGACTTGCTTCTTTTTGGTCACAGGGCACAGAACTAGGGAAGTTGAAAAGAGTTAAGTAAATTTAGGCTTGATGTGAAAAAAAAACCAAACCAAATGCTTTTCTAATAAATAGAGCCACCCAAAAATGGAATAGGCTATATTAGGTGATGGAAGGTGTTCCTATCACTGGAGATTTTAAGGGGAGGCTGGATGACTATTTGTTAAGTATATTGAAAAGGGGATTCTTGTTTAGGCATAGGTTGTACTAAATGGTCTTTGAGTTCCCTTCTGACTGAGATTCTAGGCTGGTGAAGCTAGGGCCAAGATTGCGAATGGAAGAAAATGAACCCAGAGCAAAGAGAACAGACTGAGAGAACAGACAGGGAGGGAAGTATTGGAGGTCAGAATACAATATTCTTTAGTATCTTCCCCACTGTTCTAGTTAGGTTGGTCTACTAGTTAGGTATGGAAATAGAATTGCCCCAGACATCACATCTTCCCTCATTTTATTTTCCTTGCCTGAAGTAATGTTCTCATCCAAATCCTACCTACTGCTTTAAAGTCAACCTCTTCCATGAGACAACCTTTGATTATTCCATTCTTTTTTTAAAATTCATTCAACAAATATTTTTAAAGAAAGTAACAATACTAAGTATGCTTCAATCTGCACGCAAGAGTTCATCAGTGCTCTCTTTGGAGGTGGTAAGCATTTTTCATTATGGGTCTTGATCAAAGTAGTTATGTCTTTCACAGTTGAGCATCATTACAATATTGCTGTTACAATGTTCTCCTGGTTCTGCTTACTTCACTTGGCATCAGTTCATTTATGTCTTCCCAGGTTTTTCTGGAACCATCCTCTTTATCATTTCTTATAGCACAATAGTATTCCATCACAATCATATATGCCAATTTGTTCAGCCATTCCTCAATTGATGGGAATCCCTCAATTTCCAATTCTTTGCCACCACAAAAAAATGCTGTAATTATTTTTGTACACATAGGTCCTTTTCCCTTTTCTTTGATCTCTTTGGGATATAGAGTCAGTAGTGGCATTGCTGGGTCAAAGGGCATGCAGAGTTTTCTGGCCCCTTTGGGTATAGTTCCAGACTGTTCTCTGGAATGGTTGGACCAGTTCACAACAACAGTTCACAACCACCAGTGGTGCACTAGTGTAGCTTTTTCCCACATACCCTCCAGAATTTGTCATTTCTGACAGGCATGAAGTGATACCTCAGAGTTGTTTTAATTTGCATTTCTCTAATCAAGGGTGATTTAGAGTATTTTTTCATATGACTATTGATCGATTTGATATCTTCTTTTGAAAACTGCCTGATCACATCCTTTGACCATTTATCAACTGGTGAAGGGTTCTTATTTTACAAATTAGGTTCAGCTCCTTATATATTTGACAAATGTGATCACTCCATTCCTAACGGGTCTTATACCCTGAACTTCTAGAGAATTCATCCTCAACCATACCATTTATTACTTAGTTATGCTTTATGCTGTTCTCATTATTACAGAATCAGAAGAGAATTCTGAGCCAGAACACTGAGAGCATAAAAAAGTTTAATTGCTTCCTGATTAACCAAATACTGTTACTAAAGGCCATTTTACTAGGCTAGTGAAAGAGCTTCTCACAGATTGACTATAATGATATTTTTCTTATTAAGAACTTAACTTATCCAGCCTACTGCCTCCAGGCAGGACTAAACCATTTTAGACATTCAGTAATGAACATAATTTTTAAAGATTGTGGTGAACAGAAATTTTAAAATCTCTTTTTTCTAACCTAAAGTATCCATGCTATAACTTCTGTTGATGAGATTTTGTATTCTACACTAGCTACATTCTTGGTAAGTCTGTAAGCTATAGCATGTTATGCATCTCATTTAATTTGCATTTCAAAATATTAGTCTCTTTTGGTTGTAGTAGCACGATAGATGCATAGTTTCAGGGTTAGGAAGATTTGAGGCAAGTAATTTCATTTCTCTAAGCCTGTTTTGGGGGATAATGATAGCAATTACCTTTAGGGTTAATGTAAGACTAGATGAGATGATAAAGTATGGAAAGTACTTTTCAAATGTTCATGCACTATATAAATGCCAGTTATAATGATGATGATGAATATTACCTGTTGAGACAGTCATCCATACAACCCTTCCTATTGCCATCATCTGGTTTTTTACAGTTGCAGGTGGTAGCCTCATAGCCAGAAAGAGGTTTGACATCAACGTAGACATCTTGAGGAGGGAGGAAAGAGAAGTCTGTGAGACAGGATAAAATATAATTTTTCAACAGTAAAGCCATGGAAAATTAGGAGGGTGAGATGAGATGGAAGCAGAAAATAAAAGGGGACAGAAGTAGGTTAAGAACAAATGCAGACAAAAGTCATCAGAGTCCTTTGATAGTTACAAGTTACTCACTTGAACGGATTTTTTTGTATAGTGGGACATCTGGCTTTTTATATAGCTAGAAGAAGAAGAAAAGAAATGTCTTGATACAATATTTAACTTCAAATGTCAGTCAGTAGCAACAATCACTACAAAGACAGGAAATTATCAGTAAACTCTGCTCGTATGGAAATATTTTAAAAGAATTTCTTTGTAGAATATACTTGAAGACAACTCTTGCTGAAGTTTTAACTTTGGATAGAGGGAACCTTCACTAGAAAACAGGGACAAAAAATTGGAATCACTAGGAGAAGCCAGAATTATGTAAAGAACTGAGTGGCATTTTGTCTGATAGCCTTAACCAGAACCTCAAGAATAAAGAGATTATCAATATTCTCTTTGCCATTGGGGTGTAGGGTGGGGTGGGGTGAGGGAAAAGGCATGCAGAAAACTTCTACTGGATTAGTTAGGTGGTCTAGGTACACAGGATTGTAGTAGATGACTGTAGGTATTCAGGCTAAGAATTGGGAGAAAGGTAGTTTTCTCTTTCTAATTATGGCAATTAAATTAATGAATTAGTGAATGAAAGGCCTGAAAAGGGAGCTCCCACATTTAAATATTTATCAATGCAACCAAAAATGTACTAGTAGTCAGGCAATCTGGTAACATTATGCTGTAAAACAGTGGTGTCAAACTTAAATAGAAACAGATCTCTGTGGGCATCATATTGACTTAGAAAACCACAAATGAACATTATCTATGTTGTATTTTTATTTATTTTGTTAAACATTTTCCAATTATATTTTAATCTGGTTCAAGCACACTCAGGAGTTTGTTGCCAACACCTCTGCTGAGAGGATAATATAAAACAGCTTCTTAGCCCAAGCTGGAAAGGATCAGGATAGGGCCAGGTTTTAGAACTGTGATTTCAATTGCATAGAGAGCTTCCTGAAAGGTATAGTCTTAAGGGAGCTATCTGGAGCATTGAGAGGTTAATTGATTTGTCCAGTGTCACACAGCTAGTCTGTGTTAGAGGCAGAATATGAACCTTGGTCTTCCTGACTTTGAGGCCAGCTCACTACCCACTACAACACACCAACTCTCAAATTAGAAAGGAATATTTATCAATTCGCTGAAAAAAAAAGACAAATATACTTTCTCAGTGGATGTGTTAAAACACTGATTTTCCTTCAGTATTAAATGGCCCTTCAGTTGATTATAATATAACATAACATAACATAACGATCATTATAACATAATGATCCTCTCAGAATCAAAAGGGGAAGTTGCTAAATAGCACAGAGAGGGAAAAGTCAACAGCTTTTGCTCTTTTAAGATTAAACTGGATGGCATTTTGGTAAAGGCTAGGAGTATATCCAGCTCATTTGCAAGGCTAGTCCTGTTATCCCACAGTTATTTCTCATTGTGAGGCCTGGATCCAGGGCTGAAGCCCAATGCAAAAGTCAGTAGTGAAAACTTTTCAATTAGAAAAGAAAGAAAAAAAAGATCACCTTATTTTTAGTTTCTCATGTATTTAAAGCCTCCCCCCAATTTAAGTGTTATTTTCCTTGCTTTCCATAGTAGAATAATCTTAGTTTGCAAGTGAATAATAAATTCCACACTACTGGGGAAAAGCCAACAAAAATAAGGTCTAAAATTTCTTCATCCTGTTGGCAGTACATCTGAATTCTCCAGGGACTTGACTCACAGAGGATCTTTGCAGAACAGTCTTGCTACCAAAATAAAAGTCTACAGTTGTACTAGAGAAGGGTCGATTTGGGAACCTAGGGCCTACCGTCATTTCTCAGCACAGTTGTCAAAGGCAAACAGGCCAAGTTAAAAAATAAGTGCAAATTCATTTTCCTCAGTCTCTAACCTTCACAGGAACTTTTCTTAATACTTGCTAAAATGACAACATAACAAGTAGATATGGGACAAAGGCTTCAATTTTTCTCTTTCTACATGAGAATAAAATCCAAAGATTCATGTTCTTTGTACCTGATTGTGTTTCCATTGCCAGAGGATGTCATATGGAAGCTGAAAGTCAATTCTCTTTTGTCTCAGATATTTTCCTGAAACATAAGCATCATGAAGTTTAACATTTAGGTAACAGTCAAACAGTAACCATAAGGTCCAATCTAGAATGAATAGAGGAGAAAATTCTTAATTATATGTATCCATATTACCAGTACGTAACCCATTTGTAATCTAAACTACTTTACTCTTGAGCAAATGAAGTATGATAAGTGAACTCACACTGATTTTTATATCACCCTGTATAAAATAATTAGGCAAACTTGTAGCAAAATAAAATTAATACAATGTACTCCACAGGGTAGGGATTGGACATGTGATTTTGCTGATAGAGGGAAGTCTCAGGTTAGAAAAGTCTTGCCAAAGAAGGCTGACATCTTTTCAACTTATAGCATTATCTAAGGCACTGTAAAGTTAAATGACTTGCCCAGAGTCACACACCTAATAAACTGTCAGAGGTCCTTCTAGCTTTAAAGTCAGCTCTCTATCTACTATGCCACACTGCCTCTCTAATGTACCCAAAGTCGAAGAAAAAGAATTTTTAGATTACCAGTCGTTTTGGATCATGTAAACTACTTCTCTTAATTATTCTCTATAACTGACAAGTGAATATATAAGAAGGATTCTGAAGAACTGTCGGTATTTGAAACTCCAAGATTCGAGTTAGTTGTGTATCCTCCCGAAAGAATTACAGTTGGCCGAGGGTGATTATTTCAACAGCACAGGTGGCTGAGAGAAATCAGTAAGACGATGGCTACAGTTGGCAGAGGGATGGAATTCATTCTTCAGGAAGAGAATGAGAAACCAAAGATGAACTTAGCCATTTTAAAGCTAAATCTGAAATTAACATGTAGACTTCTGTCCATTCTGGTTATATTCCAGTTATTTTCCCCAATAGACACAAGAGATAAGCCTTTGGATTTTCTAAAGTAATACTATTTTTTTTCTGGGAAAACATCTATACCCAGTTCAACACTAGCCTATTATTCTTAGTTCCCATCTGACATCCTGAATTTTATTAAGAGGGGAAGTACAAGAGGATACCATAGTTGTATTTGCAGGTTAATGAATTTCCTATCTTCTTTGTATTCCTCTTCCACATGTTGGAGATGGAATAGGGAAAGGATGATGTTGGGTTATCTTTACTTTTCTCTCTTAGGTTTTGAAAATGGAGCTAGCTGATTTGTTTACAAAAGGTAGGATGCATCTTGGGTATACTACTTGATCAAACTCAGTTGGAGTTATCCTGGTACAGAGTACTGATATGATACCAAAAAGGAAGAGAAGAACATCAATGATGTTCTATAAAAAAATTATAAAAAAAAAAAGTCAACAGAAGGGAAGTTCAGAAGGGCACAGTTGTATTATCATGTTAAATTTAATAAATGCTTTAAAAAATTCTTAGCTGTATGTAATAAGAGATTCATAATTTTGTATACAATTATTTATCATTTCTTTGTATAAGGAAATGTTCATGTTTTTAAAGTTAATAATTAAAAAAAGAAAATCAATAAAAAGAAGTACAGGGAACTCTACTGCTTTATGTAACTCTGAAGGGAAAGGAAATGACCAGCTGAGCTGGGAAGGGAAAAATCAGGGAAATCTCTACGTAAGATCTTTGCTGTTCATCAGACACTAAAGAAGGAAACAAAAAAGGAGATGAAGAATGGGAATAGACAGAAAGAGAGCTCAGGGAGAAGCTTTATGTATCATAAAGTGAGATAAAGCTTAGATTTGGCCTATCGTCTTTTTCAGAGAATTCCTGGACCCTGATGACATTAATTTAAGCTTCTTAATCAGGAGAGTGGTGAATGGTTCTTTAGAATTATCTCTAGTGGATCAAGTCAGTTCTAATAGATGCTCAACTATATTATCACTTTAATACACGCAATCATGGTAGAGTGGAATATAGGGCCTGCCTTGGAATCAGGAAAATCTAGGTTCAGTCCTGTCTCTCACACTACAGTGAATGTGACCACAGGCAAGTCATTTAACGTCTCTGGGCTCCAGGCCAACTTCCTAAAACAAGAAAAGACTTCATCAGTGGAGGGAAGTTTTCATAATGGCAGTTTTACACAATGATAAAATTGACGCCCAGACCAAAAAAATCATTACAATATTGGTTTTGTATAGTCATAGATATATAGCTAAATAAAGCTATTTTGGCTTTTGCCCCTCTCTTAAATTATAATCTTATGCAAAAGGACACTGCCTTCTCTGTGTTCTGACACATCTATACAGTAATAACGCTTCATCTAGTGTTATACATACAGCAGACATTCAATAACTTTGCTAATGACGATAACCCCAAAATCTAGGTTTTCTTATGTACTGCCTGTAGATTACTACTGAATTTCTCCTCTATACCATTTACTCGGCATTTACTATATTATTTTGTAGTGTGAATGCACTGTTGAAGTGTATAAGCCTTACCTCCCTAACTAACCCAAAGACTTCGTAAAGGTATGAATTTTTATACTGCTTTGGATCCCCTATAAGGTCTAACAGTATTCTATATGTAGTAATAGCTTACATTTACATAACACTTTAAGGTTTAAGAAGCTTTTTACATATATTATCTCAATTGATCCCTAGAATTCTGTGAAGTAGGTACTAATATCTTCTTCATTTTACAGATGAGGAAAGTAAGAGTTAGAGAGGTTAAGTCACTTGCCTAGGGTCGTACAAGCTAGTAGTCCTAATTGATTTGCTCTCCTACTCTTGAAAGTTAGTTGCTCTAATTTCCTCTAAGGCATCCTCCAATTTCCTGCAAAGGCATCCTTCCCTGCAAACTCTCAGCTTATGACATCACCTTGTACTTTACTGAAAAAATTAAAAGCATTCATTAAGAGCTCCCCCTTTCACCTTCATCATTCACACATCTTCCATTATTGCCTCCTTCACTCCCATATCAAATGAAGATGTGACCTTTCTCATTTCAAAAGCCTGATACTCTTAATTCCATTCCCTTTAAACTTTTCTAGCAAACTGCACTCCCTATACTAGCTACTCTCTAATTTTTAATCTCTTCTTAACTACTGGATCATTTCCTATTGCCCACAAATATGCTCATCTCTCCTCCATTCTTAAAGAATCCTCACGTGGTCCTACCATCCCTGCTGGTCATCTTTCTATTATTTTTCCTCCTCTTTATGGCTGAAGTCCTTGAGAAAGCCATCTACACTCAGTGGCTCTACTTTTTCTCCTCTTACTTCCTTCCAAACCCACTGCAAATCTGGCTTCTGACCTCATTATTCAACTGAAACTTCTCTCTCCATGGTTATCAATGATCTTTTAATTACCAAATCTAATGGCCTTTTCTCAATTCTCACCCTTCTTGATTTTCTACAGCAATCAACCTTCTCCAGATTCTCTTTTCTAGATTATTGTACCATTCTCTCTCTAAAATTTAGCATAGTTCCTGGCACATGGAAGGCTCTTAATAAATGTTTACTGACTGGCTGCTTTCTCACTGCTCCATCTCAGTCTCCATTGTTGGTTGGTGTTCCATATCAAGCCCACTAAATGTGGTTGTCCTAAGGCTCTTTCCTCTTTTCATTTAAACTATCTCACTGAATTTTATCAGCTCCCATGGGTTCAGTGATTATCTCTATAAGGGTGACCCCTATTTCTTTATATCTAGCCCAAGTTTGTCTCCTGAGCTATAAGTCATGTATTACCACCTCACTTTTGGATAAGTCAAACACAGTATGTCTAAAACAGAACTTTTAAAAATCTTCCCTACCACTACCCTCATCTTTTCCTTTTCTAAACTTCCCTATTAGTGTCAAAGGCACCATCATTCTTTCAAATATTACACTTGTAGCTAAGTATAATTCTTAAACCATTATCCTACATATCCAATTTGCTGCCAAACGCTGCTCTACCATTACAACATCTCTCCTATAAAACCCCCTTCTGTCTACTCATATACATAACACCTTAGTTTAGGCTCTCTTCAACTAACCCTGATTACTGCAATTGCCTTGTAAACTTGTGTCTCCCTGCCCCAAGTCTCTTCCTACTCCAATCATTCTGAGCTCTATCTACCATACAAGCTGACTCACAGCAAAAATATTTGCTGATGGTATAGCTAAGGGGATAAAAAAGGGCATACTGGAAGAGTTTAGAAACAAGGTCAGAATGCAACCCTTTAACACTGAAGCTAACATAAAATATATATACGTAATATATATATATATATCATATGGAAATTTCTGAGGAAATTACTAAATCTCAGATAATTTATAAATATGGCTGAGGAAATTAAAAGTATTATTCATACCTGCTTAGTGGCTAGAATGGTATTTTATGTTTGTTGAACTGAAATGAATATGATTAACTGTAACATGTCCAGCACAAACTAATTTCATGACAAAAGCACCTGATAACTAATAAGGAATACTGCAAAAAAAAAAAATGGGAGATGGATAGTAAAGAATTTATCAGTGTTTATTCACTCAGTAAATAAGCATTTATTATATGCTTATTATCTGCTAGGCACTGTGCTAAATGCTGAGGATACATAGAGAGGCAAACACTAAATTCCTGCCATTAGGGAAATCACAATCTAATGAAGGGGCACAATATATAAATACCTAGGTACATATAAGATACGTTCAAAGTAGATGGAAGGTAATTTCAGAAGTAGAAATATTAGCCACTTTAGGGAATGAGAAAGGTATACTGCAAAAAAAAAAAAAAAAAAAGGTTGGATATTGGACTTGGGCTGAGTTCTGAAGGAAGCTAGGGAAACTAAGAGGCAAACGTGAAGAGGGAAAAGATTCTAGTTATGGCAGGATATCCAGTGAAAAGTTTGAAGATGATGTTTGGGGACCTTAAAAGTGGCTGGTATAGCTTTCTTTATGCACTAGATATATACATTTCATATTGGGGCAGTGATAATATCCCCAAGTCTACCACTACTTGGATATGAGATTACCTGACTTCCTATGCTTATCCCATGAGATTACTGACTTCTTATGCTCTGATGCCATGGTCGCTAAGTAATCTCTTTAAAATTTAGTTTTCTAGGTGCACTGATGCTGGAAAAAAGTGTGCTTTTGATAGTGGACATAAGTATTATAGTTGGTATAAAGGTATATTCTCTGTTGTATATTAATAGAGTGATATTCTGGCTTATAAATCACGTTATCATTTTCATAGACATGATTCCCTTCCTCAGAGGCTAGTTACTTGAGTAAACTAATACAAGTGAGGTCCTCAAATTCTAAAGCTTGGGATCAGACACTAGATCTGCCAAGGTAGAAGACACATTCTAGAAGTCCTTGCTTGAAAATCTCCTTAACTACAAAAGACTAGATTTAAATTCAACAAACATTTAAGTGACTAATACCCTCAAGACACTACACTAAGGAGATTTAGAGGCAAAAAAGTAGTTTTGTCCTTAAGGAGCTTACATTTTACAGAAGACAAGCCACTAAACCCTCAGAAAAGGCTTGTTCCCCAACAGTCTTCCCTGAATTTAGGACAAATATGATAGAAAGGAGAAAACAAAAACAATAACAACAAACATGTCTGCCCATATCTTCCTATGAGTCAACCATTAATTAGTTCATTAGTTTAACGTACTCTTGATGAGTTACCAAGGATTTTGTAAGGTAAAGATCCTTATTCTGGATATCTTGCTCATTGTTCAGGTTAGAGATGCTGCCCTATTCCTAAACCTTTTGGATTTAAGTAAGTTCCTTCAGGTTCCTTTTGAATAGTCGGGGACTTTATTTTAAGACTTAGGCTAGCCAAGCTCCCATCTTGGATCAAACTGGTAATAATCAAAATGGCCATGTTTTCCTTTAAAGCAGGTCTCTTAAAGCAGTATTTATTTTCAAAGCTCTATTTATCCTTAGTAGTAGGTTCCAGGAAATAGCTAAATCTTCTGGAACTCAGCTTTCTCTTCTATGACCTCACTAGCTTAAAACAAAAGGCTCTTTCAGAAGAACTTTGGCATTAAGCCCAGATATTATGGAACTCCCTTACCCTTATTAAGTAGGCACTAGTAAAGTTTTCTAGCAGAGAATATGTAATTTTATTCTGTAGTTAAACCACTCTCTAGCTACATAATACAGAACAATTAAAAAAGCCTAATCTTTATTGCAGAACCTGTTTACGTCTGATGTTTCAAAGAAGCGCTGGTGTGGCATTCCCACAAGACTGAAAAGGGACAGGATAACTGAAATGCACTTAAAATAAAGGCCCTACAATCAGGTGAGAATTAGGAGTTTTAAGGACATTATACAGCAAAAGGCCACTCCTACTACATGAGGAAGGTGCTTCTCACTTATAAACCAGGCCATTATGGAAAACATATACATTTAAAAATCATAAGGTCACTTAAATTTTACTTGGCCTTAATATTTACCTTGGTCATATTAATTATTGACAAATCACTCCTTCATATCAATGGCAGATATCGCTACCTTTCTCTACGGGTTCCTATCTCCCTAGAAAAGGGAAAAAGAACTGGTTCTGGAGTCAGATGACATAGGGTTCAAATCCTATATGTGAGACTTTGGGCAAGTCACTTGAGCCTCAGTTTCCTCATCTACAAAATGAGAAGGTTGGCTTATTAGGTCCCTTATAGTTCTATATTTACGAACCTCTTAAATACATTTAAATAATTGTCTTCTAGAAAGAATCTCATTAAAATGAACGTGTGTGTGTGTGTGTGTGTGTGTGTGTGTGTGTGTGTGTGTGTAGACAGATTTAAGGCCTGCTACTTAGTTTTGAGTATGCTTTGATTTCTTTAATTAGGGCATTAGGCCTTATTACCAAAGGGTACAGGGCCATTTTCCAGTTGTCCTGATTTATATTTGGACCCAGATCGCCCATGAGGAGAAAGTGAGGTTGGTGACTTTATATAGCCCTCTCTCACTTAAATCCAATTCGCTTATAAGTTGTAGCATCACCTTCCTGATGTCACGGTCCTCTTTGAATAAAAAAAGGACAAACAACAACCTATGAGTAGTATAGGCTGTCCCACTAGGGATCAAACTAGCCAGTTCCAGTTGAGCAATGCAGCTCCTCCCTCCCTTCCTTCTTCCTTTCCTTTTTCCTTCTTCTCCTCTGTCTACATAGAGTATCATACCCTTAACTGAGGGTGCTCTGCTCAGAGGAATTTAACTTCTGATTGCCAAAACCTCACAAGATATCTTGGGATTTATGGCCTAGATTTCTTTCTTCAGGACCATGCCTTAAATCCAATTCACTCTGGCTCTCATTGATTGGCCAACAACAAGTCCCAGCCCAAGCCCTACTTAATGGTCATCACTTGGGCCTTGGTTGGCTCAGAGTAAATGTAAATACAACTGTTTCTGTTTTGGTCAGAAATCCTGAGGATCTTCCCAACCCAGATTGATTTTTGTTTCTGACTAGGTAAAAGAGGCCATTCTTTGTCTCATTTCTTACCTAGCCTTATTTAATGAATGGATATAGCCTCAGTCAAACTGAGACCTGATAAAGACCTTAGCTTAAAAAGGCCAAGGTCTCGCACTGCATCCAGGGCCGTCTCTAGCTGTCCTGATTTATATCTTGCCACTGGATCCACATGGCTCTGGAGAAGAAGGTGAGGCTGGTGACTTTGCACAGCCCTCCCTCACTTAAATCCAATTCACTTGCAAGTCGTGGCATCACCTTTCTGATGCCATGGTCCTCTTTGTGAATGAAAGACAAAAAATCACAACAATTACCAAAAGGTATATAAAGCCAATGGATAAAGAGGGAACCTGTGGGTAAAGCCAATGCTTGGCAAGGAGGTTCCAAACAATGGGTCCATCGCTATTGCTATGGAGATAGCTGCTAGGGCAGAGAGTTTTTTCCCAAACCTTCTGGATCCTCTTTCACACTGCTGAAACACTTGAGGAAACAAAAGGTCAAGAAAATAGTTTTATATTCCACATGAGACTGCAATATGCCAGCTATTAAATTTCTGGGGATGTTTCAGTCTCCTAGAGGCAAATTTACCTTATATTCACACCTCATCAATTCCTCTGGTCGTTACTACTATTCACCTGGCTATCACTAATGTGATGATCTTCTGCCCTCACATATATATCCTTCATACTGCTGTTATGTTAATCTTCATTATACAAAAATCTGATCAAGTCACTTGTCTGTTTCAAAATCTTCAATGGCTTCCAACTGCCTACCAAATAAGGTTCAAAATCCTCTACCTGTTACTTAAGGGTCACTACGACCTAAACTTTTCCAGCCTTACTGTCACCCCTGTCCCTATTCCCAACCCCCTTACTGGATAAGAAGGTGACCCTCTATCACCAGGTTCAAAGTCTCAGCACTATCTTGGACTCTCTAGTCTCTCTTGTACCACATATCCAACCAACTTGCCAAAATATTACCCTTTCTACTTCCACAACATCTCCAGCATCTGGCCTGGCCTGGCCCCTTCTCTCCACTTACACAGCTACTACCTTACTTCAGGTTTTTATTACCTCTCACCTATATTACTGCAATAGTCTCATAATTGGCCTTCTGGTCTCAAGTCTCTTACTACTGCAGTCCATCCTATACATATACAGGTACCAAAGTAATTTTCCTTAAATGCAGATTTAAACTTGTGACTCTCCCACTCAATTAACTCCAGTGGCTCCCTAATGCCTCCAAAGTAAAATATAAGTTCCTGTTTCACTTTTAAAGCTTGTTATAACTTGACCCCAATCTACCTTTCCAGTCTCACTGGAAATTCTCCTTCTATAGCCTTTTCTGCTCCTCATTCATCACACCCCATCTTCCTGTCCCTGTGCCTTTACACTAACTGCTCCACATGCCTGTTTACCTCTTTCCTTTCCTCCACCTCATAGCACTATCTTCTACATGATGCCTTTCTGGATTCCCCCTAAACTACTTTGTATTTAAATAATTTGTGTATATTTGTATTTATTTACTTTAAATGTTACACATATCTATAAGTACTTGTTTTCTCTCCTGATAGGATGAAAATTCCTTACAGGTAGGGACTGTATCATTCTTTGTCCTTACACTTCTAATGTTTGGAACTGTGCTTGGCACACAGTAGGTGCTTAATAAGTTCTTGTTGACTACTTGAATGATATAACCTGGTTGTTTGGGTAAGTTATTTAACCTCTCTGTCCTCCAGGTAGCTAAGATTTTAAGTTACAAAGAAGGTGCTAACCTGCATTGGTACAGGAAGTTTCCTTACCTGGGAGTCCTCTATACTAATGACATCACAGGTCTAGTTCCCATCCCCCATCCTAACATACTTCAAATTATTTACAATTTGTTAAAAGTGGCCATATTAACTTTAACAAAATACCAAAAAACAAAAACAAAAACAAAAAACAAAAAAAACCTCTTTGATTTCACATCTCCTGATGACATGAAAAATCCTGTATATTGGGGGGGAGGGGGGAGGAATAGGGTGAGGATTTTGTTGCTGTTATTTTTTACAAAGGGGTCAATATGTAGTTTGTTCTAATTTCCTTTCTAGCCTTAGAAAGCCTGATCTGCAAGAAAGTGTCTTACAGCATCAATGACATGTGGTCATCAAATCTCTATATGACCACTTCCTATGACAGGGAGATCATTACATTATAAGAGAACCAATTTAATTTTTAAACGGCTCTGTTAGAAAGTTTTTCTTTATGTTGAGCTCCAGTGTGCCTTACTGTAACCTCTACTTTTTGGCTCCAGTTCCACCTTCTGCTACAAATAAAGCAAATCTCTTTTCCAAATAATAGGGGAGGGGCAGCTAGGTAGCACAGTGAGTAGAGCACTGGCCCTGGAGTTAGGAGGACCTGAGTTAAAATCCAGCTCAGACACACTTACTAGCTGTGTGACCTTGGGCAAGTCACTTAACCCCAATTGCCCTGCCTTCCCCCCTGAAACAAAAGAAGAAAAACAAATAATAGGGGAATAATTTGACAGATATTTTGATGATTTCATTATCTTTTCAACATTATTTCCTCCACTGGTAGAGAAAATAAGCCATCTTATACTAGTCTACTCATCCTGTGCAAGTCTTGTTCATACTTTGCCACAGAGTACCTAATGTGTCAAGAGACATTCTTTCAGATATTTTAATATTCCGTGGATACAAATATAACATCTGAGCTGTTATGTGTCTTGCAACATGATCGGCCGATCCCGCGTTGTGCTCGAACTGATCCTTAATGATGTCTTTTATGTAACTATGTGTGCATAAGTCAACACTGGTAATAGGCCACAGCATACTTATACCCACTGTAGATGTCTCTGGTTCTTTTGAGATAATGGGATTCCATGATTGAGAGACAGAATATTGTGGTTAAAATGATGGGCTTTTCTATCAGGGAGCCACTACTGATTAGTGAAAATGCTGCACAATTTTTCCACATAATTAGCAATATAATCAGCAATCCTCTAAGAGGAACACATACAGAATTGCAAAACCCACAGCCTCAAATATCCATAAACAAATGCCCAATATTCAGGCAACAAGCAAGAATAACTAAAGGTCTTAATACAAGGAAGCAAATTTAACTTCCAAGGTATCATTTGGGCGAAAATTTGATCTACAATTTGACTCTGAATGTGTATCCCTTACAAAAGAAACAGAATTAGTAAAAACTGTGGGTTAGGGAAACAGTATATGAAGAAAGAACATTCATATGAGGAAATCCAGGAACCAGGACGGTATATAGGTGGAAATTATGATGATCTTTAGATCAACTCATAGAGAAACAGAAGAGGCTTTAATCAGTATTTATTATAGACCACCTATACAAAAAGAGGAAACAGACAAAAGATTTAGGAAACGTATCATAAGCCTGACATAGAGGTATGCTATGGTGATAAGAGACTTCAATTATCTAGCTTTTCCTGGACTGGAAGTAATGGGAACCTAATGGAAGAAATGAATAATCCCTCTTAGAGTCTGTGATAAAGGAGATGAAATCTAGGCATTGTGTGACACACACAATTTGGGAAGTGGAACTTCAAAGGACTCAAAGGAAAGATAGGTAGGATTCAAGGAACTAAAGTTCTAAAAGTTAAGTCAACTGAGGGAGGATTTAAAATCCTTAAGAATGAAATTCTGAAAACAAGAATAAGCAATTCCAATGAGAAGAAAAAATGGTAGTTGTATGAAGAATCTGATGTGAATGTATAAGAAACTCACTAATATAGATTTGGACATTTAAATCTCTTTACGACTTGACCCCTCTCTACATTTCCATTATCTTACACTTTCCTATCCTCACACTTTATGATCTAATCATATTGGCCTACTCCCTATTTCCCACTATGGGATATTTCATCTCACGTTTATAAGCTTTCCCCATACACTTTCTCAACTACCTCTTGGTTTTCTTTAAGACTGAGCTCAAGAATCATCTTTTACACAAAGCATTTCTTGGCTCTTGTGGCTGCTTGTGCAACCCTTCCACAAACTACCTTGCATTCATTTTGTAAATACTCTGTTCTTTACTCCTCCTTTCCATTTGAGTATATGTTCATTGAGAATAGGAACTGTTTTACTTTGAGCTCTTTATCCTCAGAACTTGGCCCACTGGTTAGCATATAGTAAGATCTCAATAAATCTATGCCAGTTGATGTTACCTGGAGATTCAAGGGGATATGACTGCTATGTTCAAATAGGTGAATGGTCCTCAAGTGTCAAGAGAGGTTAGATTTGTTCTGTCTGGTCCCAGATGATAGAAATGGAAGCAGGAGGGAGTTATGAGGAAGCAAATTTAGGCTTCATAACAGGAATAATCCCAACAATCTGAGCTACCCAAAAGTGGAATGGACTGCCTTGAGAGGTGATGGATTCTCCTTTATGCAAGTTCTTCAAGCAATGGCTAGGTGCCCAGCACAGTTAGGTCCTGATCAGTGCAAATCATTATCATTAATCCTGTGAAATGGTTACTTTATTCAGATTTGCACTATTTGAAGGGATAATTATGTGTAAAATTCTAGTCTGAACCCAATGAAAACGAGAATTTTTTTAAGATAAGTTTTTTTATATGTTAATTAACATATAACAGCAAAGGATAAGAAAAACGTCTTTCTTATTCAAGTTTATTATAAAGAAAAAGTAGTTATAGAGAGCAAAATTTTAAAAATTAAAAAATTCCTAAAAATTATACCTAAAGATAAGCCTATGCTTGAGATGATGAAAATGTTATTGTGTGAAAATGTTTTTAGCAACGTCGACTGAATTGTCTTCTCTTTCTTAAAATCTTCATATATTCAGTGGGTGTAGGTTTTTTTTCTTGTTTGTTTTTTTTTGAGGAGAGAATGCAGGGCAATTGGGGTTAAATGCCTTGCCCAAGGTCACACAGCTATAAGTGTGTCAAGTGTCCGAGGCTGGATTTGAGCTCAAGTCCTCCTGATTCCAGAGCCGGTGCTGTGGGTGCAGTTTTATCCTTGTCTTGGTGAATCTGCATGGCTTGATCAATGTAGGTATACCTAATTTTTTGCTTCATTATTTTTATAGCCTGAAAGGTAACCATATATTCTCTGAGAGTGAACTTTGGGGTAGCTAGGTGGCACAGTGAGTAGAGCACTGGCCCTGCAGTCAGGAGGACTTGAGTTCAACTCCGGCCTCAGACACTTGACACACTTACTAGCTGTGTGACCTTGGGCAAGTTACTTAACCCCAAATGCCCTGCCTTCCCTCCCTCAAAAAAAAAAAAAAATTGAACTTCATCTAGATATTACCTGCTTCTTCTGCTTCTCCAAACACCTGCTGTTGATCTAAATAAATATCAGTCAATTTTTCAGAGTATGAACTGAGCATCATTTTCTAGTTCATCAAAGGCAAGTTTTCTCCTGATGACTATTGTTAACATCTGTCACTACCCGCTTCTCAGGGCAAAAGCCTTCAAAATCACGGTCTGCCCACAGGGGCACCTTTACACTATACATACATTACTTGCAGTTATTTAGTGCCAAGCATGGTGAATATTTGTGATGGCATTTTGAGGTTAAAATTTTTTACAGAAATCAGGGAAGGAAATTGTTATTTTCCTGTAGTTTTAGCAAATGACCATTCAAAAGATGTGTGTGTGTGTGTTTTTTTTAAGTAGTAGGTCTTAAATGTTGAAATGGTTCAGTGGTCCTGGGGAAAGGTTTTGTGTTTAGAGGCAAAAATAAATGATTTTTACATTCTCACGTAACGAACCAAATGTAGTTGGATTACATGCAGCATTATTTAAAATCAGTAGTGCTTCACATGTAATTTTACTGTCCTTGAAATATTTTTCAACAACTTTGCTAAAATAACTTGAAAACCAGTCTTCAAAAACTGGGTTAGTCATCCATGATTTTTTATGTCACCATTACAGAACTTGAAATCATTGTTACAACCTCTCAGAGGACAGGTATTTTAAGGCTGCCTATTTAAAAAAAACCCCCAAGAACACCAGTTTTAATTTAAAATTCCTTTCTAGGTTTTCCCCCCAAAAAGTGTTAAATGATCCTTAGACACTTTAACCCAGGATGAATTTTTTCTTTCTTAAAAATGTAAGACATTTTTTTTTCCTCCACAGAATAAGTCTGTTTTATCTACATTAAAAATTTGTTGATCAATGTGTATCCACCTTCTTTGACTATGTTCTTCAGAGCATCAGGGAATGCTGTTGCATTCTCATCTGCACTGGCTACCTTTCCAGTAATTTTAGCATTATGCAACTGAAGTTGATTTTCAAAGTAACAATCAAACCAACAAAAGTTTGCAGTAAGTTTCTTTCTTTACTACCCATTTCATTTGCGTTATCACTCATTTTCTTAAACTTAAAGCTTTTGTGTTTTGACTGCAACCTTTTCAACCCATACAGCTAAAAGATGCTCCACTTACACAACTCTAACACTAATTTCCTCGTAGTTGTTTGCAAACCACAAAACGTTGGTGCAACTTTGCAATCTTCTTTTATTTTGGCTGCATGTTTTAAATTAACAGATTTAGGCATTCTAACACATGCAATAGATTTAGGCATTCCAACATCTTGTCTTATTTTAGAGTTTTATGACAATGTTCACACCATTTAATTATATCAAAGTTCTGTGTTAAAATAACAGCAAGCCTCTTCTTTTTCTGTGCTGGCAGTGTTTCCATCTGAATAAAATTTAATATAATTGTTGGTGACATGGTACACTGCAGCATATCGCATCCACACACAAGAGGCAAATGCGGAAGGATGGCATCTCTTGACTATTTTCATGTGTTGCATTAACTGAATCTTTGTTTGCATTAAATATGATATCATTTTATAATATGCACTAAATCTAATTTTCTTATTAAAATTGGTATTAAATTACAACCTAGTTGTATACTACCATTGAGACTCCTTTCAAGTATGGGTTGGACTAGGTGGCTACTAAAGTCCCCTTTCAACTCTAAATTCTGTGATTCAGAAGGCCAACCACAATAATATTGGCAGATACTTTGGGTATGTGTATAGCTTTGATAATCATAGAGTCACTAGATAAGTCTATTTTGGTAACTTAGCAATCAAGGAATCTTTTATAATCTCAACTTATACATATAGGAGATACCTTGATGGACGATCTTTCAGATTCAATTTTCATTCCCTTTCCATGCTGCTTCTGACTTTCTGGACTTTGCCAGAATGATTGAATAATTGGAGTCTCCTCACTTAAGAACATCCATCAGTCTGCAACCTTCTTACCACAGAATAGCCTTCTAACAAGATGACCCCTTCTCCCACTTCTTTTTTTCTCCCATTTCTTCTTTACAGAAAAAAAAAGTCTAGGGTAAATCACTAGCTATTAAGCATATGAGGTGATATTTGAACCAAGATCTTCCTCCATAACCAGTGTCCTATTCATAGCTGTTAACTTTAGTCATTTCAGTTGTGTCTGACTCTTTATGACCCCATTTAGGGTTTTCTTGGCAAAAAATGGAGTGGTTTATCATTTCTTTCTGCAGCTCATTTTACAAATGAGGAAACTGAGACAAACAGGGTAAAGAGACTTGCCCAGGGTGACACAGCTTGTAAGTGTCTGAGGCCAGATTTGAACTCAGAAAGATGAGTCTTCTTGATTCCAAGCCTAGTAGTCTATCCACTGCACCACCTAGCTGCCCTTTTTTCTGTGTGAGTTTTTTGTTTGTTTGTTTTGGTTAGTTCCTCCCTGCTTTGCTTCCAACTTCCCTGACTTTGACACCATGGTTCTGCATGGGTACACTCTCCCTTCAACGTCTTTCTCCCTTTCTCTTTCATGTGTTATCTTTGTCCATTAGGATGCAGGCCCTTTGAGGACAGAATGTCTTTCTTTTTGCTTGTATTTGTATCCCCAACACTTAGAACAAACTCAGGTACGCAAGTGCTTAATAAATAATATGCCATGTCTTTTATTGAATCAAATAATTTTTTATTGCAAATATGAAGTCAGATCTTGTACTTACTGTATTTTTTCCACCTGTTTGATTGTGAACATTTAGTTGTTGCAGAAGAGCATCTGCAAAATCCTGTCTACTTTGACTTAATTTTTCATCAAGAATATCCTCAACATAGGGATAATTAGTTCAGCCATAATTTATTTTGGAATAATAGCCTCTACAAAATTTGAATACAGCTATCATGTTCCTCCCTAACTCCTCTTTCAGGCAGACAAAAAAATATTAACTACTTTCTTTAAACATTCATCTTCTATTTTAGGTTTCTATTTTATCATCCTATTTTGCCTTCTTTTGGATTATGGTTCAATATATCAATGTCTACCTTAAAATGTGACACCTGGAACCTAATGCAACACTTTAGATGTGGTTAGAGCAGTACTGAGAATAACAGGATAATAATTCCAAGAGTCTAGAGAATTACTTAAAAGGATCAATGATTTCCTCAATGTCAACACTTTTCCCAGAAGTGAACCCATCTGTACTTATTATGTGTTGGAACTCCTGACTATGTACTTCTATAAATTCTACACTATGTGCCAAAAGGGATGGGTATAGGGGAGGGCTTCCTTTAGATTTCTTCACATTGTGTGGATCAAAATTTAGCTGGGAGTATGTGGGGAGTGGGTGAGGGAAAGGGGGGGCACTCTATCATTTATCCCTTGCTCTAGTTACATAATCAGTTGGTCTTTTCTACTGTTTTCATCTACATGTGTGTATGTGTTTATATGCATATTTTGTGCAATATATGTGTATGCACATATATGTATATATATGTATGTGTGTATATATGTGTGATGACATTCTTCATGTTGCTTTTTATGTATAATTCTTTGCTGGCAATAGCCTGCAGCCCACTTGTTAACCACGAGCCTCTCTGTGGCTCTTTAGGTGATTGGTAATGTTAATTCTCTGGAAATTTTAATAATCTATGACCTGTAATCATACAATTTTGTTGGAATATCAATGTTAAAATAGAAAGTCTTCATTTAGGGAAGAAGCTTGGAATTACTAAAAGCATTATGCACTTTCTTTTTTTAAATTTAATCTTATTCTTTTTCAATTGGCATTAATATTTTCTCTCTTTTCCAATCCCTCATAAGAAAAAGAGAAAGAAAAAAAACCAAAACAAAACCCTTAAGTTTCATTTTGCATCCTGGCTATCATTTCTTTGTTAAGAGGTGGTTAACATGCTTTATCACTAGTCAATTACTGATCAGTTTTAAAGTCTGTCACAGTATTTGCCTTTATGTCATTGACAGTGTATAAATTGTTCTTGTTCTGCTTATTTCACATTAAATCAGTTCATGCAAGTATTCTTCCCAGATCTATCTGAAACTATCCCTTTCAACATTTCTTAGAGTGCAATAATATCGTTATATTCACATATTACATTTTGGTCAGCCATTCTCTAATGGATGGGTACCCCCTTAGTTTCCAGTTCTTTGCTACTATGAAAAAAAATATATTTTTGTACAAATTTTTTTTTTCCTATACTGATCTCTTTTGGTTATTATAGGCCTAGTTGTGTTACTCTTTGGGATTGTAGGAGCAATATCTTAATCCCTCCCCCTATGCATTTTAAGATAAGTTTCCCCTTAAAGGTTATTGAAATACTACTTGAGACTTGGTATGCTCAGGGGACTAAGAGCTCAGACTGCTGATGTCACTTCATCACTTAAGTACTGAGGAAACTGAGTAAACCACACTGATTCCATCTTGTGACTCAATTCTGGAGCTAGTTCAGTTCCCTTTCTATTCAATTATGGGTCTAGTCTAATTTCCTCTCCAATTTCCTTCTGTGAGAAAACTTTCTTGTGTCATTTGAACCTAGCCCTCTATGGCTTGGAAACTGAACCACCTCTATCTGCTCTTTATAGAGACCTTTAACTAAGGAACTAGGTTACGCTGACCAGAAACTGAGTCAGATCCAAAGACTGATGCAAAGAGTTTTCTCACAACTGTACATCTCAAGCAACACATATGTCTTATTTGAAAACTGGCCTGGTACTGATCTGTTAATTGTTTCCATGTTCTCTTGATTATCTACAGATACTTTGATACCTCCTTTTCTGAATTCAGGGAATTGCACCTGTTTGCTCTCCCCTCCCAATTTGGAAAGGTCTTAATCTTTCATCCAATTAGAAATCAAAATTACCTAATATTGTATTGTTTCCTTTTGATCAATTGGTCTTATTTGATTTTTTTAATGCATAAGTCTGTGTCCCCCTGCATTTGGAGTCCAGGCCTAGGCTGAGGAGGTCTGGTCCTGGTTTTTTAGGCAATTGGCATACATTGCCAAATCAACCGATATGCTTAGAAGACTGAACCTTTTGTTTCCTCAGTCACTTCATCTTCTACCCACCAGAGTTTAAAGCAGCCACCCACAAGAAGCTAGAGGGGTTCTCAGAAGCTCAGCTGGTGGACTGACTGAGATGGGAGCTTTGCTCTGTTGAATCATTCAGTAGGTTTGTAATGCCTAGTCTTGCTGAATGTCCTTTTCTACCATGGATAGGTAAATCTCCTTTTGCTAACTGTTGAACGACTACAGCTGGACCAATTGTTGGGCACAGTAAACTTATTTTGGGGTTAGAGTTCCAAATTGCTTTCCAGAATGGCTGGACCAATTCAAAGCTCTACTAGCAGTGAAATAATGTGATTTTCCCAGTCCTTTCAAAATTGATTATCTTCCTTTCTTGTCACCTTTGACAATCTGATAGGTATGAGGTGGGAACAGAGTAGCTTTAATTTTCATTTCTCTAATTATTAGTGATTTGGGGCATTTTTTGGAGACTACTGAAAACAGACTATTCTTATCTGCGCCATTTATTTTATCATTCATATCTCTGACCATTTATCTACTGGAAAATGGCTCTTGTTCTTATGAAATGGAATAATATTTTTATGTATCTTGGAAATGAGTCCTTTACCAGAGAAACCTTTCACAAAGATTCCCACCCCACCCCCCACCCCAGTTAACTGTTCCCCTTCTAATTTTGGCTGCATTAGGTTTTCTATGTGTGTGCAAAACTTAAAGTTTTATGTGATCGAAATTATCTATTTCATCTTCTGTGGTTCTTTCTAATCCTTGTTTAGTCAGGAACACTTCCCCTATCCAGACATCCAAAAGGAAATTCCTACCTTATCTCTACTTTTTTTTTTTAAACAGTATAACCATTTATATCTAATTCAAGTACCTATTTGGAGCTAATCACATGCAGGGTGAAGTGTGATCTTTGGGTTTACTGAACACTAGAGCTACTAGGTTTGTTTTCTTCCGTACACTGTATACATGATCCTTTCCATTTACTGACCTCTTTTTATTTTTTAACCAGTACCACTGTTTTGATGATTATGCTTTGTACTATAGCATCTAGTACTGCTAGTTCCTCTTGTTTCCCATTATTTTTCATTATTTCTTGACCTTTTGTTCCCCAAGTGTGTTGGTAAGCAAAATGGGCTCCTCAGCACTTATTTCAACAAGTGCCCTTGAAAAGTTTGGCTTTTGTTTGCTTTGAGTAATTCAGCTATTTCATTGAATCTTACTAAGTGTTAAGCCCCAGGCCCAAACCCCTATTAGGTGTAAAACCTATGTGGGTGTGGATTGGCAACTAAGGTGGGGCCCAAGGTGGGGCTAACTCCAGGGAGGGCCTACTTTACATGTCTGGGACAGCAGAAGCTCTTAGACCACATGAGTTTAAGCCCGCCTCTTTGTGAAGATTTTAGGTCATGTGGGTGAGTCGCATGTGTGACTCACCCCTGACGCTGACAAAGATATAAAAACCAGGGGTTGGCCTCCTTTTCCTTGGAGCTCTTTGCCGCAGCAGTGGTGGTTCGTGACTCCGGGCCAGCCCTTGTTCTGAGCTCCCGGGCTGAACCTAGATGTTGGTAACTATGAATCTGTATTGGGTCTGTCTGTTGATGTTTGTAATTTGTTTTGTAATTTGCTCTGAAGTTCAGGGTGTTGGCTTTTTCCCCTGAACTACGTGAATGATATTTGTAAGCTGAATTAAAGTAAGCTCGCCAACCCCTTAACCTTGCTTTCCTTATTAAGGCAGATCAAAAGAACTTGTGCTTTGGCGGGTGCTGGCAGCTTTCTGGGTGCTGGTTGTTGGTGGATCTTGCACCCCCAAAGAAGCTGCTAGCCAGATTGTGGAAACAAATGGCGTAGTCATTTTGCTTACCAACACACAAGATGAACCATTTTTTTCTAACTCTGTGACAGAACCAGCATTTATTTCCTTGATATAACTTCTTTCATCCCACCTACAACACAGGGAGGCTTTACTTAAAATGAGACAAAGATGCCCCTGGGACTTGATTGGCCTCAACTTCCTGATGCAGTTTCCTAGTTATCTAGGAGCATAAAATGTCCCAGCCACATGGAATCTGGCTTTCTTAGACTTGGTGGGCATGTAAGGCCACAGAGTCACCATACCCGGATGACCTAATGACCAGCCACGTTTCAGATGGAGAAAGGAGTGAAGTTGGGGGCTGGGAGTGGGAAATAAGCCCACATCTAGGTAAGCTAAATGTCATTAAATCCTTTGTTGAAAATCTTTATTGTGTTTGGGTGAGGGAATCACTTTTTGCAAATGTCCGTGATTTCAAGTACTTAATTTTCTTCCAAAATTCCACCTCAACTAAGAGGGTGCTAGTGTTAGAATCTAAGCGCCAATAAGCTCCATAAAGTCACCCTTTGATATTACACTGAAATCAGTAAATTAATTTAAGTAGTACTGTCATTTTTATTATACTGGTTTGTCCTACTTATGGACAAGTATGATTTTTGCAACTATTTAGGCCTGTCTTTATATTATGTAAAGTGTTTTAGAGTTGTACTAACATAGTACAACTGTGTGTATTTTATGCAGTTTGTAGTTATTTTCAATGAATTTATCTGTTCTTGTTGGTTTGGTTGATAATATTCAGAACTGCTGGACTTATTTTGTATACTGCAAATTTGCTGAAGTTATTGTTTCAATTAATTTTTTTGGTTGACTCTCTAGGGTTTTCTAAGTCCATCATCTGCAAAAAGTACTTAGTATCTTTTAATTTCTTTTTGCCATATTGCAATAGGTAGCAATTCTATCAAATAATAGTAGTGATATTATTAAGACATCCTTGCTTTGTCTTTGATCTTACTGCAAATGCCTCTATTTTATCCTAGTACATATAATGGTGGCACTTGGTTTTAGATAGATACTATTTACCATATCAAGGAAAGGTCCCATTGTACAGTTTCAAATAATGCAATCAAATCCACTATCTTCTTCCTGTTCAATTCTGGGCCCAGTTCACCACATAGTCATACTGTTTGTCCAACATATATGTACTAAGAAAACATAGCACAGTCTGGACCACAGCTATTCTTTATTCACTTGGCTTTTCCTCTATGGTTAGGCTGATCTTGAGTGATTATGGATCTCATTTAGAAGGATTTGCAATACTGTGGTTTCTTGATATAATTAATGCCTTGTCATACACAAAAAAGAATACTGAAAGAACCTTAGGGAATTCCTTTAAAGAATCCTTCTTTTATGTGGACTACCCTAGGCTTCCTTCATGAGAAAAAGTCATCTTTGTTGTTACAGCTTTTAAGGAATCTTGTATGATTTTTCATGTATGCATCATGGGAAGAAAGTCTTTAAGGTATCATAGTATCAGATCTCTAGAGCTAGAAGTCAATGTTAGGGGCCATCAAATCAAAGCTCTCATTTTTGGGGAAAAAAAAAACATGAGACTCAGAGAAGATTTGTTCAAGGTCACACAGGGAACAAAGAGAAGTCACACCTCAAAGTCAGGTCCTCTAACTCCAAATCAAGTAATACTCCATCATACCATGCTCTTTCAAGTTTTGCTCTACTGAATCAATTGCTTTATTATGGTCAAGAAAAAATAAACAGATCTACATTATCTATGCCTTTCAGTTAACTGTAACTGTATGGTCTGATACCTATTATTATTTGTGAAAGTCTGTCTTTTCTCTGACTTTCATCAAGTTGCCCTAAGTATGCGTGAGTATTTAAAAGGGGTAGGTATATTGGTCAGGAGTTGATGGAATTTTCTCAACTCCTCCCTTTCAGTAACAATAAATAGACCTTTTCTAAGCATTTCGTATTCTCATCCTTTTGAGATACCTTGTGAATCGATCCTCTCAGATACTATAATTCTATTAATAAATAAAGCCTGATACTATATTACCTTTTTTGGTCAGCCACAGTTAGCACATGAGTTATGATTCAACAAGCCCCCCTACCTCCCAAATCAACTACTGTTAGTTATTTTCCATTCTCTGAATGTGTATCTGATTTTTAAAACTTAAGTGTATGACTTTTATCAACCACAAATCCTCAACCCAGTAACCTCCAATCAATTTCAGTTCTAACCTTCTTTGAATTATCTTATAAAAATGGGGAATAGACCTAGAGGGGGGGGAAATCTTTCTCCAATATTTCACACAGGTAGAAATTGGAAAGCTTTAGAAATTTCTGAAACACTAGAGTTAAGAAATAATATTTGATTAGAACTATATGAAGCTTTGGTGCTGAAAAACAAGAGGGCAACTGTACTTGTTTAAAGAAATCAGTGACAAAAAGCAAGTTTGCTTCTCTTAGAAGCAGAATGAATTTCAGTTGAGCCTAAACTCTTTTCCACTCAAAATGAAAACTTCAATTTCTACAGGTTAAAAGCATACAAATGATAAATTTCATGGGTTTTAAAGAAAAGGACAGATTAAGGTAGATTAGTTACACTTGAGTTTGGTACTTAACTGACATACATTTGTACACTCTTGGATAAATATGTTTACTACCATTCCATTTTTATGTCCTTTGATGTCTGTGATTATTGTATACAAAATATTTCAACTGTTTTCTGAAGCTTTTCTCCTTTTCTTTTTCCTGAACACTTTAGACAGGCATCTTTTCAGGAAAGACCATGGAAATTTCTGGGTGAAGATTCATTTTGGCTTAATGGTTCAGGGTTTAAATGTACCTCTATCGTAGTCAGTAAATTCTTAGAATTCACATTTATACAGAGGTTTAAAAATAACTTTGCTAAAAATTTGCATTTTGTCCTGGAAACAACAGAAGAAATAGCAAGAGTTTCTAAGCAGGGAGTGATATGGTCAGACCCATGCTTTAATCTTACTTTGGATAACCATGGAGAGGTTTGCTGAGGAGGAAACTTAATAGAGATAAAGAAGTTTGGAAGACAGGAAAGTTAAGTGGCAAAGAAAATCACTTTTGTCTTAGCTATGATAAGTTTGAATTATCATTGCGGCATCTGGTGGGTAGTCAATAAACCTAGGACTGGAGTTGAGAGATTAGAGCTGGATATAAAGATCTAGAAGTCATCAGAGTAGAGGTGACAACTGAAATCACAGAAGACGACAAAGGAAAATGTATAGAAAAGAGAAGAGGGTCCAGTATAAAGCCATGGAAGAGGATGAGGAAGGAGAGGTATGATGATCAAAGGAGACTGAGAAGAAATGGTCAGACATAGAGAAAGATGACCAAGAGAGAACAGTGTAACATAAATCAAAGGAGGAGACAGGGGAACAGGGGTGGTCCATGGCATTAAAATTTGTGGAGAGGTCAAGGTAGAGGAAGACAAGAAAAAAAAAACCACAACAGATTTCATAGTTAATACATCATAAGTAACTTTGAAAAGCAGTTCATTGGAGTGATGGTGTCAGAAGCCATACTGTTAAGGCTTAAGAAATAAATAGGTAGTGATGAGATGAGGCAGTTCCTTCTTCAAGTGTACTATTAAAGAGATAGAGGATGATAGCTTGAAAGAATTAGAAGGCTGAGCCAAGGCTTTTCAAGATAGGGAGAGCTGACTATGACAAAAAGGGAAAATGATAAATGTTGGAGGTGATGTGGGAAAACTGGGACACTAAAGTACTCTTGGTGGCATTGTAAACTGATCCAATCACTCTTTACAGCAATTTGGAACTATGCTGAAAAGGCTATAAAACTGTGCATACCCTTTGATCCAGCAATACCACTGCTTGGTCTATATCCCAAAGACATCCAAAAAAAAAGGAAAAGGACCTGTCTGTACAAAAATATTTATAGTAGTTCTTGTTGTGATGACTAAAAATTGGAAACTGAAGGGATACCCATCAATTGGGGAATGGCTAAACAAGCTATAGTGTATGATTGCGATGGAATATTATTGTGCTATAAGAAACGATAAGCGGGGGGGGGGGGGGGGGGGGG
>CM053626.1:209417134-209465368 GCA_028646595.1 Phalanger gymnotis
CAATAGTATTCCATTACCTTCATATACCACAGCTTGTTCAGCCATTCCCCAATTGATGGGCATTCCTTTGATTTCCAATTCTTAGCTACCACAAAAAGAGCCGCTATAAATATTTTTGTATATATGGGTCCTTTTCCCACTTGTGCTTAAGCAAAAATTTGATATCACTTCCATGTTCAATCAATTCCAGTAGCTCCTTGTTGCCCATAGAATAAAATATAAATCCCTCTGTTTAGCTTTTTAAGCTAAACTTGACAAAGTATCCCTAACATGTACTTTCAGCCTCATTATGCATTGCTCTTCTTCCTACACAGTATAGTCTAACCAAACTCGTCTAGCTATTCCTCAGACATAGCACACCATTTTTCATCTCTGGGCCTTTCTACCAATTGTCTCCTATGCCTGGAATACATTCCCTTTTCACTTCTACCTCACAAAATCTTTCTCATACTTTAAGATACAGCTCAAATACCACTTCTTCTGCATGATCTTTCTTGATTTCACCAACTAATACTGTCTTCTCTCCAATAATCTTGTATTTATTCTCTTCATATTTAGATGATAAACAGTATCTCCTGATAAAATATAAGTTCTTTAAAAGTGGGGATCATTTCATTCTTTGTACCCCAGGATCTAGCAAAGTGCGAGGATAAGTAACCTAGCATAAGTAGTCTCTTAATAAATGTTTGCTGATTCACAACTAATTTAGAGAATGAACTTGAGAAATACAATAAATAACAGAGAGAAGTTATAAGTTGGAATTATAACTTATTATGAGGCTGGAGAAAGAATCTTCTAAATCAAATGTTGCTATCTATGATACTCATTAAAGGGAAAATAGGCCATCAGTTCTGTATTAAAGAATACAGCAGAAAAAGAAACAGTAGCTTCTAGGAGTGACTAGATTCTTCTGTCACTAGAGGGGGCTATACAGCAACGTAGCTCATCTTAGTCCCTCACCAGCTGCAGACATTCTTCTTAGCCATATAAAATGGACATAGCTAAGCTTACATATATTAAAAAAAAAAAATCCAAATGGAAAGATGAGCTCCACCTATACCCTTTCCCATGTCTACAAGGCCTCCTAGGTTTTTGTGTACCACCACACACAACTGCTAAAAAGATGCACAATGACAATGCTTTAAGCTACTTCATGCTAGGAATAGAACCAAATGGAGAAGATTCTGTTAATTGTTTTTCACTCATTTGCTCTTTTTCAGAGTTCTAGATATGGCTGCTGGCAGTAAGTACCATTTACTGCCAAACACACAAAACCCCCTGTTTGTTTTCAGAGGGAATTGGGGTTCAGAGTGGGTGGGGATGAGTGAAGGGGGAGAAGGAAGGGGCCCATGGGGAAAAGAGAAGGAGCAGGGCCTTTCAGTGCAAAAACTAGGTGGATAAGAAGAAGGAAGAAACACTATTAGCTACAGGAGGAAAAGCAGTAGGGCATAAAAGACAGGTACGACAATTATTTTAAAATCTATCAAAACTATGGGCTATTTTGTGAGAGGGTGACCTGCTCTTACACAGCTAACTCTTACATAGGCTCCACTGTCACACTCATCTTATCAAACTTATTTTCATCAATAAGGACAGGGGCTGAAACTATGATTTTACTGGTACAGGTACAGGGAAATCCTACTTGAGGAAACATTCTCTACTAACTCAAGTCAGCACTTTTATGCTGTTTGTAATCTTTGAGAGTTGCCTGGGCACGTGAGAAGTTAGGTCACAGACCCAGTACATGTTAGAAATGGGACCTAAACCCAAGTTTTCCTGGATTCCAGATTGGCTCTTGGCCCACTGTGCCACAGAGAACAAAAAGAAGTTAACATTTATATAATGATTTCAGGTTTGCAAAATGGTTTTGCATACTTTATCTCAACTGATACTGAAAAGTATTCTTCTGTAAGGTAGATATACTGTAGTCAATCAAAAATGTCTACAAAACCAAACAAAGAACAGTTCCTGCTCTTTAAGAGCTTATATTCTACTGCTGGAAATAACAGGTACACATATAAGCAAATAGAAAATATAGGGGAACCTCATGCCCACAGTAGTGCATTTCATTCCCCATCTTCTTACATCTTACTAGCCTCCACACACTCTGATGTGATGCTGGACTCCTTGCTATTCCTCCTATATGACAACACTCCATCTCCTGAATTTAAGATTTTTTTCACTGGCTATCCCTTTCTTATGTCTCCCTGATTGGAGCACTCTCCCTCTTCATCTTTGCCTCCTAGTTTTCCTTCAGGGTTCCTCCTGACTTCTTTCAAGGCTCAGGTAAAGTCCTACCTTTTGCAAGAAACTATTTCCAGTCTTCTTTAATCTTAGTGCCTTCTTTCTGAAACTAATTTCACTTTATACTGTCTATACCTTGTCTGTCTGTGTATGTTCTCTCCCCAATCAGACTGTGAGTTCCTTGAAAGAGTCGTTTTTGCCCTTTTTTTGTATCCCTAGTGCTTAGCACAGTGCCTAGATCTCAAAAAATGCTATTTGACTGACTATCAAAGGTTACAGAAAGGTTCTTGGATAAACTGATAAAGTCTTGATGTGTTTTGGTAAAAAGACCCTTTTTATGACCATGTTGCTATGAAAGTCAAACATAAAGCGACAGGTAACGTGGTTATCGCCAAATTTTTTCAGAAAAATGCATACAATAATCTCATTCTTTGATTTAAGAATATGCACAGTTGCAATTCTAAACTAAAATTTATTAAAGAAAAATATAGCTATTTTCATAATTTCTAGTTTCATTTTCAAGATAAAGTCATAATCAAGTCTTTTAACATTATTTACTATGAAATGCTGGTCACTCTTTCAAGTAGGTATCATCTTCAGCTCCTTACCATCTCTCAACCCTCCCATATCCAATCTGTTGCAAGGCCTATTGATTTTACTTCTGTAACATCTTTCAAATTCAGCTCCTTTTCTTCTCTGACACTGTCACCACTCTGGTGTAGATCCCTCATCTCTTTACACCTGGCCTAGGGCAATAGCCTGCTGGTTGGTCTGCCTGCTGCAAGTCTCTCTCCGTTCCAATCCATTCTCCAATCAGTTTCCAAAGTAATTTTTTTTTCCAGACAACGCATTTCAATAGTTTTATTAGAAAGGTCTCTTTCTTAGTACCAGAACATAATGTTAGGTTTACTTCAGCCAACTTAAGTTTGCACTGATGAATTAGAAAGGAAATTCTTCAATGAATCAGGTGTTTAGGAGTAACCGAAGAGGGCATCTGCAAAAGGCTTTACAAAATGAAGCATAAGATATATGAGACATACTGTGGTTCTTTGGTTTATCTTTAAAGGGAAGGTTTTTTTTTTCCCCACAACATGATGTCAAAGGGAAATTTGAACTAGTTATAGCTATTGGGGAAATTAAACTATATATTGCACTATACATATGCTTTCCCAACCCTGTATGTCGATTTAGATTCACTAACCTATAACTATCCTTAAGTGCTCCACCTGCCACATAATTAGTCAATTAAATTACTGCTTACTTGAATCTGGATGGACAACCCACTTTAGTCTCTAGGTTGAATTGTTACAGGAACACTGTGACAATAGCATACCCATATGTACTACTTTTAAATACAAAGCTCTATACTAACAGTCCAGTTTCATACCAACCGTAATCCTTATTTAAAAGCTCTAGAGTGTTAGCATTAGCATATATTGCTTTAGAAGGGCATAGCTGAGGTTTCAGACAAAGTAATTTTCCTAATGTGCAGGTCAGACCATGTCACCATCCCACTCCCCACTTCAATAAACTACAGTGGCTCCCCTATCACCTCCAAGATTAAATACAAAATCCTATTTGGTGTTCAAAGCCCTTCATAGCATAGCTTTCTCCTTGCCATCTTCTTACAGAGAGGAAGGGGAAAGAGAGGAGGGAGAAGGGAGAGAGGAAACAAAAGAGAGTGGGGAAAGAGAAGGGAGAAAGGGGAAAGAGGGAAAAGAGTAAAGAGAGAGAATCTCTTTACAGTCTGCCTTAAGAACAAAGGTATATTTGTTTTCTTAAATTCAATACCTCTAGTAACACAAGGCTTTAATAAAAGACTTTAGGAAGAAGCTCTGAAAAAAAAATAACCATGCTCCTCCCAAACTGGTTTAAAGATATGAGAAAATACTACTAAATATATTGTAGGGGTCATGCTAAAAAATCTCTGCAATAATATTCTTCTGGAAAACATGAAAAGTCAAAGACTAGCATCAGGATTGTGTTATTCTATTCTCATTGACAATACTGCTCAAAGTGTATTTGGGCACCTTGATCTATTTTGTAAGTCACTTATGAGTCAGATCCAAGAAAGAATGTAAACTTCAGGGGCTTTCCTTTAACATATTTTAAACTCAATAATAAGAAAAAAGGGATGCATAATTTCTGTCCCATTTATATAGCATTGTGTATGACCCAAATATCATCTACTCCAGTCAAACTAGATTATTATAGATTTAGAGCCAGAAAGGACCTTAAGAGACCAGAGAAGTATGATAACTTGCCCAAAGTCATGACCCAGACAGTCATTATCAGAGCCAAGAATTGAGCTCAAGTTCTCTGACTGCAAATCCTATGCTCTTTCCTTTATATCATATTACCTCTCCTTTCATACAATGATACATACTTTACTACTGCCATGCCTTCACTCATATTGTTCCATATTCTTCAAATATTCTTAGCTTCACTTCTGCTTACTGAAAAAACTACCTATCTTTCAAAGCCTACTACAAATACCAGCTTCTCCATTGAGCCTTTTTGGATGTTACCTAGTTGGAAATGATTTCTCTTCTATTGCACTCATTGTATTCTACTATGTATTACAGTTATTATGTACAAGTCTGATTTCACCTATTAGATAGTAAGCTTCTTTAGGGCAGGGATTATGTCATTTATATCTCCCTCTAGCACCTACTACAATGTTTTTAAGTGTCAAGTACTTAATAAACATTTGTTGAATGAAAACCAGTACCCACAACTAAACTCAGTCATTTAATCAACAAGGAATTATTAGGTACCTATTAGGTTCAAAGCACAAAAATGAAAAGGTCCCTACTCTAAAAGAGCTAGCACTTCTTTTTTCATTTTTCTTAAAAAAAAAAATTTTTTTTAAGTTTTCAACATTCACTTTTATAAGATTTTTGAGTTCCAAACTTTCTTCTCTCTCCTTCCCTACTTCCCTCCCCAAGATAGCTAGCAATCTGACTTGGGCTATACATGTACAATCATATTAAACATTTTTCCATGTTAGTCTTGTTGTGAAAGAAGAATCAGAACAAAAGGGGAAAACCACAAGAAAGAAAAAAAAAGTGAAACTAGTTTACTTTGATTTGCATTCAGACTCCATAGTTCTTTCTTTGGATATAGAAAGCATTTTCCATCATGAGTCTTTTGGAACTTGGCTGATACTCTGTTGAAGAAGACAGCAGGTACATATATGTACATGCAACATATATACAAATGTACGAGGGAATTTTGGGGGAGAAAGCAGCTGGGTTAGGAAAGGATTCATGCAGAAGGTGGTGATTCTGAAGGAAACTAGGGATTCTAAGAGCAGAGATGAGAAGAAAGTGTAGTCAAGACAGGAAAAGGAATAGCCTGCACAAAGCCTGTATGAAGAGTAACAAGGACAGTTTAGTAGAACCGTAGAATTCATGGAAAGAGTGGCTGGAGCTAGTTTGTGAAGGTGCTTTAAAAGCCAAAAAGGAGTTTGTATTTGATCTCAGAGGTATTAAGTTGCCACTGGAGATTATTAAGTGGGGAAATGATCTGATCATACCTGTGCTTTAGGAAAATCATTTTGGCATCTGTGTGGAAAACATATGGATAGGAACTTAGTTTGCTCTTCAAGATCTTTGAGAAGTAAGAATTCTGACCTGAAATACCCTTTGGTGTTTCAGCCTCCTTGTATTATCACCTTAACTGGAGGCATCAAACACACAGAGTGCAGGCAGAGAACAAGAGGCTCAAACAAGATTAAAATGTAATTGGGAAATATTTAACAAAATAAATAAAAACAAAATTAAACAAAGATGTTAATAAGTGATTTTCTAAGTCAATATGTGGCCACAGGGATCTTTATGTATGGCTTAGTAGCCCCCCTTTCTGTTTTAGTTTGACACCGAACACGATTCAACTATGAACTCAACTCTGAGGAAGAACTTCCAAGGCACTCCTTCTGCAACTCCCGAGAAGCAGGATGTTCTAGGGTAACAATCCTCAGTAGATCATGCTGGCACTCACTATCAATGACAAACCTTTAATAAGGGATAAAGAGAGCAAGTGAAGTAGTTTTCCACATTCTTCCTGTTAGTGCCTCTCCATCTTTCACATGGAATGGTAATATCTAGAAAAGAATCTACATTTAACTGTCAACATCAAAGGGATTTTCCCTCCTACACATCCTTATTTTCTCTAAATAGAGAACTTGTTTCTCGAAATAGAGAATTTGTTTGTACTTGAAAATGGCCCTAATTACCTTGCAGAATCTTTTGGTTAAGATTCTCACAGAAATAATCACATTTTATTCAATTATGGTTGATTTTCAGAAAGCTAATATGACCTCTTCTTTCTCTAAATGTGACAGTTTTCTGACTCTATGAGAGCAATCAAACCAACTGGATTAGACTTTACAACTTTAACATAGAGAAGATCTGAAAATAATTTTAGAAAACAAAACCAAAAAATCCCCAGAAACTAAACAATCCACAAAAAGGCTGTACTAGTTTGTGAGCCCTCAGCAAAGGCACAGAGACAGTAAAGTCATGATATAAACATTCTTTACTAAAAACTTGAAAGTTCCTGCTCCTCCTGCTATGTAGAAAGTGTTCTATTATTAAGTTTTAACACAGTTTCAGAGTCAAGGAAGTTGCTTTCTGATTGCAATTACATCTTTAAAACTATGGTCTGGATAAAGATAATAGTGGGCATTTTGATCCCAATTAGAGGTTTTATTTTACAATATTCTACTCTACACTATCAAGTAGGAAAATTCCAGAAGTTAGGACATCTTAAAAAAATACATGCCATCAAAGGATTCCCTTTCCTCTTTTGCCTTTCCCCCCACCTCCACTCCAAAAATTACTTGGTAAATATCCATTTTCTATGCTTAGCAAAACCAAACCAAATCAGCTCTTTCTGACCCAAAGCAGATAAAATCATAAATCAATTAAAATTTTTGATATTACATAGTGTGGAAAGGAGTAACAGTGAAACATTTCTCTTTTTATTTCACCCTCCAAACAGCAACTGATAATAGCATCATTTTTGACATGGAAGGAATTGCCCAACTATATAAATGTTATTAGATTGTAATCTAAGAATTCTGGGAAAGGAAATATGTTTAAACCCCTACACAGTGTCATGGAAGTACAATGGGCATTTAATACCTACCTATGAAAGGATAGCAGCTCAATGTGGACAGAAGTAATCAATCACCAAGGATTTAAGATGTTACCATGTTCCAGGCAATAATAAGATTTCATGAGAAAATTAGGCTAGTGAGTAGGATACTGATAAGTGTCATTACTTACTCTGTAGTTTTGTATACATCAGAATAGAGCCCTGCTTTCTGATATTTTTTCTTTGGGGGGCGAGGGGCCTTCTTTTCCCGTGGAATAAGAGAAGGCAAAGGCTGCAGGGTATTCTCAGGTTCAGGTGGTTTTGGTGGGGCTTCTGGAGGACTAGGAGATTCAACTGTTGTCTCAGGAAAGCTGGGAATAAAAGTTTCAACATAATCTTACAGTGAGAAACTATTAAAGTAACATATATAATATATATATATATATATACATACACACATACATATTTAAAAATTACATCCATTTGCATTCAAATTCAACTGTTATATTTTTTCTGTAGTTACAGTTTGGGTTGAAGAGTTCATTTGATCGACATGTAACCAAACTCTAAGCCTTTCTGCATATCTAATCTTGTAGCAAACTTCCACTTATCTGTCTTTCCATCCAAGACCATCTTAAATCTAATTTTTTTTTTCTAGAAAGACTTCCTAGTGTAAGAAGAAACAAGATGTGAAAAAGAGAATTATCTTTTTTTCTTTTTACAACCTTTTAAACATCACATCTTTGGGGGCAGAGACCTTTCTTTGATGAGCTCTATATAGTTTAGTATGACTAATGCAACTTTCATGGATCATACATATTAATTAGTTTGATGGGGGAAAGGTGATATCCTTCTTTGGTTACAAATAGGTTTCTAAGAACATTGAATTACCACCCACCATTCCTAGTCAACATTTCTTGGGCTATATTTTTTGGATGATGTTGAAATTTCTGCTAGTTTGAAGTTTTTTATTTAAGGAATTTTCTAGATATTGACTATTATGGAGTACAAGTGGGTATTTATTGAATGGCTTGCCTGTGAGGTAACCTGCACTTCTGGAGGAGGGAGTATGTGTGAGGAATGAAAGTAATAGTAGTGGTGTAACAACTGTTAAAGCAATTTACCCAATCTGTTTCGTGGATGTAATGCCACCCAGCCCTGCTATTCTCAAATAACCAATGGTATGGTAATAACAATTTATCAAGTAGCAAAGAGCAGTAATGATCAATAATACAAATGTTACATACGGTCATTTTTTGGTGAATTGTCTCACTGCTTTGCTGAAAACCTAAGTTCCAACAAGATACAGCTCTATTAATCTTCATTTCAAGTTTAAAAACTTGGGGCAATTATTAATTTCTCTTTCCTTGGTTCCTAGTTTACAAAAGAATGTTAACATAAACTTAGCACTCAGGGCTTTTGTGAATAATAATTAATAAATGAAAATAAAGCCACATGCCATTACAAAGAACAATTTCAATGATTATGATAATGATAACAGCAATTAAGGTAGGAACTGCTGCCAACAGGATAGCTATAGAAGTAACGTATTTTTGTATAAAAGTCACCTTTCTAACCCCAAGGTTTGCTTATGCTCTATGAAAAGGAACTAATGAATGATTCATGGAAGAGGAAGATGTTATTTTGGGGCAAGTGAGGTTAATTTTTATACCTCTGACCTTTTCCCAATAATGGTATGAAGAAAAATGATACATATAAGTGAATAGATAGCTAAGAATTAAAACCAAATTAGTGGCATCTTGGAAGATCATTCAAAAGTGCATCTAACTAGTAATTTAGTATGGCATGGAAAACCCGTCTATGACTGCAGAAATAAAAAAGTTTTCTGAAAATTAGGAGAGAAAATGGGCACTTAACACTATAGCAGAGTGGTAAGACTGATAGCAACACGTAAAAAGAAAACTGTATTCAATGCCTTACTTAAGGCAATACAGGAAAAGAACAATTGTAGGAAAATTTCGAAAACTAACACCCAGTGGCTTTCAGACCTATTTTGATCTGTTCTTCTGTTTCAAACTAAACATATTAAACAAGGAAATAATTCTATTTCCTCCAAAACTGCACTCTACCTCTCAAATTCCTTATCTCCATTAATGACTTTAACTAGCTACCCTAATGGCAAACTTTCTATTCTCTAAAAGACCTCATAAAGTACTTTGTAGGTAGCAGGCAATAAATATTTGAAGTCATTATCTGTACTGACTCCAACCAAGAAGAATTACCTTTTACAATATACCTGGCAAGTGGTTATCCAGCATTTATCTAAAAACTTTCAATGAGGAAGAACCTCTAGTGGCAACACATTAAACTTTTGCGTAGTTGTAACTTAGGACTTTTACAACTTCTACCCACTAGTTCTAGTTCTACCCTCTAGAGGCAAGCAGAATGTGTCTATTCCCTGTTCTGTTTGACAGCTTTTTAAATACTTCAACAAAGCTACCAGAAGTCCCTGCCAAATTATTTCTTCTCTAGGGTAAATATCCCCAGTTCCTTCAAAGTGATTCTCGTGAGGCATGATCTTAAGGTGTTAACTATCCTGTTCTCTCCCTCTGAATGTCCTCCAGATTATCAATGTCCTTCCTAAAGTGTGATGCCCAAAATGAACAGTACTGGAAATGAGGTCTGGCCAGAGCAGAGTGCAACAGGGTTGCCAACTCCCTAGTCCTAAAACAATACTGAAAACCTCTCAATGCAGTCTATGACCGAATTCACTTTTTGGGCGGCCATCACACTGCCACACACTCCTACTAGAACTGCAGTCCACTAAAACCCCTAGATCTTTTTCAGATGAATAGTTTTCTACTCAAATTTTCCTCATCTTATAATTCAGGTCTTTGTCATTTAATGTCTCTTGAATTCTAGGCTCTTCTTCCTTTCTAATTTGTACCATGAATGGCTGCCAGATTAATCTTCCTTAAATACTGCTTTTATCATGTCATTTTTCTAGTATAGAACTTACAATGGCTCCCTATTGTCTACTTCATCAAGTCTTTGCTTGGCTTTCAAGGCTGCCTATATCTTATCCTCCAGCTATATATCCAACTTATTTCCTGCTTATCTTCAACAAGAACCTTACCTACGTATCTTGGGCAAAACACAAAAACTCCTTGAGCCTCAGTTTCTTTACCTATAAAATTAAGGGGTTAAACCAGATAGGCTCTGAGGTCTCTTCCAGCTCTAGACTCTAGCTACTTGCTCCTGCTACCCTCCTCAGGATAAGATTTTATGTTTGTATACCATAAACACAATGGTTGCTCTGACTTCACTCATAATGAATTCTACAGCTAAAATGGAATTCCCTCTACAAGTCTTAAAAACCTCCGGTGAGGGGGAACTCACTAACTAATGAGGTAGCTAATTCTATTCTGAGATAGTGCTTATTTTATGTTTTTATCTTAAATGAAGATGAAATCTAGCACACTGAAATGTTCATACACTGCTTCAAGTTTTGTCCTCTAGGTACAAACAAAACAAGTCTAATCTAACTTCCACATGAAAGCCTCTCAAATATTTTAAAGTAGTTATCATGATATTACTACTGTCTTCACATTGGGTTGAGCACACTGAGTCCCTTCAATCAAGTCACTGTCCTATCTGCTTCTTAAATTCAGTATATCTAAAAGGAACCTCATCTTCTCTCCATAAAACTCCTCTTCCAAACCTGCTTACTTTTGCTGCAGGCACTAACATCTTCCTAATTACCTAGGTTCAAACATCACAAAATTACACTTCACTCTTACTTCCACAGCAAGTCAATTGCCAAATTTGTTAATTTCCCCTCTATATCTCTTATATATATTCCCCATCTATTCATTCACATCATCACCATTTTAGTTCAGTCCCTCTTCATATCTTGCCTCAAGTATTGCAATAATCACTTTAATCATCTTCCTGCCTCCAATCTCTGGAGAAAGAAGAGAGGTACAGTCAGTGAAAGAATAGCTGAATTATTATAGCTGACAGAAAGACCTCTTATTTTCTTCTATAACCTTCAGCAAAATGTACTTTATCTGAATGTATACCTTCCTAAAGATGTACTAGCTGATATATTTGAAAAAGTTTGGACAACTCTTTTTATTCATTATATTTCTTGTTTGTTTGTTTGTTTTTTTTGAGGAGGGAAGACAGGGCAATTGAGGTTAAGTGACTTGCCCAAGGTCACACAGCTAGTAAGTGTGTCAAGCGTCTAAGGCCGGATTTGAACTCAGGTCCTCCTGTCTCCAGGGCCGGTGCTCTACTCACTGCACCACCTAGCTTCCCCATTCATTATCTTTCGATGGAAATCTATAACCAACTAGAAAATATAAAATTATAGAGTCTGGGGCACACTTAGAATACACAAGCCTGAGATTCATTCTAGACATACTCACTTTTGGACTGCAAAAGTATCCAGAAGTCCCTAGAGGATACAGCTTACCCTGGCATAGAAATTAAATGAATTTGTTTCATTTTTCCCCAGAATTCCTTTTTCTATTCTCCTTTAAGCATTGCCAATCAAGGTTTACCTCCCAAAGATGATGCATCTGTCTAAATAATGTATTATATTTTTATTTTGGAAATTGGGAGTCAGGGGGAGGGAGAAGAGGGAAAAAGGGAATAAGTGGATTTTATGGCATTAATGACTATATAGTCCATAGATCCTGAGACCCAAGAGCATGACAAAGGGTATTAATTAAGCTAGTAAGTAAATAAATATACCACATCGGGCTTTTAAAAGCTAAACAACAATACAAGTCTACTTAAAACAAGATTTAAGCACAGTTAGAAAAAAAAAAAGCAATGTGGTATTGTGGAAAGCATACTGGAGAGGGAGTCAGAAGACTTGGAGTCTAATCCCAAATCTACTACTAACTAGCTATATGACTTCAAATGCATAATTTCCTTTCTCTGGTCTTCAGTGGCCTAATCCATAAAGGGATAGTTGGACTAGATGTTCTTTAAAGTCTCTTCAGCCTTAAAATTTTATGATTCTATAAAAAATTAACATAGAGAAAAAATATCAATAATTGAATTATACAATATAGAAGAATAACTTACATAGCTCAAAGTAAAGCTGAGGGTCAACAAATTATCTGGATAACTGCAGTGTTCAAATAAAGTAAAGTAGAGGTTTCTCCTCTTCAAAACAAACAGGTTACCTTTTATTATTCTCCTGTTCTTCCTCTGGAAGTATCTTCTGTCTTTTCCTTGCCTCTTCCTCCAGAAGCCAACTTTTCCTTTTCCATCCTTTCCTAAGTTCTGGGTTCAGGTTCACACTCTGAACAACAGCCTCAATGACATCTGTAACTGTATCAGGACCAAGATGCAGTGCTCCACCTTCCTCCCCGTCATCTAATTCTGGGCTGGCAAACTGGGCAGCCTGGAATGCCTGCATCGACACCACAGCCTGGAGGGGGTACTTCCGAGGTCGCCCTGGTCTGCGCTTCACAAAATTATTACCTGTCCTTGCCTGTCTTTGAAGCTTTTTGGCTTTTAAGATTTTATTGACATGGTCCAGGTTTTTCTTGGTGGCCAAGATTTTGTCATAATTGCACATTTTCCGGGCTTGGCGTTGCATGGCTTCTACCACACTCCTCTTGAGATGATGGGGGGAACAGCTGCTTGGTAACCTCTCAGAGAGGAGTGAGATGGTGGTATTACTGCAGGGGTCACTAGGTGCTGTGGGTACTAGCAGGCTGTCTGATTTCCCCAGACCTCGTTCCCTACTGTGGGTATGGCCTGGGCTTGAGGAAGGTGGGATGGAGACTGTGGCAATGACAGCATCAATATTTTTCTCTAAGGTCCCTTGGCTTTCATGTTGTGCCATTCGCTGTAGCAGACTATCCACAGAGTCATCCACAGATGTTCCTAATCTTGTACCTCGGGTAGGGATTCCGATCACTGAAAAAGATAAGGAATCACACACAGGCAAAAACAAAACTCAGCCAATTATTTAAAAATGGTATGGTGTGGAAAAGAGATAACACAGTTATTTTATTTCTTAATAATGAATAAATTAATCCCATTTATTTGCCCATCACAAACTGTCAACCTTCCCTGAATCAGATAAATGTTCAGAGATAACAATATAAACAAAATTACTACTTTGAATTTCTCTAGTACTGATGTCTGAGAAGACCATAGTGATATGTGAATTATGAAAAAAAAAGTCCAATTCTTATTCAGTAGAATAAGAAGAAGCATATTCCAGTTTACTGATCCAGTTTACTGATCAGGTGAAGAGGGTAAACGACTCTACTATTATCACACATGAAATAAAAGGCAGAAAATTAATTAGAGCTCAAGACTCTTACCTGGATAATTAAGATTAGGATAAATAACCACCTTTCTAGTCTAATTTAGATGTAGTACATATTTGAATTAGGAAGAAAACCTTAATGACTTCTGGAAGGCCCAGTCAGCTCAATAACTAAATTATCTAGTGGACTTTTCTTTTCAGGGATCACTCAACTATTTTTCAAACTAATTACTTCAGGTTTCACCCTACTCTTTGTACAACCACTATGCCAAAGCTCTTGTAAAAGATGTTTAAAATAGGTTTTTCCCAAGATGCCCAGTGGGATGATGGGGACCAAATTTAAACTCATTCCTTTTTGAGTTAAAAGGGCATTGCTGTACCCTTCTTATCTGTATAGATCAAATACAAAAATCAGTATAGATATTCCCACTTTAACTCTTTGTGATCTGACTTCAATCCTAAACACCACTCTACTTAAATTACTCCCTTCTTCCACCAATCTCTTCACTAAATTCCATAGTCCCTTTTATGTTCTGAATTCTCAAGTATGTGAGATACCAAAGATTACCCTCCTCTTTCCCCGGTTTCTGAGATGATGTGCTCCTAATCTTCATCTACCTTTTCAACTACTTGGCTATTCTTTCACTGACTGTTAACATTCTCCATTCTCCAGAGACACAGTGAAATTTATTTCTTGCTGTATTATCTTGCTTTCTCTGAGAAAATTAAAGGAATATGTAAAGACATATAAATTGGTATTTCCCAAATCTTCATGTCTAGCACACAGCTCTTCTTTCTTCTCAAGATCTGTAACAACATGTTGAAAAGGAACTTAATTCTCCCTACTTCTTTCCCCGATATTATCATCCCTTTGTACCACTCTGTATGCGTGTACCATTATTTCCTACTCCTCTAGAATAGCATGTAAGCCTTGAAGTTATTTTTAACTTTCTTTTCCATTGCCCTCCACATGCAATCAGGTATTAGATCCTGTCGATTCTTCCTCTATAATCTTCCATGCATTAGCCCTTCTCCATGTCCATAGTTACCAACCCTAATCTGAGCTTTGATAATTTTTCATTTATATTAATAATCTCTTAGCTAGTCCCCACACCTGTAGTCTCTTCCTACTCAACCAAATCCGGGTCTTTCTCACTCCAAATCCAACCAATTCTATGCTATCATGCACCTAGCTGCCCAATTATCTAGTTGTCCTCCACTTACTACTACCACCACTTAGGATGTGCATCATTTCTTTCAAAACTCAATTTCAAAGTTTGCATACTCTGGGAAACAGTTTCTGATAATTATTCCTTTACCTCATATTCTACCTAGTATTTAAGTATTCAATAAAACATCATTTCAACTCAACTCAATGGTAGAGACTGTGAATTCTATTTGCAATCCCTTATCATAAGGCCGGGGGTTCGATGCTCCAAAGTGTAGGTACTCAGTCATTGCTTTTTAATTAGCTAACATGAGAACTTTATTCTAAATTACAGTAACTACATTTGCCAACTATGTAAGCAGAGATTCCATGAAATCTCACTGTGGAGATGTAGACTTCTGGCAATGACAAGTTGACATGAATTTGGGCACCAACTTTAGACTCTCTTGGGTAAAATTAAATCTTTCAGACATAGAAAATGAGCTTATACTAAGAAATATCCCTAAAACCTACAAATGCTAGCAAATGACTTCCGACATGGTAATCATTTAACGAAGAATTAAGAATTTCCATTTCTTCTCTCATCCTTTTACCAAATCATAAAGACTTGACAACAACCTAAATGCCTTCGAAAACAATATCTTAACAAATGAGTAGCATCTTGTTAGACTCATTTACTCTTTAACAATAGGAAATTTAGCAGGACCTTTTTTTGATGTCCAATGTAATCTGAAGGATAAGTGACTGATTATGAACCGTATCCCAGTCCTTCAGGTAAATCCAAAGGAAATGGAACATCTTTGGGATTTGCCATCTGTTTAGTAAACTGAGATATGTAAACAGCTGTACTACACCACAGTAATTTAGTTAGCACATTTTTTTTTTTTGGATAAGATATCTGATAGACTGCCCTTGAACTTGTGTCCTAGTTTTGAAATAGATCCAGAAAGATAATATACTAATAAAGTATACAATTGCACTGACAGCTGCAGTCATTGTCTTGCATACCAAGAGCCTGTAGTAACAAAGCACTTTTTTATGACAGAGTATTTTGATAACATAGTCCAATCACAAAGGCAACAGTGGCCAAACTGCTAAGTGCTCCCCACTTGGTATTTATAGATCTAAGTTGTTTTCCCAAATTCATTTTGTTGTTTTTATAAGATTGCCAGGCTCCCTAGTAACAGATAATGAAAATTATTTCCTCTAGATCTTTAAATGAACACGAGAATGTTAAGAAAGCAGTGTGACTTGCTGAAGAGAGGTCTTGACTAGCAATGAAAAGAATGGGTTTTCAATTACACTATATTCATTGCGATCCATTTCACTGAAGTCTCAATTTCTTAACTATAAAATGGGAGTTATGATCCTTGCTATCTACCACAAAGGGAGGTTCTGAGTATAAATGAGATATATGAAAGAAATTTAATATGAGCTCCTACAAGGACGGGCTTTCTTGAAAACTATGGCATCATAATAATAGTTAATATTTATATAGTGGTTTTAAGTGGTTTGCAAAGCTTTAAGCATATTCTCATTAAACCTTTACAACAACCCTATGAAGTAGGTGCTGCTATTACTTCCATTTTTATAAATGAGAAACTGAGGTAGACACAGGAATCAGCCCAGAGTCACACAGTTAATAAGTTTCTGAGAGATGATTTTAATACATGTCTTCTTGACTCTAAGTCCAGCACTTTATCCACTACACCATTTAGGTTTTTATAATAATTGATGTAAAGTTACATTATCTAGCTGCCAGTAATAATCATAGTGGAGAGAGAACGTCTATGCAAGGATGAGAATTATGTTCTTTTCCCTTCCAATATTCAACAGGCAGTCTTATTCGGTAAAGCACCTCTGCTGAGACTAGAAATGGGAATATTTAGTATAGTATATCAGCTGAGATTAGAGATTGAGGTATAGGCACAAAGCAAAAAGCAGATAAATCAATGATTCAATTCATTTCTGACAAATAGTTTTGCTGATCACTCCCATGATGATATACTACCATGTCCCCAATTCAAGCAGTTTACTGCCTTTCTATGTACTGAACAATGTGCAGCTATAAAGCTGCAATCAAGCTATCAAGCCTGCAGATTATCATCAAATTACAACCAAAATACATCAACACCCAGAATCAGAGAGATGAAAATAAGAATGTCCAACCACTATTTCAAAAGTGTTAAAAATATTAATAGAGGATGAGATAATTGAAACTTGAAATTCTGGCCAATTTTACCTTCAGTAGCTACTTGTGAATGGTCTTGTGATAAAGAGCTTTGTAGATTTTTATTTTTTGACATACTACAGTGACAGATGTTTTATACTAATGGATCTTTCTCCTAGCAACATGTCATCTATCTTGTGGAATGCCTTGAAGAATAACTCTTCCAGGTATCCACCAAAGGATTTGTTTAGTTCTGCTGAGATTAAAAGACATCCCAAAGTACCGGGAAAGCAAAGTGCTATGGGACACATAAGACTGTCACAGCAGCTGAGCTTATCTATGCCTCTGGCATGTTGTACTGATGAAGTTTCAAATGGTAATAGGAATATAAATTGATGATCTGATGGCTATATACCAAAGGCAAATAGCACCAATGCAGAAGTTAGATAACTGACTACAAAGCAGAGAAGGATACGTGGGAATGAGGAGAGCAGATATTCATGAACCCATATGGGACCGAAATAGGAAAAAACTGTGAGAGGAGCACAAGAGAAACAAGAAAAAAGTCAGATCAAGACAGCCAAGTCCACAACAGTGAAAAGATCTAAGAGAGACATAACCAGAAATAAAAGAGGGAAACAGACACACTGTGGCAAAGTGCCTGACTGGACTTGCCATTAAATAGGAAGTAGCTACATAATTACGCCATCCAAATAATCTTGTTATACTTTATACAATATAAGACACGTCTTTTCAAGGATGGTGGCTGCTCACAAACTCTTGATGATTTTTATGAATGCCCATGTAAAGATTCCTTCATCTGCAAGATTCTGATGTCCTTATATCCTGAATATAGAATTTGGGAGATTATAGTAGTTATGGGACTGTTATCATAATGAAATCACAATTAACTTAAAAAAATACATATTACAACTAGTCACTTCTTGTAAATAACATGTTAAATCAAAAAAGAATCCTAACTTTTAGTAACTGAGTTTTTCATAGAATTCTATCACTTTTTACAGTAGCTTTATACACTGCTTAATAATCTGAAGTATTGAGCTCTCCTTTTATCTATTCTAAATCTTTCTTGATGCCATTTGAAACTAATATTAAGCCTCTTTGCAGATGACTCCTTTTCCTTTTTGATCACAGGCTACATTTTTTTAAACCTCCATTTTTGCTGTTTGCCTACTTTCTAATCTATTTATTTTGGATGCTTTTCTCTGGACTCAATCCAAATCTTCGTACCCTTTTAAAGTCATAGTATTTCCAATTATATTCAATCTAGGATGGAAGGAAAAGATTACTCTCTGGTTTTTACATACATTTCCATACTCTTGCACTATGCTTGTCTTTTCATCACACAGATTCTGTCATTCACTCAAGTTAGGCACCGACAGAAATGAATAAATGCTGTCAATACCACTGAGATAAGAAGCCACCACAAAAGTCTGAGAAAATAAGTATTACTTGCCTGTTGAAGTGCTCTCCGATGAAGACCTCTTTCGGGTAGGGCTGCAGTTTGTGCTCTCTGATGGCCTTTGGGAGGGCTTGTCTAGGGCTGCCTGGGAGCCTAGAGAACATAACAGAAAGATCACAAGACAGCTTATATTTACTTAAATATAAAGGACAATGGCAATACAACATCTTGAATAAAAATGATTTAGAATGGTTAATACTCTTTAGCTGTTGCTATTTCCCTTCATTTTAAAAGCAGTACTTATAAACAGTCATAAATACAGCAGGTAGAGAAGAATTATAGCACCAGATTTTACTAGCAGAGTATCAGTTACTGTGAGTAGCAATCTTTACGGGAAACTGCCTTAAGTCAACAGAGGGATGTATTTTCAGGGAAATAGAATGTATAGAACTATGGTAGTTTAGCTTCTTAGAATTACTATTCTAAAAGGAATAAACAAATGAAATAGCTTAATTTATAAGATGACCAGTGGTAATCTCGAAGATGTTAGCTCCTCCATGTTAACCCTATGAAGACAAAATTTAAAATTAAAATGGAGATGGAATAATGTGATGCGAGAGAAGCAGATTCAAATCTAATATACTTCACTGAAGTTCTATACTAGGAATTACCAAGTTCTTACCTCATTCAATGGGATCCTGTACCCATGAACATTTTCACCTTCTGCATTTTTTCAGCCTTCTATAAACCATATTCTCTGGAAGCAATTTTCAATTAACTTACCATAAATTACTAGAACTTATGATTTTCATCAACATAGTCTATGTCTTAGTTCTGAGACACACACAGATTAAGTGACTTGCCCAGGGTTGAGTAAGTCAGTAAGTACCGGAATCTATTCACAGGTTTTTCTGCCTTGTGGCCCACTGTTCTTGCCACTATGCCTCTACATCATGCCAATAGTTTTTAAATGAATCTCTCTTTAAAAAGTGTACTCAGAGATTGTTACATGGGCTTAAATACACAAAAGATTCAGAAGGCAAAGAAAGATTCCCTCAAACAAAAGGCACTACTATGCTCAAATCACGGCAGTGATCTAATATAACCCAAACCAGAAAAGCTCCACTAGAACACACCTAACAAGCAGTTAGTTAATCTCTTCTTGGAGAACTCTAATGTGGGGGAACCTACGATCTGCTGATGCAGGTCGCCCCACTTTTGAACACTTCTAATTGTTAGGAAATTTTTCAAAATATCAAGTCTAAATGTTATCTGTCTGCTCTTCTACCTAAATGCCCCATAACATACAATCTGTCTCTCATTTAAGAGAAAAATGTGTTTTTCAGAAATGTTCATTTTCCTGAAAAAAAATTCTGATTTTTTTCTGTAAGCTAAAAGAAAAATCAGCAAGGAAATCAAGGTGAATACATCTTAAGTCACCATATACTTTATTAAGTCTACTTAATAATAATTTACAAACTAGCAATGCTGAAAAATTTCACTGATTTAGTTTGATAAACAGAATAAAACAGTACACCTCCTATAATACAGTCCACCCTAAACCCAAAAAACAAACAACAAACCACCACCAAGAAAAACAAATTGTGAGACATTAAAACTGTCAGGTATAACCTCCTAACTAGCTGCTGCTTCAAGAATTCCTTAAATAACAACTTGGGGAGAAAGAAGTAAATAGATAAAAACAATTATATTTCCAGTGTTTTTCTTTGAGAAACTGGTAGATCATGAACTTTGATTTAACTCAAACCAGAGGGTATATTCTCAGTAGGTTAAGGGGGGCATTATTCAGGTAGGACAGGAGGCTGAATGTTTCCTTCAATTGAAAGTTCCTAAGAGGAATTTTTTTGGCAGGGTGAGGAGCACAGAAGGAGACAGGAGAGACAGGAAAGGGAAGAAGCATTTATTATGCACCTACTAGGTACCTGCTACACACTTTACAAGTATTAACTCACTTGATCCTCACAACAACCCTGTGAGGTAGGTATTACTATCTCCATTTTAAAATGGAAGAAAATGAGGCAGGTCGGGGTTAAGTGACTTACTGAGACTCCCAGGGCTAGTAAGTATCTGAGACTGGATTTACACTCAGGTCTTCCAGACTCCCCAAATCCAGCATTCTGTCCATTGTGCCTACCTATCTGCCTCAGATTTGGGAAACTTATGTTACTTCTTACAAAAATATAGTGGTACTAGCAGATCAATTCAAGAACCAAAACTAACTTCTGTTCAGTTCCATACATACTACTATAACACAAAGGGGACATTTTAAAAAGTTGAAACAAACATACCTGTAATGTTTTTATTATCAGCTAAGTTTTTTTTGTTCAATATTTTATTTTCCCCCAATTACATGTAAAAACAATTTTTAACATTCGTTTTTAAGACTTTGAGTTCCAAATTCCTTCCCTTCTTTCCTCCTCATCCCCCTCCATTGAGAAGGCAAACAATTCAATACAGGTTATACATGTGCAGTCATGCAAAACATATTTCCATATTAGTCATGTTGTGAAAGAAAATATAGACAAAAAAAACACCTCATGGAAAATAAAGAAAAGAAAAAAAATATGCTTCAATCTATATTCAGACACCAGCAGTTCTTTCTCTGATAATTTATAGCATTTTCATCAGATAAGATTTTTGCTGAAGAACTAAAATACCACAATGCTTACAGACAGTAACTACTGAGATTAGAGGTATTCTCAACTTATCCATCATAGCTAATAAATTAAATTCTAGAAGTTAACAAACCTAAAATTCTATGTGTTTATGAAAAAAAAATTATTTATGGGACACATGCATATATGCAAGGCCAGCCCAGAAACAGAAACAAAATAGAAGATAATAATCAAAAACCTTGAGGTAACCTCTTGGTTCACGCCCTCATAATCAGTGATGTACAGGTAATTACAAAAGACAGAAACGAATGACCTAGGGAAGACCAGCTTAAAGAAAATTTCATTTAAGACTTTCCTTACAACCAGTCAGTCAACCAACAAAGATTTGCTGAATACCTACTGTTTACACAATACTGTGCTGGTTTGAAACATGTTCATTGTCCTCAAGAAACTTTCTTAGGTCTTGTGGCTACTACATTTCAGGTGGCATTAGTGTCCCTCATTTTTGAGCTTCATCTTCAGTTCCTTGACCACCTGGTAACCATTTCCCAAATTCCTATAAATACTTTAGGCATCTTCAAGATAGTTTCAATGATAGTTTCAACTGTATCTTCGATCAGGATATTCCAAAAACATCCTGCCTCACCTCACTCACCTCAGGGCAAGAAGATATAGTCCAGGGGTGGGGAACCTGTGGCCTCGAGGCCACATGTGGGCTTCTAGGTCCTTAGGTGCAGCCTTTTCACCAAGTCCAAGTTTTACAGGACAAATTCTTTTATTAAGGGCATTTGTTGTGTGAAATTTGGATTCAGTCAAAGGACCACACTTGAGGATGTAGGAGAACTCATGTGGTTCCAAGGCTGCAGGTTCCTTAACCCTGCTAGTCTCTTTCTTCAAAGTTCCTTTTGGGTGGTATCTGAAGCTTCTGAATAGGCAGTGGGAGCTAGAAGGGGGAAGGGGACAAGGAAGAAGAAAATATATATTCTTGGAGGTTGTTATTGGCTGCATTATAAAGCGGCCCCCCAAAACTGAAACAACTGAAAAAGACTTGACTTAGTTCACTTCATTTCTGAACCATTTGTCATTTCCTGAAAGCAACATAAGCCAGTAGCCTACTCGTGGTGCTTAATAAGTGACTGGGGAAAATTTTTTTCTATTTGGGAAGGGTCTCTTTTTTCTTCTTTTAAAAGGTCTGTTCCAATCCTCACAAATCTGGACACTGGTGAACAATACTTAGAACATTCTGTATTTAAGGAAAATAAAGCTGTGCCTCTTCATCACAGATCTCCAGGGCTTGACAAACACCAATTCTGAGCTCCTAGCAGAGCTCTAAGAAGATAAGGGTGCTTCATAAATATTATTTGATGATGAAAACCAAACAAAGAGATACTTCTCTAAGCTTAAAACTAGCAAGTGAAGCTATGATTAATGTACAAGTGGAAACACAATGAGCAAGCTGTTCAAGAATAAAGTACTTTAATGCATTTTTACCCTAGTTGGCAAATGCTGAAAAATAATGAAATCTGGGAGACCAGACAAGTTTGATTAAATCTGCAAACCTAATCCTGTTAACACTGACAAAAGTATAGTAACTGTTTTTCAAGTTTCGTTATAGAAGTAGGTGACCAAAGATGGATAGATGTGAGAGATATTTCTAGAAAAGTCAGGGTTTGTCCATTCCAATACTGGTCAAAATCAAATTCTATGCTTGTACTTCAGAAGCAAACATAGGATATACCGTAGGGACTGAGATTTATATTGAATATATATTTTGTTGGGAATACTATGATTAATGTCAAGTTTAGATCTTTTCAAGATATGGTGGAACATAACAAGCCTGGCTTTATGAATTTACTATTAAGTTTAATTCCTAGGGAAAAAAATCAACAACTGCTTATCATATCACCAACTTAAATGAATTAGTGTCAGTGAGAGAAAGTTCGAGGTTGGGTAGGGACTCACTGATAAAGCAACCAGGCAACCTGTCTCTAAAAATTGAGATGCCAACTTGAAAAGTCAGCTCATTTGTCCCCTTATCAATATCAACTTGAGTTCCTAAATGCAAAAATGTATAAAAAGAAAAGAATATAAAGTATTACAAGGTAGATACCTGCAGTGTTAGGCTCTTCCTCATCACCTGAAAGGCCAGGAAGTTCTCATTGGGAATCTTCCAACGCTGCATCTTTGCCACAGGTTCTCCATAATGAGGGTTATATCCTGAGTTAGAGCAATAATGTCAGATATGCCCAGGAGCTGGGACACCAGGAAAATTTTTGGCCTTCTTTCTGTTTAGCTCCTTAGCAAAGAGTCATGTAGATTTCTATGTCAAAAGGTAAAGCTGTACTCTTTGACAGGCTCTTCTGGTGTCTTGTTTCCTCAAGAAAGTAGGTGCTTTGCTGCTTGCTATCTTGATCTCTAATAAGGGGATGTGCTAAGAAATGTTGATTCATATCTGCATAGATAGATGCATAAGCTAGAGATTCTGCTGTTCTGAGTAAATACAGTCCACTGCTCAAAACACAAGGAAAAGTATATCTCCCAGTCCAAAAAAAAGTACAGCTGGAAAATCCAAACATTCCCTCCAAAAATTCACAGGGCATATGTACAATTCAAAATCACAGAGTGGTTCTTGATTACCCACTTATTTTAATATGATAAAGGATAGGATTATAGCCTGTCCTCAGATATAAATGTAGGGTCTAGGTGGGGGATTCTCCAATTAATAATAATGTAAACATGACAGAAACAGACTCATTCTGGGTTCCTGAGACAAACTGAATTCTACTCAATAAAAGAAGCACAAAAGGTACACTACAATAGGGAAAGCACCCAAGTAAAATGGGGTTTTGTCAAAAAGAAGAAGGATTAGTATTTTACTCAGATAATACAGTCAAAAATGAAAGGTCGCCAGTAAAAGGAAAGTCAACAGCCACTGAGGAGAAGGGCTGACAATAGATAAGAAGATAGCTGTCAAAAAGTAATGAAGGATTCTACAAATAACTGAAACACTGGGGGAGAAAGTAAAGGAACCTAGGTAGTAGATTTGATTGAAGTTAGACAAGGAAGGTGGGCCCTTTTTATTAAAACCTTAAGCTGAAATATGAATAAAAGAAAAGCTAATGAAATAAGCTAAAATATTTATCTTAAATATAGGTAGAAACCAAAAAAATAAGTCTTGAAGATGACTTATTTGGTATAAGAAATCCTTATGGACATCTATATACTAGGAACCTGAAACACAGCATCTGTGTCTCAGATAATATAACCAAAAGAACAACATTGTTACTAGCAGAAATGAAGAGAATTCCTTACTGATAACTGTTCAACATTTTAATAAAGGGCATCACAAAGAAAAAATTATGAATAAAAACCCAATCTAATAACACCAGCCTGAGGAATCTGGGGAAAAATGATTTCATTTTTCTTGGGCCAAATACTCAAGACAGAAAACAACTGTTGGCTGGATAAAAAGTCTTTTGAAAGAGGTCTTTAATATGATTTTTCCCATGCTTTTATAACTTTAGTAATATATTTCAGTTAAAATGTATTAAGAATTAGCATCGAAGACTAAGCCAAAGAGAGAATAGCTTAAATATATGATCTATTTGTAATAATTGCAAATATTCTTTAGGAAAGCATAGAAAAGAAAGTCCATGTAGTTCATTGGGAAGAATACCACAAGGTGAAACATATACAGAATATTTAAATATATTCTTTAAAAGCAAAGTTAAAAAAGTAAGCCCTTCTTTTTTCAATGGATTTATAGCTTCAATTGGTTCATATTATTAAGATGTATAAAACTCGCCTTAAGAAAGGAATACTAAGCCTTCATTAGCTTCTATATTTTTCCATGCATGTAAATTCAAAAGATATGTTGGAATTCTATACAAAGAATGAATTTTTCTTGATATTTTGAAGGTTGTGGGGGTGGTGATAGACCTGTGATTGCATTGCTATAGGGAATTCTCAGTGAGAAAACTCCCTCTACACCAGAGCAGATCAATACCTATTCTGCAACTTATAGTCTTAGAGAAGAACTGTGTTGGCAGTAAGAAGCTATTTGCCCTGGGTCACAAAACAAGAATATTTTAAGTCTTATGAGGTAGGATTTGAACTCATATCTTCCTGACTGTGAATCCAGCTCTTTATCTACTATGGCATAATGCCTTACAACATAATTATGATGATTAAAAAAAGAACAACAATGAATGTAAAACATCACTCTCTTTAGAAACCTCTACTCTGGAATTGTAAATTGTTTCAACTCTGGAAAACAATTTAAAATTATGTTAAAAATAGCACATATAGCACTTTAAGGTTTGCAAAGGGCTTTACATACATTATCTCATTTTAACTTCACAACCACGGGAAGCAGGTGCTCTTACTACCTCCATTTTACAGATGAGGAAAGCAGATAGAGGCTAAGTGACTTGCTGTGGGTCACATAGTTAGCGTCCAAGGCAAGATTCAAAGCCATATCCTTTGATGCAGAGATTCTACTCTTTGACACAGACTACAATGATAGCAAGAGAAGTTCCATGCATAACAAAATATTCAAAGCAGAGCTATTTGTGGAAGTGAACAGCTGAAAACAAAGTATGTGCCCATCAATTAAGTGAGTAGCTAAACAATTTGTGTCATATGAACACAATGTAATATTACTGTGCCATAAAAATGACAACTGCAAGGAATTCAAAGAAACATGAGAAGACTTAGATGAAAATGATGCAATGAAGTAAGCAGAACCAAGAAAACAGTATCACTACAATGTAGTCTACAATGACAATATAAAAGGAAAAAACAAAAAAAAAAAATGAAAACTCACCACCAGGTAATCTTAATGATCAAGCTTGCTAAGGTATTGTAAGTATAGCATGTTGTATTGCTGAACTGGTTTTTGGGTTTGGGTTTGTTTTTTTTTTAAATTTCTGGTACAAGGGAAGTCATAAGGAAAGGGAAAGTTTCAGAAATGAACATGACATAAAAGCAAAAGATAGCAATAAAATGTTCTGCTTGTTTTAAAGAAAGCTCTTACCATGCTTCTTATTTCTAGGTTTTAGTTTTAGAACCCTTGCTAAGTTCACACCTGGCATGTGAACCTGGAAGCTTCTTGTGAATGAGGTGAATGCTGGGATAAAAGCAAATTCCATAATAAAAACAGCTGTTTCCAATTGTAGGAAAGCTACTTATTGAAAGTGATACATTTCATCTGACTCACCAATTAAATGCGCTACGAGAGAAAATGGTTCAGAGCCTATGGTGGTGGTTTTTGTACTGTCTTTGCTTTTCTTCTAATTAGGCTCTTTCGCATAAAGCCCAAGTAGGATTATTCACTATAATGGAAATTCTTTGGAAATTCCCAGAATTGCACTCATCGTCACAATCAACTTTCTACCACTCTTCTAGGTACATATGCATATAACCCATTTATGACTACAAGTTTTTGTGTGTCTTACGTAGTCCTAGAAGATAAGATACTCTAAATCAGCTCAGATTGTACAATTATTTTTCTGTGGCATAAAAACAGTGGAAAGTCAAACATTTTTCTTTAGCAATACCACTATGCTTTTCCAGTGAACATACTTTTTCTTCAAATATAAGGTGAAAATTCAAGCCTAATTTCATTCCTGACAGATAAAAAATTACATTCAGCACTAAATGTACAAAACAATATTTATAAAACTAGCTGCAGTAATAACCCATTCTTTGCTTATTCTAGTTTCTGTAGAAATGGGTGATGGGCATTGTTCTTATTTCAATAGATCATTTAAAAGCCTGGTTTGCATGGTTTTTATTTGCTACCAGAAGTTGATATTGTTCTAAAGAAGAGATGATCTTACAATGCTGTTCAGAAACTCATTCTCACCGTATCTGATATGTGGTAATGATAATGACAATGGCAGTAATGATAATAGCCAGGATTTATATGACACTTTAAGGTCTGCAAAGTGCTTTATATAAGTTTATGAAACACAAATGACTTAATTAATATAGCCACTCAAGTTACTCATTAGGCTTGGATAAAATTAGGCAGTTTTATATGACTTTTGCGTTATGATTTCATTTGGAGGATTTGGTTTTATGTTGTTGGCATGAAATTTTTAAAATACCACCACTCTACGTAATATTGACATTCAAGTGATTTCATCCTTCACTTAAAAGTGATCACTTAAATCACTTAAAAATGACTCTAGCAGAGGCACCCAAAGTAGGTAATACCACCCCTTGAGAGGTGCTAGAATGTTCCAGGGAGTAGTAGTAATCTCAGGTGCAATTGAGGGGCACTGAATAAAAATAAGGGGGCAAATAGAAGCATAAGGAAAGAAAAGATAAGAAAATTTTGAAAAACCATTCATACATGTTTCATTTGTTGTGTAACAGAGTTAAAGTCATAGTGATTACATCATTTTTCACAAAAATACACAAAATGCAAGTTATAACCAATCGGTGGTCAAGCTGCTGATAGATCTTAACAAGCAAGTGTTGGTAGGCAAGTATGTCACACATTGTTGAGAAGTCCAGCTTGCACTGGCAGGGATATGTGTCTGTAATGACTTGTTTACAATACAATACTATACAGTTACATGATGCAATACTGCATCATCGAAATTTCAATGCAGGGAAAAACACATAAATTTATAATAAATTATTAAATTTAAGATATGTCATTAAAAAAAACATTTTTTGAAATGATGCAAGTTTCAAAAAAATGGTTAAAGAAAATAGATTTCCAAGGGGTGCTAAGTTATTTTTTTTAAAAGGGGGGCAGTAGGCCAAGTACGTTTGGGAACCTCTACTCTAGAGCCTTAATTTGTTTTATACCAAAAATGCCCAAGATATGTCATCCTATTTCCAATCTGTAAAATGGGAAGAGGGAGACATCTAAATTAAATATAACTGCTCCAGGCTACTGGAAAGAGCTACTGCCACTATCTCCTAACCTTGTTTTGTGCTCACTCCTTCTTGCTACCACCAGAATATATCTGGTGCACAAAATTTACCAAATACTTACCTTACTACAGTATTCAATTTAGGACAAACCTACTTGTTCCCAATAAAAATGCAAATGAACTTTCTCTGCCTTTATTTGTACTAGCTGATAAAACATGGTTCACATCAATTCATACACTTTGACATAATATACCTATAATACACCAATGAGCAGCCAGTGAGTAAATCAACAATTTATTAAGTGCTTACTGTGTGTCAGACCCTATGCTGAACACTGGGGATACAAAGAAAGGTAACAAGGAACCTTCATGAAGCTCATATTCTAATGAAGAAAGACAACATGCAAACTACTATGCATACAAAAGATACACACAGCGTAAACTGGAAGTAATTTCAGAGGGAAGGCACTAATATTAACTAGTTTGTAAGAATCAAGTCATGCTTCATTCAGCAGTATTATAATACATGGATTTTGTTTTATAACCGGTTAGAGGTGGGCAAAGGACTGATTTAAAGAAAAAAAAAAGTCACAAGCACACAAATGTTTGAACTAAGAAGTTTTAAGACTTCTTTTCAAGGCTAATTTGGAACGAAAAGACATCAGGTGATATAGCTAATAATTTTTAATAATAAGCTGAATAGCTAATAAGAATAAGCAACTGTAACAACATGAAAGAAACAGAGATAGAACAATTCAGTGCATTCTTGATCACAGATGCCCAGAGCTGCATTTCTCTCTTCAAGATTGCTTGAAAACCTCCCGTGAAGTGGAACCCATCATCTCTTTAGGCATCCCATTCTACTTTTGGTCAACTCTTGACAGGAAGTTTTTCTTAGTATTTAACTGACTTCTTTGCAGTTTCTACCCATTATGCCAAGTTGGATCCACTAGAGCCAAAGAGAACAAGATCCTTCCTCCACAAGACAGACCTTCAAATACTTGAAGACAGCTATCATGCCCCCACTTAGTCTCCTCTTCTTCAGGCTAATCCAGGAGTGGAGAACCTGTGGCCTTGAGGCCACATGTGGCCTTAGGTGCGGCCTTTTGACTGACTCCCAAGTTTTACAGAACAAATCCTTTTATTAAGGGGATTTATTCTGTAAAGTTTGGATTTGGTCAAAGGGCCATACTTGAGGACCTAGAGGGCCACATGTGGTCTTGAGGCTGCAGGTTTCCCACCCCTGGGCCAATCATTCCAGTTACTATAACTGACCTTTATTTGTCATGGTTTCAAGAAGCTTCACCATTCTGGTTGGCCTCCTCTGGACATTACACAGTTTATCAACACTCCTTATTAAACCACCATGTTCAGAATAGAACACAATTCTCCAGATGAGGTCTGACAAAAGCAAAGTACAGACTATCATTTCCCTAGTCCTGAAAGCTACACCCTTTTTAATGCAGCCCATGACTGCATTAGCTTTTTTGGTTGCTCTATCACACTACTGACATGTTTAGCTTGCAATCCCCTAAAACCTCCATATCTTCAAAAGTGTTTCATGTCTTCTCCATCTTATACTTTTTAACTTTTATTTGTATCCAAGTGCAATATTTTACATTTTATTCCTATGGACTTCATCTTATTAGATTCATCCTAATATTCTAGCTTGTCAAGATCTTTTTGGATCCTGGCTTTGTTAGCCACTGTTAGGTATTTCTCCTAACTCTGTGTCATGTGCAAATCTGAGGACTACATCTGTATCTTTATCCAGGTCCCTGATAAAAAGCATTCAAACAAATAGGGTCCGGCGAAAATTTCCAGAGTACTTTAATGTAGACCTCTTGCTATGTTGACACTAACCCAATAACAGCTACTCTTTGAGTCCAATTTATCTCTTAATGTTTTCCACAAGCATAGTATAAGATACTTTATCAAGAGCTTTGTTAAATATATGTAAATATATTAAATATATGTAAACTATATCCACAACAATTTTAGTAACCTAAAAGCATAGTAATTTTGTCAAAAAAGGAAATGAGGTTAGTCTAGAATGACCTGCTCTTGATGAAGCCATACTGGATTTCCCTGTCTAGACGTTTACCAGCCATCTCTTTAATTAGCTACTCTAGAATTTTCCCAGGAATTTAAGTCAAATGGAGTATACTATGCTTTGAAGTCTGTTCTCTTATCTTTTTTTAAATTGGGATAAAATTTTCCCTTTCTCTTGTATCACGTCTTCTGTTTTCCATCTTTCAAATATCAGTGAAAATGGCTCACACAGTGGCACAAAAGCACATATGCCAGTTCTTTCAGAGACAAGAATACGGGTCACTGGGTCAGATGATTTGAATTCATAAAAAGTAGCTAAGTGCTTTCTTAATATCTTTCTACTTATCTTAGGCCTCAACTCTCACTTCACATATTCAGTCAGTTGCCAAAGCCCTTCATTTCCACCTCCACATCTCTTGCATTCACCCCCTGCTCACAACTTACATAACACCACCTTAGTTCAGGTCCCTTCATTACCTCTCACCTGGATTCTTAAGTGATCTCCCTGCAACACCTCTGTCCCCCACCCAATTACCAAAGTGATTTTCCTAAAGTTCAATTCCGATCATGTACCTCCCCTACACAATAAACTTTGGTGTCTCCCTACTGCCTCTGTAAACTCCTCTGTTTGGAGTTTCTATCCATTGATAACTTGACACCAATTTATCTTTCTAGACTTGTTTTGTCTGTCCATTTGTCTATCTATCTCCCCTTCCTGCATCTTATGGCCCAATCAAATGGCTTTTCTTACTGTTTATCACATGACACATATAACTCCTAGTGCTTGCAATATGCTCCTTCCCCTCTAACTTGCAGAATATCTTACTTCCTCTGATATTCAGCTCAAGCTCCACCTTTTACAGCAAGGGCTCTTAATCTGGGGTCTATAAACTTGGTAAAATTTTTTTGATAATTATTTTAATATAATTGGTTTCCTTTATAATCCTATGTATTATACTTTATGGATTTAAAAATAATATTCTGAGAAGAGGTCCACAGGCCTCACCAGACTGCTAAAGGGGTCCAAGATACAAAACAGGTTAAGAAGTCTGTTCTACAGGAAGTCTTTCCTGACCACCTCTTCAATATGCCCTCCCATACCCACTGCTAACTGCTAGTGCTTTCCATCTCAAAACTATGATGCATTCATTTTTCATATACTTATATATGTGTACATTTGGGATCTTCTAATAGAAAGTAAGCTCCTTGAGAGAAGGGACTGTTTTATTTTAATCTCTTTATCTCCACTGCCTAGCACAATGCCTGGCAAATGCTGGATATACAGATTGGGGAGTCATCTGTAAAGTGATGATTAATAAGATGAGATCTTATTAGTATGTCCTAGTCTTCTGGCATCTCAAGACTATTTTTGAATCTTGATTCTGTTTATCCAGTGTATTAGGTATTCCTCCAAAGTTTGTGTCATCTGCAAGTTTGATAAATATGACATTTACACCTTTATTCATTCAAGTCACTCAAAAAAAATTGCCAGCTGGTTTGATATTTAAACTAAAGACAAAAGATTGTCTTTTCTTGCCCCAAGAAGCTTAGATTCTAATAGGGAGAAAATACATTCATTGGAGGGGGAGCTATAGAACAAGTGAATTACGCGTTCTTTGCAAAATCCAGGGCAATATTTACTTAATTATAGTTCTCAAAGCAGGAGGTGAAAAAGTGAGGGAAGGAAAGGAGTACATATGTAGGGCAGAAATCAGCTAAATGTAGGGAGTTCTCACCAAACAACATGACCCAAGAATACTACCACTAATAATTATAATAACGGGTCCTGACAATGATAAAGAAAGATGATTTTATATATGTCAGAACATGGTTTTTCTTTTCATTACATTATTTCCCAAATATAATATGAATTTATTTTTTCTTTTCCACTAGAATAACTCTTATTTTCCAAGTACATGAAAAATACGAAAACCAGAAATATCAATATGATATTCACTCATTTGTTTCTTGGCCCTGAGAAGCATGTTCTAGAGCTTCTATTTGTTCAGGCAATGCTTTCTTCTTCTTTTACCCCAAATAATTAACTTCCACCCATTTCCTTAAACAAATTTCCCAATCATTACAAATTTATTCTTCAGAAAAATTTCTGCTTCAGTTTTATGAAGAATAAAATGTATTATAGTTAAAAAAATTTCCGAAGTTTTTCGAAGTGAAAGAATGCTCACCCTCAAAAACAGAAAAAACAATAACAGAAACTTACTGTGTTTAAAAGCTACAGATACATTTTAACTCAGAGTTCTACTCAAAACATCAGATTTCTGAATGATTACAATCTTGGTTCCAGAGGACCTCTTAGTAAAGAGTTAAGGAAAATAGAATAGAACACTACATATGCTATCAAGACAGACACTTACTTAGCTTTCTGTGTTGCTGTTCTAAGGGAAGAGTCAGGGGGAGGGACAATATGTATTAGCAAGTGACTGGTATTAAAAAAAAACAAAAGAAATCAATAAACTGTTAAAAACTAGATTATTGGCATAAAAGTTAAAATAGTATGATGGATGAAAAAACTTCCATACTTATGAGCAACCTATAGATGGTTGTATCTAAAGGGAATAAAGATTATGTCTTTGAAAAAGTTACCATGTTATTTCCTCATTCAATAAACTTGAGTCACTCCCTATTGTCCACAAGACAAAAATATAAAACCCTCTTTTTGGCTTTCAAAGCTCTTCATACCCTGGTCCCTTCCTATATTTCCAGTCTTCTTACATCTTATGATCCTGTGATATTGGTTTCCATGATGTCACTTGAATTAGATACTCTATCTCTAGACTCTGTCCATTTTCACTGGCTATCCCCTATACTCTTTCTCCTTGTCTCTGCCTCTTGGCTACCTTCAAGTCTCAGCTAAAATATCACTTTCTTTAAGTCTTTCCTCACCCTTAACTTAGTGCCTTTCTTCTGAGATTACCCTCAATTTATCCTATAGATGTCTTATTTGCTTAGTTGTTTGCTATGCTGTCTCCATTAGACTTTAAGTTCCTTAAAGACAGGTTTGCCTATCAGTTTCACCAATGTTTAGCATACTAGCTGGCACACAGGCACTTAATAAATGCTAAATGACTCAACAAAAACCAAAACAACATGTCAAACACTTCTTTGACTGACTGGATTAAATCCCATAAATAACATGTTTACTAAGGAAGTAGTACCTTTCTTTTTTGTCTTCTTTTTACCATGTGAGCCTATATAAGTGTTACAAACTGCTTTTCAGAAACCGTCCAATCGTCTTTCCTACAATTATATTTAATTTATGAAAATTAATATTTATGAAATTTGATGTTTTGATTTACTGATAAATTTTTCATTGTTTATATTTTTACAACAAGATATGATGCCAACAATGAATTTTTCTCATAGGATACAACATGTACTAATATTTCAACAATCCTGATTTTGTTAGTATAGTACTCCCCTTTCTGATACAAACAGCTCAAAGTCCTATGGCTTATTAGATAAGAGCTGCTAAAGCTAAAAAAATTCACGACCTAATGTCCAACCACATAACAAAACTCTCTCGGTTTAGTTCAGCTGGTCCTTGGACAACGAAGATAAGATCTATCATTGGGCTTGTATTCAATTGGACGTGTATTTTGGTAGGATTTACCACCAGTGCTTAAGTTTAGCTGGCATAGTCACTGAGAATTGAGGGCTAGCTCCATGCCACAATGAGGCATTGGAGAAATACTTTAGAGAAGGGCAGAAATCTACAAGTTTTAGATGAATATTTATTAAGCATTTTGCATAGTTAGTAACAAAAAGAAAGAGTTATGTGGTATTATTATACAAAGAGGAAGATTCACTTTCCCTTTCTTTCATGGTTTGAGTTTCATCTGGTTCACTGCCTATGTTCTCAAAAATACAAAAAATATTGCAGTGTGACTATTTAGATTCAAGTTCTTATTTCCAAGTATGAATACAGTACTAAAAATAAGATCCAAAAACACAAAGAATAAGTTGAAGTAATTTGAATGTCATAAACACCTGGAGTGAAACTATCCATTTTTTCTGATACATAGCAAACAGGGAAAAGAATCCTCTTACCTGTCAAACTTTGCAGCGCCCTTTCGTTGGAAGGCAAAGTTTCCTTTCTGAGAGGCCGATTTAGTGAAGTGTCCTGTGCAGTAAAGAGTCCTGGGCTGTCAGTCAATTTCTTCCGGCCACTCATGTTAGTAGAGTTTGATACTCTGCAGCTGCCTATTGCACTTGTGAAAAGGTTTGTATGTTCATCACTGCTGGCTGGCTCAGAGCTGGGCGTGAAACCTCCCAGGGACAAACCTGGAGATGTTTCCGAACAGTCAATCTGTAAAGGTGTCTGCAACCCCAATGCCAATGAACTGGATTCTGAAGGCTCTCGGTGGACCCACTGCTCCTCTCGGCTTAATAAGCTTTTTGATGGGGACAGATGAGGACAGGACATGTGACAACGATGCTTCTCTTTGTGTTTATATCGTTCCCCAACAGCATCTTTGCCAAACCGGTAGCGCTTCAAGGATTCTAGGACAGTTCTAGAAGAGCTATTGGTAGCTAAAGTGTCCATGGAAACCTGGGGTTGCTCAGAAGAACGATGTTCTCTATGTTTGTGACGGTGCCGGTGTTTGTGCTCCACCATCCAACCATAAGCCATCTCAGGAGGGACGCTGGGGTAGGTGCTCATGGAGAGAAGAGGTGTCCTACTTGTTGTAAGAAAGGCCTCCTGACGAAGCAGCTTATGTTTCTTTTTGTGGTATTTGGCAGGATTGAGAAGCAAATGACCAGCATGCATGTAAGAAGGAGGTGGCAAAGGAGTGGTGAAAGAAGGAGATGGAGGTGGTGGATAAAGAGTTGGAGGGTACCTTCCATAGTATCCTAATCCTATGGGAGCAGCTGCAAGTGGAGAGGGAGAATAAGGCATGCCATAAGAGGGGTAAAATCCAGTACTAGAGAGAGGAAAACTAAGGCTATGCATAAAAGGCATTTCAGCCATTGCTTCCCTCATCTTGGGGGGCCTCCCTCTTTTTTTCTTTAAGTCAGGTTTTCTAATGTAGTGCAAAGGGTCTAAGGGAAAAGTGGGGTGCGTATAGAAACTGTTAAAGTTAATTCGAAAAATAGTGGGTAGGAGATCACGGGGGATAAAATGATGACTTCGATGAGTGATCCGAATTTCACTTAAACGACTTATGAGTTCCTCCAGCTCAGCAAGAAAGTCTGGATCCTGTCTGTTTCGTAACTGGGGATACTTCTTTTTCCGTTTTCGCTTCTGTCTTTTCATTTTGTCATAACTGAGGTAATCATGACTCCTGCGTTTACACTTGTGTTTATGTTTTTCTTTGAGACTACTTAGGACTGTGGAGGTTTCAGGGGGGATGAGAGACACATGTTCAAAAGAATGTCTTCTCTTTTTCTGCCCACAAAACTTTTCTGCCCTGTCTGATGTGCTATTATTATCTGTTCCAATCCCACTATCACTAGGAATGGTCTCATCACTATGAGACTCACTAATTGGAGAAGGAGTAGCTTCCTTAAGAGAAGTGAGTTCACTCAAGTGAGAAGGAGAATTTGGCAACAAAGTAGGAGGAGATAATCGCCTCCTTCCCTTTGAAGCCTTCTTCATAGCAAGTGTCTGAATCATACTGCCCTGTCTGGAGTGTATATGTAAATATGGCACTGAACTGGGCTCAACAAATCCTGCATCACTGCTGACAGGACTTTGGCCCCCACTGGTCCCAGAAGACTGAGAACAGATGGGGGATGGAAGAACCTCAGAACTACTTGCTGCTGAAGGCAAGAGAGGGGGGAGAATTTGTCCTAATGCTGTCCCAGCTGCCTGATGAGCTGTTTTCTCTAGGACAGCCAGACCAGTTGGGCTACTAGTTAAGATGCCATTCAACACAGCTTTTGGTTTGCGGCCTCGCCTCTTTCCTATATAAATGGTTCCCTTCTTGCTGACATTTATCTGTTGGCCCAGTTTGGAGCCAAAAGTGGCAGCAAGTGTTGACACTGTGTTGTGGAGTTTGGATTGCACTTTCCCTTTGTTGCTTGACTCTACAGAACTTGAGAGAATCTGATTCAGGAGTTTCTTTCTCTTCAAAGTCTTCATCTTGTTTATTTTGCGGATAATGGTTTTCATTAATTGGCCATTGTTTCTCTTGCTAATTTTTTTATCAGGTTCCATCTCAAGGTCACCCATACCACAGACACTTGGTTTATGACTGTCATCCGGACCCTGAAGTTGATCTTTTCTTTCAAAGAAGTCACTACTACTTCTATGCTTGTCACTCTCAGCCTCTAGTTTGCTTGGACTTTCAGTAGCCACAAAGGGTGCCACTGATAGCACAGGTGGTTTCATCTTGACTGGTGATCTGATTTGTCTTTTTGGCCTTCCTCTTTTTTTTGGGAAAGGCGATACAGATAGGCTTTGCTTGAAGGAAGGGATTTCAATTTCTGGCTGCAAAATCGGGGGCTCTTGCTCTTCTTTTGACTGCAATGAAAAGACTTTAGAGGCTGGGATTTTTAGGGTCCTTTTTGGGGGACCTTCTAGTTGGGGCATCTCCTTAGTTTTAGGTCTTCCTCTTTTAGGTTTATAAATGTCAGGTAAAAGATCACCAGACATGCATATACTAGAGGAAAGTTTGTGGGTGGCAAAGGACTTATGAGACTGCTTGTCAGTTTCAGTTAACAGGGCAAGAGATGGAGCTGCGCTAGATTTACTCAGCTTTGGCAATCGGCATTTAAGGAAGTCATGCTCCACAAATGAAGATGGCCCAATGTTTTTCATAAACTTGGCTGGCTCGGAATTGCTATTTGACAAAGAGCTACATGAAACATTTTTAAAAAGCTCTGACCTTTCTAATTCTAGCCCTTTTGGAGGCCGGCATGTGTTTCTTGCTACCACTTTAGTCCATCGTGGTTTCCTTCCTTTTCTTTTTTTTAATGGTTTGGATTGCAAACTAGTGCTCAGGCTTTCAGCAACTTGGCAGTGTTTCTCTGATGCAGTTACTGTACCAATCTTCAGAAAAGGTTTACTGCTAAATAAACTAGTGAAACTAACAACTGAGGGGGTAATTGTAGCATGAATACTGGATTCTGAAGCCAGACTTGGCTTTTTTCCTATGGAAGAGCCCATTCTTGGGTTATCTGTGTGAGTAGCTTTTGAATCATTTAACTCTTTATCACTCCCTTTGCAATCAGTGTTCATGCTATGAACCAGAGACCTGTGACCAAGGTTCAAATGAGAATTTTCAGAACTGAATGGGGTTTTTCCAATGGATTCAGCAATTCCCTCTATGAGTTCTGTAGAAGGACCTAAATGTAATGGATTAGTAGCCAACTGGGAGGAAGTTCCAGGGGGACTTCTGTTTAAAGGTGTAACAGACATGGCTGGTGAAGGAGAAGGGAGATTACTCTCCCCTACTGCACTAAAGGGAGACTTAGCTGTAGAAGCATCAGAAGTACCTCCCATTTGAAAGTCTGGTGAAGTGCAATATACTGGAGGCTGCTTCTCATGCTTTGTAGTTTCAACATAGGTCCCCCTTTCACTGGATAAAAAACTGTCCTGCTGAATGCAAGGTCCTTCATTAAAAATGTCTTTGTCCAAAGTAATGATTTCTTTCCGAATCGAGAACTTTTCTAATATGCTATCTTTATTCTGCCGTATAATAGTCTTCTCAAAAGTTTTGCTGGTGGAACTATCTTTCAGGGATTCAGAAAGCTCCTGACTTTCATGACTACTAGTATTTGTATTGCAAGAAACCTTAAGTGGTTCTTGGGCAGGAAGCAAGGCTTCAGCTTTTAAATTCACAATATCTTTGCTGACCAGTCCTGCCACAGGGCAAGCCACCAATTTTTTTGCAAGGTCCTTATTAACCAATCCCACTGCTGAATTTGTTATGGTCTTCTTCCCACAGTCCTTTGCAATCAGTCCAATGGCAGGGCCCAACTTCTTTACTGAATCTTTATTAACAAGTCCAACTACAGTACCAAGTCCCAATTTCTTTCCTGATTCCTTATTCACCAGACCTGGGACGATACCAATTCCCAATTTCTTCCCTGAATCTCTGCTCACCAGTCCCACTGTAGTGATAGTCCCTGGTTTCTTTCCTAAGTCCTTATTTATGAATACTGTTGTAGTGCCAGTGCCCAGTTTTTTCCCAGAGTCTTTACTGACTAATCCTACTGCAGCACTAAAAATTGGCTTTTTCCCGGGGTCTTTAGTTACCAACCCAACTGCTGTACTAATTGTCGGTTTCTTAACCAAGTCCTTGTGGATAATTCCTGCCATAGGACCAATGCCTGGCTTCCTGATCAAGTCTTTGCTAACCAATCCTGCTGTAATACCAGCCCCCAGCTTTTTCGGCTTCGTCTTGGAAGACTTGGAAGGTGGACAAGTAGCAATGAGCTGTGCCAGTTTTTCTGTTACACTTGTTGCTCCATTAAGTAGTGCTCTGTCCTTTGAGTCAGGATCACGGCTACCAACAAGAGTAGATGGTGCTGATTTAACATAATCTGTCATTTCAGAGTGTAGTGGAGAAAGCTTCTTTGACACAGAATTATTTTCTCCCTGTGAATGAAGGTGGATGCCTTCTTCAGACCGGCATTCAACAACTGTAACATCACTTGCTTTCTTGTAGAGTTTTGAAGGGTCCTAAAAGATGAAAAGAGAAAGATTTCAGAGAAAGAAAGAAGACAGGAAAATACTTTTATAATAAGTGGTACATCACATGCTGCCAGTACATTCTAGCGAACTTTTACCTATATAAACTTATACTAAAAAAAAAAAAAAGAAAATGCAGCTGCTACTATGGTCTTTCTTTTCCTCCCCAATTAACAATTAACAGTTCACTGAATTTATAACACATACATGCACAACTATATATGGGTGAACATGTTAAAAACTTTTAAAAATCATCTAAGGGCAATCGGATACCTCCTGTCTCCCCATACCATATCCTTTTTCATTACAGTAAAACTTAATGCTCATGTTTTGGGGAAGGATTTCTCCAACTGACTTCAGTTATTCTAAATCATTAGCATAATACTTAACTAACCCAGATCCTTGACTGCTAAACTTTTTCCAACTATTGCCCTGAATACATAGTCTAGTAACTGTAGGAGATGGAAAGCGGAGTAAAAAAGAGTAACACTGACAATACAAAATCAATCACATTTGGCTTTAAAATTTGTTTTTATACATTTGATTATAAATAAGTTTTACTATCTTATTTCAATATGCTTCTGCTTGAAATTCATAACATTTCCCAAAAAAGTAATAAACTTAAAGGCCTGCTCAAGAGGACCTAAAATTGTCCATCTCTCCTACTCTAGGGTCTCCAGTGTGACTGCTGCTCACTACATGTTAGAGATGGGCAACACAACCTCTCAGATTAATTCAAAGTATGTACCCAAGAAAGCACATGTTCTTGTAACTATTAGTTATCTCCATTTAGGTTTTATAAATGGCTTCCCTGACTGAGCTCAAAATAAGACTCGAATCTTTAAAGCAGAGGTGTTTTTTACAATGTTGTTTAGCCATTATCTTATCATTAGCTTATTATACATTTGGGGATAAAAAATTGGCTTAATAATCATGAACTTCAGTTTCAAAAGTCTTCTTTCTTATAGCTCCTACTTTTAATTGAATAAACAAATATTTATTTCTAAAGAGAATTTAATTAAATGTTACAAGTGACCAATTAAACAAGATTGAAATTAAAGTGTGAAGGTTACGCTTTTAAAAGTAAAGCTTCTTGTCCTTTTTAAAAAATCAAAAAATAGTTATCTTTTGTTTTTACGTAACCTTTATTTTCAAACAGCTCCCTCTTGCCTCCCCTACTGAGACAATCATCCCTTGAAACAAAGAATTTTAAAGAAAAAAAAAAGTAGTTTAGCAAAATCAACCAACATATTAACTGTTCTAACAACATAAGCAGTATCTCATACCAACAGTCCCCTACCGCATGGAGGTTAATCTTAACACTGTCTGGATACTATTCCTTGATTGGGAACTTCATAACACAAGGACAGAATCTATTTTTTAATACAAAGTCCATTACTGCGATCATTTTTAAAAAATATCTGTATAGACAGAAAGATACTTTTTTTCTATTTCGTGTCCTTCCAATGTATCTCTCTCATTCCTGTCCAAGACAACTATCCCTTACAATGAAGAAAAATAAAGGGGAAAAATAAAGGGGGAAAATCTGGCAAAACTAACCAAGACTTGACAGTCTGACATTTGCAGTATTCCATGCCCATATTCTCCTCTTTCTATAGCATTGTACTGCATAGCTACTCAAATATTTAGCCAGTCAATAAGCATTTGTTAAGCCCCTTCTTATGTGCTAGGCATTGTGCTAAATGTTAAGTGCTAGGGGTACAAAAAGAGGCAAAAGACAGTCTTTGCCCTCAAGGAGCTCTTTTTCAAAGAATCTGGCTATAAGATGCAGAAGAGCTATAGGATGATAGTTATTGGGGAAGGAAGGATCAAGCGAGGGATTGGGGAGATGGGCATATTTGCAGATGAGGGAGACAGGTATATTTGTAGGTAGTAGGGAAGTAGCCATTAGAGAGGGAGAGACTGAAGATAAGTCAGAGAGTGGGGAAGACAGAGGAGGCAATTTGTTGGTAGAGACAGTATTGGAATGGAATCATTAATTCAAGCAGAAGTGTTTACTTTGGCAAGAAGGGTCACCTCATTATGAGAGACAGGGTGAAAGAGGAAACAAGGGCAGAAGTCATCTGAATGATATGAAATGAGGATGAAGGGAAAACAAAGAGCTCATAATTAATGGTTTCGATTTTTTTTTCCTGTAAAATACGAGGCAAGGTTTGCAGCTGAAACAGTTGAGGAAGGATGAAAAGACTTAGAAGAGTTGTGGAAAATGGGATAGTAAGTTGATAAGTGAGGTACAGAAGGATTGTATCTTGGCAGTTGGAGCGCAATTGAGGTTTAGTGAGATTATATTTAGTGATATAAGAAGTGAGTCTGTTAAGTAAAACTGAATCGCCCACTGACCACCTTTAAATATATATGGTAATTGTAACCTGGCAAAATAGTAAATCCACTGTCAATTAGCCATTCCTATAGGAGCATTTCAAAACCATCATTTTGTTCTATGGTTTTAAATTTTTCTGACTAGCTTTTAACAGCAATATTCAACTCTAAGTAAGTGTGATATAGAAGAAAGGCCATATATTTGTAGTTAGAGAACCTGAGTTCAAGTCCTCACAACTTATGTGACATTGGTTCAACTTTTCTGCAACTCAAATTTCTTCATCTAGAAAACAAGGAAATTGGGCTCAACGATCTCTAATGTCTCTTTTAGTTCTAAATCTTTGATTCCCACAAAGAGAATAAAGAAAAAGGAAAAGATCTCTTATGTACAAAAATATTTATAGCAGCTCTTTTTGTGGTGGCAGAGGACTGGAAATCGAGGGGATGTCCATCAACTGAAGAAGAATGTCTGAATAAGATAGGGTATATGAATATGATGGAGTACTACTCTGCTGTAAGAAATGGTGAAGGGAATGGTTTCAGAAAAACCTGGCAAGACACGTAAGAACTGATGCAAAGTGAAGTGAACAGAACTAGGAGAACAATTTACACAGTATCAGAAATACTGCAAAGATAATTAAGTGTAAAAGACTTAGTAACTGATCAATACAATGACCCACCACAATTACAAAGGACTCATGACAAAAAATGCTATCCACCTCTAGACAGGGAACTGATGGCTTCAGAGTGCAAACTGAGGCATATTTTTTCTTCTTTCTTCCTGTTTTTTCCTGTCCTACCCCTTAACATGGCTAATGAGGAAATTTGTTTTGCATGATTTCCTATTTATAATGGGTTATCTATTTCTTACCTTCTCAATGTATTGGGGGGGGGGGAGGAAGAGAGGGGAAAGAAGAGAACCTAGAACTGAAAAAAATAAAATTGAATAAAAAACAAAAACCAAAAATCTATGATCCTATGAAAGAGAAGAATGTACACTATGGATCAATGGAATCTTATCAAATGCAACACTTAATTGCAAATGAAGTACTGTTTCTACTCCAAGATTTAAAAAAAAGCAAAACAGGGGAATATGTACATCTGTTCATACTTTCAGAGGTCAAGCCTTCATTTGTATGTTGAGTGCTGAGTTAAATAAACTCTGATTTGATGAAGATTTTGGATCGATTTTATTTAGTGCATTGGGTATAGTATAATATCAAACAAATTCAACCTACATAGCCAGAATATTTTGCCTATCATCAAGAAACTTTTATAGAAAACTTACAAACCTTTCTTGAAAACCTGACTTGTAAAGAAAGGCATTATAAGAGAATACAAATTATGGTACCCAAGAGAATTGTATTTTCTCAAGCACATTTAGCAACTGAAAGAAAATAAAAACAAATTATTAGTCTAAATATTGGTGTCAATCAATAAACACTTAATAAGTGTGATTATGTGATAGGTGCTAGAGACACAAATACAAAAAAAAAAAAGAAAACCATTCTCTGCCTCAAGGAACTTCTATAATTCTGATGGTACTGTACCCCTGCAAACAAAGGCAGAGATTTATAAAAGGAGAGCGGGTTCAAAAATTTTTGTTTGCCCTCTTCTTTGAATTAAAATAATGACAAATCAAAATATGTTTTAATGCTACCGAAGAAGTGGTTGGTTTTATTTGTTTTTAAAGATAATGAACTGACATCCAATTCTGGTCAACTATAACAGAAACAAAAGAAAATAAAAAATGAATGGTAATACAGTAATTGAGTTTAGGAAGACAGTTACTACTGGTAAGTCTCCTGGGACTGTTTTTTACCACTCACTGCTAAAGTCAGTACTTCAGAATTCAGATAAGATAGCTTTATTCTTCTGCTAGAATTTCAAAATGACCTTAATGACATTCATAAAGACTCAGAATATTTAAATGAATCATTAATCTTCATGACTAGGGTAACTTTTCAGAAATGTATATAAAGTGAGGCCAATGATAAACATTCAACTAGAGCATAAAACAATTCAGAAAACAGAAACTGCTTCATATGCCTCTTTTTATCACCTACTCTGACATTACTTGTAATAGATTCAGGAAATAATGATTTGCTCTTGCCTGATAAAACATACTACAGATTGGGCAAAGAAACAGGAGAAAAATAGATCAGAGGTTCTTAAATGTTTTTGTGTGTCGTGGATGCTTTGGAAGTCTGATGAAGCCTATTAAACTCCTTTTCAAAATATTTTTAAATTCACAAAATAAAATGCATGAGACTACAAAGGAAACCAATTATACTGAAGTAAAATTACCAAACTACTAAAAAAACACCAGGTTCACCATCCCTAGGGCAACAAAAATCTACAATTGGTTACCATATAACATAGGCAACAAATTATTATTCATTCCTTTAATTTTATGGCTCAAAGTAAATCTATTATAATTGTTAGGGATATAACAGCTTCTTTAATCATTCCTGATGCTACAAAAGATTTTCAATTTTGAGTATTTTCAACTCCCAGAGCAAACACTAGTCTTCATCTATACCATGACCTTCAATTTCTCAACCCTTCAATTCTCTCCAGCTCTCACTCTTGAAGTAGCCACTCTCTACTCTTACCCCCATCTTGACCCACTGGTGAACCAGCTGAACTCTGCACTGTCCTCTTAAATCTCTGGGACCCTAAATCCTATCGCCATCTGTGCTCTGCCAAGCCTAAGCCTTGGATCACTCCCACTATTTGCTACCTTTGCTTCTAGATATGAAGTTAAACTCAGGTGGAGAAAATCACACAATCATCCTAAGTCCACTACTACAAATTTAAGTTACACAACTTCAGCTGGGTCCTCACTACTGCTAGGTAATCTTTTTACACCTCTCCCTTATCAATTCACTATGTCATTCTCCACAGCAGCTCTTCCAAACTTTTTTTTAATCCCTTCTTAAACCTCCCATGGCTCCCCTTCTCTGCAGCTCTCATTTTACCGAAAAAAATTGAGGCCATTTGCCAAGAACACTCTTCTCCCCTCATCCTCATCTCGTATCATTTAGATGTGTTTTGCCAATATCTCTTCCTTCAGACTATCTCATATAACTGAGATGGCTCTTTTCCTTGTCAAAGTAAATCACTCTAGATGAATATGTGATTCCATTTCATACCATCTTTGCCAACAGACTGTCTCCTCTATCATCACTTATCTCCAATCATTCCCTCTACAAGGTGCTTCCTTATAATCTACGAACATGCATGTTTTCCCCATCCTGGAAAAACAAAACATAACAAAATAAAACCAAAAAACCCCACTTGATCCTTCCACCTCTGCTACTGGCACATATCTCTTTGGCCTTAGTGGCCAAAGTCCATGAGAAAGTCATTTACAGATAGGTGCTTCCACTTCCTCTCCTTCTGCTCTCTTACTAACTCTCTATAATCTTGCTTCCAACCTCATCATTCAACCAAGACTCCTTTCTCCAAAGTTACCAATGATCTTTTAATTACTAAATCCAACGGCCTTTCTCAATCCACATCTTTCTTGACCTCTCTGCAACCTCTGACACTGTCAATTATCCTCATCTCCTTGATAATCTCTTCTTTATAGGTTTTTAGAAACGCCACCCTTACTTGGTTTTCCTTCTATGTCTATGACTGCTCCTTCTCAGTCACCTTCGCTGGGATCTTCAATCAGGTCAGGCCTATTCATTGTGGGTATCCCCTGAGGCTCTGTCCTAGACTCTTTCCTCTTCCCTATACTACTTCACTCAGTAATCTCATCAGCTTCCATAGACTTAATTACCATCTCGATCGATGTTGATGATTTCCAAATCTCCCTATCCTCTCCAAACCTTTCTACTGACCTCTGAGTGGGATGGTGAAACCCTCTCTTGGAATCTGGATCTCAGCCTTTCTGTGAATTGAATGGAATGAATGGGGGTGGGGACCTTATGGCATGGCTCAGGGCTTCTGAGTGACAGCTAGGCCTAAGTTTCAAGTTACAAAATCACCTGAACCTTGCCATCTTGGAGATGGAGGGAGGGAAGAAAATCTGGAACTCAAAATTATGTAGAACCGAGTGTTGTAAACTAAAAATAAAAAATCTCAAAAAAAAAAAAAAGTAAACGAAGAGAGGAAAAAAAAGAGTTTGGCATTGGCTAAATTGTACTTGGGGTAGTAGATTTCTGTGAAATTGTGAGCCTGAACTCCACCAATGAGAGTAAAAGGCCAATGGTGGTAGTCGTCGGGGGAGGGGGGTGGAGGGATGGTGGTGGTGGTGGTGGTGGTGGTATTATTTATGTTAAGAGTATAAGGCGGGGTTCTGCCCTCTGGACCCAACCTCTCCCTGCCTCGATTTCCCGGTTCTTTGTCTAGCTTTTCATGCTCGGATTGTAAGCACACCTCCCAGCCAATGGTGAGAAAGGTCAAAGGTGGGCAGGAATTCTCATTAGGTATAATTATTGGTGCTTTGCCCCTTGTAAAGTGCTTCCCTTGCTAGATCTGTTCTGGCATAGGATGCTCTATTCTCGAGAATTGAATAAAATTTATTTCTGTTCCCACTCTGAGATGGCTCCTTATTATAAATTTAATTGGTGAGGGTCTTTCATCCCACACACTACCCACCCTCAACTTTTCAGTCTTCACAGACCTTGCATGTTGCCACATACTCTTCAATCTAGTGACACTGGTCTCCTCTTCCTTGAACAAGACACTCCATCTCTTAGTTCTGGGCATTTTCTCTGACTGCCCCCATGCCTGGAATGTTGTCCTTCCTCCTACTTTCTTTCTTGACTTCAATCAAGTCTCCCCTAAAATATTATCTTCTACAGGAAGTCTGTGGCAACCCCATCTTCATTCTAGTGCTTTCCCTTTGTTGATTATTCCTTATGTATCCTGTATATAGTTTGTTTGTACATAGTTGTTGGAATAATGTTTCCTCCTTTAGATTGTGACCTCCTTGATGGCAAGGGCTATAATGCCTTTCCCTACTGCCTGGAACATAGTAGGTACTTAATAAATGCTTACTGACATGTCCTTGTCCCCTTGAATATCCTGACATTCTAGCTTATGAGATCACAGACATAATAGCAAAACGGACCATAGATTGTATCTATATTCCAACGTCTTTGTTTTACAGATAAAGAAATCGAGGTTTAGAGAGATTAAGTGATTTTCCCAAGGTCACATGTGTAACAAGTATTAGAGCAAGAATTTGAACTCAGTTCCTAAGACTCCAAGGTTAGCATTCTTTCTACTGTACCATAAACTCCCATTTTATCTCCACCTTCATTCTACCTATCAACACACAGGGATCAATGATTATATCCTTTATTTGACCATCACCCAAAATTGTTCCACCTCTGTTACCCATAATTCAGAAATTCCTGTGACCATAAGTTTATAATCTTTGATCTCTCCCTGTGTCTCATCTTCTTTTCTTCTTATTCTTCTTTTTAATGCATTCTAGTTCCATAGAACCCTTCTTGTAACTGTAGTACATAACAATTGGTTATGTACGGTTCTGGTCTGTATAGCTTCAATCCTATGGTTGACAAATTCAATCATTCACTATCAGCTGCACTGTGAATTCCTTACCTTGTCCTCTTTTAACACTGCCAGTCTTCTCTCACCAAATTCAAACTCTGGCTTAGATTCACAATGTGCCCTGCTTCTATCTACCTATAATTAAATGTCCTAGGAGAGAGTACAACTCCACTGACTGCAGGTACAATAAATTTATGTTACCTAATTTCAAATAGTCTTCTCAACAATTAAGCAAGGTCTTTATTATCCTGATTGACTGTATCACAGTGTGTACAAGTTATTATAAAGCTTCTCCTCTCTCCTCAGACCCACTCTCCATTAGAGCCAAACTGGCCTATTATACAGACAAAATATTCCTGTTTACATGATCTACCAATACTAGCCTCCACACTACTACTTACACAGGACACTCAATCTCCAGATTCTAAGCATTTTGACTAATTATCTCCCAGGCCTGAAACTATTTCTTTCCTTATCCGTCACCTCTTGGCTTCCTTAAAGTCTCACCTTCAGCAAGAAATTTTAGTCCCTCCCTTATCTACCCTCTCTCTAATTTCTTCCCTTTCCCTTTTATTTCCTAGTTGAATGAAGTGCATTTCTGTTTAATTGTGTACTCTTCCAATTTAGATGACAACAAAGCACAGCCTACCTTCCTTGTTTGTATAAACTTATGCTTGCATACTAAATCTGAAATAACTTTCCCTATAACTTTCCTTCTTTTCTCTTTTCCACGTCCTTCCAACTCACCTTAATATTTTTCTTCCTCTCTCTGTTTTCCTTTTAAGATCACCAAAACATAACAGAACCATTTCAAGGTCCTCTATCCAATTCCCTCTATAAACCCTAATGGTACTAGGATGCAAAGAGGACATATTTCTATCTTTTTATGTTTGTCTTAACTCCTGCGTTTGAACTTCAATTTTTTTTCTACACAACTATGATTTTCAACAGGAATACTTTAGAGTCTTCTATTTGAGTAATGTTGACCTCAAATAGAAACAAAGGTTACTCAACTTTAAATAAGCACCACTGTGTACCATATAGTGACTTAGAAAACTATTAATATTTTCTATGTTCTACTTTATTTATTTTGTTAAATATTTCCCAATTACATTTTAATCAGGTTCAGGCCACACTCATACATGGCTTTGTGTTAGATACTTCTGCTCCAAATGATAATAATGACAATTATAGTAAAAAATTAAGATTTACATGTGCCAGACACAGTGCTAATATTTCATTTGACCTTTACAATCCAGTGAGGCAGGTGGTACTATTACTATCCTCTTTTTACAGATAAGGAATCAGCAAGTCATTACATGACTAGCCTAGAGCCACACAGCCAGTAACTGAAGCCAAATTTGATCTCAGGACTTCCCAATCCTAGGTCGGCTACTTTATTCTTCTACAGACAGAGGCTCCTAAATTTTGCTAATTCTTTTTTTTTAAATTTTTTTTATTTATTTAATATATTTAGTTTTCAGCATTGATTTTTCACAAGAGTTTGAATTACAAATTTTCTCCCCATTTCTACCCCCCCCCCCACTCCAAGATGAGTATATTCTGGTTGCCCTGTTCCCCAGTCAGCCTTCTCTTCTGTCACCCCCCTCCCCTCCCATCCTCTTTTCCCTTCCCTTCTTGTAGGGCAAGATAAATTTCTACACCCCATTCTATTTTCTAGTTGCATGCAAAAACTTTTTCTTTTTTGTTTTTGAACATCTGTTTTTAAAACTCTGAGTTCCAAATTCTCTCCCCTCTTCCCTT